>JAYEVJ010000436.1:800000-1400000 GCA_036346265.1 Melocanna baccifera
AAGTAACATATCTACTAATAACCACCTTTCTAGTTTCAGAATTCTACAATTTATATCTTTTCACACCAGTTTTATAATCAAGAAAAATACACTTGGCTGCTCTAGGTTCTAATTTACCATTGTTGATATAAGCATATGCAGGACAACCAAATATTCTGAAGTTTGAATAATGTACTGGAGAGGCAGACCATATCTCAATTGAAGTCTTCTTATCAATAGCCAAATTTGATGATCGATTAATCAAATAACAAGCAGTAGAAGTGGTTTTAGCCCAATAACTCTTTGATAATCCAGAATTTGATAACATGTAACGTACCTTCTCTATGATGGTTCTGTTCATGCATTCGACCACACCGTTTTGTTGAGGAGTGCTTGAAACAATGTAATGTCTCACAATACCTTCTGACTTGCATAAAGCTTCAAATTCTCCTGAACAAAACTCCAAGCCATTGTCGGTACGAAGTTTCTTGACATGCTTGCTAGTTTCTCTCTCAATTATAATTTTTTACTACTTGAATGTGTTGAATACATCCGATTTATGCTTGATGAAGTATGTCCAAATTTTTCTTAGGTAGTCATTAACAATAGTTAACATGTAGCTTGCACCTCTAAGTAATGGAACGCGGGATTCTCCCCACAAATCGGAGTGAATATAATCCAATATGTCTTTTGTAGAGTGAGTCGCAGTGCTGAATTTCACCATCTTTTGCTTGCCGAAGACACAATATTCACAGAACTTTAACTTGTCGATGTTTTTACCATTAAGAAATCCTATTTTGCATAGTTTCATCATTCCAGCTTCACTTATATGCTCTAGACGCATATGCCAAAGATTAGTAGTATCAGAATCAAATGATTTATTTGAGACAACAGCAACATTACATTAAATAGTAGTGTCTCGCAAATGATATAAGTTGGCAGCTTTTATATCACATTTCATCACAACAAGAGAGCCTTTGGTAACCTTCAGAACTACACCTCCACAGGATAGTTGTACCTTTAGCCATCAAGAGTACTTAATAAGATAAGATTTCTTTTAAATCCGGAATATGACGAACATCCGACAAAGTTCTGATGGTGCCATCAAACTTCTTGATGTAGATAGAACCAATACCTGGAACCTTGCATAGTGTATCATCACCCATCAACACGGATCCACTTGGCGTAACTTCATAGGTAACAAACCACTCACGGTTCGGGCTCATGTGGATAATGCAGGCTGAATCAAGAATCCATTCATCATCGGTTTTGCAATTACCGGCAAAGGCAACGAGAACATCTCCATCAAAACCTTCTTTAGTGACAACGGTGGCTCTAGCTTCATCCTCTTGTTGGTCCTTCTTGAAATTATTACTTCTCTTCTCCTAGTTCTGCAACTTCTAGCACTCGGATATGTCATGTCCATCCTTTTTGCAATACCTGCTTGACTTCCTGTTCCTGAATTTAGATCTGCCTCTGAATCTACTTTTGCTTCTGTCTCTTGAATTATGTATGAACTCTTCTCATATTGCCTGCCGCGGACAGACAAACCTTCTGCATGCGTACTTGAAATCCCACCGGGAATCATAAATTTCATCTTTTCTTTAGCATGCAGAGCTTCATAAATTTCACTCAGAGTAAAAGTATCTCGACTATATAGAATAGTATCTCTAAAAGTAGAGTACGAACTTGGCAGAGAGTATAACAAAATAAGGCCCAAATCTTCATCATCATATTTTACCTCCATAGACTTGAGGTCAGCAAAAATTTTCTTGAAAGCTGTCAGGTGGTTAGCAATGAGGCTCCCTCTGTCATCTTGTGTGAATAAAACTTTTGCTTCAAATGCATCTTGCTGGTCAAATCTTTAGTCATGCAAATCTGCTCCAGTTTCAGCCATAATGCGGTGGCGGATATCTCCTTCATAATCTCTTGTAAAATATTATTTGATAGATGAAGATGAATTTTAGATAAGACCTTACGATCTTTACGTTGCTTCTTGTTGATGGCCAATGTGGCTGGCATTTTGTCAATTCCTAAAAGAGCATCATCCAAATCAAGTTATGATAAAACAGCTCACATCTTGACTTGCCATAGAGAAAATCTCATGTCACGATCTAACAGCGGAAAATCATATTTCATAATAGCCATGTGAAGGAAAAACCAAAAAATTTTCTTGAATGAATTTGTGTGTATCCAGAAAAAAAACTTGTAATATGAAACCACTGGTACGTCTAATGGGTGCACTTAGTAAATTTTCCCAAAAAAATCCACAAAAGGTGTGCAATGGACAGTACCTTGCCTTCACGTGGTATTGTTGTATGAATTTGCTTTTGTCTTGTCTTCAGAAACTTAGCTTCTCTCTCCTGCTAACTTATTTCCTAGTTATGTGTTGCGTGTAGCTAAAAACTTAGCTTCCTTGTTGTGTGTTGGCTGCACTGACCGAGATTGGAATCTCTATGCGCTACTCTCCTGTCATGCACGGAACATGGCGACGCATGAGGCGCTCCGCTCTGCTACTTTAGCTTGTATGCGAACCGAGGCAAGATGATGTGGTTGCTGTTGCTTGTGACTTGAGAACTCCAGCAGATGAAGACTCACCGAAGTGCCTTTTATCTACACTGCAAAGACCGACTTGGTGACGAACTTGAGTGCGCTTCGGATTCGACGATTCGATGACGCTATTTTTTTTCTCTTGAATCTGCAGTGCTCTAAATCCTGCACTCTGATACCACTTATTGCAAATAACATACAGAAAAATAGAGACAAGAAACATGAATTTTTACGTAGAAAACTCTTGCGGAAAAAAACCACGGACACTCGAAGGCAAATCATTATAATAAGGAGAGATTACAATGGAGTGCTTCTCTTGGGGCTTGCCCTTTCTATAGACAACTGTGGTACATATATAGTGTGGGGAGTAGAGTCCCACATAGAGAGAAAATCGAATCAGAGTCGGTTGCTACAGGTTGATACCACGTCTGATACAAACTGTGCATATACCTACCATACCACATCTAGCATGAGGTATTGACGTATCCTACATAGACATGGCGATTGCGGGATCGCCGCTCCCCCCCGCCGACCGTGGCGCCCTACTCCGCAAAGGTCACTCGGGCCCTCCCCCTCCCCACCGGCGGCCCTTCATCCCCGTGCCGATCCGCGGCGGCCTATCGGTCGGGCAGTCGGAGATCAGAGGCCGTCGACTCGCGAAAGATCCTCCATCTGGGGTTGGCCCTACGGCGCCAGCTCCAGCATCCCCTACCTGCAGTGCTTCTGGTCGCGTACACGCGTCCGGTCCGTTAGAACGACCCACAGGCCCAGGTGCGCTCTACCTCTGGTGGTCGTAGCACCCTGCTCGGACGCCCTCCTGCCGACTGGAAGGTACGAACCTATCCCTTCCCCAAAGTATGCTGTAGATCTGGCTTCCCCCGGTCGACATGTGCGCGTCTGCTTAGATGTAGCTTGGTTTGGTACTTGGCCACCATGCATGTAGATGGCCCCGGCCGCCTGGAGCGATGACAACATGACCGCATTCTTGCAGATTTATGCCGACGAGGTGCAAGCACAGAACAGGTCGTTCTCACGGTTGAACACCCAGGGCAGCGCAACCTTCTCTGCAAATTCAATGAGCGAACTAGCTTAGCCTACACGGATAAGCAAATGAAGAACACGTGTGACGCCCTCAAACGAGACTACGTCAAATGGAAGGGGTTGAAGCTTTGCGCAACAGGCCTCAACGTCGACCCTGACACTGGCAACATTGACGCGGATAAGTCGTGGTAGGCTAAGAACGATGGAGTAAGTCGCTACTCCGAAGTATAGTCGTGTTTGAATTTGTTGTATCGCGGTTTGATGTTCCGTCGTGCCATTGCGGGGCAAGTCCGTGATGCACAAGTTCAGGCAAATCATGGTGTGACATGAGGATCTACTAGAGGTCATCTTCGGCAACCGCGTCAGCACGAGCGAGTATGCGTTCATCCTGGGTGTGGACCCGATCGATGTGGACAGCGAAGTGTGTCCGGAAAGCCAGGAAGGAGACGGCAACACTATGTAGAGCCCAATGTTGGCCACCGGCAGCGGGGCAATGGCGGGGTCATCCCAGGGCAAGAGGCCGGCAGCACCACTAGCATACCCGAGCGGCAGCCGGCCACACAAACGTGTGGATCGTGACGCTGAGTTGCAGTGGCTTGTCAACCTCTATGAGAAGAGTCTGATGGCACCAACTCGGATGTTCGGTTCAAGTGTCACGTCCCTTAACAAGGCTTCCACAAGGGAAGATTTGCTATGACTCATGAGGATGGTCAAGGAAGCGGGGGTTGCAGAAGGAAGCGATGAGTATTTCTATGCCTCGTATCTTTTCATGAAGCCGGAGTGTCGCGACAGCTTTCTCTCTATGGAAACGAACGAGGGTTGCCTAGATTGGGTCAGGCGGACATGAGATTTGCTTATGAGGGGCCTTTGAGGAATTTAGTTTCAGGATTGTGTTGTTGAGTTGACTGCATTAGCAGTGAGATGAGTATTTCTAAACTCTAGAAGGAATGCACTCATATAATATTCTCTTGTATTATTGAGAAAGTATTTTCGACAATTTTTGCGTGTGGGTAAACTATTAAAGTTTTAAAAAATTTAACCGTGTATGTACATGATATATACGTTTTTAAAAGTAAGGAATGCATGGCCGATTGTTTTTTATTCGCGAAATTGCTATTTATCACATACTCTATTTGTTAGACACGAAAAGTTCAGGTTTCGTGGTACTGATTCGGCGCAAGATTTTTTTTGGGGGAGTATCAAAATTTAGGTTTCATGGCCCACCCACTCAAGCGCAGCAACAGCTAGCGTAGTGATCTAGCTAGTAGTAGTAGTGTATATATTCCCCTCAAAAGCATATACCGTAAGTAGTTACGAGCAGCTCAGAGTAGCGTTCATCGATCAGCCGCAGCATCGCCATGTCGTCCAATTCCATGGCCAACAATGGTGAGGAGCAGCAGCTGGTCTGTGTGACGGGAGCAGGAGGCTTCATCGGGTCGTGGGTGGTGAGGGAGCTCCTACTCCGTGGCTACCGTGTAAGGGGAACCGCGAGAGATCCTGGTAGGTGCACCAGTACGTAACCGCAAGCATATGTAAGCTTAGCGATTCATGCGTTAACTTATGCTTCTTCTTTCTTTTTTCTATGCTTGGCATGTACGAATGTGAAGCGGACCGCAAGAACGCCCACTTGCTTGCACTGGAGGGGGCTGAGGAGAGGCTTTCTCTATGCCGGGCCGATGTCTTGGGCTACAACAGCCTGCGTGCCACGTTCAATGGATGCCATGGCGTCTTCCATGTCGCCTCCCCAGTGTCCAAGGACCTTGTCAGTTTACTAATTTACATTTTAGTCACCCTACCATACATACCACCCATCTTATCTGAATCGCCAAGACATATTAGTCTAGTCTAAGGACCTTGTCAGTTTACTTATTCCTAGCCTATGCACGCGCGCTGCTCCGCGTGGCATGCAGGAGCTCGTTCCGGTTGCCGTGGAGGGGACTCGGAACGTGATCAACGCGGCGGCGGACATGGGCGTGTGGCGCGTGGTGTTCACCTCCTCCTACGGCGCCGTGCACATGAACCCCAGCAGGAGCACCGACGCCGTGCTCGACGAGACCTGCTGGACCGACTACGAGTTCTGCAAACAGACAGACGTTAGATCCTATCCGGTGCACGTACATTTGTATGTGTGTCAGAAAGCTAGAGCGCAGAGTTGTTGAACTACACATACACCCCCATACGTGCAGATGTACTGCTGGGCAAAGATGAAGGCGGAGATGACGGCGACCGAGGAGGCGGCCAAGCGGGGGCTGCAGCTGGCGGTGGTGCTTCCCACGGTGACGGTAGGGCCCATGCTGCAGTCGTCTCTCAACCTCAGCAGCTACCACGTCGTGCGCTACCTCATGGGCATCAAGGGCACCTACCCCAACTCCGTCGCCGCCTACACCGATGTCCGTGACGTCGCCCGCGCGCACGTCCTCGTGTACGAGCGCCCCGACGCGCGCGGCCGCTACCTCTGCATCGGCACCGTGCTGCACCGCGCCCAGCTCATCCAGCTCCTCAGGGACCTCTTCCCACAGTATCCAGCCACTGCCAAGTGAGTACGATCCTCACGCATCATGCATGCTCTGGACGAACGATCGATCTCATGCATGTGTAATGTGTTCTTGGCAGGTGCGAGGATGACGGCCAGCCGATGGCGAAGCCGTACAAGTTCTCGAACCAGAGGCTCAAGGACTTGGGCTTAGAATTCACACCCCTGAGGCAGAGTCTATACGAGGCAGTCATATGCCTGCGTAGCACAAGGGTCACCTGCCTGTCGTCGTGCCGCGGCAGCGTGCAAACTTGTAAGGCAATCGCACATAGACGGTATAAAAAGAACTTGACGGATCAAATAAATAGAAAAATAAAAAAAGACCAAGATATAACACCAGGGAGGACTTTACTGGGTTGTATTGGCATGTATTGTACGTCTAGTTGTTCCGAGTAATGTGGAGTCCGTCATTTTGTTCTTTTCAAGAGTACGTACAAGATATAACCCTACAAAAAGAGTTCTGCCTTTATAAGTGTACTAGTCCTTGGTAATGTATACTATGTACATGTAAAGCTCTTCTGTAATGAATAATAAGGTCCTTAATATCCGGATTGAAGGACCCAAAAAAACCGATCGAGAGCCTGAACTCCATGGTTTTTTTTGTTTTGTGAAAGACTGAATTAATTCCTCCGTAGTATATCATGTTGGATTGGGTGTGTTTCCTGCTGCACGCCTGCACCGATGGTGATCTCCATGGCTCAGAATCTTTCAGAAATGCAATGCAACTTTCAGGCCCTTTTGCAGATGGGATTGCGACATGGATTAGGTCTGAGAAAGAAGCTTGTACGTGCTTGCTTTTGAGCTAGCTGTGCTTGTGTTTTCATTGGGTATGAAAGGACTGCGGCGAAATATGGAGGGGAAAAAAGCATAATACTCTTAGCTGATGGTTGCCGACAACACTTGACAGTAACTAATATTGGCAAGTCACAGATGGACGCCACTGAGTGTTATACTGGAAGCGCCAAACTTCTCACTTGCCGTAGATGCCTAGATGGTTGTGCCTCGATGAGATCAGCTCAGTAATTGTGTTCATTCATGAAAAAACCTGAACTCTAATTAACTCTAAACAAAGTAATTAATAGTAATCAAGAAATAAAAGATTATTACAACGTATTTAATTACAAGAATGAATTACAACAATTGGTCTGAGCCTTCATAAAGGAAGTAAAGACATTATTACAACACTTAGTTAATTACAAGAATTACACAAATAGGAAAAACTAAAATTATTGCATAGTAAAAGCTACATGGGAGTAAAAAACAAATAAAAGTAGCATTGCATTCATTGCCTTGCTATGTACTGGTGTATTGCTCGACATATAGCACCCAAGCCAGCCACAACCCTAGTCGCGCTTTTTTATTTTTGCAATTGGAGAGCGAATAAAAAGAACAATTTAAGAGAGAATAAAAAAGAAAAGTTGTTTAGAGTGACATTCATTGAGGTTCCTAGACCGTCCCAGGCCAGTCGGCGTCTCTCACCATAAGTGGGCTTCATCATCTGGCATCCAAAAATCCAACGCCCATATTTTTATGGACTTATCTCAACCACAAAGAACCCAACACAATGCACAACCCACATTTTAGACTACTAGTTCATAAAACCCATAGAAAACCAAGACATAGCCGAGGATGAAGAGAGAGCCTCACAGCTGTAAGCAGCTAGGGAAGAGAGAGAGGCAACCGAGTGCCTCGCCTTCTTAAGCCCCCACCCCATTTTTTCTGCCTTTGCCCACAGCATTTCACACAGCCGAGAGAGCCCTCAAAGCTAACTAGAGAACACCACCAATCTCCTCACAACAAAGCCAACCGAGAGAGACCCCAAAGCACAGAGCCCCCAAAGCAAACCAAGGAAGAACCCAACATTCCATCTCTTAGCAAAGGCTAGAGAACCCATTCCCAAAAACTATCATCCCACTTGTAGAGCTAGAAGTGAGGATAAGAGAATTAGAAAAGGGGATATAGAAAGTAGTGAAAGACGAAGAAGAGTGTGGACCACCTAGCCACCCAGGGCCTAGGAGGCCAATCGTATGGACCACAAGGTGACATCCTCGATATCGATAAGGAACCACTATTCATATCTTCATCCGTGAGGGGACCACATTGAAACCATATCTAATGACCTTGTCATTTTCAATTCGACATAAGTAGACCTATTTTTTCTCACACATATTTTTTTCTCACCTTTTTTTTGATTTCACATCGAATAACACTCCACTCATACGACCACGTCTTATCTCATACGGCCGAGTGGCCGACCGAGTAAGGCAGCCAAAGAGAAGGTAGCCACGTTATCCGGCTAGTGGCTACCACATCAATCAGCCACAAATCACGAATGTCACGAGCGTTCCGGCCCGAGTTCCATCACCGTAGCAACCTTAGACTCCCCAAAAGGAGAGGAAGAGGCAACATCCATCCGGGCCAAGTTAAAAGCGCCCTGGAAAAGCCCAAACTGCAAAAGCCCAGCTACGACCCACCTCCTACCACACCTGCCGAGCCACGAGCCCACGGCGGCGACGACGGCGCGAGCGTCCAAACCTATACCTCCCAACCCCTCTCGGCCGCCGCCGCATCCGTCGCAGCAGCCATGTCCCAGAAGAAAGCGCGCGGCGGAGGCGGCGCCTCCGGCAGCGGCGACGACCCCGAGGACCTCTCCCGCTCGCCCCTCCAGGCCGTCCTCCTCGCCGACAGCTTCACGCTCAAGTTCCGCCCCATCACCCTCGAGCGCCCCAAGGTACCCCACCCCCAAACCCTACCGCCGCAGCAGCTCGGAACCTCTCGTGCTCATGCCGCGGCCCGTGTTTTCTGCTGCCTCGCAGGTGCTGCTGCCGCTGGTGAACGTGCCGATGATCGAGTACACGCTGTCGTGGCTCGAGACGGCGGGTGTGGAGGAGGTCTTCGTCTTCTGCTGCGCGCACGCGCACCAGGTCAAGGACCACCTAGAGAAGGCCGGATGGACCGGGAAGGCCGCGGCACGGGAGATGGCTGTCACGGCCGTCGAGTCGCACGACGCGATCAGCGCAGGCGACGCTCTCCGCGTCATGTACAGCCGCGGCGTTGTGCGTTCTCGATCTGCATTCTTACCCTGGATTATGAAGGACTATAGTATTAGTGTTTGGTGTTGTTATGACCTAACAATATTGTCTTAGCCTCTAGTCGCGTAGATGACTGATTAGAACTGATAGTGAATATGCGTGGGATTGAAGCTTAGGGAAAATTAGGGTGTGTTATTTCAGTTCATTTAAGGATAGCAGAAAATCGTATCACTTTATGTGTTGTACATTGGCCTCCCGTTAGATATTAGTTGCCTCAGCAGTGGGGACTGGGGAATCAATTACAATCAGCTAGAGATTGAGATGAAAAGAGTGAGGATAATTTTTTTTGACTATCGTAGCGAAACCTACGATGGACTTTTCAACCAAATGGAATTCACCAAAAAAAATTTCTGCTTTAAGGTTTTAACTATAACTAGTTTGTTAACATCCTACTGAAAATTAGTCCAGCTCAACTTAGAAATTCAAGCGCTTAACTCTGTGATTACTGTGCCTACCTATTAGTAGTATCTTGCTTATTGATTTTGTTGCCCAAGTAGCTGTAGCTTGTGCTGAATTATTTTGGCACATAGACATAGTGCATTGTCTTACATTCTAGTTTCTTGTCCCATTTTCAACTTTTCATGCACTGACAGTGTGCCTGCCTTTTCACTTAGCTTCATTTACACTTTCAGAGTTTCAGTTGTTTCATGCACTCCTCCCTTCTATGTAGGTACATGGAGATTTTGTTCTCATAAGTGGTGATACAATCAGCAACATGAGCTTAAAAGATGCTCTCCAGGAACATAAGGACCGAAGGAAAAAGGACCCACTTGCTGTTATGACTATGATTATAAAGCATTCAAAACCTTCAATCCTGACACACCAGACACGTCTGGGCAATGATGAAATAGTCATGGCGATAGATCCTGAGACAAAGGAGCTACTTTATTACGAAGATAGGGCAGATGGCTCACACCTTTATGTGACAATTGATAAGGATATACTGGCCAATAATCCTTCTCTCCAGTTGCATAATAACATGGAGGTTCGCTTTTAAATTTTATAATTCAGCAAGGCATATATGTTTTTTCTAAGCTATGTTTTTGCTATACTGTTGCAAGGTCATGCATAGTATTCTTCAATACTTCAAA
The DNA here is from genome assembly GCA_036346265.1 of Melocanna baccifera. Classification (NCBI taxonomy): domain Eukaryota; kingdom Viridiplantae; phylum Streptophyta; class Magnoliopsida; order Poales; family Poaceae; genus Melocanna; species Melocanna baccifera. The sequence goes on from JAYEVJ010000436.1 coordinate 810,287, forward strand.
TCCATCTTGTTTTTACTGATCCTTTTTCTTAACTTCTTTTCTGGCAGGACTGCTATATTGATATCTGCTCACCAGAAGTCCTTAGTCTTTTTACTGATAACTTTGACTATCAACATCTTCGGCGACATTTCGTGAAGGGTTTATTAGTTGATGATGTAAGTACGTTGGCCTCAATTTGACCTCAATAAGACAAGAAAATATGCTGTTTGTTCTTAGTGCAGTATCATCTGACCCGCCCCTCCTCTTATATCTCTTTTGTAACAAATGACTGCCTGCTGATCCTTTCAGATTATGGGGTACAAAATTTATACCCATGAAATACGCTCAAGCTATGCTGCAAGAATAGATAATTTCAGGAGCTACGATACAGTGAGTAAAGACATAATTCAAAGGTGGACGTACCCTATGGTGCCTGACGTGTTATCCTTTGGTAACTGCCTAGAAATGAAACTTCACCGGCAGGGAATCTACAAGGCATCAGGTATACAGAATGAAAAGATAATTTCACAGTAATTTTGTTTCTATACCCTTGATTTGCTATTGTTCCTTGATCCATTCTTCAACAAAAGCAAGATGTTCAAAAATCTAGATGAATTTATCAAATCAAAATGTTTGATTTGAATGGATAAATGGTTTCCCATTTTTCTGATTTAAGTTGATAATTTGAAATATTGCTATGTTCTGGATCATTAATATTGCATGGGCTGTTGTTAAACTGTGATTTTATTTCTTGGGCATGTTTTTACCAATAATTTAGGGCCATATGGGATTTGGTCTTCCCCTACTCTTCTGGTAAATTAAATACAAGTACCTTTCGACGTATGAACTGTTCATGTCTTTTCCAGATGTAACATTGTCACATTCTGCACAAATTGGTGCGAATTCTGTTATTGGCAATGCGACAAGCATTGGAGAGCATTGCAAGGTATCAAATTCAGTCATTGGGGAAGGCTGCAATATTGGGAAAAACGTTTTGATTCATGGCTCCTATATATGGGATAATGTCATAATTGAAGATGGATGCAAAGTGAGTAACTCGTTAGTCTGTGATGGTGTTCATTTAAGGGCAGGGGCCATTGTTGAGCCTGGCAGCATACTGTCATTTAAGGTATATTGCTATATATTTGTATTGCAATGTAATTAACTTTTCCTGCATTCGTGCTATCACTTAGTGCATCCTGATTATTCCTGAACCCGTATTTGTATCATTTCAGGTTGAAGTTGGAAAGAATGTTATTGTTCCTGCCTATTCAAAAGTGTCACTACTTCCTCAGCCTTCAAATGAAGATAGTGATGAGGAGCTTGAATATGCCGACACCAACTCTGGAGTTACAGATAGTCCAGGTTAGTCTGCATACCCTAAAACTTCTATTTATTCATATAAGGCTTCATTTTGTTCTCATGATGACTTTGGACCTGTAACCGTCATGTTTTACTTAGTGAACTGGGTTTATTTCCTCACAGCTTTTTCCAGCATGAGGAGTAATGCTGACCAACCTACTGTTATATCTGAAGATGATGACTTAGGGGCATCCGAGGTATTACTCTACTCTTAGTTGGTGCAGTGTTTTTTTAATATGCATGCTTGGAGTTATTGTGTTGGTTGTGGGAATTATCTACAGGTAATTTGGTGATGCTTTTGTCATTGTCATCTTATAACCATTGGGGTTGTTTCTATGATGCGATCAACTAGACTGGAACCTGTGGTGTCATGGGTTACTTATGGGTAAGCGGTGATACTGGAATTCAGGAAGAGTGGAGACAATCAATTGCTCCAATTCCTAAAGAAAAACTTCAAGAGTTGCAGCATGCTGGTTCTGTTGATGATGATGATGGGTCAGAAGAAGACTTGAACAATCGTCCAACTGTACTGGACCAAGATGATGATTCTGATATTAGCGCGGTTGACGATGATGATTATATTAAGTTTGAGAAAGAGGTTATTAGCGTATACTTGAGATTCTGAAATATAGTCTTCTTGTTGCCTTGCTGATTGGTCAAGCCTATTTAGGTGGAAGAGACTTTCCAACGGGCGCTGGATGGGATTCATCAAGATAATTTGATACTAGAAATTAATGCGCTCAGGTATAAGATCTTTTACTTCCTACCTGACACGTGTGGGAATTTATAAATGTATAAAATTATAACACATAGAAGGAGCAATCCTCTCAGTATGCTTTGTAATGGACATCATTTTGCTTACAGGTAGTATACTGTAATTATCCTGTTTTTGAGGTATTAATGACAATACAAGCAGAGGAGAAGGCAATTTTACAGCAAAAAATATTTTGGTTTATTAAAAAGAATTAAAATACAGAATTTTCTTTATGGAACATTCAACTAACTAGATAGTCATATTCCACATACCCTTTATTCTGCAAGAATATTGCAGTCATGATTTACCCTTCATTTGAAACGATCAAATGACATTATCTTCAGGGTCTAAGTTTATTAAGTATGTGAATTTAGACTTCTTTTGCCCACATGAGAGCTTGTGTACATTAGGAATGGTTTTATCTCCATGTTATTGCAATTAATTTGTTGTGTTAGTTTTTTGGCTTGACCATACAATGGACTAGTTGTTCTCTTCTTTTTGTCCTGTTCAGATGATTTGGTTATTGTTTTTGTCAGAGATACATTGATAAGTCTATCCTTTTTTTTTATTGTTTTGTCTATCTAAACCTACAAATCATTGATAGTTTATGCTCATTATGTAGTTTTGTCTGTTGTGTTGTTATAGTTGTCATGGTTGATTGGTTTGCAATTTCATGCTTATCTTTCAGGTTGTCTTATAACCTTCAACATGCGGATTGTGCGGGAGTGTTGTTCTACTCCATCATGAGGAGTGCATTAGTGGCTGCAGAATCTACTAATGGTAAATTTCTTTTATGGATGCTATGTGATATTATGAACTGTGATGAATGTAAAATTGCGATAACGTTCATTCACTAGCTAGGATATACGGCTTTTTAACCTATGAGAAGAGATCTAGTTTACAGAGTAGATTAGCCTTTTCTCCACCTCTGAGCATCTTGTAGGAATGGTCATAAGAAAGTGCCTGTACTCAACCGTGGTAACTGCCAAGCAACAGTAGATTTTCTTTTGGTTCTTTATCTTCAATTTGTGGCATTGTGGTGCTGGCCATGCATGGGCTTGTGTGCTGATTAACTGCTCCACGGTACCCAGAGTCCCAACTCCTGCTCCACTTTTTCCTCTTTTGCACAGATACATGTATACAATGCCAATCATAAGGCTACAGAAAACTCTAGTAAGCTCCATCACTAACCCCACCTAGTATGTTGACCGTAAGACCATAATCCACACCAACCTGGTTGGGTCATACTGGCTTATACCATTGAAATTAGATGACTGAGCTTGGTTTTTCAGTTTGTTAGGCCTCATTTGGCATGTAGGGTTTTGGCAGGAGTTTTGGAGGAACTGTACTGTTTCCTGCAAAATCCTACAAAATCTCTCCATTCCAGAATTGCCCATTTCATTCTCATTGTGGAACTGACGATGCATGCATTCTTTTAATTTGGGATGCCTCTGTCTTTTTATGTTATAGCTGTTGGATCTGATGACAGGTGATAAAAGCTTATTTGTCCTGCTTTTCCCCTTCTTTATACAGATAATCTTCTAAAGACAACTGCAGAAGCTCTTGGCAAGTGGAAGGACCTTTTACGCAATTACACCAAGACGGTTGATGAGGAGGTATGGCTTGATATTACTGAATAAATACCTTGAACAATGCATGAGTAAGATGTGTGCTAAACTTTTGAACTTAGTTCTGCATAAATGCATATGTACGGTTGTCATGTCCAAATATTGGCAGGTTTAATCATTTTGAAATGTTTCCTACTACTTACTATTTAATTATTTAGTTATTTGTTGTGTTATTCAGACAGCACTGCTAGAATTGCTTGCCTTACCTGTCCAGTGGCACATGTGTCTTCGAATTCTGTGGGACAGACCAGTAATTTAGAGGATAAATGAGCTTTCCTTTAATGTTTACAGTCAATGCAGGTTGTTTTATCATTTATTTTGAGCATATGCAAATTTGTAACTGAAGGAATCATCTGTAACTGTTTGACCTGATGATATGTTGATCTGCATAATGTGCATATGATATGGTGGTTGTGGTGATCCTGATTTCAGTTTTCTGTGTTGCTGTATGATAGACTCTTGGAAGGGCTTCACTTGCAATTGTAAACTTTTGGGGCCTGTTTAAAAAGTAGGATTTCCACAGGAAATTTTAGGAAAGGAAACATGCAGTCTGACTGGATGCCCCCCCTATGAAATTCCTGTGTTAATTCATGACGTGATTGGGGCATTTTTCACCTTTGATACTTGATATGGGGTATGGGCTAAGTATACCATATTTTTCCGTGTTTCTGTAGATGGAAATACTGTTGAAGTTTGAGGAAATGTGTCAAGAGACCGCAAAAGAATTTTCTTCACTGTTTTCAAAGGTAAAAGCTTTTCATTGTAGACAAGTTCCATTTCATTTATATGTTTGTAGACCACATACAGTAATGTATAGTTTAGTTCGCACTTCTGGGTAATGTACACTGTATTTGGAATTGATTATCTTTGTGATTTTTTTGGTTTTGATAATCTGGTATTAAACACAGATCTTGCCTTATCTGTATGATAAGGAGGTGGTAAGTGAAGATGCAATTTTGAGATGGGCAGAGGAGAAAGAAAATGCTGATGAGTCCGATAAAGTTTTCGTTAAACAATCTGAAGCTTTTATTCAGGTACATGTTCCTGTACTAAAATTGAGTTGCCCTTCCTTGTTTTGTGCGCAAGATTTATAGCTACAATTAATTTATTGAACTTTCACTGTGCCAGTTTGCAGTTAACATATTTTCACTGCTGATCTCTGTGTATTGCTTTAATTCTGCCATCCTAGGAAAAGAGTTAAACTGCGGTTCTTGAACTGTTACACTTGACTCCGTTCTGGCTATTGCTTTAAATTTAGCTCATTGTGTTCATGTAATCTCTCTTGACATGGTTACACTAGTATTTCCTCTGCTGGGCTTGTGCCATTACCAAAAACTTACGTTAGTACCAAATGACATGTCAAAATCAATTTCCTAAGAGATTGTAACATGTCTTGATGCAAGTTTGCTAATTTTCCCCCCAATTCCCTACCTACTCAGTGGCTTAAGGAAGCCGAAGAGGAAGACGAAGAGTAGTAGAACTGGAGGTCATACTTGCATTCTTTCGCACACTTGGAGGAATGCAGTGTTATCCAATTTGAGTGGTCTCCCGGTGAGTGTGCAACTGGCAAGTTTTGGAAACTCGAAATTGTTTGTACTTTTCTTAATCACATGTTTGTTTCTAACCAGTTGGAAGAAAAGGTAGCAACAATTGCCCACGAGCCATGGGTTAAACGACTGCAGAGTGTAGATATCTTACATTCGTTTTGATCTTTGCTTCGTTGATGCTTCCATGGAGTTTTTTTTATGCATTTGTTTTACTGTTCATGTGTCACTACTACAGAAATTATCATCACAAACGGTTCAAAAACATCATTACAGACGGTTTTTTTGAACCGTCTGAATTTATAGGTCAATGACAATCGAAGATTATCACAGACGGTTTGTGAGCCGTCTGTGATAAATACAATACAAACGGTTCTAGTTTAGAAATACTATCATGCGGTTCTAAAAGAACTATCCGTGATGTGACGGTTTTAAACTTAGAACCATCTGTGATGTGTGAGTATCACAGACGATTTATACTACAAAATCGTCTATGATAATTCATTCTATACCTAAATTTTTTTTCTATTTTTCAGTTAGCCTCAGGACATCGTAGAATGTTAGCTATACTTTTTAAAAACAAGTGAAAACTAGTAAATACGATATCATCAAACATAGCAGAGAACATTTTATTTCCATTACAATCCACCATTACAACATCACAAGATTACAATCCATGATTACAACATCACAAGATTACATTCCATCGTTACAATAGCAGAAAACATAGCAGAAAACAATGGAAGTAATAATTGAGGCTACTATGGAGAGAACAATAGAAGCAATATAGTAGAGAACAATTCGCCATCACAAGCTCGGGTAGACCTTCTTAGCAGCTGCTTCACTGTAAGCTCTCGGGCAAATACTAGAAGAGAACAAATACTGTAAGCTCCATAACACAGTAGAGAACGAATACTAGAAGAAACAATGAAAGGAGGAAGCTTAAGACACATTTGAAGGGATGGGGTGGATGGGCTCGGGTGAGTATTTATAGAGGAGGGAGAGCAACGATCCGTGGGGTGTAGGTTGGTCGGTTTTTATCGGTTGGAATTGGGTTGAGGAGGATTAACAGGCCCAGTGGTCAGAGAAAAGTTATTACAGACGGTTTTTAGTAAGAACCGTCCGTAATAGTATTACAGACGGTTCTTACCGTATGTGATATTGGCTTTATATATATCGATACAATATAAACAATTAGCCTCAAAATATAAAATATTAAAATTCTATATGGTTTATATATACTCATTTGAAAGATTTCGACGAGATCTACAATTTTGTAGTTGAGACGAATCTCAAATTTTGAAGGGAAGATCGAAAATTTTGGCAAAAATAAAAATAAAAAACTTACGATTCGAATTTGAGACTAAAGATGGCCGATTTTGAGGGTCTTCGAGGGCGACTGGCGCAAGCTGGTCATTTTTTTTATTGGGCTCGTCGTTAGTTTTTCAACGAGTACAAGAACGTGAAAACGGACATCGTGTGTAAATGTTATGCCCGTTTTACTGAAGGTGTGTTAAAACAGAATCCTACTTGAACTCAGGTAAGAAATTATGACATTTTAGGGATGTGGGAGGCGGGAAATATATCACAGACGGTTCTCAATTGAGAACTGTCTGTGATATGCTAACATCACAGACGGTTTTTAATTAAGAACCATATGTGATATTGCGAGAAACCGACTGTGATGTTGGCATATCACAGACGGTTCTCAATTAAGAACCATCTGTGATATTGCGGAATATCACAGACGGTTCTCTATTGAGAACCGTCTGTGATGTTGGCATATCACAGACGGTTCGCAATTAAGAACCGTCTGTGATAATATCACAAACGGTTCTTATCAAGAACCGTCTGTGATTGTAATTAACACAGATGGTTTGTATGAACTGTCTGTAATGAGGCGTATAATATAATCATTTTTGTAGTAGCGTGTTTCTTTGCACCCAACGCTTGCACAAATCTTTAATAAAAGTGTAGTGAGATATGGCTCCTTTTCTGCTGAGGAGTGTAGTGGGGAAGAAAGCAATGGAGGCTTCTTGCCCTAAAGGCGCCAATGGATCATGTGGGTTGCGTAGATCCGGCACTAATCTTACCTCGAAAGGGGCACGGTTTGTTTAAAGTACGTTCTCCCCCCGAAATCCTTTTAGTTTTCTTTACCGAGATCCCTAAAAGCCTCACCTGCTTTGTGCAACATCTGAACAAGAGGCAGCAAAATCAAAGGTTGATAGAAAGAGTAAAAAACCAAAACGTCCTTTGGGGCCAAAAGAGGAAAAGCCTCTGTGAATGAGCAGGGCCGCACGCTAAGCAACCTCTCTGGTCGCTGCCCTTGCCCCCCTCTTCTTCCCCATGTGCAATTCTCTTTTATACGATTTGTTTTTTTCCCCGTAAATTGGGTGTGTTTTATTTAATGTTTCAGACGTTGTTACTTTGACCGTATGAAACTTCAGATAATGCCTTCTTTGTTAGGTTTGTTATAGGGAACTACTAGCACCTGGACGATGGAAAACCTCCCATTGGACATGTCGGCGTAATAGATTAGTTAAACGGTCGTAACATTTCTTATAAACACTTGTAACAAATTAGAACCAATTTCATAGAAAAATTTGGAAAATCTCTTCCAGTCAATGAAAAATTGACAATCTTACATATCTTTTTTTGTGTGAGGAGCTTGCATATCTTCTTCAATATACATTTTAGTTATATTTTTCATCATCCAATATCCTGGCAATAAATACACTGCATCTCCCTGTTTCTTTCTCGCACTTGCTTGTGGGGCATTTGGACGTGGTCAGTGGCAACGACATGAACTTGACGGAGGAAACAATGATAGCTGATCTCAGGGTCTCAATGTTGGTAGGAGGGATAAATCTACAGGGCAAGGTTAATCTGGTGCACTTTCTGACCACTGCCATCGTGATGCCTCCTCTACTTGTAGCCACCGGAGAGAAGAGAGAGAGAGGAGCAAGAGGAGTTGGCTGATGGTGGCTATGGATATTAGACACTGTTGCCATGGCCTCGGGTGATGTCTACTCCATGTGTTTAGTATGCAATAAAAACCAATGGTAATAACACGTTGTAATAAGATGTAACTCCTATTGCTATAAAAATATGCTCTAGTGCAACAAATCATAACTCAATTGTAACATAAAAATAATTTATGCATTATTTCAAGATAATACATTGCAATAGTCAATGACGATAACAAGTTGCAACAAAATGTAACTCTTGTTGCAATAAATTATCACCTCGATTGCAACATAAAATAACTTATTATAACATTTTGAGAGAATACACCGCAATGAAGCTAAATACTTGTGCAATAATTAAGAAAAGGGTGGCACCAAATTGAAAAAAACACATGCAATAACATACTTACGATGAATGGATGTAGCCGGTGCCAATGACATTAGCTCGAAGCACGAGGCAGCGGTGGTTGATCCTATTTTCTTTGCATCGGATGGGATGGATAGATCTGACAGGATAGGGCAAGGCACCTTAGTGATCTGTTGACCACTGCCGTTGTGAGCACGATCGTTGGAGAAGGAAGGAATAAAGGAGCAAGAGAAGTTGGTGATAGCAGCCTTGGGGCTCAGAAGCCATCATCATGGCCTTAGGATGCGCCATCGCCATTCATCGCTCTCCACCATGAGATTTGGAAAGCCGCCTCACCTTTGCCCTGGGTAGAGCAGAAGCTGCAGCTAGTCACTTGCATGTATGGACTAGTAAGGAAAAAGCTAGCGATGGTGGCAAATCCATAGGGGAAGAGATATATTTGGAGGGGTGTGTCGGTGCGTGTTGGGGGTAAGAAACTGAAGCAATAGGTAGGAAAATGAAGAGATGTGTCGATTTAGCTAAATGGGCTATGCGGAGGAAGAGGTTTGTGGATATGATAGTGACACGTGGGGTTAAGGGTCTGATTTTTTCCTTGTGTCGGACGTTCGAGCACAAACAATTTCCTTGTTTTATTACCTAACTTAATATATATAGTTTGACCTTGTTTATTCACGGTGACTATGTGCTTGCTGTTTTCAAGATTGCTGCCGAATGAATACTATCTTTTTTCCCTGGGTGAAACTGGGTACCAAATTACGGTCTGGAGTTGTGGCTCTGGACCAGAAAGTAGCCATTCCAGAAGTGGATGATATCGAACCCACTGTCGTCCTGAAGGAACACCACTGATGATTTTTGACCTGAAAACCACTAATGGTTGTGATATCGAGAAAGATTAATCGTTGATGAGAGAAACTATGTATTTCTTCCGCCTCTGTACAACTACTACTACTACTGATTTTGCGATTCGCTCATAGCTGATGCTGCAGGTAGTACACCCGTAGCATTAATTGCTGTGCAACACGAGATGGTACGGTCCGATCACGAGTGGTACAAGACAGCAAGTTACAGGATAAGCAAGGCAGACGGTTAGCACGTGTCACCAACCTGTCGACCAAAAATCCGGAAGCATGCATGCACGCTGGCCGTGGGTAGGGGCACACGAGATCTCGGACTGGAACGCACACGCGCGCGCCCTAGAAAAGAAAAGGTCGTCGCATCTACGTTTTAACAAACCGTTGTCCGAGTCAGCACAGCACAGCACAGAAGCTCTTTATTAATTGTTGGTGAGCCTTAGCCCTTAAGCTTCTTCTCTCCATCGTCCTCTCCCCGCTTCCCGCCTCCGCCTTGCTTTATAAGAAGGCGGCCGCCACTTCCCTGTTTATCCACGTCGATCACCTCACCGCACCGTCACCAAGTACTAGCTAGAACTTGAAGAAACGTACGAGATATATGGATGGGGCAGCGTCGATCTACCGGCTGCCGGAGGAGTGCGTGGCGTACGCCATCTCGATGACGTCGCCGGCCGACGCCTGCCACTCGTCCGCCGTATCGCCGGCCTTCAAGGCCGCCGCCAACTCCGACGCCGTCTGGGACCTTTTCCTGCCGCCCGACCACGCCGCTATCCTCGCCCGCGCCGACGAGCCCCTCGACTGCTCGTCCAAGAAGGCGCTCTTCTCACGCCTCTGCGACGGACCCGTCCTCCTCGATGGAGCCACCATGGTACGCCCAGCTACACCAGAAACTTAATTGCAATGCCGGAATTTTAACCAGGGGAATCGATTAATACTTAATTAAGATAGCTATGTATATCTGCGTTGCAACATCTGCGTGTGTGGTATGAATGAACGATTAATTAAGTTATTCGACAAGTCCGGCTATTGCTTGAAGTGTTGAAGTAAATAAACTAATTAACAAGCAGCTGATTGAATAATTAATGGCTCTGTGCATAGAGCTTTGGGTTGGAGAGACGGAGCGGAGCGAAATGCTTGATGCTGTCGGCGAGGGCGCTGAGCATTGCGTGGGCAGACGACGCTTCGTGCTGGAGATGGACCGCCAACCTTCCCGGATCAAGGTACGCGCGCACCACAAATGACCCCGTTTCAAACGGCTTCACTTTTTTGGATTCTAAAATTCGGTATTTTTTAGTTTTTTTCTTATTTCTTTACATTGTCAAAAAATTTAACATTATTTTCTAATTTTTACTAAAAAAATAACAACTGCTACAGTAAAAAAATTATACAAAAGGCCAAAAGCTAGAATTTTCGACCATTTGAAGCAGGCCCTATAACATATTATCTCGCCATTATTTAGTAATAATATATAGAACAAATGCTAGCCTCTTGCGTTGACTTACCAATGCCATACACAGCACAAGTTAGTATTAGTCCATCCGTGTGCTGCACCTACTAGCACAATTTATATTAACAAGAGTTAAATAATTTTTAGTTTCAATATAATGCATATTGTATCAAACATACTTCAGCTGGTAGATATAGACTTGGTCAGGATCTATGTGAATAGAATGAGAATTTGAACTAGAATCTTGACCCATCCACGTGGATCCTAGCTGGAAACGAGCTTTTCAAACAAAGCCTTACAGAAAGTTTGAAACACCTACGCGTACACATGTCAGCTTGCATGCATGCCCTCCGGTTCATACATGCACGTACGTGAAAGGCCATACCTAACAAGCTTGCAAGAGCGAGACACGTTCACCGCAGCTAGCTGCATGGACAAGGACATGATAGCTGCTTACCGCATGCATTAATTCAAACAATCGACGAGCTAGCTAGACTCAAACTTAACAATGATCTTAATGTTCAATTGTTCATTCATGTGCTCATGTTATCGATCGATCCTTCCTTCTCATGCACGTACATTAAATAATTGATCAGGTTTCCTGAGGTCGCTGAGCTAGTCGACGTGTGCTGGCTGGAGATCACCGGGAAGCTCCAGCTCTCCCTGCTCTCTCCCCGGACGACCTACGCCGCCTACCTCGTCTTTGCCATCTCCGACGACTCGTACGGCCTCGAGTGCAACATCGGCATCGTGCCTCCCAAGGCCACGGTCACCGTCATCTCCGGGAACAAGCCGACGGCGACGACGGAGCACACCGTCTGCCTGCAGCACATGCAGGGGGAGGAGGAGATGACGATGCACCGGCGGAAGCAGGAGTACGTGCGCCTCCGGAAGGACTACGGCCGGAATCTGACGAGGGAGGCCGACTTGGACGTCAGGTGCCCGCGGCGGAGGGGGGACGGGTGGATGGAGGTCGAGTTGGGCGAGTTCGCCGTGGCGGGGGGCGACGCCGGCGAGGAGGGGGTGGTGGAGGTGAGCCTCAAGGAGGTGGAGTGCCCGCGATGGAAGAGGGGGCTCATCGTGCAAGGCATCGAGATAAGGCCCAGCAGACACACACTACCTAATTAACCGATTGTTTTTGGAAGAATAAGGGCGGATTTTAGAGCAAAAGTACGTATGGCCGGCGATGATTAATTAGGTCAAGACAGGAACAACTCAAACTGAAGTTCCTCGATCGACAGTACTACTACTACTTGTAAGACGAGCGTCAGTGCGTCCACTTTTGAGTGGGAGTAGTACGGGCAGAGTACGTACTGCTCCATGCAGAGGCATTTCATATATGTATGTCCCGGGAGTACATATCATCGTAAGCTTCAACTCGATCAGGCTAGCACTTGATCGAGGCGTTAGTTGATCTTTTGCTGCGTACTGATCAGTGCGCGTGCATCATGTAACTAATCCTGGCATGCTTATGCATGTCAGTACATGGTTCATCTGGTGGCCTCAGTCAGATGTCAGAACCAACCTTAATTGCCAGTGTGTTAATCTATTTGTTGTACGTGTCGCATGTGTTGTCATATTTAATTCCACGTATTTTGATGTGGCTGTTCATTGTTCCATTTCTGTAACTGGCGACCTTCAGGAAAATTACTTGGCGCATGTATACTGTTGGTCTTATTTGTTCTGGCGCCTTCCTATGCAGTACTTGTGATTGTGAAAATATACAAACATGTGCCTGTTTAATTTGCAAAAGGTACTAATTTTAAAAAGTCATATGATTTATGTTAATAACTTAATGAGTTACAATACATAAGTACCTAGTATATATTTACATCGAAGATAGTAGACGAACAGTAAGTAGAATGTACTCTAGGTTAAGGACAACAAATTAATGGGCCCAGAACTGAACAGTGTGAAGCAAGTGATCCAGGCGGGTTAGTTAGTCCAGGTCGATAAATTAATAGACGTACCAATGGGGTGGAGACGCATGCATGGTGTACGTACGTACGTACGTTACGTGCATGTCTCCTCTAGTCCCATCGGAAAATCCGCAAGATATATTTGCTCGTAATTAGGCTTGCAACAGGCTGGTGGAGTTGTTGGACGTCTTGCTGGTTTGATGGTGAGTGGCAAGATCCAAAATAAGCGAGACGCTAGCGAACGCACTGCATGCCTACCTGCGTTGAAGATGCTGATAAGGGCTAATGGTAATGGGCTACATTGGAATAAGGGAAATAAATGTTTTATTGTGCAGGGCTTTGCGATTAGACGTAAGAAATAATTAACTGCAATATTTATTAGCCCAGGAAATATAAATAGGCCTTCCGTAATTTTACTAACGATTCCATCGCAGCCTATTGGGCCGGCGGTCACAGAGACGAAAAAGCGCAGCATGACCCTGCTACGGCTGCGTACGGTACCACCCCACCTCAAAAACAAAAGAAAAAGAAGAAAAAAAACCATCCAACTCTCTCCTTTAGGGTGGAAAGATATCGAATAATATCTTTATTTTATTTATATATTATATTTTTTAAAAACATAAACATGAATATAAATTTAAATATTTTTGAATACGAATCGAATATTATAACAAATACGAATTCAAATCGAATATCTACTCAATTCGGTCAAATGCAAATATCCTATATCTTTAACGGCAAATTCAGTTAGAACACATTTATATAACACGAGAACTACGGTAACTTGGATCGTAACAAACCACTGTTTTCCAAATAACAGTGTACTACATACTAGCATACTACATTCGTTCCATCTCACTAGAGGCGTAGAGCATTCACTACTACAAAAGAGGCTATACTGTACGTCTATATCACAGATGGTTCACGGGAAGTTGTCTGTGCTGTAATTATCATAGACGATTTTACAAGCGTGACTATGCATCATCTGAGATACGCAACTATAGCATCTAAGCCAAAAAAAAAAACAAGCTTGTAAGCAACATATTCAATGTTTTGGACCAGAAATATATCATCTGTTTTGATTTACTGTGTCAAAGGGTACTCTAATTTCACGTTTGACATTTGACCTGAAAGGGTAAAAAGAGAACAACGTGTATTTGATAGAAACATGGTTTCTGCGTAACAGTCTAATCCAAATAAGGTCTTGAAACATTATCGATTATCCATGTAGACTGAAATTGTGAGATTGTCCTGATTTCTAATCCAAATAAGGTCTTGAAACATTATCGATTATCCATGTAGACTGCAGGCCACACCTTGGATATTACATTTACTCATCACCTGCTCTCTGCCCCTTCACGAAACTGCTTTAATTGCCAGCAGAAATTATTGGCTGGCCAATTTGTTTGTTTGTCTTGAAAATATACCGGTTCAGGAGCAAGAAGCTCTCCACCCCACCCCTACATGTTTAGCTGGGAGGTTGTTTGTTCCAGTGGGCCTTAGCCCAAGGTCTGGGGTGTGTACAATGCTGGGCCAAGGAAAGAGTTGTCGTAAATGACATGGTCGTGACGCCTGATCACGCACCGAATGCTGAGCAGGTTTTCGCCGTCCAGTCCCGTGCCAATGTTACCCTATCCTTCACCCAGAGAACGCCAACATCGTGCATCATCTTCATCTTTGTGGTGCCAATTGTCATTTGCTACCCATGCCTGGTCCTTCGAAAAATGGTCACACGATTTTACTTTGCATACTTTCGTGGGTACGTGCCAAATAGTATATACTGAAGCTTCAGAGAGTCTGAGCAGAGCACCCAAAGCCTAAAACTCAGAAGAGAAGAGAGGCGTGACATGTATGCACGGTACTCAATCTTTAAGTTTTTTTCTTACATAAATATTATCTTCACGCATGATGTTTTATGGGTTATATTTATAGCTATGGGTACATGTGTTTACACAATGACTTCTTTGGGATTTTTACTAGTGGGAGCTACCATGTCATTTCCCTGTTATGGCTAATAGGCTTAACTTTTAGTTACACAAATGACTACTTAGAGGTTTTTACTAGTAGGTTTGTTTTTTAGTTACACATATACTTAAGCTTACTCTTAATGGACCGACTAGCCTAAGGCGGAGGGCACTCTCCCAGCACATACGGGGCTGTCTTCAATCCTGCCAGCAATGCAGACTTGCAGAGTATCTACCTGTTATAGTAGTAGTAGTAGTTACTAGTTAATTGCAGAGCCTTGGCCTTTGGTCTCTCTGGCTGGGCAGCGATCGATGTTGGCGACTTGGCATGAATGCCTGCCTCGTATCAGCTCTGTCAGGACGCCCGTCGATCGATCCGCCAACGCTGTGCCTGCCGTGCCGTATGCACTGCCGCTACGCACTAAATTCCACACGCGGTTCCGGTGCGACTCTGGTCATGCAGACGGTTGTGCGTCTCTTTACTTCGCTCCTACTCTCCCCCCTTTGTTTCTTTCTTCATGGAGCAACGCAGAGCATGCACAGGACATCAGGAGATTTTCTTTCTTCATGGAGCAACGCAGAGCATGCGCAGAACATCAGGAGATTTTCTTACTTCATGGAGCAAAGCAGAGCATGCGCAAAACATCAGGAGATTGGCACGGTGGACGTCATGTGAATCGGGTTACTTTCTCTCCTCGTCAGAGTCTGCTGACTGTAATTATGCAGGTCATGGAGGAGGCTTCCCCGTCGAGTGTATAGCTTAATGTAGCAGTCAAACTGATCAGCAGCGTAACGTGCGTCTCTGACTGCACTTAATTTAGCATGAGATCTGACCTGGAGATAAAATTCCAGGAATTAGATTAGCCCCGACCCTATTGTAATAATCAATGCTCCGCTGAGTTGGTTGACTTTATGACTATGAGTACCGATTTGTCGGGACAGTCACACATGGGATTTGCTTCTGATGGAGAAAACCATGGTGTACTATTCCGATTCTAATGAGTGCAGTTTCCGTGTGATCCCTTTGGTCACTGCCTAGAAAGTTCAGCCGCAACTAACATTTGGTAGATCAACTTTCCCAAGCTCTTCCTCTGTAGCTGCAGTCCTATACTCCTATATAAAAGAAAGCAACTTGGCGTATTACTGTAGTTCACAACGATGCAATTTTCCTTTCTTTTTGTTTTCAGAGTTCATATAAACCTTTCTTTAATCCAATTCGTTCTTATGGACCAATTCTTGAGGAGGAAAGGTGTCCTTGTTTGCATTTATAATGATGATGCGACACACGCAAATACCAAAACGCAAAGTCAAATCGGCACAACGGGACGTGCCAACGCAGATCGTTAAGATATTCTCCATGCATGTTGTTCATAACTTCTGCTAGGTAGGGTAGGTTGAAGAAAGAGACACATGAAAAGGAAAGGAACGAATTAATCCACAATGGCCCAGACCTTGCGTGTTTCATCTCCAACTCCTGTTCGACAGCACTGTGACGAATTTGACCCTTTAATTTGACACGCAATAAGTTCGTAGTCTGGCAATTTGGGACATGGACAGAAGCTTCGCTGCAAGATAAGATGAAGATTTTTTTATTTGAAATAAGGGACTTTATTAGATAATGTCAAAAAATCTCTCCAAAACGGAAAAAAGATCGAGGATCAAGATTCAACAAGCTCAGATCGATGGACATCTTGCTGGTTTACTAGCTAGTAAGACTCTTACATGCAGACAAATCCGAAATAAATTATCTCTAATAATGCAATGGCGATTGATAGAGTAGCAAGTACTAGCAAATACATAAGAGCTGCTTGCATTTGCCTGCATGTCGTGCGCTGGAAAACACAGAGTTGGCATTGACATGTGTGCTATTTATTATGCCACGTATTTTATTTTCATTGATTCATATTATATATTTTTATTTAAGTATGGACGAATAGTTAATTAATCTTCTATTTAAGAGTACAATGTACCCACCACCACATCGCACACATGCGATTGCGGCTCCTTGCGCACGCTCGACACTGCGGGGGTCAGGAATGAATCTACAACCTTGCATTGCATGTTACCAAGTCTCACACTCTCCCATCGGGACGAGGGTGCATGCCTTAACAGGCTAACGTACAGCAGCTGCAAAAAAAACAAAAAAAGAAAAAAAGAACTTGTTGTTAACCTAGCCAGCTACACAACACACGTCAACGAACGTTAATAAGGTCTCAAGATTAGATGAAACATCTAGCTCACACTTTCAGCTTACGTCCCTAGCTATTCCTAAATAGTGAATCGATCTGTACGCGCCATCCTTTACAAGAACTCGATGATCGACAAGGAAACATGCTCGCTAGATGGATGAAATACCTCGGAGGAATTGGTTGATCAGCAGCTTAATTTGCTAGCCAATTTTTTTGTAAAAAAATCAACAGCCTAGCTAGCCAGCTAATTAAAGAATGAAGCATGCAGGGCACACGATCGCTCAACATGAAGAGACACATGCACGCATGCATATATCATGCAAGAAAATACTAAGCAAGAGCTCAGCCAAATTTCTGTAACTTAAGAAGGTTGGCGAGTAGGCCGATCGAGTGCCCAACCAATGACTTGAATGCATGCATGCGAGTCATTGCGATCGATCTGAAAAGTTAGACCTCACGCAGCTCGTTGAGCTGTCTCGTCTCCCATGGATGCATGCGTGCATGGTCTCGTCTCCCATGTTTGATGAGTATTTGATTTTGCATATGCTTTTACTGCCTTTGTTTGAGTTTGATTTTGTGCCATTTGAATATCTAAATTTTACTATTTGTTGCTAGCGGTCTGACCGACCCTAGTATGGCGATTTGATCGGTTTGTGGTCTGATCGGACATGGTGGCAGTCTGACCGGTGTGCCGTAGTACCAGCCTGTAGTTAGTGGTAACTATTTTTCAGAGAGGTTTGCGTTGTGTTGCACAAATAAATTGAGAGCAGTCTGACCAGCCTTGTAATGATGGTTTGATTAACATGTGTCGAGCGGTCTGATCGGTTTTGGCAGTCTGATTGGCGAGTGTTGGGCTATCTGACCAGCTTGGTGGTTGCGGTCAGACCGGTCCCCTGTTTTTGTGTTGAGTTGTTTCATTGGTGTTAGTTATAGTGGAGTCTATGTAAGTGTTAGTCATAGGGCGTCCACACAATTGTGAGTTATGGTGTGTCTATATATATGTTTTGCTAATAAGAGTCAAGTGTATGCCATTTGTATTTAGATCGATTGCTTATTCTTTGATATACAGGTGTTTGACGATTGTTGTGGTCAACGTCAAGATTGAGGCTATGGAAAGGGTCCTGAGGCTATGGCGCGTCGTGTAAATTCGGACGGAGCATCATCTCAAGCGGAGAAGCATGAGAGAAAGACAAGAATCGTGAGGAGATGAGTGTATGCATATGATATACCAATTGGACTTGTACGTTTCAAGTTGTGACGGTTCTCAGAACAGATGTACAATCTTGGTGGTAAATAATTGGACATCATGGATTATTGTGTGATGTGGTGTGCCAAAGTACTCGGTTATTTCAAGTGATGATGCCCTTGGAGCAGACGTACGATCTTGGCGACGAGACATTGATTATCGTATCTTCTTAAAGACCAGTGGGTGGTAATTGAGGAAATTATCTAATACCAGATGGATTGGCTATTTGCAAAACCACGGCATTAGTCTAAATGGTTTATGTCACATCTTTGAGGATAGAATGTCTTATCAGGTTTTTAGAGCCATGAAAGTCACACTTTGAAAAATATACAGGTGTGTGAAATATAAAATTCATTTGTATGTGGATTACCAGGCTCTCTATTTGTAAGTGGTGTGATCTACTAAGTGTTGCTAGTGCTATATTTTGTGAGAGGTGAGAGTCTCTATTATATAAGCTCTTGTGTTTAAAAAGAGATATAAGACTTATCAACACTTGAGAGATAGGATTATAGTTTTTTGTGTTGGAGCATTTTGTGCGTGCGCTCTAGGGTTAGAGCTCTACCATCATGAGTGGGTGGTTGTAAAATATTTCTATCTAAGTGAAATAAACAACTAAGTTTACCCAAGTGAGTTGTGCCATTAATTTTTTTATGCTTTTGATTTGTTTGGCTTTATTGTTTGGATTTCTCTCTTCTTTATTGTTTTGGTGCCAAAGATGTGTAAGAGATGAATATATCTTTTGGAGATCAGATTCCATCGATGTAGGTTTCGGCGGCGGTGCAGCAGAGGAGGAGGAGGCGAAGAACCAGAGAGGACAACTGGCGAAGGAGAAGAAGAAGAAGCAGCAACAACAGCCATGGTGAAGTTCCTGAAGCCCGACAAGGCGGTGATCCTGTTGCAGGGGCGGTTCGCTGGCCGGAAGGCGGTGATCGTGCGCGTGTTCGAGAAGGGCACTTGCGACCGCCCCTATGGCCATTGCCTCGTCACCGGCCTCGCCAAGTACCCCCAAGAAGGTGATCTGCAAGGACTCGGCCAAGAAGTCGCGCGTCAAGTGCTTCCTCAAGCTCGTCAACTTCACCGACCTCATGCCCACCCGCTACACCCTCGACGTCGACCTGAAGGACGTCGACCTCAAGGAGCCGGGGACGAGCGAAGACGCTGGATCCGGAGGTGGGGACGGTGAAGATGCCGGATCTAGAGGCGGCGACGCGCACGAGCGGCACGACGCAGAGGTCAGGAGTCAGGACGCCGGTTCTCTCTCACTCCCTTCCATATCCCATCCCTTTAAACAACTTCTACTCTAGACGAGCGCCGCATATCCTCGCCTGGACGCCGCATCTCCATGCCTGGACGCCTGGAAGCTCTAGTCGACCGCCTAACATTGAAAAACTAGGCGTCAGTCCCTGGAGTCCACCTTGAAGCACCAGAACGCCTAGGCGACGTCTTGATAACATAGAACTTGACACCAGAGGAAAGATTTTGAAATAGTTATTCATCCCTCGGACTCACCACCCACCCCTCGGACTCACCGTACCCATCTTATCAACGCACATCTTGGCGTAAGTACAGTAGTTGCTGTCCATACTATGGAAGAAAGGAGCTAGATGCGTGCATGACTGAAAATTAAAGAAAGCACACTAGTTGCTGCCCAGCTTTCTTTCTTTCTTTCTAAGCATGTTGTTTTCGTTGCCAACAGTTCGCATTCAAGAGGAGAGGAGAGGAGAGGACAAGGACGGACAGCTCAGGATGCAATGCAAATGGGCATGAGCAAATTGCTCCAGAAGATCACTGATCTTGCCTGTTTTCCTAGTGAGGTAAAGCAGCGCTTTTAGGTACACGAAATCTGCCGCCAACCATCCATAGATTTTAATTAAAATTTGACGAATCTGCGTATGAGGTTTCCTAGCTAATCCTACCTGTCGCGCTAGTCTCATGGTGCTAGCTAGTAGATCGATGCGTGCGCACACATTACTCTCGTTATCATCTTCAATTCGATCGCGCCAACATTAATAGTTTTCCCTGTTGTCTCCTTTCCCTTCTGACCAAGACATTTCCCTTCTGACCAAGACATCTACTCCATATGTACTAACCCCAGCAGTTAACTAGATCAGCCGCTTGCAGAGCCGAGTCCCTGTTTCTGTTTGGACCATCGATTTCATTTTAACCTGCAAGGACTTGTGCACTCGCAGTCTTCGCGTATGTAAAATTGTAGATGCAGGCAGACTTCTTCAGATAACGTGATGATGAAATGCAGTCTTACCGTCATATGTATGTATGTTCACCGGTTGGCTTAAGCTTGCAATTTCCTGCACTAGAAAGGCAGAAATATCACGCGCGGCGTTGGTGCTGTGTACCTACCTTCTTTAATTTGGATACATGCGTACTGCAGCAGTAGCTGTACCACCATTGTTCGGAGCTATGTCAATTCAGCTCTAAAGTAGATCGGGACGTTTCTGATGGTGTGCTGTTCTCGCACTTGCGGAAATGCAGGCAGGTCCCTGTATATCGATCGAATTGAAAGGGAAATAGTAACGAAATTATCAGTTCTCTGAAGATATCAAACATACGGTGCTACCAGGATGTGTTCTTGGTGGTGCAGACTTGGACGTTCCAAAACAAAAAAAATTAAGAAAAGGAGAACGTTGCACTAGAGTATACGTGCATAGCATCCTGCCCCCCAGAATATATGGTACTCTAGCGAGCATTTCATGCCTGAGATTTCGTCGGTCCTTTTAATTTCCTGCATCCAGGAGAAGTCGCGCGGCCGGTAGATACGAACGACAGCTACCATTATGTCAGTTGCGAGCTCGTACCAGCACAAGTTTCGATCGATACTAGTACACGTTTTGCTGGCATCATATATGTACTGGAGCTGGCCACGTTCTGAACAGTGCACACAATTCATACGCATTCCAATATTAATCTCCCCTTAAAGCTTAGCCAATGGCCAAACGCAGATAGATCGATTACAGTTAGTACTATAAAGTATTGTGGTAGCTAGTGAGACCGGTAAACGAATTATGAAGTCGATCACATGCGTAAGAGGCGATGATCGAGCTGCGTGACTGTCGTAGGAGCGGAAGGAAAAAAGGAGTACAGAAAAGTAACCAACCTGCGGCGCAGCGCAGTGCAGAGTTGGTATCACGGAGGGCAGCTGAGCAGGCGCCGGCCAGCGGTGACGTATTACGGCGTGACTAAACTCGAATTTCTGCACTAGTCAGTTGTTACTGGCCACCGAATTGCATGCATATGCGAATGCTTGACAAAGTTACTACTAACAGTAATCCTGCGTGCACACCGCAGCTACTACTAACAGTCTACGTACAAGTTAATCCTGAGCTCTAATCTCCGATTGGCTGTTCAGTTAATTGGCTCGGCTGGCCTGGCTCGTCCATCTCATGGCATCACCGGCCTGACCTGATCGGCGTAATTAGTTGGGCGTTGGACACCACAGCCAGAGGTGACCGCATTAAATTCCATCTCGCGCCTGCGGTCGATCACGCACGCACACGCAGCCAAGCTAACCAGTGTAGTCTCTCTCTCTCTCCCCATATATATATATATATATATATATATATATATATATAATACTTTCTACACACACTAATAAGTGCCTACGTGCAAAATAAGCGCGCGTCTCTACTAACCCAACTAGCCAACGTTCTACCATTCCACTACATGCTTAGTTACTAGTAATTATTAATTATGATAAAATTATTATCGAATATACTTAATTATCATTGTAATTTATATTTGTATATAAATATTATAAACATATAAGTTACATTTGTAACACTATAAAACAGTATGTATTTAATAGTAACTTCACTCACACACGATTATAACTTTATATGACATGATTTTTATAGTGTCAAAACATATTCAAATAGATCTTATTTTGTTAATCTTGTAATTTCGAACACAATAGTGAAAACGGATCACATATTGGACTTTTGGTGAAAAGTTATTGTATTTTTTAGCTGTCAAATGCATTTATTCTCTTCTCTCCTTTTGTATGCATGTATGCAATCTTCACACCGAAAAGTTACTACCTGTTGTGAAGCAAGTTACGACCTATTGTGAGGAAAGTTATCACTGACTGTGTACTATGAGCGTTCGGTAATAACTTCATTCGCTACCGATAATAACTTCATTAAAAAATGTCAGTAACTTTACACCGCATACTGGTTATAATCAATTCATGAACTAATGATAACTTCACATGTAATAGACCATAACTTTCTATTACAAGAGGGCTAACTTTAGGCCTAATTGGTAACAATAACTTCATGTTTGTCTGATAGTAATTTTCACATTGCAAAGTTACTGCCGAATCATCGAATAGCAGGACCTATACGTAGCATACGTGTAGACACTGAATAGCGCTACCATGTATGTGTGTATATATACGCATATAGTATGTTAAAAAAATCTACATACTATCTCTGAAAAATTGTTCATACCACCTAGATGGTATTACATACACACACAACACGCGAGATACTCTCTATAGTATGAGATACGTCATAGAATAGATGTAAAAAAGAAACTTTATATATATATGTGTGTATCCAAACAAACACCACACCGTCCCACACGCCAACGGCAAACCACATACGGCAGCGCGTTGCATGCCTATATATATATCCCCTGCATCTCGTCCCGCTATACTACTCACACCACTGTCGCTTGCTTGTAGCGCCAGACGACACATTGTTGCCTAGCTGCTAGCTCGATCGCATAGCTAGAGGTCGGTGATCCATTACTAGCTAGAGATGGAGCTGCTTCCCCTTGTCACGGTGCTGCTCCTGGCGCACGCGGCAGGGTACCTGGCGTGGCAGGCCGCGGCCCGGCGCCGGCGCGCGCGCTGCTACCTGCTCGATTACGCCTGCCACAAGCCCACCGACGACCGCAAGGTCAGCACCGAGACGGCCGGCGCCGTCATCGAGCGCAACAAGCGCCTCGGCCTCCCCGAATACCGCTTCCTCCTCAGGGTCATCGCCAACTCCGGCATCGGCGAGCACACCTACTCCCCGCGCAACGTCCTCGACGGCCGCGAGGAGTGGCCCACTCACCAGGACGCCATCGACGAGATGGACGCCTTCTTCGACGACGCCGTCGCCGCCGTCTTCGCCAAGACGGGCGTCGCGCCGCGCGACGTCGACCTGCTCGTCCTCAACGTCGGATCCTTCTCCCCGGCGCCCTCCCTCGTCTCCAGGATCGTCAACCGCTTCGGCATGCGCGAGGACGTCATGGCCTACAATCTCTCCGGCATGGGCTGCAGCGCCGGCCTCATCTCCGTCGACCTCGCCCGGAGCGTCATGCTCACGCGCCCGCGTACAACGGCTCTCGTCATCACCTCCGAGTCCTGCGCGCCCAACTGGTACACCGGCACCGACAAGTCCATGATGCTCGGCAACTGCCTCTTCCGCTGCGGTGGCGCCGCCGCGCTGCTCACCAACGACCCGGCGCTGCGCGGCCGCGCCAAGATGGAGCTGCGCTGCCTCGTGCGCGCCCACATCGGCGCGCACGACGACGCTCACGCCGCCGCCGTGCACCGCGAGGACGCCGACGGCCGCCTCGGCGTCAGCCTCAGCAAGGCGCTCCCCAAGGCCGCCGTCCGCGCCTTCACCGAGAACCTCCAGCGCCTGGCACCCCGCATCCTCCCCGCCGGCGAGCTCGCGCGCTTCGCCGTCCGCCTCCTCCTCCGCAAGCTCCTCCGCCGCAAGGTCAAGGGCGAGGGCCCCAAGATCAACTTCAAGACCGGCGTGGACCACTTCTGCCTCCACCCCGGCGGGACGGCGGTGATCGAGGCGGTGAGGAAGAGCCTGGGGCTCAACAGCTACGACGTGGAGCCGGCGAGGATGACGCTGCACCGGTGGGGCAACACGTCGGCGAGCAGCCTGTGGTACGTGCTGTCCTACATGGAGGCGAAGCGGAGGCTCATGGTTGGGGACAGGGTGCTCATGGTGACCTTCGGGTCGGGCTTCAAGTGCAACAGCTGCTACTGGGAGGTGACCAAGGACCTCGACGACGCCGGCGCCTGGGAGGACTGCATCGACGAGTACCCGCCGGAGACCATGGTCAACCCCTACATGGAGAAGTTCGGATGGCTCAACGACCTAAAGGGGCAGGGGGGCGCCTTCCCATTCTAACCGTGCACCGATCCTTGCGTGAATTTACTACTCCGGCGTCGTCATGCTACGGCCATCTACGTTCGTACGTACGTGATCGATCGATCCATTACCTCCAAGAAATCAAGTGGGATTAATTACTTAGACCGTAAAAGTCAATTACTCGTCTAGTAATCAAGGGGCTGCATGTGTGTACGTATACTCAGTGGTGCGCGCTTTTCCTTTTTCCATTTCTTTTTCTCTCTTTAATTTGTCTCGATATGAACGTTTACTTGTAAATGTTTAGGTCGCATATGTACGTACGTACGTACTATGCGTGCGTGTTGTGTTGTAAAACTTGTTCTTTACATGTATGACCTGCAGGAACAAGTAACAAGCTAGGGTGTACATGAAAAAGTAACAAGGGGGTATAGTTTGTAAAAGTGCGACTTTTAACTTTTACAGGAAAATTTATACACCTTGGGCCCAAGCTTTTTTTTTTTTGATAGGGAAGTGTTATACATTATTCGAATGTTTTTTGGGGTAAAATTAGTTAGATTTTAAAACTTTTGGATAGAGATTTAACATCCACTCGAATCCTCCCGTACACATATCCTCTCAAAAAAATATGAGTGCTCCGAATTTGAGGTGTTGGATCTCTATCCAATGTCCACTTGAATCCCCCCATACACATACCCTCCTCAAAAGAAAATATAAGTGCTCCGAATATGGTGTGTTGGATCTCCATCCAACGCCCCAAAATCTAACTAATTTTGCTCTAAAAATAATCGAATGTTGTATAAATAGTCCCTTTTTGATAACGGTTTTGTTATTGCATAGTCGATTGAAATATTCTTATCTCTCAATCATCTAAAGTTGTATAATACTAATTTCCCCCTCTAAAAAATGGACCGTTATCTAATGAATAAAAAAGTAACTAAGAATAAAGGAAAAAAAACCAGTCGCATGTACAATACTCAGTCTCTTTTGATAATAAGGGTAGTTTCTCGATTTCATTAAGGAAACCAATCTAATACAGAACAAGAAACTAAGGGGGTGATCGTTTTAGCGATGGCTTCTGATTTTTGGCTGAAATTTTCATCATGGTGGCTTTTTTTATCAGAGTGATTTGGCTTTTGGGCATAATTAAATTTAAAAAAATGTAAAAATAGAAAAAATATGTTAGCCTATCACGGACAATGCAAAGGAACATAGGAAAAAAATAAAAATGCAAAAAAGCTCAAAATATCTAAAAAAATTCAGAAAGAGACGAATTACTGAATAATGAAAAAAACTGAAGGTAGAAGTTAAAACTGAAAAAAAAGCTGAAACGAGTGGGGCCTAAAATACAAGAACAAAGAGACGTTCTACCAGGCAGTTGACATCTATAACTGCACTACTTGTAGGCCCTATTATAGACTTTGAAAGAAGCCATCAGTCAGAACCGGCTTAATCCATTGTGAAGTGTCACTTCATCTTCAGAGTTCAAAGCTACCAGGTTCAATTCTTATGACGACAAGTGCCATCCATACGATTTGCTAAAGATTTCTGCCACCACCTGTCGCAACCGGTTGCTTCCTGCCCGGAGATCCTCTCACACTCCTCCTGTAAACCGGCCCCAAAGTCAAAAATAGAAGTTCCCATCAATCAAATTAAGTAACATAATTTTGGTTTTGGATTAACCATAGGTTCCACTGAGTTGACTATCTTATCCTTAGATCTTAAATGAGCTATATTTTTTGTGTATTTTAGTCCATAGGCTACTCACAAATAAGTCTCTCAAGCAATAACTTTATAAGTTGTATTTGATTTTTTTTCCCTCTAAAAGACTAGTCTGATATGTGGAAGCTATCTTACACTTATAAGTTATGGTTTTTCCTCTTCACAATCCATATGAAATTATTTTATCAACAATCTCCCCCTCACATATATATGTTGGAAAGGCTTGGCCAGACTTGTCAAGGGTAGATGAGTAATTTTTCTTCTTGAAATAGGAGTCATTCAGCTCCTCGAAGAATGAACGAATTAGTAGTAGTAACATAAACAGAATGGACTAGCTGCTCAAAATTAACCTAAAGTTGCTTCTTAAGATTCACTTAATTTGTGCCGGACAAATCAAACGAGAGGACAGCTAACAGAATTAAACTGTTTTTCTCCCTAAAACAAGCATGCATGCATGGCCAGCTAACAGCTAGCTTAAAAGTGTAAGTAGTCCTGGTACTCGTAGAATTTAATTGAATGATGAAACTGGTTAGATAAGGTTTAATTTGTTTGTCTGCATGCGTATGTACTGAGATATGAGAACCTAAGCGCGCGGCCAGGTTATTGCACGGCAACGCGCGCGAGTACGTCGTCAAACGTTGTGCAACTATATATTGATATAATGATATCAGTTTAGGTCTATCAGAAGTGATCAGAGCTAGCCTGGAGTTCGTAGTACGTACACTAGGCGAGCTAGGGTGTCACGTTAAATTATTCCATCATATTGCGCCCATCATAATCAGGTTAGGACTTTTCCTCAATCGAACTAGAATGCATTTGATCAAATTGAGATCAACTCTAGGCAGCTAGTACATATAAGTCTCACTTCTACCCTCAAGAGTAGTTGCTTATATATTGTATCTCATAACATAAAGAGTATCTTACATAATAAATAATATGTAAGTGTAATATGCAAATATATATAGGGCATGTTCTTTTCAGCTTCTCAAATTGGTTTTTGGTTTTTGCTATAGTACCTAACTTTTAAACGGAGTATTTTTTTTAGAGATGAGGTCTACAAGTTAATTATAATACATATTAAAAGCTCAACATCTGTACCATCCAAAATCACAAGCGAGTATCTCTCTCTCCGTAATCTCTGTCACAAACAGCTAAAATTCAAAATTTTCAACCAAAAACTAAAAACCATAGCCATATATCAAACATGCCCATAAGGTCATATGGATGGTATGCATATTTTTTTCAAAGGTGATATGTATTTATTTTTAAACATACTCCTTTTTATGTAAACTATAAACTGTTTATATTGGAGTATCTTATAATTAGTATGGTATGCGCTAAAAAACTATAAACTCCCTTGTAATTTTTATGTAGTTTATATTGGAGTATCTTATAATTAGTATATTAGTATACCCAAAATAACAAAGGAGTATAATATCCAACTGTTCACGCATGCAGTAAGACTAGGGAGCATGGACAGGTGAATCGGATCTTACGGGACGTCTACCCCACTGGTTTTGTGCTTTTAATTGCTTAACCAAGCTGCAAGATTTGGAGATATTACTTCCAAAGACTCATATTAGGGATGTAAATGGAGCAGATAATTTCCGTCGACTAACCGACCAAAGGCTCGCGGAGCGAATATGGAAGAGGTAAATGGGTATCCGGCACTATCTGTATCTAACTCTATCTTTGAGGAAAAAATATGGAACATGATACGAAATGAGTAATATATGTCCGTATGTATCCGTATGTCAAGTGATAGGCGAATTGTCACATCTAAACATGCATAGAATACTGAGTGCTCTTTCTTCGATATCTCAGTGATTAATCTATCTGTATTCACTCTGATCGTATCCTAGTGTCCAATGTCCTGTGTAAAGAAGCAGATAATTTCTGTCCGATCGACCGAAGCCTACGGAACGAATACGGAATGGAAAAATGGTTATCCGGTATTATTCATATCTAACTTTGATTTTGAGAAAAAAATATAAAATAAGATATAGGATGAGCGATATCTGTCTGTATTCACTTCAATTACACCCCTAACTCACACTAGGCTGTGTTTGGTGAGTGAGCAGTAACCGTGGCGCATGCAGCCTAGCAGGCAACAAAGTACTGGGTTGAAGCTAGCTACTGTGGAGTGGAGAGGACAAACACATGCAGCACAAAGCTGCAGGCCGGCCAAACAATTCGCGGCTTAATTTGCTGCGCCCGCGCCAAGCGATGCGACGCCATCCAAACGATGCGACGCAGGAGGATTTCATCCGAGCAAACGTACGCATCGCCATGTCAAGCTAGCTACACTACTGCCTGCTCTCGTAGTAAGTATACCGGCTGTCCGGATGCTACTGCTTCTAAAACGTAGCACGGCATCGTTATGTTTGCAGTATAGCCATGGGCGTAATTACGGTGTACATAGCTGTAATTAACACTGACGAAAAGCTTGGCTACGTACGCATCAGTGTAACTGATCTTAATTTGAAGCTAGAGAACTACGTACCTGCGCGCATATATAGGCAGCTACTTGTTGGCCCGTACAGATCGGATCGCTGTTGATGATTCAATTCGATTCGCGTTTAATTAATTAGGGCTAGGCTGGTTTTTGTGCTTTTTCAGGACGCATACGCACTGGCCGATCAAGAGGACCTTATTGTAAGTAGATGTAGTAGTAATGCGATGACATGCATGTCCTCTCTCTCTCTCTCTCTCACACACAGAGGAGAGAGGTGTGAATGCGTGTGTGTGGGCGATGCAGGGGTTTGTACTCACGCCACATGGTAATTAATGTTGCAAATTGCTCGAGGAGTCCTTGGCGCCTGCTTTTTTTTTTTTTGCTCTTGGATCGACCCACTACGGTACAAGACACCGGGAGGGATAGATGCATGGGGCGGTGCGCTGGTGCTGTAGAGTTGATATACCCACAGCTATTACTGGAGCACGTACCTTCTCTGTACTCCGTTCGTTCAAATTTATAAAACTTATTTTTTTCTTATTATATAGATCAAAATAATATTAAAAACAACTAGACTCCCTCTAATTGTTATATATAAACACTATGTTTAATATACGTATGTAAAGAATATAAAGTAAAGCATGATATTTATTAAAGGTATAGAGTAAATTTCACACTAATTTTGTATTAAAATATAAAATAATTTTATATTTATGAATAAGATCATTTAAAAAAATATGCCTCGTAAAATTTTACGGAGTACTAACTGCCTGCATCATGACAAGAAAAGCAAGAGAACAGCCAGGCGCATGAAGGTACCACTACGGCCACTATTGCTACTACGTACATATGATTAATTAATAAGGAGCTAGAAATCCAATATCCTGCTATGATGCCTTTGAGTCGTGGTTAGCAATTCATTCCTCCGATGTGTATGTAGTGATGACTGATGAGTAAACAGTGTGCTTGGCATGCTCAGATCAGCTGGGAATTAAGGTGGTAGATAGGCAAGGCAGCAGAGTTGGCTAGATTCTTGGGTTTGCAGTTTATAGATTTTGATTTTTGCTACTATAACTAGTTTTCAAACGGTGTGTCTTTTCAAGGCAGTATCTACAAGTTAATTATAGTGAATAATGTACTGACTTCAGCTATACCGGTCAAAATCATATACGACTGTCTCTCTCTTCGTACTTTTCGCGAATAGTCAGAATTCAAAAATCATAAGTCAAAAGTTAAAAACCACAGTCTAGAAGAATCCACCTTGGATGCAGTCAGTCCACTAGGGAGCTAGTGCAGAGCATATATACTACACTAGAGATTCAGAAAGTAGTTTCCCAGCCTCGTGAAGAATGACCGACCTCAAACCCAGCCAGTCCAAAGGATTGCCACCAAACCACGAAGCCCTTTACCGCATTGCGCATGAGCTATGGCTCATAGTCTGCGCAACGCAAAAAAGAAAAGAAAAGAAAAAAGATGGCGGAGCGGCTATGCAGAGGAGTTGCCACTTGACGTGGGTCAATACCACGATTTTGGTGTGTCGTGCCCCCTACGGTTTCAAGTCAAGTGGTCCAAAATAGGTGTGCAATGCGCTCGCATGGCCGCAGGTGGTCCTTGCTTGGCCTTGGCCAAGGTTTTGCGATTGGGCGCCATCGACTATCTGCCTCTCTCTATTGCAGTCTGCTCTGCTACATTGCATCATTCATTTCATGGGCGGAACTAGAAAAATTATGAGTGACTAGAACATTATTAAGATGAAGAGGGCCAAGACTAGCGGAACCAGTGGAGGTAACGAGTAGTGGAGACCCATCACCAACAATAATAGTGGAAGGAGTGAAGGGGATGGGAACGAGAGATGTTACTATCATCCAACATCATGTGTAAGGTCGCACTAGAGTCCATGTACCAGTCAATGGTTAGCGGGGAAGCAAGAGTCATGGTGTTGAAAGAGTTTGCCAATGACTGTTGATAGGGGTGTAAACGGATCGGATACGGACGGATACTGCTCATTCCGTATCCGTTTCCATATTTTTTGTCGGAGTCGGAATCAGACACGGATAGTGCCGGATACGAATACAAGTATGGATATTCTCGGTCACGAATACGGAGCGAATACAGAACGCTCCGAATACGGTTAGTCTCGGTCACGAATATTTAGTCGGATAATACGCGTAAACAAAAATCATATATATCGCATGTGTAAGGATGAATCACCATAGTACATATCCATAATGGAACTACATTAGTAGATTAACAAGCAAATTTCACATGATGAAATGGACAAGTTAAGCAATCAGTAAATTCTAGTTAACAAAGTAGCATGTAAATGATATAGACTAGTTAAACAAATAATAGCTAACTAGCTACATGCCATCACATTATTTTAGTTATAGCAGATGATTTATGATGTATTTGAAGATGAGACTTTATCCATTGCATAGGTCTTGAAATAAGCTTTCCAACGAGTACAAGAACACTCGAATCGGAATTCGCTTGTGAAAGTTATGGTATTTTTAGTAAGTGTATGTTGGGCTGTCTCGAACCGAATCCGAATTTAGTTCTGAGTTGAATCCGAATTTGAATCCGGTAACTATCCGAAAAAATATCCGGTAACTATCTGAAAAAATATCCGGATAGTTCCGTATCCGTCGGATAATGTTTGTTCCGAATCCGTTTCCGTATCCGGCAAAAAAATATCCAAATCCGTATCCGTATCCGGCAAAACATCCGGATATCCGAAAATTTACTCCGAATTCTATCTGAATTAAAACGGACGAACGGTCAGTCGAAAAATATCCGCTCCGTTTGCACCCCTAACTGTTGATTCCATGGACCAAGACCGAGAGCGCAGGACTTGGACCGACCTGAGGAGGCAATGACGCGGGAGGCACAACGCGGGTGGTGGGTACGAGGGTAGCAGGTAGTCGGCCTGGAGTTGACCGGCTGCTAGCGCATGCGGATAGGGCACACCACGGTGGCATGGCTAGGGCATTGTGTTAGGGGCACGTGGGCTAAGGAGGCCAGGGGGGCTTGGCTTGCATGGAGTTGCCTGGGCCACACCTAGATGGTGCCAGTCTAGGGGTTGTAGAAGAAGGGCGGCCAACTAGAGGTGCCACCCTCGAGCTCACCTCCGTCGTCGGTCTTGTTGTTGCTGCCACTATTGCCACGCCGATTGGAACTGCTCTCACTACCATCGATGCCATTGGAGGGAGCGCCCTGGGGCACGCTAGTGGAGTAGTGGATGGACGTGCCGCCACCGCTCTTGGAGACACCACCGCCGGGACCCCCATTGCCGGTAGGGGTTGTGGAGGGTGTGGAGGACACGACGACATGATGATTTCTTCAAGTAGTCGATCAGAATGGGCCTCGATGAATAAGGGGAATGGTTTCTGCCACATCAGCAGGTCCGCTATGTATGCGAACTTCGCGTTTAGGCCGCGCAAAATGGACAGAACAAGGGTGCAATCATGCACCGGTTCACCCAAGTCACCGAGGGCGTCGACCATGCTCTTTAGCTTGCGGCAGTAGTCACAGATGGAGAGGTCGCCTTGGACAAAGTTGTGAAACTTCTCATCTAGGTACAGGGCACATTTCTCCTTGTTGTCGATGAACTATCGCTCGAGGACCACCCATACGAGCCGCGCCGTGGAGGTAGGAGTCATCTCGATCTCGAGGAGTTCGATGGAGATGGTGTCGTAGAGCCACGAGAGAACGAGATAATCAATCCAGACTCAGTCTGCGACATCGGGGTGGGCGTCATCGAAGTGTATATGGTCGGAGAGGGTGTACTTGCCAAGGGTGACGAGGAAGAGGCCGCGTCATTTGTTGTAGTTTGGAGAGGCAAGGTCGAGGACAACAGGGATGAGGGCCTTGATGTTGAGGACACCGTATGCTTGTGCGTGGAGGGAAACAATAGCGGCGGCCTCGGAGAGGGCCAGTACTTGCCCGGCCTCTTGCTCGTGGTGCCCGGCAATGTCATGCGCATGGCGCACAATAGTGGCGGCGGCCTCCTGCTCGCAGCGTGCGGCGACGGCGGCCTCCTGCCTGTAGCGTGCGGTGGCGGTGTCTTCGCCAGACATGGCGACGATCTCCTGCTCATGGTGCACGGCAGCGGTGGCGGAGGTCTCCTACGCATGGCACGCGGCGGCGTTATTTGTGCCAACCATATCAGTGGAACTAGCAGAAAGGTGCGGTCATAGGAGATATCACGTCTAATACCATAAGAGGGTGGAATATTTGGGACAATTACGCAATGAAAAAAATATTGATGCACCAAAGGTTACATATTACACACACACACACACACACACATATATATATATATAGGCCAATTAGGATAGGAAGTTTAGGGATAGACGCATTAAGTGTAGAAAGGAATCGAGACATCTAACACAGGAACCGATATGTCTAATATAGGAACCGAGACGTCTAACAAATCCACCCATCGCATGAGGAGAATGAAGATGGTGGCCATCATCACTATCGTTGCCGTCGCCTACAAATACACAGGTTGTTGGACCAGAGCCAACACAACAAGGCCCGAAGCATGCCGGCCCGTGCCATGCCGGCACGGACTGCCCAACTCCCAGGTCTGCCCTAATAGATTCATCCAACAAAGGAAATAATTAAATTAATTTCTTGGGGTGCGTCCGACACGGGGCTAGCAGCTGTAGAACTGGGGATCCCGAAGGTGCAGAATTCTACACTGATGCAGTACTCCGCCGTTCATCACGGGTCTGCACCTCTTCATCACGTCGCACTTGGGGTCTCGCCCTTTGGCTCTACTACCGCTGCTCCGCACGGCTAGCACACTTAATTACAGCGAAAGCAAGCTACTCCTGCATGATCTGAGAGAGTTTTTTATGCATCAATGAAGAATAATATTTGCTGCTCTTTCCATTGCATCAGGATCAAGGAAAAATACAGGCCAGAATTTCCTGAAGCGTCTTTATATGCATAGCAGGAGATAAGAACGGCTGCAACAAGAGCCAGGAAAAATGGTACCCTTGACACCTTGGAGATGGCCATTTGCTAAACAGAATTTGGTAGTGGTTTTCTCTTGATGCTTTTCCCGTTCCTCCTGTTTTCCTTTGATCAATTTCCGGTGCCTATCCTTTTGGTGAACGCTGCATAATATATGCATGTAGAATTAAAACATGGGTGGATCTCTGTCATTCGCCTAATTAGTAAATGTAAAGATTTGTCGCTCGATCTTTTTTTCCTCCATTTCCACCTTCCTGGCGAATTCTCAATGGAGGTTCTAATTAATATGCCTATCTTGGCATGCTATACCATTCTTCCATCTATTCACCCTAAAAACGACCGGCGAGATTCGACAGAATCAGAACGAATAATAGCACGCGATCATTGGTTAATTAATTTGCCTTTCTTTGATCATATCTCCCTTAACATTCAAAACAAATCTCCATGCATTCGTTCGTTAAAAAGGGGCTATAAACGTTCCGTCCATACAGCAGGTAGTAGAATAGCAAATCTACAAGATAAAACACAAATCTCTTTGATTTTGTACGATCAACTTGATATTTCCAACATATCCTGCTCTCTGATGGATGGCAGTCTCCGAGACCTGACATTTCGGATTATATATTGCCACGGTTTCATGCAGATCAAATATGCAAAACAGTAACAGCTCAGCTTCCTGTATAGTCACTCAACGACACTCCCAAGTCCCCAACCGCCAGAGGCACTGCAGTGAGTTCCAATTAAAATACCGAATGTTACATGTTACATCTGATGATAAGCATAATAAACAAAATGGAACAGGGGGCCAACTTTTGGCCTTCGTTCCTTTTCTTCTTTGTTCTTTTTGGGCTACACCAACACCTATCAAGAAATACAAATTCCTTCCACAAACTCACTGCAATCAGCACCAACAGCTCAACCGCGACAAGCATCCAACTACTACCCCTCCTTATTTGCCTTGAATACAACACAATCGACGACATCGCGAAGCTCACCCCATCCTATGCCTCGGCTCAATAAATACCAAATTTCAGGAAAAACTGTCTAGGTGCATTACTTATTACTGTTACTTCCACAACTTGACAGAATTGTCGTGGCTTGCAGAAGCCACCATCCCAGTTACTGGTGATTGTGCCAACGCCACAATTAGACCTTCATGAGCCTGCACTGTCATGCTTTGGTTCTTTACCATGTTCCATAGCTCCAGGGACTGCATCATTAGAATGCTGATGAGAAATTTATAGCAAATAAACAACAAAGAAGAGAGGCATCAGAGTTGCTGTGATCGGTGATTCCAACATAAGTTGACCATGCTTTGTGAAGGGATAATGCTGTAGCTAATAAGACTCGGATATTACAAGACATACGCTTCTGCTAGCAGCTTCTTGTTAAATAGGAATCTGCTAGCTGTCCAACACCAGCAGCACTGTGTTATATAACTTGTAGTAACTTCTTGTAAACAGAAGAATACCCGATATCTAAGTGATAAGTTTACTGGTAAATACATACAAGGAAATACACTTCCTCAAAACAATTTGATTGAATTCACATACAAGTGATTAAAACTCAAAGGGAGAGCCGTTACTACCTGGTATCCTCCAATCACCAAGAGATTGGGATAGCTTGGGTGGAACACACAAGAATGGAACTTGTTTCCATTTGAGCTGACCTCATGAATGCACTCTCCTGATGATATTGACCAGACCTTAACTAGATCCTGACTGACAGACGCAAGGTACTCCCCAGTGTTGTCCCAGCACACTGACTGCACGTCTGTGCTATGGCCCTGAGATTACAAATCAAGCACTCAAGGTTCATGACCACTTGACACAACCCCATAAAAAATAAATTTATATGACAATGGATTCGAAATGTGCATGTGCAGACTCACTAATGAAGGAAAATGTTGCAAAGGAAACTGCTAAAGAAAAAAATGAACCGCAGATGTGTCGGTGTTCAAGAACAGAACCTGTAGGGTGTATTTTTTGCTATACGTGTCAACTTCAAATATGGAAACCACATTTTCAGCAGCAGCTGCGAGAAACTGTCCTGTGTTAGGCTGAAAACGAACTTGAGCGGTGCCGCCCTGTCCAAGATAAATAGAGTCAGACTAACAAAATTGCAAATTCCTCAAATCTATGAGTTCTATTTTTTACTTAAATTATTAAGAAATTTTTAAGAGGATAGAAAGAAGAGTATCAACCTTGATGACACGCATACAGGTAGGCTGAATCGCATTCCAGAACCGGATTTCACCATTGCCATCACAAGAGCAAAAAATTTCTGTCTTCTTTGGATGAAAATCTAGCGATGTGACCTGGAAACCATGCCCATGAAATGTTTGCAGAGAGAATCCAGGCTGCCAAACAAGAAAAGTTCAAGTTTCATAAGGAATACTCTACAAAATGCAAGTACACATACCACCAACTTCAAGACATACTGAAATCTGGCATTCCTGATAGCACGAATATATATTATTTATCCACTTTTTATTTGCACAATGATCATATCTCATATTAATTTGAGTCAAATACAATGTGGAATAATTGTAATAACATCTACTACCATGACCAGTACTCTTAACAGAAACTGCTACTCTAATGGAAAGTGCATATCAGTACTTGGATGCAGAAGGCATGAGCATAATGGGTAACGTTGCTATAGGAGGCAGTGAGGTACAACATAATAGTCTCCCTACACATTTGCTTCTGTCACTAGCATTTGCACATACATAAACATAACTTACATCTGCAGCATTCCATAGCTTAATTGTTCTGTCAAAAGATGATGTTGCCAACTGTGTAGAGTTATATCTGAAACGGACATCAGTGATAATGAGAGTGTGCTCCTCTGGTAAATACTGTGTCTGGAGAGTATCCATGTTCCAAAGTACAGCCTAAGAGAGAACAAGAATCAATTCACCATACTCAGAAACACTGAAGGTGCAAAAAGGTGTCACTCTTAAAAGCAAAAGGTTCATAATAGCATGGCATTTACTGGTACCTTCTTCTCATGTCCAGCACTAGCCAATATTTTTCCATCTGAGGAAAAGTGGCAGCAAACGACTTTGCTGTTGCTTGTTCGCCAACAGTTAACCTCACTGAATGTAAAACCTAAAAGAGAAAAGGACATGTTATCCGTTGTTCGCAAAACATAAAAAAATCAGAAATATTACCTTTTGAAGCTGCTGGGTTAGGCTCGGCAGGACTTCTTTTAAGTGCAGCAAAAATATCCCTTGGATCTCCATCATCATTGGATAAGAATGATTCAACATTATCATCCAAAGAACCAACATCCCCAAAATGTTCAAGATCATCCTGTTAAATATAAGAGTCGCCTTACATATCCATCTAACATAGAATGAACATTATATAGATCCAGCAAAACACAATAAATGGAAAAAGGAAAGCTGTAACCATTTGATTTGAAGAGGATGCGAGTCCAGTTCCGTCAGCACCATACATCATTAAATTTTTTTGAACATGGCGCATATTGCCTGCCATTCCAAGTCCATCTCCAGGTGTATGTGTAGATGGAGTAGACGGTGGAGAGTTGGCTGAAGGACCCACTGTATTTCCTGTTCCAGTGCTATTTGCTGCTCCTGAAGATGTAGGTTGCTTTCTTTTTCTATTGTTCTGGAGATAAAAAATAATTACAAAACGGCAAACAGATATAAGATAACCACGAGCAGATCAGAAAGTAGGAAATTGCATGTTACTAATGCACTTTAAATAAAGTGTGGATAAATAGCCCATTAGTCAGTATTAGTTAATTCAAAAAATTGAAATAGTTTGACAAGAAAATCAAAGGTCAACAACTTGTTGACAGACCCTCAAAAAAAATATCTGTAGCAAATATGCCATTTAAAACATGTAATGTCATGGAGTTGGATACTGGATTTATATAATTTGAATAATTTAGTCACAAAAAATGAAATATAGTTTGACAAAAAAACAAAATCAAATGTCAACTTGCTGTCTTGTGGACAGATCCACCCCCAAAAAAAAACATATATGTCGTTTAAAACCTATAATGTCAAGGAGATGGCTACTTGGATTTGTGTGATTGGAATAATTTAGTCACCAAATTTTATATCCTGTTCTCCATAGAACACTTTGTGATCTTACCCCCTCCTGGCATCATTTTCAAGAGAATTATTACCAAAGAAAACTATGCAGGAAAAAAAATAAGGCTGTCGCACATCACCATCACATCATATAGTGTCTTTTCCTGGCTTTCTCAGACAAGCAACGTCTTTTTTCTCGAAAACGCATGAGCGTTGTGTTTCATTCATTAAGGGAGATTGGGTACATCCCGGGCCTGGAGACCAAGCAACCAGGACCCAGAGCAAAGGTACAGAAGAGGACCTGAAGTAGAAAACCTAGACAGGAACAAGGAGGGGAAGAGACGTAGCGAAAACAACGACGATGACTTAAGCTACACCACAGCAGCTAGTGCGTTAAGCTGAAGAGGAAAGCGACCGAAAGGAAGCCTGGCTTGGAATGAGATCGTCTAGCCTAGAGTTCCTTACTGACGACCACGCGAGGAGTTCTTGCCTGGTGCGGCTTGCAAACTCGTGAAGGTTGAGGCTTCGGTGCTCATGATGCATCATGTTCCTCTCCTTCCAAATCATCCAGATGATCAGGATTGTTACAGAATCTAAGCCTTTTCGCTTGGAGTTGGGCACTAGCTCCCTGGTCACGGTCCAATGATCCTGCAGCGTTTGCGTGGTGGAGTATGAGGAGCAAATTGACAACCAAGAAAACATCAAGTGCCACAACTGCTTCGCTACTGGGCACTAGATGAAGAGGTGATCTACAGTCTCGAGTAATTGATCATAGAGAAGACATTTCGCCGGTGCTAGGATGTTGTGGCGCAAGAGTCTTGCGAAAGTCCAGATGTGACGTTTGAGGACAAGCCACATGAACACCATGGCTTTGAGGGGGGCTGCATTTTTCCAAACTTGAGTAGCACATTGAAATTTAACCGAGCCAAAGAAAAGCGCTTTGTAGGCCGATTTTGGGCAATAAATCCTGTTGGCCGACCAGCGCCAAGAGATGACGTCTGAGGCCCCTTCCATCAAGTGCACTTGAGAAATATATGAGTGCAAGATGAGGAATTCACGTAGGACCTGAATGGTGAAAGGGCAATGTATGTCTTTCATCCAGTGATAGTTGTGGAGCGTGTCCTTCACCTGAACCCTTTTTTTTCACGATTTGCTCACTTTGGCCCATATTGTAGGAGCTAAGTCGCAGATTCCTTTGCCCAGTATCCATCTGTCAGTCCAAAAAAAGGTTGAATTGTCATCCCCTAAAGTAACTGAAGTGGATGCATAGAAGAGGTCTTCGGTAACAGTATCTTCAGACATTTTAACTGAGTGCTAGAGCCGGCCTAGGTCAGTATGTGCCATCCATTCCTAGCGACAACAAAAGGCAATGCCGGCCAGCTTTAGATCCGGGATAGCAAGGCCTCCACATTCCAATGGGTGACAAAACTCCTGCCAACTCACCAAGCATTTACCTCCTGTAGTCAGGTTGCTTCCGGTCCAGAGGAAGGATCAATGTTTCTTGTCAATGGCTTTGATAGCCTAGGCAGGGAAATGCAGAGTCAGAAGAGGGTAGATCACCATGGACGATAGGACTGATTTGACAACAATGAGCCTTCCGGCCATTGATAGTAGCTTGGCTTTCCAATTGGGCAAGGAAGCTTGTATTTTGTCAATGTATGGTAGAAGGTCTCGCCTCCTTAGCTTGTCGTTTGACAATGGCATACCCAAGTATTTAATGGGGAAGGAATCAACTTTGCATCCGAAGATCTACTTGGCAGAGTGAAGCTCCTCATCAGTGTGGGAGATTGGGATGACAAACGACTTGAGCATGTTCGGCTTGAGACCAGAGGCCACCCCAAACATCAACAAAATCTGTTTGATGGCAATAATGTCTTGGTACTACAGGGTATGGAATAACATGACATCATCCACATAAAAGGAGCATTATCTTGTCAAGGATAGTGAAGGCTTTAAAATTTGAGCTTGAGTGGCTGTGACGAGGGTCTTGTTTAGGACATCCATCACAATGACAAAAAGCAATGGCGACAAGGGGTCGCCCTGCCGGAGCCCTTTGTAGTGGTAGATTTTCCTACCTAGAATGCCGTTGAGCAAGATTCTTGTCGTGGCCGAGAAGAGTAAAAGTGAGAGCCAATTGCCCCACCGAGTGCCAAAACCTCGGCCATGCAACACTTTTAGAAGGAATGGCCAGGATAGACTATCAAAGGCCTTAGCAATATCGAGTTTGAGGAGGATTTTCTTTTCTCCTTTTCGATGTAACTTCCTGATGGCGTCGTGTACAAACTTGAAGTTGTCTTGAATCATGCGACCCTTGATGAAAGCACATTGATTGTAATCGACTAGCTGGTCCATGTGAGGTTGCAACCAAATGGCCATGAGCTTGGTTAAAAGCTTGGAGAAGCTGTGAATTAGGTTGATTGGCATGAAGTCTGATGGATGAGTGGCTCCTTTCGTTTTCGGTAGAAGCACAATTATGTTAGAGTTGACCCTATGGAAACCTCGACGATCTATAGAAAAGAATGCATGAACAGCAGCCATGATGTCATGCTTGATGATGGGCCATGCCTTCTGGTAGAATAGCCCGGTGAATCCATCCGGGCCTGGAGCCTTTTCAGTCGGAAGAGCTTTGATTGCTTACAAGACCTCCCTTTCAGAGAAAGGTAGATCCAGACTACTCAAGTCTTGCCGTTGCAGCCCTACCCCTTGAAGGCCGATAGACACTGTGGCTTGCTCATCTGTTTGCGGAAGGCAAACGAAATGTTGGTGCAGCAGGGAGGCCATTTCTTCATGCAAGTGGAAGGTACTCCCATCGTGAGATAGAGAGGTGATTTTATTCTTTTTGCTGTGGAATTTCGCCTGAGTGAAATTAAGTTGTATTTGCGTCGCCCTCTCGCAACTAGATTAGCCGAGATCTCTGCGCATGAGCGTTCTTTTGAGCAAACATAGGGCAAGAAATCTATGTTTTAGGAGCC
This sequence comes from Melocanna baccifera, assembly GCA_036346265.1. Lineage (NCBI taxonomy): Eukaryota > Viridiplantae > Streptophyta > Magnoliopsida > Poales > Poaceae > Melocanna > Melocanna baccifera. The sequence continues at coordinate 850,811 of JAYEVJ010000436.1, forward strand.
TCTTGAGATGTGCTTCTTGAGCTAAAAGCGAGCGCTTGTCTTGTGCCATCTCCAGTTTAGAGATAATATCTTCGGCCATAAGGACCTAGAGAGAAATGTTGCCGAACCGAGTGTCACTCCATCTCTAGAAAACTCTTGCAGTGGTTCTAAGCAAACTGTCCAACCGATGGAACGGGGCAGATGGAAGGCCTGGGCTCGACCATCTATCAGATACGATGCGCAAGAAATCCTCATGCAAAGCCCAGTGTTTGTCAAAGTGAAACTGTCCTCCTTGCTTGGAACACGCATTGGTGATGAGGAGCAGCAGACGTGTGGTCAGAGCAAGCGGTTGCTAAAGCTGATAGGAAAGAATGTGGATACAAGGCTTCCCATTCCGGCGAGGTGAGCACTCAAAGTGGATTGTCACATTCATTGGTCCACGTAAACTCTCATCCATTAAGGTGGACATCAGTCAGTTGTAGGTCACTCACGAACCGACGGAAACGACCGAGATTAGCATGGCGCACATTGCTGTTGTTCTTGTCTTTGAAACTCAGGATCATATTGAAATCCCCCACGACGCACCAGGGGCCTAGGAATAAGACCCTAAAATGTCTCAATTCGTCAAGAAGGCCACCTTTGAGACATCATCTTGGGGTCCATAGACTGACAAGATCCACCATGGTGAAAGCTCACCGGACAGCTGGAAAAGCAAGTTCACTGAGTAGTTAGCAATGTGTGTGCGGAGTATGACAACTTTGGGTGCTTTGCCAACGATGAACCCCCCCCCCCATTGAGTATCTAAGGCCGATAGGTAAGCAAAGTTATGAAATTGAGAGCCAAGCATGGTTAAAACGACCGATGCTGCAATGCGGTCATCTTGGTCTCCTAAATACAAACGACATCGACTTTGTGATTGTCGACTAGAACTCGCAAAGCGTCCTGCCAACCCTTAGAATTTAACCCCCGAGCATTCCACACTAGAATTCTACATGAGGATCTATCCATGTGTTGGGGAGATGACTGGGGATCTCGGTGGCGAGCTACAGTTGGACATGTTCAGGTGCAGAAGCTAAAGTGAAGTCAGTCGGTTGTCCTGGGCCCGACAAGGCGAAGAGATCATGCAAGGCTTGGATATGGTCATGCGACAAAGGTTGGAGGAAGATGTCGTTAAAGGAGGCATAGTCTTTGAGAGATGGTGATGCTTGAGCTGAGATAATGCCGAGCTTATGCATTAGAACTAGCTGTGCCTCCTTGAGTGGGCGAGCCGTGTTTCGCTGTTGCTGCTTGTTTGCCAGCCGAGCACTACCACGTGGGCTCGATGTATGATACACCGCTCATGCCAAAGAAGATTTTGCACCAGGGGGTCTCCACTGGGCAAGTCACGGCAGAGAGGAATGAATCGTAAAAATCTGGCTCATGGGTTGTGAGACTTTGGGAGGCCCTCAATCGAGGTCTTAGACGACTATAGACCACCGGTGAAGAGTCCCATCGACTTGACTGTTGCAGAAGCGTGAGCGGAAAGCTCAAGGGTAGCGCGTCTTCCGTAGGAAGTGGGGGGTTCGAGGGCTGGAGATCTTTCGTGGCTTGTTGGAGATCTTTCGGGGCTTGGTGAAGCTCTACGGTAGGATCTACTGGACACGACGGGAACATCTCTTCCAAGGTAGCCCATGAGTGCAAGGTCCTTTTGGAAGAGGCAAACCCGAGTTGCCTGAAGTGGCAATCTGTCGCCCTGTCCCAGTCGCTTCAGATAATGCACCCTCCTGACGCTGGCCTACCTTGAGCCTTGAGCTGCGGGAATCCGGCTAACTCAGGAGGATAGGTGATGCGTGGATTGGTGTGGCCTGTAGCAACTCAACAAGGGAATTAGCGGCTTGGCCAGAGGAAAATTGACTATCGAGCATGTTGCCGTGACAGCCTGATCAGCAGGCATCGGTGCCCATGATCAGCACATGTTCAAAGGAGCAAGATTACTGGATCCTGCCCAGAGAACTCGTCGTAGCCCCTATCTGGGTTGCCATCGTGGCCGTCATCTGCATCATTGAACGGCCGAGATGACCCACCGAGAGACGGTGAGCGGAATCGAAAGTCCATCACCCACACGACATGGACCTGAACATTGTACACCAGGCCTTCTTTTTCCCGCAGGTAAGGATCAACGCCGGCGAAAATGCCATGCAGGCCTGGGTCCTCATAGGTGACCTCCACAGCTAGCTCAGGGATGAAAACCTTGATCACCTGCGAGCGATGAAAACCTTGATCACCTGTGGCAGCGACCGAGGATTATCCGTCCATGCTTGAACACGGAAAACAGTCGCGACGTGCAGGATCCGGGCTTTGTCCTGCGGAGTAGGGCCGACGCGCTCGACCTAGCAAGATGAGAGGAGTATCTCCACCATGGACTTACACCACGTGTATGCAGGGAGCCCTTCTAGCTCAATGGAGACCCTGCACTGCAGATGGGAGAAATTGGCGTTGGCCTGCCTTGTCCAAGGTTTGAACAGAAGCCTCCTGTTGTTGACCACTAGGCTGCTACAATGAAGGACGTGGTCTCGGTCGGCCTCGGTGCAAAAGAACAGGAGTTGCTATCGAAGTGGCGCACTAAGAAAGCCTGCTACGAGTCTTGCTGAAGGCTACATCGGACGGCTTCCACGGCGAGAGGCAAATTGATTGGGAACACCAAACCTGCATGGAAGGCAATGAGAGCGTGGGCCAACCGCTGCTCTTCAGCAGCTATGATGACGAACCAGGGGATGTGGCAGGTCAGAGCGACAGGAAGTTGCGGCGCCGGGAGCACCGCCGTACCTTGGGAAGCAATGGGAGACGCACTAAGCGGGGTGAACAAAGTGGCAGAAGCGCTGAGGGATCCCCTAGCCGGTTGTCCCAATGCGCGATCGTCTTGACATGGACGTCTGGCCGGTGCCTGCCCTAAGGGGCCGCTGTTGGCCGACTTGGCGGAAGACGGCAGTGGTCTGGGTCTCTTGCAGTCCCTGGCCTGATGGTTGAGCCCTTTGCAGCGGAAACATCGCGTCGGAAGCCGGCATGCAAAATGGCGATGTGTAGTGGACAAACAATTGAAGCACTTGTCCAACAGGAACTCAGGCGGTCCTCTGCGCTGAGTTCTGTACCAGCCGCCACGAGAATGCGGCTTGACAAGGTTTCTGCGGTCAGCCTGGTGATGAGGCCTGCACCACCGCACATGATGCCAGCCTTCATCAATGGGAGAGGGAGGTTGCAGACGATCAAGGGCCCCCTACCTCTTTGGGCGGCAAGGCGCAAGCCGGACGGGGATCTGGAGCCTCTAGCATGCCCTTTCGGCTCCAGCACAGCCTTTGAAGTGCCACCCTCCTCCCTCTGCGGAGAGGCCTCCTAACGCACCACCGCAGCGAAGGAACGTGGGAGCGAGGCGGCGGGGGGCTGAGAGTCGAGCTTGACAACGACGGACTTATGTCACGCCACCTGCGCTCCCGGGCTGTAAGTCTGGGCCCGAGGTCAAGGCCAACTACGACCGACCGGAGGACCTTCCTGGGGGACGACGACATGATGGCTAAGGAGATGAGAGGTTGGTCCCCATTGTGTACGCTATATGATATATCTAGTAAATTCATAATAAGTTTGTAATTTGTTGACAGAAATGTAACGATAGAGGCACAAAGCTTAGTTTTGCTGAGCAGATGTACAGTTTCAATTTTGCAAGGGTAAATCTGCACATGAATTAACCTTCAAAACAGAAGATGAAACCCAGGAGTTGGGTATACTGTCAGTACCTGTTGCATTTGCTGCTGCTGGTTCTGCTGCTGCTGCTGCTGCTGAAGTTGTTCCTGTGGTTGCTGAGAAGAAGTCTGCTGCATCTGCGTAACTTTCAGATATAGTTAGATTCCAACAAACTAAAGCCAAATAAAATAAGCTCTTAAGACCAAAACTCTATGCAATGAAAAAACAGAAATGCCCACTACCAAAAGAAACCAACCTTCATGAGATATTCTTGGTCTGGTCTGACTTTTGGTGAACTGGATTGTATTGGGGAACTAATGCAACCATCAGTCCCAGCAGGTTGTCCATCTTTACCACTCAAGCCACCCCTGGTTAGTGCTGTAAACCTGCGGGGATCCATATCCCCATAATTAGTTGAGTTGCTAAGGTTCCCTTGTGCTTGAGCCTGTGCTAAGAGTTGCTGCTGCTGTTGTGGTGACATAAGTTGAAACTGTGACTGTGTTGAAAGGAATGGCTTCTGCATTTGAGCACCTAAATTTGGCCGCAGTTGGTCGATTCCCTGTAAGACGGTAGGACCAATATTAATTTGTTATTAGATTCCACAAAGAAACATGTAGAAAGGGGGCAGTAAATATTGGAGTTTACAGTTAATGGCCAGCCCTTCAAAGGTAGACCACTCACTCCTTGGTTCAGTCCTGTTGACAATAGAAGACATCTCACCAGAAGCAGAATGACCCAAACGAGAAAAGGGTAATTTTCATCTTGAAAATAACAACATTTGCTTATGAATGTTTCACATTATATCCAAGAGATACTCCCCATCAAAACCAACAAAAGAAACCACAAAAGTTAATTTAGTATGGCTTTCATATCCATTCGCTTCCAACCTTATATTGCTATTGCACAACTTCAGCCGTGAGCTATACAAGAAAGTCCACCCAAACCATTATTAAGTCCATCTCTTGTTCTAAAACCACATTATCAGGATAGAAGCTTGATCATTGCCAGTACAAGACTGACAGATAAATAAGAACAATGGTAACAATGTACGTGGTGCAACTAATTTTGAAACATAAAAATTGCATAATCGCATTTTCTTCCAGAACTTTGGTCTAACTTAAAAAAAAAGGAAACTAGAATACAAAGGAAAGGCTACCTGCACCACCAAATCCAGGTTTTGGCTGAATTATTCCCTGTCCGTATAAGGATGATGTATCCATGGGCAAAGATCTTTGGGCTACACCCATGTTACCTTCACTCTTAATATCCTGTTACAAATCAGTGTATACATTTAATGGGCTACTAGAAGAAATTGTGAACTGAAATAACACAAGATGGGTGCCATAACCCACAATTGTTTGCTGATTCCGAGCCTGAATTTGTTGCAGAGTCGTAGATACATTTCCAGGAGTCCCAGGAACTAATTGCCTATTTCCATAAAATATTATATATTTAGTGAGAATAGCAGTAACATTGCAATATTTAATCTGTCATTTCTTTTCCAAAAGTCTATCAAAAAAGGGCGTGGAGGATCACCCTGCATGATTTGTTGCTGCCGACTTGAGAAGAGCCATCCTATTAGCATCAAGAAGCTGAGATCCCTCGGAGTCCATTGAATGAGGGTGCTTCAAGCGCTCTTCATAAATCTTGGCAGCTAAAACACTAGCTGTTGATGGCCCCAGAATGCCATCAGAATTTAGAGAATTTATTGGACCGTTAAGTGAAGGATGGTTTGCATTAGTTCGCTGCAGTTGAGCATGTCTTTGCTGGATGAGTTGTAACTGTTGCATCTGCATCTGCTGTTGGTGCTCTCTTGCTTTTATTTGCTGCGCCTGTTCCCAAAGAAATTTACACGGGGTGAGATTAAATGATCAATAGATGCATGGTGAATGATTAAGTGATTCGACGATTCCAAGCTACCTCTAGGTAAGCTGCTGCAACCTCAGAATGCTTCTCATTTGTCCTTGCAATAAATATATCCCAAAAGACAGACCACCACTCAAAGAGAAACCCTCCAGGAGCATCAATTGCTGCATGACAAGTCAAAATTTACCATGACGGTACTTGGATGAGTCTCCTATGCATACAACTAATGGATTATGGATGAGAGACAGCTCCAAAGAAACGTCAATGCACAAGATCTTGCAGTGGGCACACATCTGCACTAGATTATTAGTACTGGGTATGTTTGCATTAAAATTTCTATCGGATGGGGGTATTTAGGGGCTTTACAAGATATCTTCTACATACCAGAGTAGAAGACTAGTCTAGAGTGGGACAAGCAATTGAAGCCAAACATGGTGGGAGGTTCTGATATGCCAACTTATCACTTAAAAAGTACCCAGCAATGCAGAAGGTACTACTAGTAAGTAGTAAGCCATTTCTAACATGCATAGTTTTAGTAAGCAAGAAGTTTGTTTGGAACTAAAAAGGGAAATAGTTCAGTTTCCCACTCCATTTCCTAAGGATATTAGTTCAATTCCAAATTTGGCATTGTGTCCCTGTCCTGTTTACTCATGTTACTAATTCTACCATGCATGTGAGCAATGCACAAAATTATACTGGTACTGTTTTCCACTCTAGTTATCTTCCCACTATGCACATGTGCCACTAGCCATGTTTCAATAATCACTCAATAATTACTGCTCATACCATGGCACAGAATTACGTAGGTTCTAAAAGTTACACATGTCCAATTCTGTTGTACAACTGCAGCTCCATTATCGGCTAGTTGAGTTTGGCAGTTACCCTACAAGTCTGTTCCCCAATTACCACAAAACTCAAAACCCTTAGTCCCTTACTACTCGAGAATTTAGAAGGTGGAGGTTTCTTGATGTGGCTGGGAGTCGGGAGGAACAGTCGAACAGATAGGGGTGAGATCGCCCTCTGCCCTTGTGGCAGAGGCTCTGATCCAACTGAAAACTGGACTGAATAAGATCTTTATTCCTTCTCAATTCAATCGGCAACCTTTATATAAGAGGTGCCTGCCTAACACTCCTTGCTATAGATAATATATATATTTCCTAAACAATCTCATCTATAATGGGTAACTAACTCTAAAGAGATAGTAACTACTTATCTCTTGCTTTATTTAACTCTGGCGGCCTAATTACTAGTTGTAGCCGGTCACAATTCCTTTTGCCGAAATCTCCCTGTAGGCTGTAGCTGGTCATGTCCCCAACCGGCCGAACTCACTGCAGCTTGGAGTGGCGATGCCTTTGATAGGTTTTGCCCACAAATGCGTCCACAACATTTCTTTTGTTAATTTCTATTTTTATCATGTTTCCTTGTTTAGTTGTGTTCAAAAGAAGCATACGTGAAAACCTGCTGTGGCTTTTGTAAAAAACAATCTCCAATTCATCTGTATAATAAAATCCACTCAATAACAAATGATAAACTTTATTTGAATCTTCAGCCTTCCTACAGTACAATTTTGACATAATTCAATTCATGCAGTGTCGAAATCAATGGGCAAATAATAACAACATTTAGCTAAATCACCATTAAAAGCTCATTAGCGGCTCTATATGACAAGATACATCGTGTTTGCTGCTGTATGAACAACACCGCAAGGAAAAAATCCATGTAGCTTCTACTTTGCATGCATCCGTAATCCATCCATAATTCCATATAACACCATCATGTACTCCACAACTGCAGGCGCTAGCAATCAATGTACCGTTGCATTTTACAAATTTGAATTTATTGAGCTGTAACTAAAATACTCTCAACAAACCAAATTACCACAAAAGTTAGTTTGGTCATGGAATGCATGCATAATTAATTGTTACCTTCACCAAAATAAGATGTGTCTACGAACATGCAAAAAGTTCAAAGCATGAATGCACCGCCAATCTTGTCATCCTCTCAATAATGATAGCTAATGAAGACAACTATTTGCATAGCTCTGCGAATGAATCCTGCGAAAGTTATTCACCCAACTTAACCTCAAACCTATCCAACTCCTCTTCAATTTTCAAAATCCCCACCTTACTTTAGCTTGAAGCTCTCCTAATCCTCTCCAAGTCTCGAGCTTCTGTGCCCAAATTTTGCTCGAACTTGAATTATCTGCCCTGATTTGCCTCAAAACTACCCTCTACCTCAAGATCAATTCAGATTTCGAACTCCTAACCCTATTTACCATAAACCCACCATTCCATTTCGAAACTGAAATTCTCGGTCCAACTGAAGATCAAAACTCTGCTACTCCACTTCACATTCCAAATTCCCGTCCCCACCTATAGCGACAAACTCTCTTTTCACACCAAACTTAACTCAGTAAATAGCAAAAGGAATCGGCTAGAGAAACAGTGGGGATGATTACCGACTGGATCAGCAGCAACTTTCCCCTCCGCCATGAACGCCTTGGCCGTCGTCTGCAAGTTCCGCTTGAGCAAATAGTCATAGATATATACATCAAGCCTGCACCACCAGCACCGGAAATTAACCCACATAGAACAGAAGAAGAGTCACAGAAACGAGCCCAAAAACACATCGAAGCAACTCACATCTTATCCGCTTCCCAATTGCTCTGCGCCATTCTGCAACCACAACAAACCGACCAAAAACAGCAGAAATTAACGGCGGAGCCAGGCGAATCGGGCTCAAATTCGCGGGAAACGAAGGGATCAGAACCCACATTACCGATTGGGCGCGATCTCGCGGCTCTGGGGTCAAAAAACCCCGCAAAAATCCCGCGAGGTGCCGCCGGAAGGGCGGCGTGTGTAGAGGGATCCAATGCCCGATCGGAGACGGAGGTTGATCCGGTCGCGGCGTGCTTGGAGGGGGAGATACGCGAATTGGTGGCGGTGTACTGGTGTGCGCGCGCGCTTGTGTGAGCTCGTCGCTCTCGCTTCAGCTCGCGCCGCTTCGGAAGAAGAGAAGAGCGAGATGGGGAGGGGGAGGAGGAGAGAGAAGGAGAGGGAGAGATGAGGTACGGGTGGGGGTTTGATTCTGGCTCGGGATGGTGAGCCGGCCGGGAAGGTTCGGCCGGCTGACAGGCGCACAAGTTTTGCAACATGGTCCTCCCAAGAAATGCTATTATAACCTTTTCAGCTGGTGCTAGTAGGACGGTAAGAGATAACTGCTTACGTGACGGTGGCAATGTTACTAAGTTTTTTTTCTCTAGGTTCGGAGGTTGTTGGTTTAGATTGTAGTTTATAACTATATTTTTTAATTTTAGCTATTTGTGATAGAGATATTTATATATAATTTTGATTGATATAGTTACAATATCTATTACAATTAATTTATAGACTCATCTTGAAAAAATACTGCTTTAAAAACTAGTTATTGTAATATAAGTACAATTAATTTATAGACTCATCTTGAAAAAATACTGCTTTAAAAGCTAGTTATTGTAATATAAGTCATAAATTAGAAACCGAAAAGAACATGGCCTAATACTAATATGGTTTTGTAGGTTTATTTCTATGCTAGCATCTCTGCTTTATGAGGTAACAGGTGTGAGTGACGAGTTCCTTTGGAAATTAAAAAAACGGTTACTATTTCAGGGAGAAGGTACTTTATGCATCTATATATTTCAATATTAATGTTGAATCTAAATCTCTCTCTTTTCTGATATATAAACATAGGAGTATGTGAGTTATAATTAATTGCTATCAAAGACTATCTCGTAAAAGAAAGAACACAGTGTACATAGGTAAACTCTCAGCCCATGATATTTTAGTACGAAAAGTCTTAGCTTGCCAACTTATTTCCATACATAAATTGTTCTTAATTTTTTTCAGTATATTTGGAATACCTTTTCAGATCCGGATACTTAGACGTAAGTAACAATAGCCTGCACTTGCTTGTAATACGGTGAAAGGAGAAGGATAATATTGTAATTTTGTTCTAATAGACCCGGTCCCCAAGCAGTAGGCTCGGAGGCGTGGGGATTGGAGTCTTGATTAGGTCCGGATTAGCATGGCCCTTCTGGTGCGCAAGCCAAACACCAAACACGGGAATTAGCCAATTACATGGAGGGATCAATGACATGGCGGCAAATCATTGGACAGTGGGGGCCGCTGCTGTGTGAGGGGATTTGTGGAAGATAGGCCGAGGAGGTGAGCTTTCACAGTGACGGTGTCTTCTGACGTTTGGGTTCCTCTGAGGTTGCCTCATTGTTGCCTCTGCTGCGTGTTTTCTGTGCAGGGGTTATCATAGTGCACTTTTTGGCAATTTCGGTTCTTCCTTCCGTTCACGTAAACTAGGGCAGTTGTGACGCTTGGATTCTTCAGTTAGCGATGAAAGCAGGCTTTTATATAACCATCATTACAAGCAAATAATGCCGTATCGTGTACTTTTTCATAGTTTTTATGATAACAGTACAGTAATTAACATATAAATACACTAATATAAACATACGCTTTCTGTGGATTATAAATTTCTCCTCTTAGCTCACATCTAAGAACTATACTGGAAAGTCTCATATGTTATGTACACGTAAAATAAGTATGTATGTAAATTTAACTGAAATAAACACAAATATACGTTGTCTATGATGAGTTTATATGTTTAGGAATTTAGCTAGTATAGATACATTTTCGAAAGGCGATAGAGAAGTCATCCTATTTATTTATTCAAGAAAAATCATAAGTTATAAACCGAAAAAACCAATAAACTATACCCAGCGGGAAGAAGGTGGTCAGGCACGTAGGTTCGTGCTGCGACCAACAGGTACCTCGACTGGATCCTCATCGTCGGCAACTCCTACAGTTGATAAAGATAAGGGTATTCTGAAGCCAGTCCAAGGAAGGATCACTCATGTATCACCAAGAAATAGCGAGAACCAGCGATGTCATTATCGATGCGTTTCCGTGATACTTAAAGCTGCATTAGTTTTATTTGACCACAGAGCTACACATTCGTTCCCTTTCTTTGGCTTTTGTGGTGAAAAATCATATACCTTTTATCGCTTTGCAAGCAACCTTATACCTTTCAAACACCGGAGTAGAATGGAGTCTCGTTTGGTGTGATAATCTGATTTGGAAATGGAGAATTAAGTTTAAGACTAGTTTATTATTATTGGAAATGAAAGGACTGGACACTATTCTTGGAATGGATTGGTTAACAAAATATAAGGCCAAGGTTGACTGTGAAAGTAAATCAGTTACTTTAACTAATACAGAAGGTCACGATAGTGACAGAAAGCGAGATCTAGCTTTAATTGAGAAGATGAAGTCAAGTGTACACCATATAGTAGTGGAAGAAGGATTCTTACAAGTGCCGATAATTCAGGAATACCCAGATGTATTTCCGAAGGAATTACCTGGAAAGCCACCTGATAGACCGATAGAGCTTGCTATCGAACTAGTACCAGGAACCCGACCAGTGACGAAGCGCCAATATCGGATGTCAGCTCAGGAACTAAAGGAACTTAAGAGTCAGATGGATGATATGATAGAAAAAGATTTTATTACACCCGAGTATATCTCCATGGTCGGCTCACTACTATTTGCTAAGAAGAAAGATGGAAGTCAAAGAATGTGTGTGGATTATCGAGATTAAATGCGGTAACTATTAAGAATAAATACCCTTTGCCGAGAATAGACGATTTGTTTGATCAGCTTAAAGGAGCCAAGGTATTTTCGAAAATTGATCTTCGGTCGGGATATCACCAACTTAAAATTCGAGAACAGACCGTGAGAAGATGAAGACATTTACTACAAGATATGGTTTATTTGAGTTTCTGATTGTTCCATTTGGTCCGACAAATGCTCCGCTTATTTATGAACCTAATGAATCGTATACATGGAACAGCTAGACCGTTTTGTGGTAGTCTTTATTGATTGATATATTGATTTATTCTAAATCGTAGGAGAACATTGCCAACACTTACATGTTGCCTGAGGCAAGTTAAGAGAACATCAGTTGTATGCTAAATTCCCGAAATGTGAGTTCTGGATGAAAGAGGTTGCATTTCTCGGCCACATAATTACAAAGGAAGGAGTAAAAGTAGACCCTGAAAAGGTTAAAGCAGTAATGGAATGGAAACAACCAACGACGATAACCAAATTGAAGCTTTTGGGATTGGCGAGGATATTACCGTCGATTTATAGAAGGATTTTCAAAAATATCCAGACCCCTTACACAGCTGCTTAAAAAGGAAGTTCCCTTTCAGTGGACCGATAAATGTGAAGGGAGTTTTCAAGAACTAAAAGCAAGGTTGACTAACGCACCAGTTCTTATACTACCCAACCCTGAGAAAGATTTTCAAATATATTGTGATGCTTCGAAACAAGGACTTGGATGTGTATTAATGCAAGATCGGAGAGTAGTGGCCTATGCGTCACGACAGTTACGACCACATGAAGTAAATTATCCAACACATGATTTGGAATTAGCGGCTGTAGTGCATGCATTGAAAATATGGAGACACTATTTGCTAGGGAATCATTGTGAGATCTTTTCAGACCATAAGAGTCTGAAGTATATATTCACGCAACCGGACCTGAATCTACGACAACGAAGATGGTTAGAGTTAATTAAAGATTACGATATCGACTTACAGTATCACCCTGGAAAGGCTAATGTAGTAGCCGATGCTTTAAGCCGAAAGTCACATCATGGGATAACATCTATTATGGAATGTTCTAACCGGTTGCGGGAAGAAGTTCAACAGTTGAATTTGCAGGTGGTGGAACAAGGATATGTAGCAGCTTTGGAAATACAACCAATGTTAACGGATGAAATCAAGACAGCGCAAGATAATGATACAGAACTACAAGAACTTAAGAAGAAGAGTCAGGAAGAAGGTTCGACAGAGTTCACTATAGATGAACAAGGAATTTTAAGATTTCGTGGACGTTTTTGTATACCCAATAACGAAGAATTAAAGAATCGGATCTTACAAGAAGCTCATTCGTCCCAATTCTCTATACATCCTGGAGGGACTAAAATGTATCAGGATTTAAAGAAGAGGTATTGGTGGAGAAAAATGAAAAGCGAGATAGCTGAATACATTGCACGTTGCGATGTATGCCAAAAGATTAAGATAGATCATCAAAAGCCATCAGGACTATTACAACCATTGCCAGTGCCAGAATGGAAATGGGATGAGATTGGTATGGATTTTATTACAGGATTCCCGAGATCCAAAGATGGGTACGATGCTATTTGGGTAATTGTAGATAGACTGACAAAGGTAGCACACTTTATACCAATAAAGCAGACATATGGCAAAGACAAGCTAGCCGAATTGTATTTGACTAAAATTGTAACATTACATGGGGTACCGAAAAGGATAGTTTCAGATAGGGGAGCACAGTTTACATCAACATTCTGGAAGAAATTACATGAAGCCATGGGAAGCGATTTAGCTTTTAGCAAAGATATCACCCAAAGCGGGAGGACGGACGAGCGAGTAAACCAGATACTAGAGGATATGTTAAGGGCTTGTGCAATTGTTTATGGAGTAGCATGGGATGCACCGCTACCCTTTGCGGAATTTTCGTATAATACATGACTATCAAGCCGGTATTAAGATGTCACCTTTTGAAGCCTTATATGGAAGGGAGTGTAGGACACCATTAAATTGGACAGAGACTGGAGAACGACAATACCTAGGTCCACAGATTGTACAGGATGCAGAAGCTCATGTTAAGATCATTCGGGATAAAATGAAGATAGCCCAAAGCAGACAAAAGAACTATGCAGATGTTCGCCGAAAAGACTTAAATTTTGAAGTTGGGGATTACGTATACCTTAAAGTCACACCCTTCAAGTCCATAAAAAGATTTCAAGTAAAGGGAAAGTTAGCCCCAAGGTATGTTGGACCTTACGAAATTATTAAAAGGATAGGCGAAGTAGCCTACAAATTGAAGTTAACAGCAGATCTAGCCAGAGTGCACAATGTATTTCATGTGTCGCAATTACGGAAATGCTTGCGCCAACCTACAGAACAAGTCTCAACGGAGGATATAGATCTACAGTCTGATTTGACTTATCCGGAGGAACCCTTGCGGATTTTGGAAACTACAGAGAGACAGCTCAGAAGTAAAAATATTAGATTTCACAGGGTCCAATGGCAGAACCATACCGAGAATGAAGCGACATGGGAAAAGAATGGAACTGCGGCAAGAATTTCCCAACCTGCTCCTTGAGTTCAGTGAATCTCGGGGTCGAGATTCTTCTTAAGGGGGGTAGGTTGAAACGAAATTGAATTTTTCAAAATCTTACAAAATTTTGAATTCTTGCTTTTCCGGATTCTTGCCTCTCCCACCCTTCCCGACCCTAAGCCGCGTGACCCAACCCAACCTGCCCAGAGCGCCTGCCTCGCCTGCTGCTTCATTTTTGTGCACGCAGAGCTCGTCAGAAAACTCGCGCCTCTGGATTTTGCCATACGCCTTCTCGCGTCTTCCTCCGCACACCACGACTTTTAGCTCAGTCAACACTAGTACACTTACCATCAACCTCTCGACACCTCGGGACACACCTCAGCCCAAAGCGTCGCGCGCCGTCGAGATCGGCGCGCCACCCGAGCCTTCCGCCCAAGGCGACCGCCTCCTCCCAAGTACTGCAGACTCCCTCGACGGCTTTGGCGCCGCCAATCCACCTCGACACCCTCTTAACTCGCCCGCCGGCTCCTCACCTACCCACTCGGCCACCCTCCATGGCGTCGGGATCGGGACAAGCTCAAACCGACCTAACTCGCCTATTTAAGCCCCGCGACCCCTTCCATACTCTAGCATACACCACCAGCAGGCATTAGCCGCGCCCGATTGCCTCCTAGCTCCCTTGTGGCGAATTCCCGAAAACTCCGAGGTATGATTGAATTTCCAAATTCGTTGATCCAAGCAATTAGGGCTCAATTCCTCTTGTGAGTAGCATCCCTAGACCATTAGCGCCCTTCCCGAAGCACTAGCTCGAGCCCCATAGCCCTTTTGCCCTGTCGCTCGCTGATGCTGGCGCGCCATTAGTGGCCACCAGTGGGCGACTCAAACCGACCACCCTCGGCCAAGCCGATGCTAGCATTTGCTTTACCATGCTCCACGGAAGCTTAAGCCAAACCCGATCGACCAGAGCCCCTAGATTATCCTGTGCTCCTAGAGACCGAGCGTGCCCATGGCGCGCGCCGCTGCTTATCGGAGATGTAGGCGGCCATGCCCAAAAATGGGACCCTAATACTCCCTACCCGTTCCACCCTTGATTTGTGTCGCGAGAACCCCTAGCGTCGCTGTCGCCGTCGCTTCTCTGTGCAGGGGTTATCATAGTGCACTTTTGGCAATTTCGGTTCTTCCTTCCGTTCACGTAAACTAGGGCAGTTGTGACGCTTGGATTCTTCAATTAGCGATGAAAGCAGGCTTTTATATAACCATCATTACAAGTAAGTAATACTGTATGTATATTTTTTTATAGTTTTTATGATAACAGTACAGTAATTAACATATAAATACACTAATATAAACATACGCTTTCTGTGGATTATAAATTTCTCCTCTTAGCTCACATCTAAGAACTATACTGGAAAGTCTCATATGTTATGTACACGTAAAATAAGTATGTATGTAAATTTAACTGAAATAAACACAAATATACGTTGTCTATGATGAGTTTATATGTTTAGGAATTTAGCTAGTATAGATACATTTTCGAAAAGGCGATAGAGAAGTCATCCTATTTATTTATTCAAGAAAAATCATAAGTTATAAACCGAAAAAAAACCAATAACTAGACTAGATGAAAAAAACTAGTGAGATTGAAAACAATAATATCACAAATACAAAATGCCAATAGTTCAATTCAAATATATATATCGTCTAAATTTACAAACCGTACTAGAATATCAACTATTACTATTTATCTTGACACCGACATTGATGACAATGTATTAAATAGCAGTGAGCAACGCTTCACGAGTTATTCCCATACATCACAGCGTTTGCTAATGTGCTATTTGTAACCAGTCTCAGCAGCCGCCACTGCATTACCATTTTTCACCAGCACCATATCAAGCCAAGCGAGTTAGGCGGCTACAAGGACGAGTCGAGGAGGCCACACCAGCGACCACAGCCAGCAGTGAGCACAGGAGAGGGGACAGGGCGCGATGGCCTGGCGAACGGTGAGGCCACTCCACGCTGAGCTGGTGTTTACATTCGCTCCCTTCATTTTTTTTTCGAATCGCAGATTATAGCTTTTTTTAAAACAATATTTTATTTTAAGACATAGTTTATAAATTAATTATAGTAAATATTATATCAAATTTATTTATATCAGTTAAAATCGTATATAAATATATCTCTCGTAAATAGTAAGAATTCAAAATTTTAAATTAAAAAATGTAAGTGAGATTTGCACCGTCGGTCCGACGCGGACGTTCGATGGCGCGCGTGGGGCGCACGAGCGGGGTGGTTGGTTGCGGGCGGGCGGGCCCACACGTCGTCACCCTTTTCTCGCATAGAAAACACGCTTTGGTTAATAAACGTGGGGAGGGAACGAATGAGACGGGATATGCGGCTAGTTACGGGAGGTTATGGCTTTTGGCTAAAATTTTTAAATTTTAGCTAGTTGTGACAGATATTACGGAAAAAGATACTCGCTTGCGATTTTGGATGGTACAGATGCTAGGCTTTTAACGTGTACTATAATTAACTTGTAAACTCCATCTTAAAAAATACAATGTTTGAAAGTTAGGTATTGTAATAAAAGTTAAAAACTGTTTTGAGAAACTGAAAAAAACAGATCCTAAAACGAGTCAAGAAATCCGTCTTTTTCTGACTGATGATGTCATGGCTGATTAGGTTGGTAGTTTGATTCGTGATTGTAACATCTTGCCAAAGTAAGACATGTTATTTTCCTATCGCTGTCTATACTTAAGGCGGTTATTAGGCTATGATGCTCCAATGTTTGGAGGGTTTAACCAACAATAATATTGCTCTAAACTAAGGTATCTTACTTGTTAGCTAGGGAGTAGGTGAGATGGATCCCATATACGTGTAGTAGTGATTTTTGTAGAACAATATCATCGTTCCGTCTAAATTTTTCTTTTTCAGACCTTTTTTTGCAAAATTTATGTGTTTCAGACAAGTCTAAAACAGATAAAGGACATGTATAACACTAGCAGAGTACTTTAAAAAAGTACTAATGGAGTATAATATAGAGCGAGAGTTCTAGGGAAGACAACCTCGCAAAAAAAAAATGCAGGGAAGAGAAGAGGGCAACTTGTCTGGATTGTTCCTTAACAGTTGCAGGCTTGTAGGGGTAACAGTAGCCTAAATTCGAGATATCTGGAGCAAGCGCCTGAAAGGACACCAGACCGAAGAGTCCCAAAACAGTCGGATCGATTGGTAAAGCACGAACCAAACAAGTATAGCAACATGCATGCAGATGCAGTACAAGCAGCGAGTAAGCAATTCCTTCTCAATATCATCGCTATTGATCAGAGGATGGACACGCCCACTGGTGGGGTCAGCCGTCCGTAGACGGGCGGATCCAGGAGAAGAATCCATTGACGGCATGAATCACTATGAAATATCATCACGGGCATTGACTTTTTCGTAGATTAACCTAGATGATATTGGGATCACTTGACCTCGGTCCAAATATGTTGATCCACCCCTGTCAGTGGCGGGCTGGTATTATGATATGAAAGTTTGGTAAGCTCTTTCCTACGTAATGGGAATCATATTGATGATGGTAAGTTGGTAAGTTTGATTGCCGTGGACTCCGAATTAATCTTCGTGCAGATAAAACTATCTCTACTATTTAAAAGAAGCTGAGTTTTTTTTTCAACTCCTCATTGTACCCTCTAAAAAGTCTCTAACAAAAAATAAAAAAATAATTTACTAAAAAAATATAAATTTCACCGCCCTAAAAATTCTCTAACAAGAAAAAAATAGAACTCTATAGATGCACGACAAAGCCGAGGGCATGGAGGCATGATGGGCCAAGCGCGTGGGCCGGACAATCCCATCCCGCTAATATATACTCAATGTGCTAGAATAATATAATTTTTTTTATTTGTAGCGAAGCACAAGCATTATAAAGTTGGTACTACAAGGTAAGTTTTGGCTACCTGTCTTGCAATGAAAAATCAGCTTTATAAAATAACAAATCGTACTCGCTGGTACACCGTTGCAGACTGAATCAACCCTCGTAAGATTTTCTCTCACGAGGCCGTCGTAAGAACATGACAGAATTTGCCACGTTTTGTTCTGACATATCATTGGTTCATCTTGTTGATCCAGAGGTGGTAATCCTGCTCGCACAGCTCGGCACGTAATTAATGTGAATTTTTCGCAAGTGGAAATCACGCATAGATTTGTCTGGTTAAACAGGAGTCTCAGTGCGGCGGCTGCTGGCTGCTGCTGCTACTGGAGGCTAGCGCATGCAGCTCCCTCCCCTGATGGCTGTAGGCAGCAAGCGGCAAACAAGAGCTCAGAAACTCTCGAAGCTGCTCCTGCCACGAAGTCTTGAACTACCGGCAGCAAGCACTTGCACACTTTTTTATGTAAAAAACATGCAAAAGCAAGATTTTAGTTCCTGATCGAGAAAACTAAACGCGAATACGAAGAGGATTGGATTGGGCCTCCTCTTCTTCGGCTTTGTTCTGCACCGATCGGGAACAGATAAACAGTAGACTGTAGACTATATAAGTGTTAGAGGATGATATATGGGTCCCACAAACCCATTGGTGCGGTCCAGCCGTCAGGGGTAGGCTTCTTGTATATATGAGATGAAAGTTTGGCAAGCTATTCCGTAGTAATAGGAACATCTTCGATGGCGGTAAAGCTTGACCTTGGAGGTGCCTCGCACTTACCGTAGGTAAGGCAACAAGCAGATCGTGAAGAGCTTTCTAGTCGCTGGACAATACAAAGAACACGAAAAAATACAAAAAAAAAGTCTAAAATATCTAAAAAATTAGAAAAAAATAAAATACTAAATAGTGAAAAAAATAGAATCTAAAGTCAGGAGCCGAAACAAGCGGGCCTTAAGTGATCTAGATATTCATCATGTCGATAGGACACCAATGGGACAGGAAGCCGCATTCCGCCAAAAGATGACATGAACAGCGACCTCAGCATCGATCTCAGTAATCAGGACGTACGGCTAAGCAATTGCATATTTTTCAGCATGCACAATAGATTCAGGCGTGATCGTTTTAACAATGGCTTTTGGTTTTGGTGGCTGACTGAAATTTACTATAAGCGAGAATGAATAGTAAAAAAAATTGCTCAAGCCGAAACGGTGTCAGTTGCTCGGCGGCAAAAGGAATGAAAATTGGAACGGAGGGGGATGACAAAAGCACACGAAAAACAATCAGACAGCTAGCATTATGCAGGTTAACATCGTTGCAGCGTACAGTTCAAGAAGCAAGCAATCCAATTCGTCAATTTTCTCAATCAGCCGCAATATATGGATTGCAGCGGAATTCCATGGCATCTAGTCAGTGACGTATGGTGTCGATCTAGCCCTGCTGCATGGTCGTGGCATTGCCGTGGCGCTCCATGACCCGCCGCATCGCCAGCGCCGCCGCCTCGCTCGCCCGCAGCGTCCCGCTCGCCATGATCGCCGCGAACTCCCTCATCACCTCCTCCTGCACCTTCCCCCTCGCGCTCCCAAGCGGGTCAACGGCAGCGCCCTCCTCCCTCTCCTTGTCAACCTTCTCCTCTTTCTTGGAATAAGTGCCCGCGACCGTACTGGTAGCGGTAGTAGTACTAGGAGGAGGTTTGTTGGGCGGCGGCGCGGAGACGGAGGCGGGCGTGGGAACGAACTGCGTGGCCTGCGGCGCGGCGTTGCTGCGGAGCGTGGCCTCGAGGTTCTGGATCATGGGCATGATGAGGGGCCCCATGGGGCTGGACATGACCTCGCCGGGCAGGTTGAGGATGTAGTCGGGGATGCCGGCGCCGACGAGGAATTGCGCGACCTCGTTGCTGAAGTTGTTGCAGTTGTGGCTGAGCAGGCGGTACGTCTCGGCGGTGTAGCGCGGGGCGATGTCGCGGAGGTAGTCCTCGAACACCTCCCGCGGGACGTGCGTCGCGCCCAGGTCCACCACCCGCACCGGCCGCCCGTACGGCGTCGTCCCCGCCGGCAACGACTGGATCCCGCCGCCGAAGTAGTACTCGTTCCCGTACACCACCACGCCCGTATGCCTATATACAGCAGATCCAAATCCTTTTTTGTCAAAATCGATGCACATCAATCACAAATTACTCGCCTACCAGCTAGATTCGTTAGATGATAGATCTAGGAAGAATTGGAGAAGAACTGACCAGATGGCCTCGATGGGCTTGCCGAGGAAGGAGGTGGAGAGCTGCCGCGCGAGGCCGTTGCTCAGGTCGTACACGTTGAGCGTAACCTTGTACCCCTCCTGCCATTAACAACCAACCAACGACAGCGTCGTCAGATCTCACATCTCAATCTCCCTCTCCCACCGTTACCTATGAGAGAGGTTAATTGCGACTAGTACCACAGCAAATCAAGGGAAGGGAGCGGGCAAGCATTACCTCCGCCATTCGCGTACGCGCAGATATCGCGAACTCGCAGCAAGAACAAGCCGAATGAATCGAGAGACCAACAAGCGCAGCTAGGAATAGGAAGGGCAACGCGCGTGGATCTGGCAATAAATAGCAAGGAGGTTAACTTAAAATTAATGGAGGAAGCTTCTAGAGCCGTGTGCTGTGGTTCGGGCTTTGCGAGGAAGCGGGAGGCGTGCGGGTTTTGGTGGCCGTCGGATGGGGGGAGACGAGGCGGCTTTCGTTGAGATTCCAAGCGCGTCGCGATGGACCGAGAATCTTCTAGAAGCGGGAAGGGGTAGGTTCGTTCACCGGTCGGGCTCGAGCTCGAACCCAACGCGTGGTTGTTGGGGAGGTCGTTGCGCTCGGGTCCATCGGGCTCCTGCTTGTTCGCGAAAAATTTGACGATGGAAAACGTGTTTCTGGGACAAGAATTCTAGCACAAGACTGAGGCACTTTGTTTGAGCTTAGTCCCAGCTGAATTTAGCTTCTAACTTCTCAGTTTTAATTTTGTTTTTTAGGTTTTGTACATGATAAATATAACTTTTAAAAAAATAATTACTGAAAAAGCTAACAATTATTACTGTGTATATTCAGTCACTAAAATATAACAAAAGTTAGAAGTCACGACTTATAAGCCCTATTGAGCAGGAGTTTAAAAGCAAAAAAGCTCAAACTCAAATAAATGGATGGTTTTCCCATTGGGCTCTTAGAAAGAAATTTTTTACGGTATATTTTACTGGTAATAAGAGAGATGCATTAAAAACTATATTCGACTATTGATTTGTAAGGGCAAAATAGACTTTTTTGTAAATCTATCTTATGCGAGGATATTATGAACTTGTTTTTTTAACCTATTATTAATCCTTTCCATCACCGCTGTCTCTCACCCATTTACTATGTCACCGCCGCCGTCTTTCGTACGAGTGTTGCTATGGCATTTACATAAATTACTCTTACATCATATGTTCCCTTTACAATTTTTTCATTTTGAGATTCTACTCTAATACAGTTGGTGGTAATATAACTAAATCCTAACTAAATTGATTCATTAAATTAAAAAGAATGGACAACAGACATTCTTTTTAGGGTATTGTAAAAGATCCCTTTAGAAAAACCTAAGCCACTCATATACCTATGAAGCCAAAAGCCAATAAGATGAGTGTTTTTTTTTTTTGCTTTTGCAAAGATGGAATAGCCTTTACCACTAAACTTCAAAGAAATTAACCACCAAATGCCATCATATATAAAGTCATAACCCTTCATATTTCTCCTCTTTCCTCCTCCCTCCATAAATCAAACAAATGGCCGCTGTGCACGATATCAGCCACCACACTCGCCATATGCCTTGTCCCTCCTGACCATGACGTTGGCCACCACAGCCTCCACCTGCTCGTCTGCGAGCTCCGTCGGCCGTCACACCCATCTAGAGTTGTAAACAAGCCGAGCTCGACTAAACCTAGTCTCCCAAGTTCGAGCTCAAGCAAGTCTGAGTTGAGGTCCGAGCCTAGATATAAGTTCGAGCTCGGCTCGGTTCAAGCTCAAGTAGACTTGATATCGCCTTGGGTAAGCTCGATAACAATTAAAATAATTTAACATGCACTAATCTTCAACAATAAGAAAAGCTCGAGCTCGGTTCAAATAAACTCGATAATAGCAAAAACATTCAATATACACTAATTTTCAACAACAAAAAAAGTTCGAGCTCGATTAAACTTAGTAAGAGTTAACATGCATCAATATTCAAACTTGAATTGAGCTCTAACGAGCTATTCGAGTTTGACTCATTGAAGCTTATGAGCTTAGGATCAACCTCGAGCTTGGCTCGTTTAGAACTCGAGCCGAGTTTGAATCGAATCTAGAGCGAGCCGAGTTCAAATAACTTGTGAGCCTAAAGTTCTTTTAACAGCCCTACACCCGCCGTCCACCTCGTCCTTCCCACAGACGATGTTGGCTGTTGTGACCTCACCATGTCGTGCAACCACCGCTCAGGATGAAGAAGGGCTTCAAGGTACCCATAGCTTGTATGGCGGTGTCGAATAGTATATACACCATCACCAAGGAAAGAAGTGACTATGGCAATGGATGGCTCCTAGCAAGGACATCCACATCTGTACAAAAAGAAAAAAAAACATAATCTATGAGGTGAGACCCTCCCGCTCGACCCTGGCTAGCTACTGGTGAAGAGATAGGGGAGGGGCAGATCTGGAGGGGAAAATCTGGCTTGGGAGACAGGCGGTGATGAGCGAGAGGGGCATTCCTAGGGAATAGTTTAAACTTGCCTTTGCAACATGTTAGGGGGTGATCGTTTTAGCGATGGCTTTTGGCTTTTGCTTGCATGTTGGTTTTTATTAGTGAGTTAGTGGATAGTGTAGTGAATAGTTGCAAACTTTAAAAACCAAAACGATCACTACCTAATCGTTACAAGCTTCTCTAGCAAGGCGATTACAGAGGTAAGAGTATTTTCTAGTTGATACACAGGAAAAAACCTTTTGCAGCCAAGATAATCACATGTGGCTCATATTCTGATGTGCTAAGAGATGGAAATGTCAACGACAAATATCCATGCACCAAGAATAATCTCAGGACGCATATAAACTCTCCAATAAACAACTACTACTATGCATTGAGTAGTACATACAGGTACCATCAAAAACGTACGCGCCATCTGATTTTTATTGTCAAAAAATAAAAGGGAAGGAAGAAAAAACTGCGTATGACTCAGGAACAGAAATTCTTACGTTATCCAACCGTTGGGTGTGCCACAGCTGCGATGGAAGTGTAATCCATAACAAGCGCAACTTACTAGATATCAAGCAAACTTTGTCTTAGAAATGAATCATGCACTCATGCATTGCATTATTTGAATAGTCTGTCAGTGCTGCTGAGTTTGTTGGCTACAATGAATATCGCAAGTCACATAGATGGCTAGCCTTATTTTTCTTGTTGAGAAAACAGAGATGGCTAGCTGGTTGCATACGAGTTGGTGGGCCAGACCGAGAGCTTACTCGGTGTATCAGCGTATGTATGTACTACTAGTTTAAGTGTATAAGATATATTGTCCAAATAGAAAGGTCTCAGAATCGGCTTTATTGTCTTTTACCGATGTCTTTTAGTTACGGCTGATATCTTTTATCTGAAAATAAATAGTAGTGGTTGAAAAAAATAGCTTTTAGAAGAAAGATGTGATGCACAAAAGTAAGAAGTGATATGTGTTTGAGATCAAAGCAAGAGAAATAAGTACATGATGTGTCCATAAAATGGATAGTATATTATGTAATGCACCTGGATTACACTGCCAGGTACTTTAATCGCTGGATATTTGGCCCAGCTGAATACGGAGAAGAGACAATATCACAGAGATAACAAGCAGGCCACGCTTTTTTTTTATACTGGTATCTAGTACTGTTACTGCATGATATATAGGGAACCGATCGATCGATGCGCTTCAATTCGTATCTGCATTGCCCAGTTCGTTCTTACTTAGCAGCAGCAGAGGCAGCCTGGTCACTGGTGGTCGTACGGTCGGAAGCCGTGGGCTAGGGCGGCTCGCCACGCCTTGTCGACGCCGGTGACCCTGCCGCCGCACTCGTGCGCGTCCCACTTCTCCAGCGCGTGAACGATGCCCGCCGCTCGCCACGCGCTCATCACCCTCCTCGGCAGCCAGTTCTGCACGCAGGTCACACACACCATGCATATATATGAACAATCTTTTGACGATCGATCGATACGCACAGGTCAGTATATGAAGGTTTGATCTGCATCACATGCGTGATGCATATACACTTACCTCGCAAACATGAAGGTTCTCGTATGACTCTGGGACTACCAACGCCGGGGTGCTGTGGTAGATGCAGTCTCTGCGGGTCTCGTTGGGAGGGAACTGTGAGTACGGCACGAAATGTGCTCCTTTCTGTGCTTTCTTCTGCTCCTGATCCGTCAGCCCGTCGCCGACGAGCCATACCTGCATTTTGATCAGGTTGCACGGTTAATAAGCATCCCGGAAATGGAGCTGTAAACTAGTGAAAAGAGGCATCCAGACTGCCGAGCGGCAGGTTTACCTTGCTGCTGTACCTGCAAGACAAAACCAGGTATTTCTGCATTTCTGGCCGCACCTGTTCCTTCAGAAACTTGTACAATTCTTTGTCTACCATCCCAACCTGTTTCACCCATAGAATCATCAGTAACTTATCGTCGTCGCCGCAATCAACTCATCAATCTAGTAAATTCTTCGTTGTCAGATTTTCTTTCGAAGGACGATTCATACCTGGTTCGCCCAGTTCAAAAAAAAGATTCATACCTGGATTTCCCGTTTGCAGAGGGCCAAAGTAAGCACGAACGCAATCTTGTCTGCGTTTCCCAGGAGGAGCACATCTTTTGTTCCTTGAGGGATCATATGGAGGACTGCAGCAATGGCCAAGCTGGTCCCATCAACGATCTTTGTCTTCAGGCTAGGCTTTCTGATGGCGTATAGCTCTCCGTTTCTATTCAACCCATATCCCTGCACATACAAATCGATGTCTTGGCAACTTGGCATCACACACTAGCACTTTTGTAAACTACAATATATATGTGTTGTTTAGTCCGAAGAGAGAGAAAAATTCATCATTTGCAATTGCTCCATAAATCCACCGCACAGCACGCAGCACTGCAGGGTAAACATTTTATCTTTCCAATCATGCCCAACCAAAATCTCTGTTTTAAGTCGAAACTACGCTCATTGGTCAGTACTAGTTGCAAATTGAAGATCCAATGCTAACACAATTGACTTCGTCAATGCTACAACAATTTACGATGCAGTGATAACTGCACTGCAAACTTGCAGGCAACATACGTACTACTATCCGCCAACGTGGTAATAAATCTTGAACTAAAAAGATCCAAAGCCGAGACCAGGTGCTAGTACCCTTACACCTACTCCTTGTACGCTTACATTAAAGCTGGTGGCGAACAGTCACAATGCATTGAAGGTGTATCTGCCCACCTGGTTGAGGAGACCAAGTGTCAGTACTCTCGCTCCGCTTGCTTCTGCATCTGCCACTGCCTTCTCAATCAAGCGGCTGACCGCGTAGCCATCTACCATGGACGTATACTGCATACACCCCAAGAACATCGTTCAGCGTTCCGATTGCAGTTCAGAAAATACATGGATTCTTGCACCTGAACAAGTTCTCTCACAAGTAAGGTGTATGTATTTCCAAGGCTTAATTATGTAGTTTGTTACCTGGGAGCTGTATCTTGGGACGACCCACGTCTCGACGTTGAGCTTGTCCAGCCTGTTGGTCTCCGATCTGAACGTCCTGCCGAAGTGCGAGGTGAGCGCGACCAGCGGGTACGTGAGCGCGGACGCCGCCTTGAGGTAGAGCTTGGAGGCGAGCGGCGCCGACGCGACGGAGGCGAAGCCGAGGCGCAGGTGGAAGATGGACTCCGGCGTGGTGAGGTGCGTGAGGTGGACGACGTCGGGCCTCTCCTCCCTCCCATGCAGGGTGCGCTCGTACAGGTCGTCGCTCGACTTGTCCAGCGTGCCGTACACGTAGTCGTAGAACGGCATGAACAGCGAGTAGTTGGTGCGGAACTGCGTGTGGTGCAGAGAGTGGAACCTGTTTGTTTAGTTAACAAAATCGCAGTTTGTTTAGTTATGCATGAATCCATCATTTTTACCTCTAAATCACTGTACGGATTACCAAGCAAGGGATTAATCTTGGTGGTAAAGTATGATCCGAAGTCGTCATCATATCTATACTAGACACCGTGGCATTAAGCAATATATATGCTAAGCCATCTCAGACGTGATAACAACCGACGTGTCCGACTCTAATTCGATTTCTTTATCTATTATTGTCTCTTATTTTCTAGCATATATATGTATTCTTATAGTCGTACGGTTTATATATACCAAAGTTACTTGGATTTGTAATCTCTCTTTGTATAGTGAATTACATATTATTATATCCGTGGTTTTTTCAAAAGAATTTTTCAAACGTATCTCCTGTTCTTTCTATCGTGCATTTTATAACGCTGGCTTCTTAAATTCCATGATTAAATGCCTTGTTTGGTACTGCTACATTAAAACGACTCACGCGAGCGTTCAGGCAGGCACAGGACTAAAATTGATACTCGCATATAGTCCTAGTAGTGGCTGATTAAGCTGCAGTGCGGTGCAGGGGCACTTACGATGGGGTGTACATGAGGTACTTGAGCGGGGGGAAGACGTCGAAGAGCCATTTGGGGACGAGCTCGAAGTTGCAGTGGCCGAGGTAGTTCATGAAATCGATGTAGATGAGGTAGCCGTTGGCCATGGCCACGGATCCGGTGTTGGTTCCCACCATGGTCAGCAGCGGTATGGCGAACAGGACGAAGTACACCAGCTCCTCCGCAAAAGGATGTATCACAGCTGCAAGCAATCAAATTGGAAATCAAAGAAACGAAATTATATTGATCGATCGATCGATTAGATCATTAATCACAGCTGCCGGGCTACATTTTTGCAATGAATTAATTGATGCAAGTAACAGTTAGTAACACTTACAGGTTATCGGCTCGGTGACAATGGATGCGTGGTGGTGGGAGTGGTAGCGGGAGTAGAGGTAGTGGTGGTGCAGGGCTCGGTGGAACCAGTAGTAGAGGAACTCCACCGGCCCAACGTGCAGGAGGACGGCGACGACAAACCCCTTGGAGTTCCACCACGGCAAACCTTGCGCCCTCGGAACCACCGCGTTGACGAAGTAGAACAGCAGCGCCGTCAGGATGATCTGGTCGTCCCTGCACGTATGCACCGTGCAGCGAGTATTCAGAAAGAAAAAAAGACAAGCCAGGCTGCAGAGAGAATTTCAGTTTGATATACAGTACTGGCCTCTGATCTGAAAGTACTGCTATGAATGGATTACCAGTTCCTCTCCCTGTCGACCTGGTCGAAGTCGAGGCTCTTGTTGACGATCCTGTGCTTGCTCCTGGCCGTCTGGTAGCGGGAGACGGAGATCCAGAGCTGGCTGCAGAGCAGCCTCAGGAGAAGGGTCGGCAGCACGAAGAAGCTGAGCATGTCTCGCTCCTCGGGCCTGCTCGCCGCCACGAACTTGTACGTGCTGTGCGCCGCCCACGGAGCTACCAACGCATACTTCAATCCACGCATGCAGCTTTCATGTTAGTTCTTGCATGCATGATCGATGTGGCCTATATATCTGATGAGAAAATGCGAGAGATGGGCACGGATCTAGTTACCTTGTAGTTGCCAAGGTCTTGCCATGGCCAGCGAGTGAGAGGGCCTGGCTTCGAGGCCATCCTGCTGTCAAGTTTCCCTAGCTAGCTAGTTGCCTTCCTTTCACAGATGGAGTTGGCTGTGAGAGAAGTGAGCTTATATTGGCACTCGCAGTAAGGATATGGCCATGGGAGCCAGTGGAGTACTTGCTAGCTTTATGTACACGACCTGAGGAAGGAGAGCGCCAAACAAGTCGATCATGGCAATGGAAAGGCTTTTGCTGTTGTGGGCCCTACGGCGGCCGGAATGCTAGCTAGCGCGCGTCGTCCCAGGCAAGTCACTCACGGTACATGCACAGGTTATTTACATTTTACTGTACATTCATTTACCGACCTCCATGTGCGGCTAGTACAGTGTACAATAAGAGTATATATATGGCGTTCAAGGTCGTGGAAATGAGCTAGAGTATATATATGCCTTAGGGCATCTATAACAGTGACCAAATCATTCGTCTATTATCTGCCACATAATTTAAAACACTAGCTAAAAGAGAGAGGATATAATAAGAGAGAACATATTATCTTTTATACAATAGATAATCTGGACATACAAACAATCGTAAATAGTGAGAGAGTGTGAGTAGGAAAGTTATCGTAAAAATGACAAAAAAAATAGTTAGATGAATAATTTTAAAGATAAATTGTTCGAGATGTTGTCTCTAGGTAAGTTGAAGTTCTTAAAGACAATCTTAATTAAAAGATAGTGGAAACTTTGACTGTTGATATCTTTTAAATATTTAGATTAGATACATACAAACCATATGTGTAGATTCGTCTAGAAAATTACTTACATAATATTATAATTCCGTTAGATTTTATAAGTATATTATAATAATAATTAGTTATCAAAGTTATATTTTGAGAACTATATCAATGTCTTAAATGATTTTTTTGAACTGGGTGGGGTATGTGGTTATTGAGTTACTGCTCTTCAGCCCATAGATATGCCTCAAAAAAGCAGAAGAAATAGCCCATAGAGGTCGATCCCTAGCTTGAATGCGTGCGTGGATCGATGAGTGCACAGACGGAGCGCGCGAGCAGCTTTTGGCAGAATCGATCGGCGAGCGTCGTCGCGTGCATTTTCTTCAACGCTGATCCCGATCAGTTCCCCCCCTTCGAGGCGTCCGCTGCATGCTTCAACACTTCAACATGGAGTAACTGCATATACCTGCGTACATACATATACTCCATATGGCAGTATTCTTCTCAAACGTGTTATCTTTTTTAGTTTAATAGTTTTTTCTTATTTCTTTGTATTACCTATGATTATAAAACTGTTTAATTTAATTACTTAAAAAAATTTAACAGCTATTACTATACATTTTTAGTCATAAACCAGAGTTGGAAGTCACGTTGAGCACTACTGCATGTGTGCATATATTAATTTACGCCAATACAGCATGGAAACCATACAGTATGTATGCGAGTACGGTTACTTAGTTCAGTTGGGATCAATGCTTAACCTGTGCGCCTGACTCGTTGTAGTTCTCTTCATTCTTCAAGGTCAGCAGGCTGCTCTGCAAATTGGTTTCTGCTAAGAAAGTTTGTGATACTCGTAGTAGGAATTGATCAAGTATGCATGATTAAATCTAACCATAAATTTGTAGCCGTGGGAGTGCATATCAATTACTTATAAGATGCACATCACATGGTCAATTTGACGAGGACCGGCCGGTAAATCCCGTATGCATGATATATGCAGTGCGTAGAAACTTAGTTAGGAGCTTACTCTCGTTCTCATTCGCATTCCCAAATCCAAAGGCAAAATTAAAGTTCATGTTTCCACTCAAATACTCGTGCCGTGTTCTCGTCGATTAATCTCTTCCACACTGATCCGATCAAATAAGGCGCGTCTACATCTCCTTCGGCACATTGATCGGATGAAGATTAATTATATGGTGGAGCGTTATCTACAAACTTGGTCATTCATGTACATAATGTGCGGCAAGATAGTATGTAGGCTCCATGCATGTGTTATGAACCTTTGAATGCGTGCGAAACAACCAGGATCTATATGTTGGCAAAATATTTATCTCCACGTACGTGAACAGCGCTGCCAGCATGTGCACGTTTTGTGGGTAGGGAAGATTATCTAGCTAGCTAGCTAGCTACCAGTTAGATTAACTAGCCAAACAAGATCCAATAGGAAATTAAATAACGACCAAAACCAGTTTTACATGACAGTGTTTTAAGAAAACGTAGCATCAATATGATAATACGTACCTTCCTCTCTGAGAAGAAAATTCTCTAAGAGAGAACCCCAAACACTCATTTTAGAGGCTCTATCCTAGATTTTGCCATCTAGCCTCTACCACCAATCTCAAAGCAATCCATCTTCCTCCATCCCCTCTTCTCTATCCCCATGTCTTCTCCCACCGCCCCGGCCCGTAAGAGCCGCGTGTCGCGTGTCGGAGCCATCCCCTTCTCTTTCTCCATCCCAAGTTTTTCAATGGTGACACTCTAGTGAGCTCCAATCCTGAGCTCCGGCGCTGAGGAGGCTGTGCAGCAGCGGCATACGGAGCAGCAAGGCCGCCGCCATCTAAGTGTGGGCATATGGGCATACGGAGCTCCTCCCTCTCCAGTCTCCCCCCGTCGCCTCAACCTCAGATCTCCGCCACCTCGCCTCCTCCGCGCCTCGTCGCCTCGCCTCGAGATCTCTGCCGCCTCGTCACCTCCGCCCTCGCCTCGTCTCGAGATCTCGCGCCTCGCCTCATCTCGAGATCCGGCGTCTCCCGCCTCGGCGCCTCCCGGCCAGCCGCCGCTTGGCTCTGGCGGCCGGCGCGGCGCGCCTCCTCGGCTCCTCTGGACTACGCGCCCACCTCCCGGCCAGCGGCCAAGACCGCGGCGCCCACCTCTTGGCCAGCGGCGGTGGTGGAGGGGACGGGAGAGCAGGTCGGCGCCGGGGCGGCGAGGCGAGAGGCGATGGGAAGGACGAGGGGAGCTTGTCGCAGAGGAAGCTCCGCGGCGGGTCGGTGGTGGAGGACGAGTTCGCCGGCGGCCGGCTCCTCGACACAAGATGCTGCAATGGGCGTCGATGCGGAATCCCAAACCCCATATTCTACAATTAAATAAAACCTTGGTTCGCTTTTGGCAATGTAACTTTGAACCGCAAAACTTAGCGGTATTTGGAAGGTTGCTTAGGTTAATAGGATTGCAATGCAATTTTCCAAATTTTGTGTTGATTTTGGGTTAGCTTTGGATCTTTGCAAATAGAGAGCGATTAGTATTGTGGCCATGGGTAATTTTATACTCTAGTTTATATTGCTACAAAGTTTGTAGTTGTGACAATGTGACATCACTTGTAATCTTGTATAGTGTATGAATTAATCATTGATGGTGGTGGTTTGATGCTAAATCAAGGTTGTCACTTGTCGGACTACGATAGACATTCGCTTCGCAGTTTGTTCTATTGAGAAGAAGTGAAGAAGCGATGAATTATTCGGCTTGTGAATTGTGATATGATACAATTTTGATATGCCCCAATTGAAGTGATTTTATTTGTAGAACACAACTTGTTAATCGAATTGAAATATTCAATGTTTATCGAATTTTGAATAAGAAAATGATTTAAAGTATTGAATGCCATATGTTTTGCATTTTCTATTTAGGAATTAGGAATCAATGTAGCAAGATCATAGAGTTTTGAGTGGGAAGGAGTTGTAGAAGCTGCGGCTTGCTAATTTGCGACTTGCGTAGGCCAAGTCCCAGATGATGGCCGTACGTTCTTCTCCCTTAATTTCCTACAAGAAGCTTTACATTTTTTTCTTAGTTGATATATTTACTATTTTTGTTGCATTACACATGATATCTTTCTTAAGCTTACAATGGGACTTATTTGTCGTTCGATGTTCTTATGCTCGTCTTTATAGGTTCAAGTTGTTGTACCTTTGTTGATAGAGACATAATAGGCTCGGATGAACCAAATCTTCATTATTAGGTACTAACTTTTGTATTTCTCTACTGTGCTACATTGTTTTGCCATGTTCTTTCCTACTTTGCTTTATCATTAAGCATGGAGCTTAAATTTTATATCAATTATGCATTTGTGTCGTATTTTTGTCATACTTTGCTGTGAGTAGTATTTGGCGATAGTTATTGCCTGTTAGTTTTTAGCCCGAGGCTTGGAACAATCCTAAATCTGCCACTGTACATATGCAAGGAGCTCCCTCCACAAAGAGCAATTGAGGATCAGGAAAGACCAAATACTAGAACGCCCATTAGCTCGCCAAGATGTCCCTTCCAAAGGCCTAGTTGAAGATAGACCAGAATAGTTCTATTTCCCTTGTGGACCAACATCCACCTCGTCCATCGACAAGCCCATCTTTGTTTCTTTGCATTTTGCAGACGACAGCAATGATGCATCATGTGATTCATGTCCCTCTCCATCATGTGATTCATGCATGCCCTCTCCATCTCCATCATGTGATTCATGTCCCTCTCCATCTCCATCATTTTGATCGATCTCTTTTAATCAGTTACGTACGCTTTGTATTTGCTCATGTAACTAGCTAATAATTAACGTGGTTAAGTGGATTATTACTCTTAGGTAGCGCTTAGTTTAGTATTGGCTTATGATTTTTTTTCTGAATGAGTTGACTTATTTGGCATAATTAAATTTTAAAAAAATAGAAAAATAGAAAAAATATGTTAGCACATCACGGATAATACAAAAGGAATACGAAAAAAAGAAAAGGTAAAAAGCCTAAAAAATCTAAAAAACCAAAAAAGATGAAATTACTGAATAGTGAAAAAAAGTAAAAACCAAAATATTTCATCTGTGAGCCGTCTTGTAATGAGTTAACTACTTTGGACAGCTAGCTAGCTTTGCACATTATTTAGTGGAGCGAGCGAGCACTGTGATCGTCGTCCATGGCAAGTACGTAGTAGCAAGACGTACGATAGTAGCTGCCTTACGTACTGATCCATTAATAATAGCCTGTGCCGTTGAGACATGCGCGTCAAACTGCAGAGGGCAATAGCGTCACTGCCATCGCATTAATTACCACGCACGCACAGCCAACAACGATCGATCTCCTCATCTGAATCGCAAGTGCGTAGCTACCTACGAGGGAGCTGGAAGCCGTGCCACGAGTGTTACCGTACATATATAGCACGTCGCGCTCGCATGCACCTGATTGGATTGTCGGCACCGCCCTCCACAGTTCGCATGTCTTGACGGCATGCACCGCCCTCCCGTCGTCGGCCAACGGCCGGGCCGGATTGGCCCGGCAGCGGCGGATGGACGGCCATGAGTTGTTCGTTTTCCGTTCAGAAAGTTCAGACTTCTGGGTGTGCATGCGGTGGTTGATAGGATAGGATAGGAATACTGTACGAGCTAGCTAGGGGACGGGCGAGACAGCAACGTGCATGGTTAAGTGGTTATTACTCTTACAGGGCACAATGAGAAGAAACAATCTTACTGCACTCAGGTGGCCGGGAATCTTTTTTTTCTTTTTCGAAACGGACATGTGGGGGAAATGGTAGGTATATACGTACGGGCCGGCCAGACTGCGTTGTCTTTAAAACCTGGCACCTCTCTCCCGTCTTCCTCGCAAACCCAGGCATGACAAGCTGAGAACGCAGCTCGTGCGGACACACTACACAGAGCACCACGCGCGAGCCTTATTAACAGTAGCTAGCAAGAAATTAACTAACAAGTACACGCACGCACGTATAGTACGGGGAGATCATGAGGGTGGCCGTGGTCGGAGCCGGGATAAGCGGGTTGACGGCGGCGCTGGAGCTGGCGAGGTATGGCGCCCACGTCACCGTGTACGAGAAGGAAGAGCGCCTTGGCGGCAGCAAGGAGTACAGAGCAGCTGCTGTTACCGCCGGCGACGGCACCGCCGTGGAGCTCGACGACATCGGCTTCAACGCGGTAACTGCATATGCATTGATGCGTTAATTGATGTATGAGCATGCATGCAGATCGATCGTTGGTAACCTAGCTCACTACGTACGCGCGTATGTACGTGGATGTGATGGTCAATGAACTTGCAGGTTGCCGCACTGTGTCCGGACACGGTGGAATTCTTGGAGCAGCTTGGCGTGGAGATGGACAAGTCGTCGTCGTCGTCGATTTCGGTGAGCTCGTTGTCGGAGGGGGGCAGGCCATGGGGATCGACGGAGTGGGGCACTCGCAACGGCCTCTCCGGCTTGTTCGCGCAGAGGAGCAACGCACTCAACCCCAGCTTCTGGAGGATGCTTTACGAGATGCTCAAGTTCAAGCGCCACGTTCTCAAGTGAGCTAGCTAACTACCGCCCAGCTCAGGACGGCTTTCCGTCGCTGGCGGTGGGAAAAATTTCATCAGAGAGATACTGTAGCTACAAGATCGCCTTCTGATAAAAAAATTTGATTTTTTCCCCATTTTTTTAAAAAATTATTTATACCTTTTTTTCCGTTTTTTGTTTTCGGTATTTTTTTATATTTTTTTACATTTAATTATACTCAATAAACCAACTCATTCTGATGTTTTTTCATGCCACTCTGATGTTTTTTCAACAAAAACCAAAAGTCATCGCTATTCCGATCACCCCCTACGTACCCTCCTCCTCCTCTCTTTAATGCTGCATGTTTCACAAATAAAATGGCTACGTACGTCCCGTGTGCACGTATCATAAAACTTTAGACGTCTGCCCTCGATCGATGTCTGGTGCTATGGCCACATGCCAGTGACACAATAGGTGGCAGATCATAAAGTTCGGAGCGACAAACGCTTAATTTTTCCATGCTAAAATGGTCATAAAAACTATAACTATCTGCTTTGGGCCGGGCTATATTCCCCCCCGGGGGGGTGGGCAGGTAAGTCAAATTTGAGCATGTTAATAGCATTCCAGTATTAGATTATGGAATAAGTTTACTTTATCTTGAAATTATGGTGTTAATCTAAGTTTTAATCTCCAACTGTAAAACCGAACGTTTTACCCCCCCCCCCCAAGTGTCAAAAATAGACAACATAACCTCTCAAGCCACTCCACCCTGGTTTTAATCCTACGTGACATCGACATGGTGGTGATTTTGACACGTCAGATGGTTTTAACATGACATGTCAGCCCATTTAGCAAGTAAGCAAATAAAAAAGATGGTGAGAGTAGGAATCCGCATGTCATCCTCAAAACTTTTTCCTCCCTTTTTTTCTCTCCTGCCAGCTTCTCTCCACCCTCCCCATGACACCGCCTGGCCATCCCCCTCCCCGACGACACGCTCTAGCTGCTATCCCTACTCGTCGACGCTCAACGCCACTATCGTGCTTCTCCTCCCGCTCCCCCTCCTCGAGTCCCTCCTCTCCCTCGGTCGCCACCTCAACGCCTCTCTATCCAACATGATATCAACTATATTGAAAAAGTAGATAAAATCTCTATCCATCATCCTCTCGATGACCTCGACTTCTGGACCACGATCATGTTTGAAAAACCTCAATGTCCAAACCTCGGTGGTTATCCTACCAGAGGAAGAATAGAGCTGCATTAGATTAATTGAATTTAAATCCACTATAATTGATCCTATATAATCAAATTGAGCCAACTATGAACCCACTAACAACACCAAATTCTAAAATTTTTGCATCAAATTGAATCATACGAAGACCATGAGAGAAGCAAGCACATATCAGACAAAAATCTTACTAACAAGGCGCTCGAATGACGATGACGTCGTGGACACCGGGCGGCGGCGCCTTCCTACAAGTCGACAACACGAGCCTGAGATGAACTAGGAGCTTGCGCAGCAGATGAACCGTGGGGGCGGCGGCGCTGGAGATGAACCGGGGGGGGGGGGCGGCACGGGAGATGATCGACGGGGGTCGGCACGGAAGATGAATGACGGGGGCGGTGCTAGAGAGGAATGATGGGGGTGGCCTGACGGGAGATGAACCAGAGGCCAGGCGGGAGATGAACGGGTGCAGACATGCAATCAGTTTGATAATCTCCTCCTAAAGATGCTATAAGGAACCGGTTTCAATCTGACGTGTACCTCAGAGTCCACATGGTCTGTAAGGTTGGACCATGCTTAGGGCCCTAGATGTAAGAATAGCTTAGAATTTGTTAGATGTGAGGTTTTATGAAATTATAATACCATAATACTTAGGGTTATATATCACAAGCTAAAAAATCTGTGATTTTGTGTAATTTGAAGCACAAAACTTGAGGTTTTGTAAAATTTACTCTAAAATAAACTTATTCCTTGTATTATTAGAGACCATCCACACTAGGCCGCTCACATTGGGCCGAGCTGATTAGCCATCAAACCACTATGTGCGCAAACTCCATCGCGGGGAAACTTTGGCCCATCTTGGCCCAATCACTTGAGCTCAGTTCATCATCGTCTTGTCCGGCGCGGAACCTTCCGGCGGCGAGCTCAAGGTAACCCCCGCAAACCGGAGAGGTAGTACCACCATGTGCACAAACCCTAGTCCGCGTCCAAGACCATACTGGCTCTTGATTTGCTGTTTCAAACTTGTAAGCAAGAAAAAATTGTTTTGAGCTAGCCGAATCAAGGTAAACAAGTTGCCAAATCCAAAAATACTGACTGCCTAGATCATTTCTTATTAGGGTTGGGAAATGCCATGAGTTGGTTGTGCCAAAT
Organism: Melocanna baccifera; assembly: GCA_036346265.1. Lineage (NCBI taxonomy): Eukaryota > Viridiplantae > Streptophyta > Magnoliopsida > Poales > Poaceae > Melocanna > Melocanna baccifera. The sequence continues at coordinate 886,799 of JAYEVJ010000436.1, forward strand.
ACCACTTCATCAGTCTGAATTGAGAAGTTTTCCAATTTTAAAAAAAATCTCTTTCAGCGGAAAAGGCAATCTTAACATGAAGAACATTTTGTGAAAAGGGAACGGCCGGTTCCATTTTTTTCATTGGAACAAAGGGAATAATCTTAAGAGAAACATGACATAGGCCAACTGCTTGAGTGCTCTTTGTTGATCCAATTGATTTTGATTTTCTACAAATTCCCATGGACCATCTATTGATTTATTGTTATTAATAATGCTTTAAAAGATACCTGGAGGATTGCGAAGTCAACCCTGATCAGGACCGAGATGAGACTTTGGGCCAATTCATCGACTCGCATGGATATTCCAAGTTGTTTCAGAAGGCTTATCTCGTAAGAATACCATTTTATAGTTTTCTGTCATCCCTCACCACATTTTGTTGGTTGATCTCTTAAAGTTCGTATAAACAGTCAGAGTTCACAATGCCTGATTGCCTGCAGATTCCTATCTGCGCTTCTATCTGGCCCTACCATTCCAAAGCAATTTTGGGCTTCTCTGCTTTCCTTGTGCTGTCATTTTGCCGTAACAATCAACTTCTTCAGGTGCTTTGTGGCCATTCTATTTTCAGCCAGTTCATTTTTCACTGCTTTGTTATGAGATGCATCATAGCAACATGAATTGCTCTTAATGAATCCAGTTGTTTAATTGGTCTCAATGTACTACTGTCAAGTACCACTGGCGTTCCTATGTAAATAAGGTAGCAATTCTATCTCATAATTTGAAGTGGTTCTTACTTGTTATTAGTCAGTTATGATTGACATACAACTTGTAGTTGCACTACATATTTATATATATAATTTAGTGATCAATGCAAGTACCAGCAGGTAAGAGAACAGTTGATGAGTATGGGATGTCAAATTAAAACTAGCTGTGAGGTCAAATCAGTTTCAAGTTTTAATGGAGGTACACTGTATCTTTGCTACCTTTTCCAGCTTAGAAACCAAATTTGGTGCAATATAAGTGTGTTGTGAGTTGCTTGCATTGTCTGTGTTAATATCATGTTAACATGCCTATTTGTTGTTTGAAAATAACATTGTAGCAGGTCATCGACTGCTAGGAGTTGATGATTCAGAAGAAATCTATGATAGATGCATATTCGGTGTTAATGCACATAAAACTCTAAAAATTCTAGGAACTGAGGCTACAAATGAAGAGTTACAAATACTAGGATCTTTTCAGTATGTCTACAGGTAATGCTTGCATTTCTTACTTAATCTATTGATGTTAAGATAATGTTAATAATAAACTTGTATTAGCCAATTTCCAGTCCTACATACCTGCACCGTGATAAAGGTTTGATGCCAAGAAATTCATCAGCATGGAGCTCCTTGAACTTCCTTAGAACAACAAATGGTGATGCATTTGTAACCTATTGGCTAAATGTGCTTCAGGTATCCAGTGTTGTTCCATATGAAATACAGATAGGATAGTTATTTAACATTTTTTTTCAGATTTAACTAAAACTCTGTTAGTCATGTAGCTTAGTTTCATTTATTGGCTTACATCCAGAACATCGGATCTACTGGAACCTTACTAGTGACACTCAATCCCCCGGTTGTTCCGGATCACTTTTTGCTTAAATGGTGTACTAGCCATCCTGTGCCTTCTGTCACAACTGCAAAGGCCACTCTTGAGCTTGATGAAATACAGGGAAAGAGAGGAATATGGTTCTGTGGGGCATATCAAGGTTAGATGCAACCTTATGTATGCTTTAAGATCAACTGTAGCTCATTTTTATTAAGTATTTTCTTCCTGGGAAGCAAGGGACAATTGTTTCATTACTGCAAACTCCTTGAGTTTGTCCCATTGACTTATTGTTCAAAAATGAGGTCAGAATAAGTTTCTGTGTAAAAAGAAGAATTTAATTTAATACTACAGTAGTTGTCCGTTCACCACAAAGTAAATTGTAGTGACTACTATATATAGCAACACTCTCTCTAACTGGAATGTGATTGTCTCTCTTCCTCTTCACAGGTTATGGCTTCCATGAGGATGGACTGAAGGTGTTACCCTAACTTGTCTGCTCAAACTCTATATTAATGAACTGTACACATGCTACTGTCTTTTTCTCCCCTTACTTTTTCCTGTGAAGTTCTTTTTCGGTCGGTATGTTGAACATATTTGCCTTCTTTTTTCAAATATACCGATGTCTGTTACCTCTAGTCTGCTCTAGACTTTTTATACAGTAAACTTAAAATAGTTCACAAATTTAGTTCCAGTTCTTAATAAATAAATAAATAATAACTTGGTAATTTTATTTTGAGGAGAACATAACTAGGTAATGTTCATGTTCATGTTCATGCGCATGCACTGTATTTATTTTGTTTTGGGCTAGTTGGTGATAAGTTAAATGCATGCTTTTAACATACTAATACAGGCCGGAAGAGCTGCAGCTGAAGGTGTGGCTAGAAAGAATTGTTGCCTTTTCATGAACCGAAGACAGATCATCCCATCATGGAAAGAAGCTGGAGCACGTCTTGTGGTTACTAGATTTCTTGACCAACACATCACCATTGGTAACTTAATGTGAGTTCATCTGAAGTCAACAATGTCAATAAAGATTAACTGCAAGTCTAAGAGTCGCACTCTAAGGCAGTGAAAGACTAATACAACTTCGTTTCTACAAAAATCCGTGCAAACTTATATATGTATTTGTAGATCATGTCACAGTCTATTTGTTCTGATTACCAGTAGATTTGCAGTTTGCTTGAGGAAGGAGGTACCATGCTCAGCTTTGGCAAAACATGCGCAAAATGCTGTGTGAAATCCATCTTGCGTGTGCATAATCCCCTTTTCTATTGGAAGGTTCTCTATGGAAAACACGAAATAATTCTTGTTTACTGTCATATTTCTCATAGTAGATAACCCATGTTAAATTTGTTTCTCCAGGTTGCAACAGAAGCTGATCTTGGTCTGGCAGATGCATATATTAATGGCCTTATTTCTTTTGTTGACAAGCAAGAGGGTCTTTTGAATCTTTTTCTGGTAAAGCTACTAGTCCAGGGCCCTTGGGCACAAATTTTAAATCCTCAATTCTATTCTGAATTTCTGATTAATCTGAGTGCCATGCACTGCAGATTCTTATTGCTAACAGAGATGCACAGAAGAGTACTAGCAGCAATACTAGCAAAAGGTTTGTCCACTTAACTTTCGATTCTTTTTTCTAGATATGTCTATACTGGTGTACTTTACTTCAATGTGTAAGTAGCTAGTAAAAATGGTTTGCACAGCTTAAGCTTCCAATTGCTAAGGTTAAGCAGCATTATTTGTGGTTAGCAGAGGTTGGTGGACACCCGCACTTACAACAGCTGGAGTTGCATCTGCTAAATATTTTCTGCGCCACATGTCAAGGAAAAATACTATAACACAAGCTCGTCGAAATATCTCTGAGCACTATGATTTGGTCAGTTTTTTTCCACACATTTAATATTGTCTGTTAGACATGAGTTGGATAACATCAGTATCAGCTAGTGCTATGATCTATGTAGTTTTTGTGCCTTATCATTCTTTGGCTGAACACCTGATGAGTTTTGTGTGCAGAGTAATGATTTCTTCTCACTGTTTCTGGATCCAACGATGACTTATTCTTGTGCAACCTTTATGGTCATCTCTTGACTTCAAAGTTGGAACTCCATATTATAGTGAACTGTCAGCTATGTCTTATTTTAATTGTATGGTATTTTGCAGATGGAGAATGAAAGCTTGGAAGCTGCACAGTTACGCAAAGTTGGAGTTCTAGTTGAGAAGGTATGTATTCCACATGTTATGGCTTGAACTTTATCCTTTGTAGTATATACCAATCTGTAGGATGCTGGATGACATTTGGTCAAAAAAGAAATCTAAGACACCACGGAATATTTGATATTGTTGTGCAAAGGCTAAAGTCAACCAGAACCATGAAGTACTTGAAATTGGTTGTGGTTGGGGATGTTTTGCAATAGAAGTGGTAAAGCAAACTGGATGCAAATACACGGGAATTACACTGTCTGAAGAGCAGCTTAAATATTCCAAAAGAAAAGTGAAAGAATCTGGTTTAGAGGTTAGTCTGCAACTACCACATATATTCATCTTCCCTGGTTATGCATAATTGAAGTTACATGTATAATTATGTTCTTCATAATAAAAAAATAATCAATAGTTCTTGCAAGTCACAAGTTTCTCTTTGTTGACAGGACCACGTAACTTTCCTTCTATGCGATTACCGCCATGTACCCAGTTCTCACAAATATGACAGGATCATATCGATGTACTGAATAGTGATCACTACCTTTCCGTCCTGCAAGTGTTACAAAATTTCTTTTGACATTATTGTCTCCTTTCAGAGAGATGGTTGAAGCAGTTGGCCATGAGTACATGGAAGATTTTTTTGGCTGCTGCGAGTCTCTTTTGGCAGAAGATGGTCTATTGGTACTTCAGGTGATAAACCATTCCTTTGCTTGTTAGAAAACACACAACAAACAGAGAATATAATCAATAACACATGAGATACAGATTTAATGTGGAAAACCCAAATCGAGAAAGAAACCATGGGCACACAAAGGTGATGATGAACTATATGAGGAGAGTTATAAGAAGGGGATTTCACAATGAGGCGTCAACCAATCCCGTGTGGTTACAGAGGGTATATATAAGGGTACAAAGGGACTCAAGTTGGAAAAGTAAACAAATCCAAAATGTATACTAATCTGCTCTGTGCCGGCATGGAAGCCGCCAGCCCTATGCTCCCACAAACCATCCTACCAACTGAATCATCAGAATTTGGATCACAAAACAGTACATATTTCTTGATTGTTCAATAGCCGCACTTCTGAAGGAAATAATTCAATAGGGGTTTTCCCTTAATCCCCATAGATTTTTCAGAAAGAGTCAATCTCCATGTACGTCCCTTGTCTTTATTCTGATGCATTCTTATCTTTGTTGTTACATGCAGTTCAGTTCAATTCCAGATACACGCTACAACGAATATAGAAGAAGCTCTGAGTTCTTAAAAGAATATGTCTTTCCAGGGTTGTGTGTTCCTTGTTTTAGCCATATAGTGTCTGCTATGTCTGCAGCTTCCAGGCTCTGGTACAAGATTTATGTGCTATAAATTGAAACAGTCGTGTTTGCTCAGAGTTTCAAACAATTCATCGCCATCACAGTGCTTTTCATCTAAATGCAGTGTAGAACACGTAGAGAATATTGCCGACAATTACTGCCGAACATTGACATGCTGGAGGGACAACTTAATGGCGAACAAAGAGTGAGTATACTACCCTCAGAATATCTGCTACTGAGGTTGCTTCAGTTTTTTTCTTCAGTTAGTCTTCTCGTATAGACTCTTATGACACCTGATGGAAATAGCTCTATTCTCAAGGCAGTTCCTAGCTAGAAGTTTAGAGAATTATGTGCATCATGCCACTCATGTGTTCTTTTGTAGTTTTATTTGCAATGTTATTTCCACAAGTGTTGCTTGCATCGTATAAGTTTTGGTTTGCTCCTAATTGCATTTAATTTCAGTGCGCTAGTTCCAGTTGCTGTAACATTTTTCTTCTATGGTTCAGCAAAATCATTGCCCTTGGCTTTGACGAGAAGCTGATCCGCAAATTCGAGTACTATTTCATGTACACCGCTTCTGGATTTAAGTCGCGGACATTTGAAGAATATGTGGTAAGCCCTCCTATGTAAAGACCTGTTCTATGCATGCATTTTATGTTGCTGTTGTGTTTTTACTTTTTACTCCTTGAACAGTCCAGCCTTTTGCACATGGAATTTCCATCCGCATCGGTGGAGAGTTCAATAATCTTGTATGAATCAACAAGGAGTTAAATAATTTTTATATCTGATATCTTTGCCGTGTGGCCAATGTAATTAATGGCTTGTGCAGATTGTATTCTCTCGACCTGGTAACCGCACGGCTTTCCCCGATCCTATGCAAGTTTTCCAGCAGCCTGAAGATTGTATTCACCACCTGAACGATGAGCTTTCTTTTCAAAATAATATTGCCACCAGATCGTCGTGTGCTCGTCAATAAGCATTCTTGTTTTTCAAGTACTGCAGATCACAGTGTGTAACTCAGGATGATTTAAATTTGTGTCGTTTTGTCGTAATAACAAGAGTTCAATTTCTTTGTACTACCTCATGCTTGGGATGCAACAAGAGGACGTCAATCTTGTACTCCATGATTTAGCCGGACGTGTGAATCGGAATTCGGAAAAAGCATGCTTGTGACAAAAGGAAAGGGTATTATGCACTTGTTCTTTTGTGAGTATCGTGCAAATGTGAAATGTATATTACAGGCGCGGTCGCGACTTTTGGCAATGCTCCAGAAAGCCGCCTTGAGAAGGAGAAAACGGCTCCACCGAATGGAAGGCGCCTCGTCGTGTCACCCAATCCAGAATCCAACGCAATGCGGCCGAGATGGTCGTCGTTCCCACTCATTCCTTCCCCCCTATCAATTGCTAAGATAGTATATATACCATGCTTAAATAAAAAGATCCAGGAAAGGCGGCGCTACAATCTGTACACTGCCGGCGGCGCCCAGGATGCTCGCCGGCGGCGCTGCCGTGTGCCAAGAAGAAGATGGCACTGCCTAGCCCCGTCTGGCTGCAGTTTCTTCAGCCCTACCCTACATGACTTTCCAGGCAGCCTGATCGACCCAACCCCAGTGGCATGCCCTGCTGCAGTTTCCATGTTTCTTTTGGAAGCCGTCATACGTAGACATCACATTGCACTTGTGTTGGATCCAGTAATATTGGAAATAAATCACTCATGTACTCCATTACTATGTAGTCTTATGCTGTGTTGCTCATAAAAACCTGTTGTTACAGTAAAGGGAACTGAGGATACGTGGGGAATGTTTCCCTTGCAGCGTTTACACGGAAATGAGTATCAGATGCAAAAAGGTAAACACAACTTACTAGTGTACAGCATCTAAGACGAGGAAACAAGCCAAGCATGGATGGCACTGACGTTGATGAACCATAAACTACAGTCTGACACTGACTACAACATAATCAAAATTTGTCACATTCAAAAAAAGAACGCTTTGCATCTTATCTGAATACAACATAATCATAATTTGTCAAATTAAAAGAAAAAAGAAAACTACAGTCTGACACTGAATACTGTTGAGAATAGAATAGAATTGTGATATTTGTTTCTTTATATACCTCGGTTTCCTTATCTGTATATGGCATATTCCCCTGTATATCCCCTTGTATTTCATATATATATTGCCCTTTGGGCCTCATAAATATACACATAATATTCATAACATCGTATCAGAACTAGGACACTAACCCTAGTTTTCCGCATCCACTACCGGGTTGAGTTGCCGCCCTTCGGGCCGCCGCCATCGTCCAGTCCGCCGCCGCTGTCGCCCAGGCCGTCAACGCCATCTTCGGCCGCCGTCACCTAGCTGATCTGCCGCTCGGCTGCCCGATTTGCCGCCACCCGCTCGATCCGGCGTCACCCACCCAATCCAGTGCCGTTGGCCGCTCGCCGACACCCATCCATTCAACTGCCGGATCTGGCATCCACTCGTCGACGCCCACTTGGCCGCTTGTTGCCCGATACTCATCGCACGGCCACCTGCCGCCCCACACGCGCCGGCTGCCCGTTGCCCCCCGTCCACCGCCTGGTCGGCCGTTGCCTACCGTCCAGCTACTTGGTCAGTGCTCGACTCGGTCTAGACCCGAATAGATCGATCTGATCTGTTTGGGTTGACTGTTTGGTTCAATATCTCCTCTGGGCAAACTGTTTTCATAATGTAAAAATGTGTATTCTATTGATTTTCTGCCGTTTGGTGTTCATCAAATCACCCTTGTCATACATGTAAAATAATTAGTTGCAGTCAGCTTGAAAAATCAATTACTCAGAATTGAAGTGCATATTGCAAATCTCCTCATTGTCTTTAACTACAGTTACCGCCACTACTGATGACGTTGTTGAACATGGAAAGTGTAGAGACATTGAATCCTTTCGGCAAGCTCACCTAGAATGAAGGAAAATAAGTTATATCCAAAGAGTTTGGAGCGATTTGAATGCTTTTTCCATTCAAAATTTGAGATAGGGACTAGTTACAAGTTACAACTATGAAATTACTTACAGTTACGATGCTGCTCTATTCCATCTCCACTGCAATTACATTTTCTGAAATTGAAACAGTGAAATTGAAGGATAAGAACTAGTACAATAATTTGCAAATGTAAGATAGCTTATAAAAACTTGGCTGTTGGTAATATACCGATTTGTGGAAGCAGCTTTATCAAATTCCTTATCTATTTCATCAAGGTATATCTCAAACAAGGTTGACCTATATAGCATCCATTGCAAATATTAAATTGATCACACGAATCAACTTACAAGGCCATCCCATAAGGTAAAAAGCAAACAGCCCACCGTGGTGGCATTGCTGCGGCGGTAAGAACCGGAGGTAGAAGCCATAGTATGTATGGTTTACTTTCTAATGCCTGCCTTGCATACTCAAGAATGTCCTTTTCCTGTTGGAGTTCAAAGGTTTGGTAGAAGATATTACATTCTTTGAAGGTAACAGCTGCGATAAAATGAAAGGCTGTAGATACAAACTTTAACAATTCATGTCTGCTGCAAAAGGGAAGGTGACAATGACAAGTTGACAACAGAGGAAAATACTAGATCTTGTCATCTTTCTAACATTATGCCTCGTTACTTGTATCATTTCTGAGAAATTTCTCAGAGGCATGCTAATTATAACCAATAAAACCTTTAAGCAGCCTATTGCTCAAATTCTAAAGAAGTTTCCTACATTGTTCTGATATTATTTTGGATCAGCCAATCATGTGTTGCAAAAGCTGACAAGAATTCATGTTAGCGATTAATCAAGAAAAACACGGATATGATATATTACAAACCAAATAAAAGGAAATAGGTTAGTCAAAATGAAGATAAAGAGTATGATATCAGAAAGTAATATTAGCATATAAAGTTTGAGGACTAGTTCAGTGACTTGAGCAATGTTTAAATCAAACATCACCTGTACATCAAACTATGGCAATGGTAATATAAGCAACACTAGTTTTCACCAGTGTTCCCCTAGGCGCTAGGCACTAGTCGGGTGGCAGACCGGCGCCTAGCGCCTAGGCAGGCTAGGCGGGCGCCTAGGTGGGCCAAATCGGCAAGGCGGGAGGGCACCGCCTAGCGCCTAGGCGGGCCTAGGTTTTCACCATTGTTGACTACCTAAGGACTGAGGACTGGCAGCTCTCATCAATGAATGTTCCATGTATACTTCCTGTCAATTGTGAAAGCACGGTTTCAATAACTGTATTGTAGATTTTATTTGATCTACTTATTACTGTTCCTTTCTAAGATTTTTAGTACAGCAGAACGGTGAGGATTCAGACAAGTGTCGTTGATAGTTGACACAATGGCACTTGACAGTGCTGACTGTTCAGGTGTACCTTTTCAAAGTTCTTTCTAAACTTGTACAACTATCCACTTGGTTTATAGGGGTATGATCCCTTCATTCAAAAAATTCTCACCAAAATAAATATTCCCAACAGACAGAATACTTGATAAAAGATACCAACAATACACAGAAAGAACCTTGAAATCAAGAAGCTTGTCTTGGCATTCATTCTGAGAAGTTCCCTGAAGCAACTGGTGCAGATCAGCATACTGCTTGGATATAGGAAAGAAATTAAAAGTATGTGACATGAAGCTCTCTATCAATGTATTCCATCGCCTTGAAACCAAACCCAGCAAGCATAGCTCCTATAAAGACAATGCATATATATTGATTTGATAAATGTAGATAATGAATGTATAAATAGTGTCTATGAGCAAAGGCAAAGCCATGAATAGGTATTAGGTACCATGATTTCAATGAGACCACTTTGAAAAGAATTTGATGAAACTTTTAACGGTTCAAAAACTCTCATCCACTGCTCCTTGGGGGCACTAAAGATCAAATTAGCTCCAGACATAATGCGAATGGTACGTTCATCAAGCAAGTATGACAAACACTTCCCTCTCCATTGCTTCCACAGGAGAAACTTGTCGATCATTTGTGATTTTCTGTGTTGTAACAGTTTTGGGTGAGTTCAAACTGGAGCATGCTATCATGTAAAACAAAGGACACAGATATATGGGTTAACAATGGTAGCAATGTATAGAAGGTGAGTGTTTAAGGGCTTATGTACTTAGGAATTGCCGGAACACTTGATGTGCTCCCTGCATCATCAAAACTGCTCTTTTTCACGCTGTTCAGAAGTGTACCCAGTCCTCTCTCAGCCAAAGAAATACATGATGCTGAATCTAGCCCCTTCAGAAGTTCTTTAACTAGAATCCGTGAATGACCCATAAACAAGGATTCTGCATAAAGTTCATCAGAACTAGTGGGAACTCCAACATCACAGGCATTCTTGGTCCGCATCAAACTAGATGAATTCATATTTAATATTGACTTCACATACTCTTGGCATGCATTGTGCTCACCACTAGCACAAATGCCATCAATATCCATCTCAACAACTGCTTCAAGAACAGCACCAAAATTCTCCACACTCGTTGTTCTTGCTTTCAGAAAATGTTTCACAACCAACTCTCTTGCTGTCGACAGTGTTTCCGACTGCATATCGGCAAGACCCTGCATGGCACAGAGTAGAACATCAGTACTTGCAAAATCAGAATGGACACATACAAGAAACAGTTTTACAATAGCACCTTGGGGAAATCCGGGCTTGAAATGAGCTCAACGAGTGCTGCATCGAGCTCTCTTGCAGAATCCTCGTACTGACCAGAGTCACGCAGGTTCTTGAAAACCTGAACACAATGCAGGAACGAGTGAGCAACTCGTAAGCTATGTCTTGCGCCCCACTAATTGGTCCTACTACTCAAACACACGAATTCTGCAGGTGGCCACTGTACGGGCTTGAAATGAAGCAGCCGGCTGGAGCCTAAAAACTGCCCTACGTAAGCGCCATTGCGAAGGCGGTAATCCCAATTACGTGACCCACCTCTAGAGGAGGAAATCATCATGGCGTCGAACTCGAAGGGCAGGAGGCAAACCTAGAGCGCAAAGCAGCTGAGCAAGAGAGATCGTGCGTACCTCCTCGAAGAAGAGGGCCCACCGGAGCGCCTTCTTGACGTCGCCGGAACGCCAGGTGGCGGCGTCTCCGGAGGACGTGCGGCCTCCGGCCAGGACGAGGATGTCCACGAAGCCCCGCACCAGATCGAGCACCTCCTCCATGGTCACCTCTCCGTGCGCCCACCCCATTTCCTATTCCCTTCTCACAATTTTAGCTTTACAAGGACTAGTGAGCAATAAACACTCCAAATTCCTCCTTACGGGCTTAGTTTCAGATAGAACCCTGTATTTATTTTGTTCACTTTTCTTTCACACACTAGCTTGAGGACGTGCGTAATATTACCAAAATATGCCAAGGGCCAAAGTGAGTACTAGCAGCAAAGCCCTAGCCCCGCCACTATATAAACAAGAGAAGGCGAGAAGCCATCCCCTGCGCCGCCCCCGCGCATCACCACTCCCATCTCCAAGATGTCGAAAAGAGGTAGGTCTCCTTTCTCCTTATCTAATTAGATCTTATCCTACATGTTCATCAGATGTAGTCTCGTATTATAGTTTGATTACGCGGTGAGATGTTTCAATTTGGATGCGCAAACATGTTCTCTTGCTAGTAATTACCATTTGTAATGACGCTTTGATGTGTTAGTTGTTGTGTTACTTGGATCGCGTTGCAAGTGAATAGGTAATCTGATCTGGTCGGCTTCTTGCTATAGGGTTAGGGATGCCTTGTATATTTTCTACTTTTATTTTTCATGTTGGGACGAATGGTTGTTAGTTGGATTGTCAATAGCTAGATATGGTGTAGATATCTAGGAAATGGGGCCTTTTATTTAGCTATTTGCTGGTTTAGGGTTGTTAGATCCGTGTACTTGCTTGCTGCACTGATGTTTGAAATGCATTGTTTACCTGTTAGTATTAGATCCACTTCAAGAACCCTCGAAAATGAACATGTTTGTAATTATGATTTATGCCTGCAGTCTGTTTACTTTTTTTACCTTAGTTTCACTTTGTCGAAAATGGCATGCATACTTGCAAGATGTTCATTATTTCAGATTTTATTAATCCTCTGGTGAGAAACATAAGAGCGCCGTACAGTGATGTGGTTAAAAGTGTTCTGGTTCAAGTTTTTAGTTTGTCCAATATCCTGTGAGTGTATAAGCTATCGTGCCTGATGCTTTCTTGCTGTTTTTGTGTTGAAGAGTTATTATATTAGATCTTAAATGAAGCATCCGAGTATTCACATTTCTCATTATCAGGCTAGGTGATTGTAGATTTCCTCATGTGCTTATGTTGCTTTGTTGACTCAATAATTTGAAGCTTTTGTAAGAACCTTTGAGGATAATGTATGGGCTCTACTTCAGATGTGTCATGGATCTCAACCGTAGGAGCTTAGTTCAGTACAGTTGTTTTGGACTTCTTATCTAAATATGTTTTTGCTGGTGTTCTTGAACTGCAGGGCGTGGAGGTTCTGCTGGCAACAAGTTCCGGATGTCACTGGTCTTCCATGGCGACCATCGTGGAATCTGGCCGACAACACTGGAGCCAAGAACCTGTACATTATCTCTGTGAAGGGAATCAAGGGGCGCCTTAACAGGCTTCCTTCTGCCTGCGTTGGGGACATGGTTATGGCTATTGTGAAGAAAGGGAAGCCTGACCTGAGGAAGAAGGTCATGCCAGCTGTCATTGTGAGGCAGCGCAAGCCATGGCGCCGAAAGGATGGTGTCTACATGTACTTTGAAGGTACTTTTTCTATGACCGGTTATAATATTTTATGATTTAATCATTCAAGCAATTGTATGCTTCTACAATTGCTCTGTGTTGATGTATTGTTCTATATCATAACCAAAATTGCTTGGTCATACCGAAATTGCTTGTTGTATATGACAATTTATGGAACCACTGTTCTCTCGGATATGTGATTCATTATAATTTGGTATTTTGGTTTGTTTCTCTAGAGTTTGCTGTCTACTGAGCTAATGTTGTGTTGTAGTGTGACCCATCAATTTTGAAAAACCTCTTGATCAACAAATATTATTGAATTTATGCAAAACTACACTCTGCACTGCCTTATTCTAAGTAGTTGAAATCTAATTAGTGATTACATGTTTCAAAAGCTTGATTTTTCTCTGCCAATGCACTCGTCCATGTTAGATAGTGTTAATTCATTACATCTTAAAAGTGACCTTCCAGTCTGGTCATTTGTCAGAAGGAAGGATAGTTGCAAATCGTGGCCAGTATTAAACACAGCATAATGCACTGAATTCTTCTCGCATTATGCTACCTGTCTCCTGGTACATGTTATAATCTCTCCCCTTTTAGTTTTATGAAGGAATTATAAACTTTTGTCATATTTATGAATCTATGTGAGTCAATTGTTAAGTCTTTGTATGGTTGGGAATGTCTGTATTTACTTGCCGCTCTGTTAAAGCTTTGCTTGTACAAGTTCTTCTAAACCACAATGACTGCCTTAGTTATGATTGAATTATAATGTTTTGTTTGTCATATTTGCAGACAATGCTGGAGTCATTGTGAACCCAAAGGGAGAGATGAAAGGTATCATCCTCGAGGTTTTAATAGTTTTATACACTTTACGTCTAATCTGTAGGAGGAAATATCTGAAAAACATCACTGAAAAATATATGAGCTAGTTTATATTTAGTGTGCTGCTAACTAAAGCATTCTAAGCAAGATTTGGTTGCTCTTGATACATGTAGCTAGACCAGCTATTTCTATACAACTTTCGCATTGCTGGAGGAGCATCCTGAATAATATGTGCTTCCATGATGCATGTTCTGCCATCACCGGACCTATCGGAAAGGAGTGTGCTGATCTGTGGCCCAGGATTGCTAGTGCAGCAAATGCGATCGTCTAATGGAAGCAGCTAGTTGAAGTTCAATAGCATTTTACTCTTTTGAAAGAGTTCTGAACTAGTTTTGTTGGCCCTTAAGAAGTTTCCCCTGGATGATGTTTATGCCGCTGGATTATGGGCAAATTAGCTTTTAATACATTCGCACAGTATGATATGATACTGTTGCTTAGTCTGACATTTGGCAGAGTTTAAATTCGAAGCTTTGTTTCGGTAGTTTCGGTATTTCATATAGTTTGGGTATTTTGATATATTTTTCTTAAATAAAACTACCGAATGGTATAATGTTCTCATGATATACCATCCTCTCTCATGCGCTGCTCCCTCTCTCATGCTCTTGTTCGTGCTCTCTTCCTTTTGGTTGCCGTCATCGTCTCTATCCTCTGTTGTCAGATCTAGCTCTTCCGTTACGGGATTATCTTTCCCTTTGAACATAGAAGAAGGTCGAACATAGAAGAAGGTCGGGGAAGATAGCGGTCAAATGGTAGGAGGACGGTGGTAGTGGCGGGGGTAATGGGCGGGTTAAGGTTGGCGGGTGCGGGTAATGGGAGGGATAGAGGGTTACGGTGGGTGGAACGGGAGGTCTATGATAGTTAGGTTGCACAGGGCATCAAGGGCTACATGATGAGATGGAGATGGGTTGGCGTCAAAGAAGAAGGCGAGGAGGGTGAAGTTGAGAAGAGTAGAGAAGGCGAGGATGATGTTGAGAAGAGAGAAGGGGAGGAAAGTGATGGAGAAGAAGAAGACCAGATATTATACTATTTAGATTTGAACAGTATAGCATGGCATAGTAGTGTTTTTTCTTAGCATCAATTATCCGTGGATGATTTTCTGCATTTATTTTTTTCTCTTTGGAAAGGAGCACGTGGTGACGTGAGAGGTCCAAAGGTAGCTACTCAGTGGGCTAAATTCAGAGCCCATGGAGTTTCCCAACCCAAGAGTGGTTGGGCCTGGCTATTTCTTCCTGGGATTGGACCATCCATATCCACCACACCATTTCTGCCTTCACTCTCTCCTGCTGGCGCCCAACGTCGCACCATACCATGTGGTCCCCACCACCTCCGCCGCTCCCCCTCCAGCTCCGGCGACCACCACCGCCACCTTCTCTCTTCCCCCACCGCCGCCCCCGCCGCAGCCGGCTCAACCCCATCGCCGCATCTCAGGACCCCATCGCCGCCCTCTCCCGCCTCCTGTGGGGCCGCGCGCTGCCCCATCCCAGCTCGTCCTCGCCGTCCGCCACGGCTGGACCTCCACGTGGCGCCTCTTCATGCGCCAGCTCGCCCCCTCCGACCCCAGCACCGGCGCCTTCACCCGCATCCCGTCCCGCTTCCCCGCCGTCGTGGGAACCCCAGCGCGCGCCTCCACCTGTACGTGGGCCTCCCCTGCCCCTGGGCCCACCGCGTCCTCCTCGTCCGCGCGCTGCTCGGCCTCGAGCCCCGCCTGCTGCTCTCCGTCGCCGTCCCCGGCGAGGACGGCGCGTGGTCGTTCACGCCGGACAGCCCCGACGCGCTCTACGGCAAGCGCAAGCTCCGGGAGGTGTACGCCGTCCGGAGCGGCGGGTTCGAGGGGAGGGCGTCGGTGCCGATGCTGTGGGACGCGGAGCGCCGCGAGGTGGTGTGCAACGAGAGCATCGAGATCGCCAAGTTCCTCTGCGGCCTCGCGGGCGAGGACGGCGGCGGAGGCGGAGGCCTCGACCTGTGGCCGCCGGACCTGCGCCAGGACATCGACCGCTGGTACGGCCTCATCTACCCCAGCGTCAACAACGGCGTGTACAGGTACTGCAACTGATGCAGCATTGCTCCGATCAACTGCAACAGTTGGATGCTTAACCCAAGCTGTGCCATTTTTTATTTTACGTGTGAAAATGTAAAAAAAACACACACATTTTTAACTGGTGCAGGTGTGAGATATTATGAGGGTAAAATGCGCACGAAAATGAGAGTTAATGATTTCGAGTCGGTTCTTTCGATGGTATTTTCCGAAAGCAGTGATCTTTTAATGCTACAGAACAAATTTTCCCTTTTTATTTTACGTGTGAAAATGTAAAAAAACACACACATTTTTAACTGGTGCAGGTGTGGATTTGCGCAGAGCCAGGAGGCGTACGACGCCGCTGCAGACGAGCTGTTCGCAGCGCTGGACAGGCTAGAGGATCACCTGTCCAGCTCCCGGTACCTGTGCGGCGACAGGCTCACGCTGGCCGACGTCTGCCTGTTCACGACGCTGATACGGTTCGACCTCGTCTACAACTCGCTCTTCCGGTGCACCAGGAGGAAGCTGGTCGAGTACCCCAGCCTCCACGCCTACACGCGCGACATCTACCAGATGCCCAAGGTCGCCGAGACCTGCGACATGGGGCCCATCGCGGAGGGATACTTCAAGATCCTCTTCCCGCTCAACCCCGGCGGCATCCAGCCCGTCGTGCCAGCGAGCTGCGACGGCGAGTCGCTCCTGAAGCCGCATGGCAGGGAGGCCTTGTGTTCTGCCGCTGGTAGTGGTAGGCAGCTCGAAGCAACTAGTGTTTCCTAGTGGCTACTATAACAAAGCTTTGATGGACAGCAGAGAAGAGCTTGCCAATACATTGGTTGTCTTGCACAAAATACTGATGCTTGACATCAGTAGCCGAGTAGCTGCCATTTGCCAATTCTTCCTTTGGACCAGTGTTTGTTCCGGCTACAATGTATGGAGCATTATGCAACAGCAAGAAATGTGGAGGCGGCCATCCTCTGGAACACTAGTTTGCGGAGGCATGAAATATACTCAGCTCATGCGTGCATGATACGGGTCATTTTGGAAGTGATAGCATTGGGGACATTTGTGTACTGCAGTGTTGTTCCTGCTCAATGCACTGATATGTCTCAGTGATATGCTGAAGAAATAAGTCGACAGCAACTTTCTATATCACTATATGGTTCTCGGCATTTCTCCAACTGCAAATTTCAATGTACTCCTTACAGATCCGTAATTCCCTGTTCCCTAGTATAAATGGCATCTATTTATCATAGGCATGTAAATTTGTAGAGCAACTGAGTGTATAATTGTATATGTTCCATCATATTTGTAAAACAAGTGTGTTATCGAGTGTAAATAATTTATCATTACACCGGATGTCCTGATTGTACTGAAGCCTGTGGTCTGAGTCTCAAGTTCTTGGAGTATCTTCTTAAGTGTGTGGCTGAATTGTGCGGTATGAACATCAAATTACTTGTTAAATAACTCGGTAAAATAGGGCATAACATTATTGTAATTGAGAATCTCTTGTCATACAAATGCCTCAGCAATATCTTCTGCTGGTGGCCAAATTGACACAAATACAAGGAAGATTCTAGAACCTTCTTCCCTCCTGCTGTGTACAAAGCATGAGAAGTACTGGTAAGTCGTAACTATTTGTTTATTGTGTATAGCATACCGCACAGGTGTAGACACTTTCCATAAATTCGCATCCATCCACGATGCTGATAAGAAGTCCACCCCTTTTATTTTGTATGTAAACAATTGCAGCTCATCATAGACACTCCAGATTTTATCAAAAGTTTGATGCCCACAGCCCATGCTCGATGATCACTAGAAAAAGGCTTCCAACTGCGTAATCACAAAAGGGTTCTGATTGTGGGCACTGAGCAGTGACCACAACAAGTGTTCACAGACAAAAATGTAAATGAACAAAACTGTAATCCCCAAAATCCACTGGTTAGAGACGATCTTACCATTGTCATGATCTTCTATCACTCCCTTCAGCTTCCATGTACAATTTGTGCTCTCTAATGTACTTGAGTACTTCGTCACAAGTAAGATATTTTATTGAGAGACATCTTCTTATACATTTTCTACAATTTGATCAAATATAAGTAAAGGAATCACATCCCAGCATCCGATGTAGGGCAATGCAAAGGTAATAATAGCATCTAATTATCCCCAAACCTACGTAGATCAAATGATACCTTACTCTGGATGAAGTGATCTGATTTGGCACTATCTCATCAACCGAAATGATGTTATACATACGTAAGAATGTAGAGTCTTACCAAACATGCGTAGGTGCATGTAGGTCGGAGGATTGAAGCTCCCGGTGGCCGCTAACACAACAGCACCTCGCCTTGCTGGATCCCTACTGAATCGAGATAATGAACAGACCCCACTAAAAAAATACATTCCGTTTGAAAGTTAGTTGTTATAGGAAAGACGAAAAATAGTTTATAGAAGTTGAAAAGAGGAAGCCTAAAGCCGATATCAACAGACCCTAAATCAAGAAATAGCATCATCCATCAAGCAATCAAAACAAGCCAAGATAAGATTTTGCTACCTATTTGGATCCACGGAGAGCTTCTCCATGGGGAGAGGCACCTCCACCTCCTCCATGGCCGTCCTCTAATGCTAGCTGAAACTTGCAACGAAGATTACCTATCCTCTCCAAATTCTCTCAGTTGAGCAAACAACCGTAACAGAACATTTGAGTTTATCTCTTCAGTTCTTGCCAGTCCTAGTACGTGGTGTTGGTGCGCCGGATCGCGCCGCGCACCGGAGGCTGCCATGGTCGCGCCGCCGGCGAGAGGAGGACGGCAGGGGGCGTGCGGTGCGGTAGGAGCTGCAAGGACACCTCTTAGGGGATGGCCGAGGTAGGCCTAGTTGAGCCTTGACTATCTAGCCCAGGGGAATCACAAGGACAAAGGCCCACAGTTATAATTACGCCCATCTTTGGAGCAGGCCGGGCCTGACTAACCCTGGGCAGTTCCGCTCTGCTCTATAAAACCTCCTCATCGTCCGCTAGGTTTTTGGTACGTTCTCTTCTCCTCTTCCCCGGCAGCGGCGGCGGCAAGCGAAGGCGAAATGGTGAGAGAATAGCAGCAACGCTGATGGCTCTCTCGTGTTCTTCTCGTCTAGATCATAGATCCTAATCTGCGGTTCTTGTTTTTGCTTTGGTGCTGGTGCGCAGGGCAAGGGAACGGGCAGCTTCGGGAAGCGCCGGAACAAGACGCACACGCTGTGCGTGCGCTGCGGCCGTCGCAGCTTCCACCTGCAGAAGAGCACCTGCTCCTCCTGCGGCTACCCCGCCGCCCGCATCCGCAAGTGTAAGATCAGATCCCCCAAACGCTTACTCTGCTCCCTTCCGTTCCCCCCAGCTCGTTGTTCTTGGCTAGTTTGGAGGATTGATTCTGCTATGTGTTGCGTGTGCGAGGCCGTGTTACCTTAGATTTGATATGTTTGTGATACTTTACATCACTCATGCGCAGTTTCGTAGTAATACTGCTATCGTCTTGAATCGCATGCTAACTCTGATTCGATGTGGACCGGGTGTGTCTTGATCTGTGAATAGAATCATACGACTGTATGTTATAATGTTAATCTGAACCCTCATCGTGATTAGCTCTCGTTTGCTGTGATGCGGAGTAGGTTCGGACCATGAGCAAGATATTGAATGAATTTAAAGAGTTACACAATTGAACTGTTATCTTTCATGCTCTGTTGCACCCTGTTCAGAGTTACAGCAACTAGTTAATAGGCAGCGGTATCCTTGGTCGTACTATGGCATATGGCTCTGTCTTTGTATTTCCAGTGTATATTCTTGATATTGTGACTGTATCTTTAAGGCCATGTTAAGTTAATTTTTTGCTCTATTTACTGTTGATTCTTGGATGTGATGCTCTTGTGACAGTTTTGCTCGAAAGGAAGCTGATAACTGTTGGTACATGCCGCCAAATTCCTAATTAGATTGCACAGATCTTTGTAGCCAGCCTTTCTTGATTAAATAGGTGTTAGTAGGTTAGGTTGATTGTCATATTGCTTTGAACGTTTGTTTTAGAATTTCTGAGCACAGCTCACACATTTCACTTCTTACAGTAGTGAGTTTGATAGATCCTACTCCCTCTGATATGTAATTCTGATCAGCGCAATTCTTTCTTGAAAAACAGACAACTGGAGCGTGAAAGCTATTAGGAGGAAGACTACCGGCACTGGGAGAATGAGGTACCTTCGCCACGTGCCCCGGAGGTTCAAGAGCAACTTCAGAGAGGGTATATTTCTGTTTTCTTTTTCTCCTGTTATTATGTTGTGAGGTCCTCTGATTATTGACTCTTTTTCACTAAAAACCACTGTTGCAAATGCATTTCAGGAACTGAGGCTGCACCAAGGAAGAAGGGAGCTGCTGCTGGCGCTAACTAGGCGTGCTCTTCACTTGCTATGCTAAGCGGAGCCCTGGGATCATCAAATTCTATGTTTCTAAGTCTTTGAGAGGCAAACTTTCTGTTACTTCATCACATCCTGGATGTTAATCCTTGAGTTTTGAATGTTGAATCGTGCTAGAATTGTTTATGTGGTCGTCTTGGGTGCTGAATATGTGGATCACCACTCTGTTTACAATTAGTTTACTTGGCAGCTTTCTTGTGAGGGACGCTGCTGAATCTCTGTTTTTTAGGTGCGATGCTTGAAACCCATGCCGCCTCAGCCTGTTGCTCTGATGATGCCATGCAATGCATGGTTGTAGAAGAGCACTTTGGTCTATTATGTATGCTCTATATACAGCTATGATGAACTGCTGGTGTGTATTGTATGATGCATCGGCTGGAAGGGTTAAATATTGCCCCCTTGCCGGTGCGCGGCTGTTGGCCGGAAGCCGATGATGCAGCGGCGGCCTGCGGGGTACGTGCACGCCGGCACGGCTGAACCTCTTGAAAGAAAACCTTCTAGTGGTATGCTCTAATGTCGTAGACCTGCACCAAGAAGACAAGAAGTTTCCATACAAATATCAGCAATTTATTCCATGGTTCAGCTGCACAAGTCAAAAAAGAAAGGAATTTCTCCACCGAGCATGCATTAGGGAATAATTACATCTAACATCTACATAGAGAACTGTAAACACAAGTTCGATCTAAGTGGATATTGAAGTTACTACTCCTGATACTTGAATAGAGAAGTGTAGAAAGATCCTTGAATAGAGAAATTTATTTAGTTCATGTAGCCAAGGGGAGAAAATAAAAGTTCTGTGGCTTGCAAGGAAAAGCAAAACATTGTTACATTTGGAGTGCGCAAGAAAAATGATTCTAATCATAAACTCCAACAAGCTCACATTGCTTGAGCGAAACCTGATTGGACTTTTCAAACGGTCGAAAAGACCAGCAGTGATCAGATTTGACCAGATTCGGATCACAAAATACAATAATCTTCACCTTAAACCAAAGTCCTATTGTAGCGAAAAAGAAAATGCAAGAAACTCTTCCATGATGGCCATGCAAACTATCTAAATTATAACACATCCAAACCGTAATCAAAACACTAAATTCAGTTATCCTCACAATTATATTGCTTTTTCTTCTTTAAAGTCTCCTCAATCAAGTGTAGCCTAAATTATGTTGAAAGTATGTAACTTCACCTTAGACTCTATGTGTGTGCATCTAACCACAGTAACTTAGTAAACAATGTATCATTGAAGAAATCGTCAATGATTACTCACGCATATATGCCATTAATAATAGGCATAAATGGTCTAATTTGTAATGAATTTCATCTCCAACAAAAAAAATATGCAGAGCTGAGATACATCTTCTTGATAGAAGATGACAATCGACTAGGGTGGAAGATCGTCAAATGGAGATGACGTAATATGATGGAAGTACATGGTGTTGGATAGCATGAAAAAACCACAGACATACGAAATTCACTGTATAAGGAGCGATTATAAGTACATGGAACTTCAATGTATCTCAACCGTACAACTACATGGGTACATATATAGGTTAGAAAATAAGATACCCTAATAGAGAAAGAAATAGAGTTATAATTAGCAATGAAATAAATACCTATCAGAAACTAAAAATAGTAACCTTCTCAAAGATAAGAACAATACTTCACTTGAAGAGTCTCAGAAGATAATAATAAAGAATTATAGTCGGAAACATCTCAAGATCACATAACATAACATAACATAACAGAACAAGATCAAGAAGGAGCAACAGAGCAGATGATGGTGGAAGCGCGTCATCGCCTTGACTCATATCATATGACCCTTTTCCTCGTCGGTGGTTTTTCGTACTGAAATGTGCGCACATCAAGGCTTAGCTGCTCTCTGTCTTGATATGTCATTTTATATCCGGAGATGAGTCGAGCCACAATCCTGATGCAATCTAGAGATTTTGGTCGGTTTCTGTGCTCTACGGTAACCAAAACAGAAACAACTCATGTGATGTGAGAGGCTCTCCTCGCTCCAATTTTATAGGCTCACTTCCATTTTTACCCCTAATTCATTTTTCTCTCTCCTCATTTCACCAATTAAACATTGTAATTTTCCTCATTCCTTCCAAATATTACATGCATATCTGTGAGACCAAGAAAAAAATGAAATGAAACACTGTATTATGTTGATGTGTATAACATGATAGCACACCTTCCAAATAAGGAATCCTACCTGAGATACAACTTTAACGTTACTTTTTATACATTTACATTGATATGCTAATAAAATTATGCTTCATCCAATAATGAATAATACAAATATTAAAGTATAAATCAAGGGGAATGAGTACTACTTACTCCTTTGAAGTGCTTTAAGATTTGTGCAAGCCTATTATTGGAAAAGAATGGAAGCAATACTTATTATAAAAGTATTTTTAACAACAAATCTAATAATATAAGTTTTACATATGTAATCTAGATAGTTAAATATATTGGCAGACAAAGATGTTTGATAGCGCCGATTCTACGACGTTAGATAAAAAAAGAACGAAGGGATTATACAAGCTACAGCGCTATAGCCAACTTGCAAGTAGAAGAGGGCATTGGGCCGTGTCGTGTCGGCACGACCCGGGCCCACCGTGCTTCGGGCCTCTTCGTGTCGTGTCGGCTCGGCTTAATCACCCTACCGTGCCGCCTCGCCTCGCCTCCGACCAGACCCAAGCATAGCCCAAAGCTTGTCGTGCCTGTGTTCGTGCCGTGCTAGGCAAAGCCCAATCGATGTAACTATACACGACAAAGACGGTGACTACGATGGTGGCGACGGTCACCATCTTCCTTTCTCTCATACCCATCTCGTTGAAATTAGTTAAAATTAAATTAGTTGCATAAAAGCATGTGCATGCAATGACGTAAATATTTCGGAGAAAAGTGAAATTTTCTTATCTCCTGGGTATTGTTTTTTATAAACCAGCTATTTAGATATAGAAAAAAGAGGCTTATATATGTAACTCTTGATTCATTAATCAATTCATTGCGTGATTTCTTCAAACACTACACGCTTTCACACATAGATTGCATTTAAACAATTGCATCTACACATAATTACAAATGACAAGATTAAATAATTCATAATAAATAACTTGCTGCCTATAGTAACAATCGAAATATAACTTAGTTAAATAGCCACTATATATACCCCCAGTCGGGGAGAATATGCTCCAATCATATTAGGCATCGACCACTCCCTCGGTCGGAGATGTCTACTATCAGATATGTGGGTCCAAACCCTTGATCGGAGAGCAAGTCTATGGTAATTAACTACGTGTGGTAGATAAAGAAACCGTATGTCATTGTCTCATTGATATAACCGTACATCATTTTCTTTTGTCTCTTACAATTTCCATTTGACAACTGCTCCACATGTGCGGATGGCTAAAACCGACGGGGCGCCTCTTTATAGGCACCAACTATCGCCCTTTCAACGCTATTTAAGGAGGCTATATGATCTAATAATTCATGATGTATTTCGTAAGATCCATAATAATTTGTGGACAACAAAATGATCTAATAATTTTACACGTATGCCCTTGAGCAAACACAAAAATTATGAAATATTCCTACACCTTACACCTTAAGAAACCTCATGGACAACCCATCCCTATTGAGCCACCCCCCCGACTCCCTCTCCTCACCTTGGTGCCCACGGCCTCCTCCCCTTCCCCACCTTCCAAGAAAAAACAGCCTCCTATGATTTGTTGTATATGATAGTAGCTTTGCATGGATTATTTCTGTAGCGTTACATTGCTGTCAGCAACAGGATATGTTTCACGAAGAATACAATAATACAATAACATGTTAACATGCGTTTAAGATAAACTCCAGAAAAAATAAAAATCCGCACCATCGAATTGACAATCAAAGATGGCCACTAGCGACTATAGGTTAAATAGCAACCACGAACAATGATTGTTGTTCTAAAGTTGACCGCCCTAAAGTTAACTAACGACAAATGGGAAACATGTTGACAGATAATTTAATACTATCTTCGTTCTGCAATATAAGTCTAACACGTGTAATTATGATGTATATTATTTAAGTAGTATTTAATAAAATTAGATTATATTTATCTCTAATAGAAAGAGCTATAATATATCTATCTAATAGAAACAACTAAAATCTGATTCTATTAAATATTACTTAACTAACCCCTTATCCACTCTTTTCCACCATCCCTTCCCACTGGCGTTGTGCCCCTCCACATCGCACACAGCGAGCTTCGCGCTACTACACCGACTTGTACTACCTCCCTCCCTCTCCCTCGCCTTGCCGGACGCCATGGCCAACTCCTACCTCTCCACGGCGCACGCGGTGCTGCGCCTCTCCAGTCCCAAGCTCCCGGCCGACGCCGCCTGGACGCAGCATCAGCTCCAGTACTCGTCCGTGTTCCCCCGCCCGGCGCGCGCGCACCACCACCAGCACCGCCTCCTCTCCGACCACATCTCCGCGCCCGTCCTGCCGGTGGCGCGGAGGCGCGTGCTCGCGGTCACCGCGATGGTGTCTCAGGAGGAGGCCGCGGCCACGACTGTCGAGGAGCAGGAGGAAGAGGTAGAGGAAGTCGAGGCACAGTTGCAAGAGGAAGAGCGAGACGAGGTTGTGCAAGAAGAGGAGGAGCAAGGTGGTGTCGTGGAGGCCAGCTCGGACGGCGGCTCGGCGGAGGCGGACAGCAGCACCACCAAGCTGTACTTCGGGAACCTGCCGTACAACTGCGACAGCGCGCAGCTTGCCGGCATCGTGCAGGAGCACGCCAGCCCGGAGATGGTCGAGGTTGGTGTACTGTTTGCTAAAATGGAGTTTTTTACTAAACTTTTGCTTGTGCAAAAAACTCATGATTTATCAAATAATATCGAAGTGTGCATTTTGATACTGCACCTGTGAATTCTAGCACATAAAAGTTTTCTCTTGTATGATTGGATTGGATGAATCAAACTGTCGTTGTACAGTACTAACAGTACAATTCACTCAATGCTTAGCAACCACAGTCCGTAGCTGCTTCTGTCAAAATTTTAGGGCAAAATAAACTGTGCAGGTGAATCAGTCTGAAGTTTATTGTTCACATAAGGTAGTACTGTTAGGTTAGATTTTATATGTACTTATGTAGTATGAGTGTATGACTTCTCAAGCAGTTCAATTTTCATGTGTCTCTGCAAATTGCATATTTGTATATGGCGCCAGTGGTTATGTTAGCTAACAGCTCGAGTCTTCAGAATCAATGACGTTCCAAAATCCACTACTTAATCTGCCTCAAAGGCCATGTAATGAGACATATTGTAACACATTACACATTCGTCATTGCTCAAACAAGAGACATAAGAAATCCTGTCTTTCAATATTACTAATAGTTGTTCCTAGAACAAGGAGGATACTAATAGTTCATCAGTAGTTTAGGGCTCATCAGACTTGACCTACATTGGTTAATTTGAGATATCAACACCTCCATTTTTAGGTGCTGTACGATCGGACAACGGGGAGAAGCCGAGGGTTCGCCTTTGTGACCATGAGCACAGTTGAAGACTGTGAACAAATCATCAAGAACCTTGACGGCAGCGTGAGTACTCCTATTATCAGTCCATCTTCCATACTTCTTCAGTTCTTCTGTCATTGATCAATTGAGTTCCTGACGGATTCGATTCCTTCAGATGTACAGTGGGCGCACAATGAGGGTGAACTTCGCTGACAAGCCGAAGCCGAAGCTGCCGCTGTACCCGGAGACTGAACACAAGCTCTTCGTCGGCAACCTGTCCTGGACGGTCACCTCGGAGATGCTGATCACTGCATTTCAGCAGTGCGGCAACGTGGTAGGTGCGCGGGTGCTCTACGATGGCGAGACCGGCCGGTCCCGTGGCTACGGCTTCGTTTGCTATTCCACCAAGGAGGAGATGGACGAGGCTCTTGACTCGCTCAATGGAATGGTAAATGACATTTTTCACCAGTTTTGTCCTGCTTGGTATATGAAAAGTTGCACATCTGTTTTCTCTGAATGCACGGTTCTGAATCGTGATTCCAGTAGTAGCTACTAAAGCTAACAGTGAGACTAGACTAATTAAGCTTTGAAATGCAAAATGAACCAATGGACGATTTCAGATAAATGTTAGTGGTCGAAATGTGTTTACTAAGCAGTAGGAAACTAGGAATCACTATCATTGCAAAAGGAGTTATTTGAATTAATGAATACTGCATTCCAGCCTAGAATTGAAAGACTGTTTTTACCTGTCCTTTTATGTGGTTGAATCCTTGCACAAATGAACTTTATTTTTCTTAACTAGGATTCTGCTTGGAACTTCATTGTTCACAGCAATTTTTTCAGAGTTTGCAATGACACGAATTGGCAGGACACAACTGAACTGAATAATAACACATCTTGCAGGAAATAGAAGGCAGGGAGATCCGGGTCAACTTGGCCCTTGGAAAGAAATACTAGTAGAGTTTGCTTCACATAGGAGAAACTTGCAGTAGGCATGTAATGCTTCCTTCCAATGCGAATTACATGCAACCAAGGAGGCGGTAAATGATTACTCGTCGGAGCGCATTGCAAAAGCAGGACATGAAATGTATCTTTCTGAATTAGCATCGCAGATCCGATGCATCTTTGTGCGCAAGGGAAATTTGTTTGTTGCTATCTGGTGTATATTTGATGAAGCGAACTATCACTGAAATTTTTTTGGGTTTCTGGTAATCAGTGTGTTCCATGGTTCCATTCTCTTGGAACTGCATTTTTCAATCCCATGTTGCCTACTGTTTGCAAAGGCTATGATTTTTACTCTAATCAATCTAGTAATTCTGTTGGATTCATGTAAAGTTTACGCTGCTATCCAGTGCATTAACTCAGAACTAGTCTATTGTTAAGAACTTGGATTGGTCTGAAAATATCATCAGTAAGCAATGGCTTATTGCAAACTTGCAATACTGACAGACCATATGTCACATCAGGGATTAAACATGTGTGGAGATCAAATATCCATACATACAGAAATTCAGGGTATTCCAAAACATAAATTCTGGAGGAAATTTCAGAACTTCTGTTCATCTCAATTTCAGCCATGAAAATCAGTATAGATCATTTACTGACCAGAGACAGTTTTATCCCATTTTCACCAAATGGTTAGTAATGCAGTCTACATTTAATGTATTCTTTCTTCAGACTTGAAATGATTGGCATTTTTTCAAACATACGAACTAAAATAACTAAACAAAACCATTTTTTTAAAAAAGGGTTCTCTCTAAAAATTCGATTCAATGGCAGCCACACGCACGATTATTAGAAGAAGAAAATGGCGAGAGATTTTTCTCAAAAAGAAGAAAAAGGATCTGAAGCGAGAGCCACTTGTGTGACATGTCTGATGTCCCCTCGTTGGCGGGAGGCAACCACCGGTATCCACCACATCCTACACTAGACAGCCTCCGCGCCACTCATCCCTTGTTCGCACGCTTGAGCAGGCGCCGAGACCACCAAGCCCTCGCCACCATGGCCATCTCCACCGCCTCCAGCCTCGTCCCCCACGCCGCCCCAGCCGCCCACCGCCGCCGCCGCGTCGCCGCCTCCGCCGTGCGGTTCGACCGGCGCTCGGCGGTCCTCCTCCTGCTGTCCGCCGTGGGGGCGGCGCCGCCCGCGAACGCTGCGGGCATCGGGCTCTTCGGCATCCGTAAGAAACTGGAGCGGGCGGAGGAGGCTGCCGCCGAGGCGGTGCGGGAGGTGGAGGAGGCGGCCGTGGAGGCCGCGGCTGTCGGCGGTGAGGCGGTGAAGGCGGCGGGGAAGGAGGCGAGGGAGGTCGCCGGGGAGGGGCTGCAGCTGGTGGCCGGCGCGGAGCTCGCCGGGGACGGGCTGGTGCAGGCCGGGGTGGTGGCCGGCGCCGAGGCCCTCGGGGTCGTGGTGGGCTTGTCCGTGGTCAATGGCATCCTCAGGCCTGAGGCCTAGAGACTGTGGTGTACTGGGCTTGTAGTTTAGGCCCACTAGGTGTTTTGAGTTTGGTGGTTAACTGGCTATTATTACTATTTGTTGATGATTTTGTGGTGTAAATTAGTGATTAATTATAGTGATGGATGGTTATGGTGGCGTTTCATTTCATGCTTGTGTTGGCAACTGTGTTCTGCCTTGAGGGGAACTGTATTATATGAATCGCGTTGGAGAATTTTATTCCGTATATTTTTATGTAAATTGTAAAATGATGTGTAGTGCTAATAATGTAATTTGATACCTCGAAATTACAAGACTACAAATGACACCATGACGGCGGTAGTTATATCAGAGCCTGTTTAGAACATAGAAATTTTATAGAACACAGTGCAATCACTCATGAGTTGGGAAAGAATTTTGTGCTCCTAACCGGTCGTGAAATATGGGACTTCGAAAAATTCTACCAAATTTTTACAAAAAGAGGAACGCTGCTAGAATAATCCTAGAAAAACTCGTGTGTTTTAAACAGGCTCTGGATGTTTTTTAGATGAGTCCGATTCATCATGTGTACTGTATGAGATTTTTGAACACTTCTTACAACCTGACAAGGGAATATGGCATAGGAGCTGGAATTCACGAAGCCCGTTTTTGTTTCTAGTGTTATGATATTTCCGCAGTCGTTTTCCTTGTAGACTTGTACACGATGTTCTACAGAATACATGTATTTTCTGTCATTGTTTCTCAGTTTTCTGGTGTGGTAACTTCGGAAAAAGATGTGAAAAATTGGATTTGGGCCAAATTCCATTGGAAGCGAAGAGATAGCGTGGGCCCTAGCACACAAACCAGAACTTTCGGTTTCCAAAAAAAAAAACAAAGCGGAAACTAGAACAAGAAGAGAGAGAGGAAAACACAAAGAAAAAAAAAGCGAAAATAGCATAGCCGTTTTCGAATGGCCACGGCCGTCCTCCGCCGCCCACTTCTCGCCTCGCCTCTTCCCGCCGCCGCCTCCTCCCGCTCCTCCCGCTTCCGTCTCCGGCGATGTCGGTCTCCACCTCATGTCCTCGCCGTCTCCTCCGACTCCCCCAAACCCATCACCTCCTCCTCGTCCTCTCCCGGCGGCGATAACCCCGACGAGGAGCCTGTCCTGCCCCTCCTCCAGGAACTCACGGTAATCAACTCTTGCGCCTCACATCCGCCTTGATTTAAGATGTAATATAATCTGTTCATTCAAAATGTTGTTGTTGTTTTGGTAGGATTGCTTGGTTCTCCCGCCCAAATTCCTCTCTCAGCTCCCCCGCGACCTTCGCCTCGACGTAAGCAGCCACTCCACCCAACCAGTTCCAATAAGAACTCATCTGCATGCTTGCTAAAGATGCGATTTTAGCCACGTAATGTCAAACAAATTGTACTCAAATAGCAGCACCGAGGCAAGAACAGCAAGTTTGGATTGTAATTAGGGATTATAGTTTGGTTAATTTCACCCAACAAGTTTTGTTTGGTTGTTTCTTGAAGCTCAATGATGCGGCATTTGATCTCTCCAATGGGCCTGTTCTTGATGAGGTAGGTACTAAGGAATTCAGTAATCAGATCTAATAAAGATTGATTTTAATGCAACCACGCACTTGCATCATCCCATGTTGTTGTTTCTTTGCCGAGAGATAGTGTGGCCAAGAAGTGGGTGATCTGCTACTGAATCTTGCAAGGGCATGGGAGATGGCTGACACATCGACATCAAATAGCCTTGCCAAGCAGCTGCCGTCAATGGAGCCCTACCTGACAGGCAGCACCAAATCAGGCACGGATTGCATCTGTACATTGTCAGCAGTTGTGTTTCATGCAACATGGTTTCTTGATTGAAGATTGTGTTCCTTGCCATTTGCTTTACATAGCGTAGCATTTGGCAAGCGGTTGGTGTCAGCTGGAAGGAGGTTTCAATCCATGGGACAGTACGGCAAGGGAGAGCTCAAGAAGGTTAGCCACCCACTCACACTCTATCCATGCTTCTGTTTCTTGAATTAGTTTTGGTACATTTGCTTATTGCTGGCTAGCTATTCGATATGTCCCAAACATGAGATCACGTTGATGTTATGATTGGGGTCAGTAAGCAAACTGGTTCCATGTCGAACATTTGGGTAAAATTGGTTACATCGGGACAAAAACATCCGGAATATGGATGAATTGCTGACAAGAATCCTAACTGTGGATGCAGAAGAACTGTCAAATTCATTGTGTCCTGATGCTTCAATATTGGTTCTTGTTCTGTGTCATTGCTAAAATACCTTGCATCTAGCTATTAGTAATTTGTCAAAAGGTTGAACCACACAGGTACGTGCAAATGTAACATGTTTTTGTTCTACTTTTGTAGGTTGCTGAAACAATGATCAGGAATGGTAAGCTGCTATCGAAACGCCCAATAATTCAATCTGAAGTTAAGGCTATGAAAGAAAAAAGAAAGCTGAAGGTAAGGGCCCCTTTGCACTTAGATCGCCCTTTGGTGAACTTTGTACATGGTATAATCCTCGTGTCCTTATCTTGCCAGTTTGGAGAACTTGAATTTGAATTGACAGCAGAAAAGGCCAATATTGGTGCTGCACTTGGACTTGTTTTTGGGTAAATTCCAGACCATACTGCCCATACAGCATTTCTTTCTTCTATTGAAACGATCATATAAGGATAATTGCTTTTTTTTATCAGTTGTTGTGCATGCTATATATATGGTAAAGAACCTACTGTATGTCACTTCCAGAATGACACTTGGTCAATATCAATAAATAAGTAGATGGTTCAATATAGTTATCAACTCTCATATTTGAGTTGCACACTGCTCATACTGCATATTTCATACTGATTAGATTCCATGTTGAATGATTTTTTTATGTTATCTTTACCCAACATTATATGAGCATATAGGCTGTTAGCCAATATCGTTTTAAAAATAGGCATTCTGATGATACCCAATTAATGAAGATACATGCACATTATGCTTCATACATTAAATTGATCGGCTCATAAGCATGCGCATTAGATAATTCAATTTCAAACACTCCTCTGTGAGATATGAATGCTCAACCAAAGAGATGGTTCAATATAGGTCTAGCGTTTGAAGATACTAACATCTCACATTTATTTGCTGATCTAGATTTCTCTCCTGGCAACTAGCCCAAGGCGTGCAAAACATTCCAGACAGCTCGATGCAGTACGCTAACGACAACGCAGTGCAGCTAGCCAAGGTAATGACATATGAATCTGAAGATTACAAGGTTCCATGTGAATTCTGTTTCAGTCACCCTCCTGCTAACTCGTGTCATGTCCTTTCATCCAACTCAGTCACTCAAGGGAGCACTGCTTGTTCTTGGCTATGCATCTACCGTCCTATCCGTCGTCACGTCGCTGGGGCTGCTGTTACTAGCCCAGCAGATCAACTCCGAGAACAAATCGGAGTAACTGCCTTTCAGCTTCTGAAACTGTGGACCTCATACCGTTTCTGGCGTGAGTGATTGTACTATTGACATTGGAATTGTATGTGTACCATTTGTGTGTGTGTGTGTATTCATTCTCGTGGAAATAGAACAAAGATATTGCTGCTAAATGCTACCAACCTTCTGTTTTCTATCTACTCTACACACTCGCTTGTTCTCAGCCATCTAGTCAGTGTAAATGTTCATTAGGAATGTATCGAGTTCGTGTGATCCACATTCCACAACCCTTGTAAAAATGTAAATGAACAGATCACATCCATTTAGGGAGTGTATTCGTGTTTGTACGTATGTGGTGGTGTGTGTCTACCTATCAAAAAAACAAACAAACATCATTTACAAAAATGTAAATGAATTTACCACATTCTCTGAACCTGAAGATGTAAGTAGTCAGTCCCAAGTTGTTTTCACTACCTCAGTTCACTTCAGGAACTCGATTAGTTTTTGACTAACAAACAACATTTTATTTTTATATTTTTGCATAAAACTCTCTATATATGAAATGTTATATAAGAAGTGAGAGTATATACTCCTAGGAATGTAGAACTATTTTTTTTCTATATATAGTATAATTAACAGGGGCACCATAATGTCTGGTCTAAAAAGAGTTATTTCCCCTGGGTATCATACATGACATTTTTTAAATTTTTTTGGATGCTGGGCTTGACTTGTTTACTAACTAGACAAGTTTGGAATAAAATTCAAACTAGAATTATCTTTTCTATGATAGTTTAATTATAAGTATGTACTAATTATATAAAAAAATCATCAAAACATGTGATAAACAATCGTTGAAAAACTTTGAGTTTGAGTATTTTTTTCAAAGTATGTATTTCATTTACATTGTTGTAGATTGGTACATACTCAAAAACTGAAATTTTGAACAAATATATCCAAAATTAGGTTGAATTTGCATATTTAAAATCATAGTGCCTGGGCATCATGATGCCCTATTTCAATGTCATATATAAATATAAATATGTAAATATATAAAGAGAGAGAAGAAAGTTTTTTTCTTCTCCCGGTATATAAATATTTCCGAGGATCTTCCATAAGAATCTCTGACCGGATCTGCCAAGCTGGCTAGCCCAATAATTTGGACAGCCCAAACCCAAAGTGGGCCCGTCCCCATCTCCATCTCCGCTGCTCGGCTGCTCTTCTTCTCCCCTCCCTATCCTCACCTCAGAATCACCTCCTTCCTTCCCATCCTCCTGCGCTGCGCCTCTCTACTGCTCATCCATCTCGTCTACCACCCAACCCAAGGAAGAAATGGCTTCTTCCACCCAGGGTCAGGTCATCACCTGCAAAGGTAACCTATTTGATCTTGGTGGCCGTGCTCTAGTTTGCATCGGTGGTGGTGGTAGTAGTAGTAGTCTGGTGTACAGTGTTAGTTGTTGTTTCTTGGAATGTTTGGTTTGATCTGGAGTGGGAAATTCTGGGTGGATGCGTGCGTGCGTGCAGCGGCGGTGGCGTGGGAGCCGAACAAGCCTATGGTGATCGAGGACGTGCAGGTGGCGCCGCCGCAGGCCGGCGAGGTCCGCGTCAAGATCCTCTTCACCGCCCTCTGCCACACCGACCACTACACCTGGAGCGGCAAGGTCTCTTTCCCCACTCTTTCTGTGTTTATTCAAATCTCGGTTTCGTGATGTGCTAAGATAAGAACTAATCACTTACACTGGTACTGCTCTTCCCAATCCCAATCATTCGTCCGGTGCTGATAGTTAGTGACTGCACCAAATGGAATTGGATTTTCCTTTCATTATTATTTTACTGTATCGTGCGCTTATGTAACATCGTAGCAAATTATTATTGCAATAGCTTATATGTTTCTTCCAGATTATTATGAACTGGGAAAATAAATGTGATGCCACCAAAAATTGGGGATTATTTCTAGTTAGCATTGTATGAGTTGTTCCTATTTTTCCTTTCCATGGAGTGGGAATGGCTGTAGATTGATGGTAAACTGTGGATAAAAGAAAATGTTTTTAGAAACCTGGAAATGTTGAGTAGATACCCACTGTATGTTGTAGAGATTTACTAGACCTTGTGGTCAAGTCATAAACTAATTAAGAATTTTATTTGCTATGCAGGATCCTGAGGGTCTCTTTCCCTGCATTCTTGGCCACGAAGCTGCTGGGTAAGCATATAGATTTGTGTAGGTTTCATATATGACCATGTCGAGCTAAGATAATTAAGTACTGATAAGTTTACTTTTGTTTATGCTAATAGAATTGTTGAAAGTGTCGGCGAAGGAGTAACTGAGGTGCAGCCTGGGGATCATGTCATTCCTTGTTACCAAGCAGAATGCAGAGAATGCAAGTTTTGCAAGAGCGGAAAGACCAACCTCTGCGGTAAAGTTCGTTCTGCCACAGGAGTAGGCGTCATGATGAATGACCGCAAGAGCCGGTTCTCGATAAATGGGAAACCCATTTACCATTTCATGGGGACATCAACATTCAGCCAGTACACTGTTGTGCATGATGTCAGTGTTGCAAAGATCAACCAACAGGCACCTCTAGAAAAAGTCTGCCTGCTTGGCTGTGGTGTTTCTACTGGTAGGTTCTTGTATATGACTCGTATAGGCTAAACTTTTGTTCACCTGGTATAGTTTCCCACCATACTTTGCTTGTACAGATCTGATGACTTATGGATCAGCGGTATAGTTTTGTTGTCACATAGGGTTGTTCTGTAGGTTTAAATGCTACTAAACAAACTTTGCATGCAGAGCTCATTGATTTGTTTGCTTGAATGTATTGCTCTATTTTTACCAATGCAACAGTTAGCCTCAAGGTAGTCGTTTTTTTATTCTCTTTTCTTTTGCTAAAACCAGTGTCTTTGTTAAGGGTTTCTTTATGTAAATAACAAAAAGTATGCATACTTTTTTCCCATAAATGTAGAAAGCCTCACCATAATGATGCTGCAAGGTTCCTACTCTTTTGTGTTAAATTGGATACAATTCCATACTGTTGTTTACACCTGTTGATTTTCTGAACAAAAACTACGTCTAGCACTTTCACATTCTTGTGATTATCCTCTAGATAATTTCCAAGAATAGTATTATTTCTTTGTCTATATAACTCACAATTTACAATCATTTAGGCCTTGGAGCAGTATGGAATACTGCAAAGGTTGAAGCGGGTTCCATTGTTGCTGTTTTTGGCCTTGGCACAGTTGGACTTGCAGTAAGTGAAATATGTTGAAACATGCTTGATGCTTATATACCTGAGTCTGGCATGAGAGCTTTGACATTTGAACTTTCTTTTTTAGGTAGCTGAGGGGGCGAAATCTGCTGGTGCTTCTCGGATTATTGGCATTGACATTGATAGCAAAAAGTTTGATGTCGGTATGGTTTATAATTCCTGTAGTTCTGTTTGTTGCACTTTTGGTTCCTTGAAAGCTTTGAAACTCTTATTCTGTTATTTTCCTTGTAAGTTGCACGAGTTTGTTTTATCAGCTAGTGAAAGTGAGCTATTCACATTCTTGTCTTCTGCCAGAAGATGAGTGCCTGTTTGGTGTGCAAGTTGTTTGTGGAACCTGTTACTAAATTTCTATTGCTTTGACTAGAAGCTGGAACTGCTTTCTTGAGTCTAATGCGGGGGAAAGAAATCTTCAATACAATGTTCGGTTGAGTTATAATCTAACATATGATTTCTACAATACAAGTGATATAACCAGCACCCACTACTAGAAGTTTCAAAGTTTTTTTGTTCCTTTTTTCATCATAATTTATTTTTAAATTGCACAGGGCAACTTTGATGCTCAATCAATAATTACTGAGTCTTTCAGCGTTGTATTTAAAGCACTTGTGAGTTTTGATTGGAAAGAATATTTTGATCAGTTATTAACTAACTTTTACCCTTTTACTCCTGAGACCCTTTCTATTTGATTACATGGTCTTTGTAGCACATTAAGTCCATAGATGATGAGAACCTACTTTTCTTTTGTCTCATGGTAATATACTAATATGTACACAAATGTTTTCTTGCAAACCTGATGTGCTGCACTTGTTACCTTGCTTATTAATCACATTGCTTTTAATAATTAAATCTGTATTCCATGATTACATCATGAAAATTGTCTCTGCAGATCAATAGCTCGTTTTCTAATTCTTTCTTCTTCTGCTGCTCCCGTTTGCAGCAAAGAACTTCGGAGTTACAGAATTTGTCAACCCAAAAGACCATGACAAACCAATCCAACAGGTCATAATTGACCTTACAGATGGTGGCGTGGATTACAGTTTTGAATGTATTGGAAATGTTTCTGTTATGAGGGCTGCACTGGAATGCTGCCACAAGGTAAGCTAGAGTCGCAACTTGTGTTCACAACATGTTTATGAACTTTGTGGACTGTTGCAAATTGATAGCAAACCTCACATATTAATTCGCAATGCTTCCTATAAATACCTTACTCAAGCAATTCACAATCTTGACTTGATACTATCATCAAATATCTATTTCTAAATAAACAAAATATATTTGAGCTGAAAGGTAAAGGAACTGCATTGCATTCTAATATGGTGCATACCTGTTTTTTTAGGGAAATAAAATATGTGTTTCTATTTTGAAGTTCTCATTTATATACCTCTTATATTGTTTCCTGTTTTTCAGCCATATCGAAGTAAAATATCTAGCTTTCACTGATTTAATTTCTGTGGGCATAACTGTAGGGCTGGGGAACCTCCGTCGTCGTCGGTGTAGCTGCGTCTGGCCAGGAGATCTCTACACGACCATTCCAGCTTGTCACCGGCCGTGTTTGGAAGGGAACAGCTTTCGGAGGCTTCAAGAGCCGAACCCAGGTTCCATGGCTTGTTGAGAAGTACATGAACAAGGTATTATACTATCTTGAACAGATAAAAATCGCATGCTGGAGGAGTTTTTCCGTCTCAACGAAATTTCCATATCATCTACAGGAAATCAAGGTGGACGAGTACATCACTCACAGCATGAATCTGACTGATATCAACAAGGCGTTCGACCTGCTGCATGAAGGTGGCTGCCTGCGCTGTGTGCTGGCGATCGATCATTGAAGTTACTACTATTCTTTTGTTCGTGCATCTAAGCCAAGCAGTTTGCATCATGTTAAATCGTAAGTTGTAATGCTGATCAACCTGCCGGTGGGACTAGAAATCTTTTGCCCCGTTTGGCCTAGAAACTCTTCGAACGCAAATCACCGCTATAATAATATGTTATACTGGATGGATGGATGGATGGGGATAATTACCGCTAGAACTCTAGCATGTTTTACTTGCTGGTTTGTATGTCTACTGGCTTAATATGTGCTGCCTTTTTATCTTCTGCGGTGAAATTCCATAATTCGATGTCATATCGTTGTGAGTTTAAGCCAGGAGATCTGTAAAATTGGGGATAATCAAGACTACAAATAAACTAGAATTTAACTATTCGGGAAATATTCAGTCGGTAAATACAGAATTGCAGTACGGCGCAGGAAAGAGTACCATACATCTCACTATCTCAGTATACAGCTACAATATCACAGCACTGGGCAATTGGCTTGTTAGATAGAGTACATAATATTCTGATGCTAAAAAGGCAGTTGGCACTGACGAGTTTCTCCGGCCGCTGGTAACCACTTGCGTTGCGTGTAGAACCAGATCAAATCGACTCTAATGTCAAAATTTCTGAATGCCAGGAAACTTCACGACGATGTTTCATTTCATTGCTTATCCTCAACTTCTGCCTGCTAATTAGAATTGTGAAAATAAATCATTGCTAAGCAAATATATCAAATACAAATAGCAGCAACACAGCATCGATAGCACATTACCATGCAGCCATGCCAGAGCTTCTTTATGAATAAACAAACAAGAGTAGTTTGCACCAGACCTAGTCATGGTAGATGCTTGCAAACACTTCAGAAACATTATGCTATTGCTAGCTCCCTGACAGTAGATATTAGCCTCAGGCATGGATATTAAGGCGTCGCCTAAGCGTCGCTTAAGCGACGCTTAGGCGGTAAGGCGGTGAGGAGCCGTAAGGCGTCGGTGGCGCCTTGCAAGGAGGCCGTATGGCGTCCGCCTCACGGCCATGGCGTCGGTGAGGCGACGCAAGGCGACCTGACGGCCGAGGCGACGGCCGAGGCGGACGCCCCAAAGCCATCTGCTGACGTATAAAGAGAGGGATGAGAGGGGGCCAGAGAGAACCTGTCGCGTGAACCGTGAAGCCCAACCCTAGCGCGCCTCCATCCTTGAAGCGGCGCACCGACGAGGTGACGACCATCTGCTGCAGCGCGCCGGCGCCACCGTTCCGCCTCCATCGCCGTCGCCTCTCGCTCCGGTCTCGAGTTTGCCCATGCCCCATCCCCTCCTTCCCGCCTCCACCTCCTCCCTCTACCTCCCGGCTCCTCCTCCCTTCTCCCGCCTCCTCCCGGCCTCGGCGGCTCGCCTCCTCCATCTCGGCGGCTCGCCTCCTCCAGCCTCGGCGGCTCGCCTCCTCCCCGGCTCCCTCTCCTCTCGATCTCCCCCTCCCGCCGGCCTCCACCTTCTCCGGCATCCCTCTCGCCACGGGGAGGATGCCGGGAGAGGCGGAGGCCACGGAGGAGGAGATCGAGAGGAGAGGGAGCCGGGAGGAGGCGAGCCGCCGAGGCTGGAGTGAGGCGAGCCGCCGAGGATGGAGGAGGCGAGCCGTCGAGGTCTCGAGGATGGAGGAGGCGGCGAGAGTCGAGGAAGCTGCGCGCGCGCGTCGCTTGCTCTGCTCGCTCGCTATTTGTGTGCACAAGCAAGCGGCCCGAGCGGCCGAGCCAATAGGCATTAGGCAATAGCCACTGTCCCACTGAGTTAAATGGGTTTCTTTGTGATGCTTGCAGGCAAAATGACAAGTACAAATGCAAGTATAAGTATTGCATCCTCCGAGAATGTATATGATCCAAAGACCGATCCAAAACGGAAGGCGAAGTCTAATGATCCGGGATGGAAATATGGATATTGGCCGGAAATGGCAATCCAAAACTTAGAGTCAAGGAACCCCCGTAAGTGTTGTTAATTTCATCAAGTTAACTTCGTCTTCAGCATGTTTATTTCATTCCTAATTCCATATATATGCATGTATTTACCATTATAGTTGATTGGTGGCGTGCATATGGTGGCCGCATCATTGAACTACAAAGGTTTGCTAAGCGTGTTGTTAGTCTTTGTGCTTCATCATCCGGTTGTGAGCGAAATTGGAGTACCTTTGAATTTGTGAGTCAATTTTCATCTACTCAATTTGTAGCTCTTTGTGCTTATTAATTCCATTAAGTTATTTATTTGCTTTGCTTGTTATTTGTGTAATTGTGTTTTGTAGCTTCATACAAAGAAAAGAAATCGATTCTTGCACAAGAGATTGAATGATTTGGTCTTTGTTGCATACAAGGAAGATGAAAGCTAGATTTCAAATGAGGCGTGAGAAGCGAGCAAACACTATGACCCTTTGGTCATTGATGAGTTTGATTGGGACAATGAATGGGTGACTCATTGGTGTACCACCTCAAGGTGGTCGTGAGTGTGGCTTTACATGGGATGATGTTGATGAGGCCATTGGCGCATCACGCCGCTTAGAGGTCGCAATCTTCCAAGGCAAGCTAATAGGCATAGTCATGGTGAGATCGTGACCTACCAAAGGCGTGCAAGATCTACAACAATGGAGGTTGAAGAAGCGGCTTAGATGAGCAAGAGCAAGGATCGGATTCGGTAATGAAGAAGATGAGGAGGAAGATCCACATGATGATGCGGATGTGAGTGATTGTGATGAAGCTCCCAATGCTACCAAAGATGGTGGAGAAAACATGGATTCTACTATCAATCCCAACGAATTCGATGATGGATATTGAGAGATGAGAGAGTTGGAGGACTAATTACCTATGTTATTTGTGTGGACTTATGTCGCTTATATCGTGCTTGTTAATTTGTTATATTGCTCATATTTAATCTTGCATTCACTTAATTGTTATTATAAACTTATGTTCATTGTTCATGTGGCTTGTTTCTTGGGAAAAGAGGAGATGAGAGATTGTCAACACTCAACAAGGTATGTCACTCAATCCGTATTTACTCAATTAATTGAAATACAATTTATATCTATTGCATTTATAATAATATATATGTTGAAACTTACAAGGGGACAAGGAAATGGATGCTACATGGGAGAAGAGCAATTTGAATGGGAAGATGGGTGCTACATGAGCTCAAGAATTGGCAACAACAAGGTACATATGTGCTGCTAAATGCTTATTTTATTTGCTGCCTCTTAACGCCTTAGGATGTGTAAGGCGTCGCCTCGCCTTACGCCTTATCGCTTAAAAGGTGTGAAGGGGGTGGGTCGCCTTATCTCGCCTTACCGCCTTAATAACCTTGGCCTCAGGTGATATCTTTTGCACGGCTAACAAACTTTTTGCGGTGATTGATTTCAGAATTCAGATGCCTAAAACACAACTAAGGTCTCTAAGGCTTAGACATGGAACCATAAAATACATAACTGTACAACAACACAGGTGAAGGAAATTCTAGCTGTTCAGTTTATTGTCGGAGACTACCGATAGTCCTATTTACTCTACACCAACTGTGACAACTAACGAATTCTAGGGAAGAGATAACTTTAATGCATTATGGTATGTTCTTTTGTATAAGTGTGATTGACTGATATAGTGATACATTGGTTTTCTTGGAATGTTTTTATTCAAGTTTTTATGATTAAATAGAAAAAGCATATTAAACACTTTCGCCTTTCTGCAATGGACGTAAATTCATGGAAATCACCAGGCAAAAAAGGGGGCGTGGGTGTATGGGTCTGTGTTCTAACGTGCAAGGAAAGAATAGAAGAAAGCTGCATGTAAATTACTATGGTTTTTTTGAGTAATTACCGATCCGAACTCGTGGCTTTCTCTCGCCAGTAGAGGGCTTCTTCCTCATGTAGCAACTGTTCCAATCGCCTCCGTCCTGTGAATAGTAATCCATTGGGTACTCACCTCCAAAATCTCTGCCTCCACAATCACCGCCACTATTGCAACCACAATCTCCACAAGTTCCAGATCCTGAACAACACCCAGTGCCACCACCACCACCACCACCACCACATTCCCTGCTCCCCTTCTCCCACCACCCAGGAACATACCCAAGTGCAACATCGAACTCAAATGTCGTCAGCATCGGCTTCTTGAATCCCTCCCCCCAATCGATCGACAACCGTGGGCATGCAATCTGCACCCACGCATCCACCGAATCCCCGAACAGCTCCATCCTCGCCGGGGACAGCTCCGACATGAGCACCAGTGTGTGTTCCAACCCTTTCTCCTCCAAATGCTCCACCACCCTGTCGAGAACCTTGACGCTGCCCTGTCTCCCCAGCGTGCCGAGTATAACTCCCCAGCTCTTGGCCTTCCTCGCCGCCAGCACCGCCTCCTTCCTCGCCTGCTTCATCCCAACATGGTCGTACTCCTCGAGCACAAGCAAACCAAGAAACGGATCAAACCGGTAGGCCTTCACCCCGGGGTTGGCAATCATGAACGCCTCGAGGTGGAACCTCCCGTCTGCGACGAACACCACCGCGCCCACCCCTCCGACTTGTTCAGCTTAGGCGCGGTGCACCCAAGGATCTCGCCGGCGGAGAGCGGCTTGGCCTGTGGCACCACGATGTCGCGGTACCCCTCCCGCGTGAGCATCTCGCGCGCGGCGTGCACCGCGGAGATGAACTGCACGGTGCCGGCGATGGCGAGGCGGGGCGCCGCGGCTGGATTGTGGAAGGCGTTGCGGACGGCGGCGGCGAGGCGCTGGGCGTCGACGCGGATCTCGACGAAGACGTAGAGCACTGGGAGGAGTGAAGATGTGACGGGGACGAGGCAGGAGTGGCCGTAGTGGACGAGTATGTCGGCGGCGAGGGCCTTGGCGGGGCGGTCGGCGAGGCAGCATGCGCCGTAGGTGGGGTCGGCGAGGATGAGGACGTCGTTGGAGGGGTCCGGGGCGAGGAAGGGGGCGAGGAGGTGGGAGAGCGGGAGGGAGAAGAGGAGAAGGCCCTCGGGGAGCTGGAGCGCGGCGCGGCGGGCGGCGGAGGAGCGGATGCGGTGGGCGGTCTTGGGGAGCTCGAAGTTGTAGGCGGCGGGGAGGAGGGAGGTGGCGGCGGCGGCGAGGGTGGGGTCGGAGAGGATGGAGGGCGGGATTGGGGTGTGGATGAAGCGCTTGGGCGGGTTAGCCGTCTTCTTTTTGGGGCTCTGCGGGGCGAGGGCGAGGGCGAGGGAGTTGGAGGGTTCGCCGGCATCCATGGCGGCGGCGGGGGCGGGGGAGAGACGAGAAGAGGGCTGTTTAGCCGAGGGGAGGGACGATAAGCAAGAAACAACACGAGGCGAGGCGAGCCCGAACTGAGCCCAGACGTGCAGCCCAGAAACGGCCCGCCCACTAGTAACCGCGGCCGGCGCACACTGACTGACGAGTCGAGTGTTTTGCTGTGCGGTGATCACGCTGACTGACGAGTGCAGCCCAGGCGGTGGTCACCATTTTTGTTTCGATGACAGCAGGTAGCAGTCGTCTCCATATGGGAACCTCGTCGTCGTCTGTGAGCTACTTTGCTCTTGCATGGGGCACTGCTGTAAGGCAGCGAGGAGATCCGGCGATGGTTTACCAAGTGGACCATCTGTCTCCGCATTGCTGCGGGCAATAAAGAGAATGATGTCTAGCTACGCTTCTTCCCCGGCTTATCAACTTGCGTGGTAATCTTCTTGCCCGAAGCTACAAGGATGTCCAAGGCCGTGTGGTTTTAGGGAAGGTGCTCATCATGTCCATCTCCGCAGCCACCTATACAGCACCTTCATATAAGCTCTCTGCATTGGTAGACACTGCAGCTTTGTTCTTGCTCTATGTCCTACTGCTACTGACACCTGTGTCTAATGAAATTTGTCTTGGAAAATCCAAGAGAAAAATTTGCTTTTCCTGGAGGCTTGGCGTGCTGTTGATCGCGCATACTATGACAAATCACTCAACGGGCAAAGTTGGTTCAGATACCGTGAAAATGCTCTTCGCAACGAACCCATGAATACACGGGAAGAGACATGTATGATTTTCGAATGTTGTCTTTCTGTTTCTTGATCGAAAGTCTGCTTGCCTTCTAAATTTCCTGTAACATCTCTGTAACGAAATTACTTTTATGTGCCAAGCTGTACTGTACTTTGATGCATCCCAGGCCACCTTATGTTGTGGAAAGTATAACTGTGCATTAAAGTAAACAGCCGTCAGATAATGGTTTCAAATACATTTATCAAAGAGGATAAAAGAGTTTTTGTCCAAACGGAACCATCCTTTCATAATGCCCCACATTTTTCTATCACAGATAGATATTATAAGGTGGCTATTTTGGCTAGAGCTAAAATTCAGGACTGCAAAATTAAAGATATTATCAATGTGTAAACATGAGAATCTAGTCTGTTCGGGCGCTAAGCCCTTTTAGTCTTCTATTTTCCTTCTGTCGCTGGCTCAGTGTCCAGTCTGTTCGGGCTAGAGCCTTCGTATTGTTAAAAGTTTGATGCCATATGATCAGTTTGCTCAACCAAGACTGTATTTCAGATGCTGCAATAAAGAAAATGCTTTTAACATTTGATGACCCATTCACTCGTTTCTTGGAACCTGAGAAATTCAGGAGTTTGCGGGTATGGAACTCATTCCTTGATATGCATAGAAACCACAACTACATTTTATATACTGCTTTCTGATGCATGCCATTATCTTTTCTGAAGCAAGTCTGGCACGCAAGGTGCACTCACAGGTGTAGGTTTATCAATTGGGTACCCAATGGCGCTTAATGGATCACCAGCAAGGCTTGCTGTCATGTCAGCAACACCAGGAGGCCCTGCGGAAAAGGCTGGTATTCTTCCTGGAGACATTACTTTGGCAATTGACAACAGAAGCACAGAGGACATGGATATATACGATGCAGCAGAACGCTTACAGTAAGACCAATTACTAACTATTTATGATCAGTGGCTAAAGTGTTGTGACAGAAAAAGGGTGAAGCTGTCTATCTTAGTTTTGCCCTTGTTTGTTGCTTTTCAGTATCTACTTGAATGTTGCATACTTAGTATTTTAGAGGTTGAAGTTCTTCCGTTGAATCTTTGCTAGGGGCCCTGAAGGAAGCTCGGTAGATTTGGCTATTTGCAGTGGGGCCAATACCAGGCATGTTGTTCTGAAGTAAGTCCGTGCCCATGATCCCTTTTAAAGTCTTGAGAACAGATAATATAATTTGTTACTGAAAAGTAATAATTATTCATTCCATCCTGTTCGATTCATTCCAGGAGACAAACAGTCACTTTAAACCCAGTAAGGTCAAGGATGTGTGAGATTCCAGGTGTAAAAGATAGCTCAAAGATTCCAGGTGTAAAATATAGGCGGCTAAAGTGATCATTGATGAATTATAAGGTTTGTACTTTTTGGCTGCGGCTTATGGCTTTGGCTGAAATTTTTGAATTTTAGCTGTTTACGACAGAGATTACGGAGAGAGAGATACTCGTTTGCGATTTTGGATAGTACAGATGTTGGGCTTTTAACATGTACTATAATTAACTTGTAGACTATATCTTAAAAAAATACTTTATTTGAAAGTTAGATACTATAGCAAAAGTCAAAAGCCGTTTTGAGAAACTGAAAAAAAAACAGGCCTATACTGTTTCCAGCACGATATGGGCGGCTTCGCGTGCACTGATCCTGGACTTCCTTCTTCTCTTCTCTAGGTCAGCACAGATTCTTGTCTTGCTGTAAAGATCTCTCAACCATTGGTATTTTCGATGGGTATACCTTTCTAAAGCCAAACATTTCTAACACCTTCTGAGTGTAGCTGACCGATACACTATTATCCCTTCCGGGATATACTCAAACTACAAGCCTATGCAATATTTGATTTTACCCAAATCTCTTATTTCAAACTCTGAATCTAGGTAAAAGCTCACTTTCTTTATATCTTCAGGGTTTCAATGGTATTCAGATCATCTATATAAACTGAGATTATATAAAATTCATTCGGGGATCGTCGTATAAATACACATGGACAATTCTCATTATTCGTGTAGCCTTTCTTATATAGAAAGTTACTTAAGTGATTATACAACATCCTGCCTGATTGCTTAAGTCCATACAGTAATTTTTTGAATTTCATACTATACATGTTTCTATTTGCTTATTCTTGGTTCGAGATAGAGATACTTTCATATATCTTCATATAAATATCCAAATCTAAGTTTATATAAAGGTATCAACTACCACATTCATCAATTTCATTTCTTAATTCAGGTTTACTGTATTTAAATTAAATATCTAAAGGTAATACCACTCATGACCGAGGAATATATTTCTTCATAATAATTCAACAAATACCCATTTATTCCATACAGGGTGTATATGGGGTGTATAT
The DNA here is from genome assembly GCA_036346265.1 of Melocanna baccifera. Lineage (NCBI taxonomy): Eukaryota > Viridiplantae > Streptophyta > Magnoliopsida > Poales > Poaceae > Melocanna > Melocanna baccifera. The sequence goes on from JAYEVJ010000436.1 coordinate 931,719, forward strand.
GGGGAGGCATGACCGAGGAATATATTTCTTCATAATATATTCCTAGATGTTGAGTAAAACCTTGTGCAACAAGCTTGCTTTATATCTTATAACTTTATTTTTTTCATTTCTCTTTTGAACAAATACCCATTTATTCCATACAAGGTGTATATGGGGAGGCATGCGGCTTATAGACTCAAACACCGCTCTTTTATTCAAAGATAATAATTCAGTTTCTATTGTCTTTTTTTAATCCTCTCAATCTGATCTTTTTTTATATTCAGTGAGCGATGCAAGTTTTGGATCAAGATCGATGATTGTGGTAATTTTCTCGGTAAAATAAATATGAACATTGGCCGTTGTTCTATTTATATATTCTCCTATGTACATATAGTTTATAGCTATTTCATTATGTGTTAATTTTTCTAGTGCTTCTACTTGCTCACCACTTCTTTTGATTGCGGGGGTAAATCCCTTTAGTTTTTCAACTCCGATATATGCGCACACATCCATGCTGATTTTTCCTCCATAGGAATGTTCAGATTCGATATGCTCTTTTCAGAAGATGCCATACTGCTGCTATGTCTCAACTAGATCCCCTGCTGTTTCTAGGAAACTTCAGTGATTGGCTGTGTCAAGTCATTATCCTTTTTCACCAGGCATCCCGGCTACATTGGATTCGAGGGACCGGAATTCTCGTCCTTTTATTCTGAGGCCTCTGGACGGGTTAGAGATACCTTCAATTTTCTTTGGTATTTCAACCCTCTCCGGTGCATTACATGTAGGCATATGTTACTTAGTCACGCCTTTTAAATCACTAAAGTGGTCAGACAGTTGATTTGCTAATGCCTACAAATCAATGATCTTCTGAACTTCTCTATTTGTTTCACTAGTGTGCAGTTCATTTGGATGGATTTCTGTGGCTTGCCACGTAATTTTCCGACATTATTCATTATGGGGTTGATTCCTCCCCCTAATGTCAGAAAATTATCCCCATCAAATATACTATCAGCACAACGGGCGGTACGCAAATCTCCTGTCATAGGGTCCAAATATCTTATTATGGATATTGTCTCATAACCAATGTATATCCCAGACTTTCAGAGAGGGTCTATTACAGTATGCTGTGGTGGAGGTATAGATATATAAACTTTGCAACCAAACTTACAAAGATGAGAAATTGTTAGTGCTGACTCTTACGCTAGTTGCATAGGCGAATGGATGTTATATGCTGATGTTCTAAAGTTGATGAGAGTTGTTGCATATAGGACTACGTGTTTTTAACATGTAGTTGTAAATTACAATTCTACAAAAGTGGTAGAGCAATAAATTTAATCCTTTTAATTAATGCATCTACTAGTCTATTCTGGATGTGGGCATGTGGGATGAAATGCTCAACATTAATTCCCATTGCCATGCAATAATCATCAAATACATTCGAAATAAATTCTCTGACATTATCTATTCTAATAGACTTTATATGATGATCAGGAAAATTATTTTTAATTTAAATTATTTGTGAGATTAGCTTTGCAAAAACATGCATCCTCATAGATAATGAACATACGTGCAATGATTTTGAGAAAGCGTCGATGAGCACCATAAAATATTTAAATGGCCCTGACAGAGGTTGTATAGGACCGCAAATATCTCCTTGAATGTGTTTCAATAATACAGAGACTTCATCCTGCACTTTTAGAGCGAAAGGCCTAACAATTAATTTTTCGGTGGCACATTGTGGGCACACAAAATTTTCTTGATTTGGGAAATTTTTTACATTGATATTATATTCTTGTGAATTGTTATTACCTTCGATCCAGTAGTGCGATTCATGCTGATAACATATCGAGAAACCGTCGTTAGCAAGTCCAATCCGATCGATTCCTTCCAAGCAAAATAGATGGATCAAACACACAATAATGCAAATAATATATTGAACACAAAGAGATAAGAGGAGAACTTATTTCTTTATTGCTTTCTCTTTCCAGGTACATGTAATGTTATCACACCCGGACCGGTCATTGACCCGGCTGAGGTCTCAGGTTACTGACCCGGTGGTCGGACTGTTGGGTCACCGATCGGACCGCATGTTTTAAAATTAAATTTTTATAACCTCAAGCAAGGCCAACCAATGCTAAATCCTCGGAGATAATTATATGCCTCTGGATCAAACTGGAGCTCCTCCCCTTCTTCCAGTGCATCTACACGCGGCCAAAAAGGGCGGACAACAGCTGGCCTCTGATTTCTAATCATTAATCGTAGTAACAACCTGCACATAGAACATTAATGCTTGGAGGATTAGATGTCCTGGTGTGATTCAGATTCTATGCAACAAAATTCAGCACTAGCGTTGAACATCTATATTTAGATCGGAACAAGGATTAGCTAGCATTACTCTCAGTGTTTTTTTGGACATCCAAATTAACAGGCATTGCTTAAAAGTCTATCTCTTTTTTCTTTCTTGGTAGCATATATATAGACTGAAGGGGGAAAACAGAGCAAACACTGTTTTGGATATCATCACAGAATGCATAGTTCATATATACTTGTTGTACTGCTCAAATTGAAATCTTAGAATTACATTTTGCAAGAGCTACATCAAGTGTACCTACAAGGATGACAAGGGTTGCCAGGCTAGAAAGAAAATCCAGCAAAAGAACAACGACGACCCACTCATGTTCCAAGTGATGTACAACAATGAACTCACATACGACGGCTGCACTCTGCTCTACAAGAGCAGCCACAAAACCCGGCCGAGTTTATGCAAACCGGCCAGGTCAACCGGGTCGCTCAAAACCCATCTGGGTTGACCAAGTTTCCCCAAGTCAATTGCGTGGACGGTCTTGTGTGCGTGATCAGCCCAGCGTAGGTTCTGGGTCCAGGTTTTTGAGTCCAACTGCTGAGGTAGTCTAGCTTTGATAACCATAGGTATATGTTACAATAATTAAGACCTCTATTTATAGACTATAGTAAGATGCCCACTATAGGTGAAAGACTCAGGCCCACGCCTAAGTTTCCTGACATGCCTATCTATCACTCACACCGCGCATAACAATTTTGACAGCGGAAACACTGAAGATGTTGTAGCATGGATCGAATCCGCTCTCCGTCGTGAAAGTAAACAGCTGGGATCAGGTTCTCCGACCCAACGGGCTAATCATAAAGATACCGCCCACAAGTTAGGATCAGCTGCGCCCATCACATCATGCCCATGAACCCAACGGGCTACCACTGCACGGCCCATAGCCCCCATCCAACAGCCCGCTCCCCCAACACAAGTAAACAACGCAAGCCAAAACTTCTTAGCATCTCTCAAAAAAAAATCTGAGCCTCAGTACAATGGTAACGCCACAAGCTCCGCCACCAAGAAGATACTCAAACCGAAAAAGTCCTAAACTACATGCAAGATGCGTAAGTGCATTGATGTATTACAGGCTCCACCATTAAGAATCCTGATGAACCATCGTCTACTCAAAGTTCTGCCACAAGTGTGAACTTAGTGTGCTCGATCCAGTGGCAATGAATTTGAACATTGCTCGTTTATTCACGCCCGGAGCACCTAGCATCGTTGATCAACACATTGTATACTCATCACAAACCTGTAATGAGAAAATCAAGGAAAATCTTATATAAGAATGGCCACAAACTTTCAATCACCATAGGGCATGCCCAAATGGGGGAGAGAGAGAGAGATGATTATGTATTTTAAAGCATAATACACCAGATAGAGTGAACATTTATTGGATTACGAAATTGCATTAAAAAAATTGGCAAATGTCATCAACAGTTTCGTGAGTGTGCTCCATATGATTCGAGTAATTCAAATCACGTCCAGTGTTCTCCAAACAGTACTCCAGGAGTAACTTATTGAGTTCTATTCTACACTAGGAAAACAGTAGAAAATGGCCAGGATTTCAACATATTAGAATCATCGTACAAGGGATATAGGTAGTAGCTTCCAGTGAGAAAAAAGTTTTGAGGAAGGAAAAACAACTCATCAATTAAAAAATACCTTTCCTCTCCGGCAAAGTTAACAAATCTATTCCATTTTTGCAACTTTCCTTTGTTCAATTTGGCCAGTCAATTCACACTGCATCTCAGTCCAACTAATCGGGACCAACACACCACCTGAAGCCACACAAGGAAGCAACAGTAATACAACTTCTACCAGATTATACAATTGGAGGAACAATTTTGACTATCTTCACACACAAATTGCATGATGCATCCTTGCATTGCATCAGAGAATCAATGTTGAGTAATTTGGTACAGAAGTAAGCATACCAGCTATACTTTGTGCAGAAACAACTCCAAGTTCATTCTTTGCTGTGGAGAGGTAGTATGCCCTTGCATCACCGAGAGAGAGCTATAACAAATTTAAGGATTGCAAGGCAGTCAAAAATATCAAGTACACTAACGACATTAGAAGTCCATAGACATATAATCAAATGAAGAAAAAATGCCTACAAAATGCAGTGGCATTAAGCATGCAGACACACATGATCAAGAGAAAATGAGCAATCAAAAGAGGTAACCAGAGCAGAAAGCGAAGCTTATTTGCACTAGATATGCTCCTCTGAAGGATACAACCAGAGCTCTAACAATGTCGCCGGGTCGGTACGACTGGTACATATCCACCTTGTCGATTTCAGTTGCACGAACATCCTGTTGCCTACAAACAGAAGAGCATGGCATGAAGGACTTTCCTCTGACAAACTGTCTAAAAGGAAAAGGATGGGCGAAAGCATTCAACCATACATGTAATTCAGCAACTAACTCAAGCAAAAGCAGTGCGAGAAATACATGAAGAAGCCCACTACCTTATCATGCCAGTAAACTTTTCCTTGACAGCCTTTGAGTCAACACACATTATATCTGCAGAAGCCATCCTAGCCATAACCTTCGTCACCTGCAACAGTAACAGCTTTGAGCAATCAGCACCTCCATTGTTATTAGTTAAACACCTACAGCAACAAACGGTTGACCAGTAACACTAAACAGAACAGCATAATTGCAGATGTTAAGAATATGGTGGTAGGAAAAAGAAGATCGAGAGATACCATAGACATCATTCTAGATAGTACACTTCTGAAAGATCTTTCCCCTCATTTATTTTGTAAAGTCATCCCAAAAGATGCCAACAAATGGATGGTGCATGCATGAACCATCATAACCAATCCATGAGACATTCACATTGCCGGATGATGTTTGACTAGACTACCAAAATGGAGAAAAGCTGCTACCTGAACTTATTTACTGCTAGGCTCAGCACCTACCAAGGACAGGCTGAATCTTCATATGCCTTGCCCGAATCTTGCTCTATAAGGTGTTACAGGTTCACAACATTTACACTCGCTAACTTGAGATTATTAAGCCTAGTGTGACCTGAACACATGGATCACCCTCAACCTGAACTAGAAGTGTGTGGACATCGGTACAGTTGCACAAGCATACTAGTGGCTGTGAGTGTTTTCACACAAAAAAAGTAAACTGTAAACCATCTATGCCGCAATCCCAGCAGTCATATCCACACGCTGCATGATTACAGACAGCAACAATAGCTAGCCCACTAATTCAACCATGATGTTTGATGAGTACACACATCCAAACAACAACAACAAACTTTCAATAAAAATAAAATGTATCTTCCGCACATTACACGCCTCCAATCAAGATTTGCTCTGAGAGATATCTTACACGGGCAATGGCGACGCTTCCCGGCTGCGGCACAGCTCCATGGGCCTTGTGCCCGACCACCTCCACCGTGGACCTCTGCAACCGAATGGAACCAGCTCGTCACACACACAATCAGAAGAAGCAGAGCGAGGGACCGAAAATTCCAAAACCTAGCTAACCCTACCTGATCGGAGGAGCCGGGAGGGGGAGGCACGAGGCGGCGGCGGCCGGTGACCGACGCGCGCACGCAGCGGCCGTCGGTGTAGGCGCCGCGTCCGGCTACGAGGGATGTCGAGCTTCCGAGGAGCAACCCCGGGGAGACCACCTCGCCGCCGCCGTCATGCTCCATCGCCGTGGCTGCCATTGGTATTTGGGGTCCAGGGAAGCGGGGAACGGAGGGTTTTGCGGCCTTTCTCACTCGACTTTCGTGGGACTCGCGTCGATTTGAGGCCACTGCCCACTGGCCCACTCGGCCCAGAGTTTTAAAGACCAAAGCTTTAACATGTTCATACTCGTAAATAAATCAAGCATCATATTAGTGAAGCATCATAGAACAAGCACCACAGACAAATGCAATGCACACATGAGTCCATACTACAATGAAAGAGTTGTCGAGTATATGCAACAATATGATCTCTATTAAGGTTTATTAAATATTAAAATGAAACAGATACAAATGCGCATTTACAATTAAATCTCCACTCAAGGGTCCAATATATGCAACCTTTTTGCAAAGAGATATTCGGATGTAAGCGACTTTCATAAATCTGCTAGAATGTATTAACGGTTTTAGGATAGCATGACTACGAGTGGAATACAATGAAAAACATTGGGCCCAAGGCTTGAGGTAGGGGAGGCGGCCGGTAGCGGGGAATCGGATAGGGAAGAAACGGAGGCGCGGAAAGGAAGTGGCGGTTGCGCATGCGCTCTGCGAAGTGTGATTGGTTTATTGAAATTGACGACGGGTCAACCACCAACTCCTTCTTTTGTAATAGTAAAGATGATATTTTTTTCAAATTTGCGGCGTTCGGTTCGCATCCACAATTACGATGTGCCATAATTCTTTCCTAGCACCTCGACAAAATTCGCTGAACTTGTGGAAGCGTGGATTTGATTGATACACTTTCGCAAATGGAAAATTCCATCCAAACATGCCCTTCATCTCTTCCTCTTTGCTTGCCTTATGCGTCCGAGAAAACATTATTTGATTTGTGCGATTGCATGCAGCAGGGACCATGAAACGGAGATTTTAGTATGATTCATGTATCCTGTCACCCGCATTCGCACCCAATCACTTGGCACGCATGGCATAAAGAAGCATTGGTGCACACACAGGCACAGCAAAGGAGCAATCAACTCGTCCATGTCTGGGCATCTGATGCCAGCATCGACATGATGCCGTGAAGTCAACCACAAACACAAAACCATAAGCCATGCGTTTACCTCGCCAATGAGAGGAAGGTCACTTCAATTGTTAACAGTCCAGTACATCAGCAAGGCACAACAACATGAAGCCCAGAATTTCTGGCAAGAAATTTTCCTACCCAGATTACACAATCAGATGCATGACGAATGAACCACAATTTGCAAAATTTGAGAGCATCAGCCAACCCCATCCTCGTTGCTTCTGGGGAAAAAGAAGGCAAATGAAAACATCTATACTGATGGCACCACACCAGAGGGTCACCGGGATTGTTGGAAAACTGTACACTAACCAGAGGCAAGAATCAACGAGAGGTAAATGACATCCCCCCAGCCTCAATCCCAAAGTCAACTGAAGCTAACAGCCTAACACTAGTTTATTGATCAATGGCGAGGCAGCTGCCTGCGAGGCAGCTGCCCATGCTCGCTTATGCTGCCTCTTAACCAGTAAAATGAGGCAAGCTTCTTCTTCTTCCTCCGCAAGGGGCCTGATCTATTCTGCAGGGCTGGTGATTGTACTTGAGCGCCCATTGACACTGCTGAGCGAGGGTCACTCTCACACCTTTCTTCTATTCGGCCAGAACTGTACTCCATGGTTACAAATGGCGAGGAATTCCGGTAGTCTGAACACCCAGAAGCCCCATTATTCCACCAGCTACCGCTACCGCTACCACTGTCAAGGGCCAAGCCTCCTTGGTACTCATCATCTGGGTCACATGATGAATCCCTGTGGCTGTAAGAATCATCGCAAGCCTCCTCTGCATCATTGTAAACAAGCTTCAGTGCCTGCACGACTTCACCCATGAATGGCCTCTGTGACGGGTCGTTGTGAACACACACGGAAGCGATGGATGCCACTTTAGCTACATTGTCAAAGTTGAAATTGCCATTCAGAGAAGGGTCAATCAACTGCTCCAAGCCCTCCTTATGGCATAGCAGAGGACGAGCCCAAGTCACTAGGTTCTCGGGATCCTTGGTATCAGACATGCATACAGGCTTCCTTCCTGATAAAAGCTCCAGCAAGACAACCCCATAACTGTAGACGTCACTCTTGACAAGAAGGTGCCCTGTCATGGCATATTCTGGAGCAACATACCTGTGTGATCACAAAGTTTTTTTTAGACTCCAGAGGATGATTAAAATGGAATCAAGTAAATGCAAGCTACTGTGGAGCATATTTATGATACCGCAATTCATCTAGCCTTAAAAAGTGTGATTTATCAAGAACTCTGCCAAACGTTATTATTATTTGGCACTAAATGGCATCAAGAGCCATACTAGGAGCTAATCAATGAAATTATGCAGGCTATATTTTTTTCCCAATTGCAAAATCGAGGAAAGCATATGGAAGGCATATCAGTATAAATCACAGAGAACCAAAGTCATTCGATCATGATTTCACGTAATACAAAAAAGATGTGGCATATATATCACTCTTATTTATTAATAAAATCATGGTTATTGACATCATCATAGTGGATGGACATAAGCAAAGCGTTTCTTACCCAAAAGTACCCATTACCCTAGTAGAAATGGGATGAATTCCATTGGTTGCCTCCCTTGCTAAACCAAAATCAGTAACCTTGGGAGTGAAATCTTCCTCCAACAATATATTGCTGGCCTTGAAGTCGCGATGTATAACATGAGGGTTCGAATCTTCATGTAGGTATGCTAGGCCTCTAGCAGCACCCAGAGCAATTTTCATCCTAACATCCCAGCTGAGCATGCCTTTAGCCTTGTCAGCACCTAGACATCAAAAAGACTCAGATTAACTCAAACAATCATGCTGAGTGCACAAAATCCTAAACCTAGGCTCAAACGTGGTAGAGGTAAGTATGGAATCATTTTTTGTTTTGTAAAGCACAGTGCAGTGCTTTCCATGAGCCACATCATTGGAAGAATTTCAGCTGTTAGATTGGAAGGGCAGTTGATCATGTCCATCCATGCATTTCCCTCGAGCCCAAAACATTACATATTTTCAAATCCTTTAGTTAGAATGGCAGCTGATCCTGCCAGTCCATGCTTGGACAAAAGAAATCATCAGATCAACCTCATCTAGTTATTTTATTAGGAGGAATGTAATTAAATCTTTCCATTTTTGTTGCCATCCACTATATATATAAATTTGTTGACATGGTTTCAATAGCTATCAAACATAGCTTATAGTAACTAATATTTACTACATACCATGAAGATGGGATTCCACACTTCCATTGTGTATAAGCTCGTAAACAAGACACCTTTTGTTCCGCTCGATGCAAATGCCAATCAATTTGACAAGATTACGATGGTGTAGTCGACTGAGCATTTCCACCTCCACAATGAACTCACGATCGCCACTCCTGTCCTCTCTTGTGAGCAATTTAACAGCAATCTCATTTCCATCATCCATGGTCCCATGATAGACACGTCCAAACCCACCTTCACCCAAAACTCTTTTTGAATTGAAACCATCGGTGGCCTTTTCAAGCTGGGCTAGTGAAAATGTCTTTACCGATGTTGTGCAAGTAGCAACTGTTGAGAGCACTGACACCGATGCAGAGCTCACCATGCTAGTTGACAAAGTTGATCTGCCACCTGTATCACGCATTAAGTTGTTAGCATAACTGCAGTGTTTAATAGCAACAATTTAGTGTACTGGAAAGGTTGGAACTCCGGGGAGCTCTATTGGTGTCTAAACAAAAGTACCAAGCCAGGGAGCTCTATTGGTGACTAAGCAAAAAGGACAAAGTTTAAGTGAAACACAAAGCAACAGAAATAGGAGAGGGTCTGGGAAGACTGTTATTAAGGTGTTTCTCAATATCTAGTACAAGCAGCTTCTATATACTCCCTCCATTCCCAAATAGATATCATCCTAGAATGCATGAGTCAAACTTTTAAAACTTTCACTAATAGACATAAAGGTATTTCCATGCGCACCTACATGAAGCACATAGCATATGAGCAGTTAATGATGAAAACTCTAGACTAAAATATTTTATACCAATTTAGGAATTCAGGCCTTTAGAGGCATAAGAAACGATTGAAGTGCCAAATTGTGCTGCCTATAACCTTTGCCCATGCTCTTGCAGACTTGCACAAAGTGCAACTCTGATTTCCAACCTCTAAAAGTGGCAACAGAAGCACTTGGGGTGGAAAATACTATCCAACAGTTTAGTGTTTCAATTATCGTTTTGCCCAGCCACACTGAAACAGTGCACGATACTCCCTCCATTACAAAGTGATGCTGCGGTATATAGGCAATCTAAGTTTTTCAGGTTTAACCATAAATATCTAGATTGGCCACCTGAAAATGATATTAATAGATTGGTTGTCAAAAGTACTGACATAACATCATTTTTTTATCTTATTGCTAACATATTGTTGTAAAACGAACAATGATTACAATTGTATCTTGGAGAGCATCGAAAATCAGAAACATTAGTTTTTGTGATGGGTGTAGTACTAAATTGAAGAAAAAAACTAAAGAACGGTATACCATTCCACTCAAAAACGACGGTATAGCTCCCTATTGTTCGCTCTCTCTATCTCTCTTCTCTCTCTCGCTCACACCGACAGGGGGCCCGCCGCCGCTGGATCCGTCTTCTCCAACCACAGCACCGCCGCGTATCGCCATCCCCGACCACGGCGTTGTCGGATCAGGTCGTCCCCCAATGGGGGCGAGGTTGACCGGTTGCCCGTGCTCTAGCCCCGACCGTCATCGAGGCTACCGCCGCCGGATCCATCGCCTCCAACCACGACACCACTGCATATCGCCATCCTTGACCACGGAGCTACGGATCCGGTCATCCCCCAATGGGGGCGACGATGACTAGCAACCACGACACCACTGCGTATCGCCATCCCTGACCGTGGAGCTGCCGAATCCGGTCATCCACCAACGGGGGCAACGTTGACTAGCTGCCCGAGCTCCAGCCCTGACGGTACGCCCCTCGCTCTAGTGCTCTCTCTCTCCTATCTTCTCAAGCTCCGACGAGAGAAGCGGTGACGCCGTGGACACCGACAGGTTCACCATGCCCCGGATGTAGAGGGAGGCTAGGGAGGCAGTGAGCGGTGGCGAAGAGAGGCACGGCGAGACGATGGCGCACTAAATATTAGGTTGGGCGAGCGGGGGATGGGGAGATGGCGGCGCGGAGAGGTCACTGCCGGTGGGGGAGGAGGGGGCGGAGCTGCAAACGGTGCTAAGGAAGAAGGCAGGGAGGGTGTGGCAAACGAGGAGGGAGAGAGGGGAGGCAAAACTTGATAAAACTTAGTGAAACTCTATATCGTTGGGAACATTCCCAACAGTAATACCGTCCTGTAGCAGCTCCCTAAATTGAAACTAGCATGGAAATACTTGAAATATCATTTATATGCACAATAAGGGAAAACATTCAAATAGAAAGGTTCCCAACATTGCCCAGCTGGTTTAAACGATAGAAACTTGCTAAGCATAAACAAACAACAGGAAGTAACAATACTAAAAAAACCAGCATACTAACTGCAACAAAAAATTTCCACATTACCGTACCATATCTTTTGTTAACAACCGGGGTAATTGCAGGGCTCACAGCCTCATGAAGCTGTTTAAGTTTCATCCATTTTACTACTAAAATAATGAGCCCAATGCATGCCACGATAAGGGCGAGAGAAGACCCTGAAGCTACCACAATGATCCAACTATCTAATTTCTTGTTCTTCCGAGCGTGCACATCAGCCGTTATAGGATCTTCTCCGGTAGGACCCGATCCATGAGGTGACTCAGACAGAGATGGTGGCACGGATTGCAGCCCTGCAGTGACAACATTGCATAACTGAAACATAAATTCAAGTAAATAATCTACATATTCCATGTATAGGTTTTTACCTGGATAGGTAATATTTATAACTTCATAATCTCCAAAAATAGATGAATTTATCTGAATCTTCTTATTCCAGAACCTATCAGATATTAGGGAGGCAGTATAGCTATCAAACTGTTCTCTTAATGGCACCAAATAAATGGTCACCCTTGTCATTTGGTCATCCTGGATAATTGCAATTGCAGCCATAATCTTCACCTGGCTTTGTTTAAGAAATGTCCCAGCTGCAACTTCAACTTCTAATTCTGCTGTGCGCATGAATAGTAAATATGGAGCTACGTTAAGATCAACAATAACACTGAGAGGCAGCACACAACCACAGGGGGAACCAATCGGTGTTGTAGTCATTGGCTCAGTGCAAACAAAGCTAGAGCAGCCTGCTGAAGATATAAGGGACTATTCAATAAAAAAACACAAGAAAACTCACAAGCTTATATTTAGTTCTAAAAGTACTCCACATCTCGATGGCAGCACTACTAAAAGTATAGTCTAAAGAACTATGAACAATATCAAAGATTTGGTGAAGTAATACAAGGATGCATGACAAGATTAAGCATAAAATTGCAAACATAGGCTGCAAACCTTGGGGCGGGGGAGATGAGTATGGCGAATGGGCCTGATGTGATTCTCCATGGTGCTTGTGTGAAGAAGGGCGCACAGCAATGCCTGTAAGAATAAACAGATAAAGCAGCTGACGGGGAAAATTTAAAGCCGGACCTGTTGAGCACTGAAGTTATTGCAGTTACATACCAGGAGATGCCAGAGACAATGTCCTTGGAGCAAATGCCGGGGAAATTCGAGGTCCAAACACTCTTGTTTCAGGAGAATTTGATGGATGCGGTGCTGGACTAGGTGGTATGGTTGCTGGAGAATCAAGGGATTAGGTTTACATTTAAGAAAAAAAATGCAAAAGCTGACAGGAGAATTTTTTCTACAAATCACATGGTTAGCATCGCGTTAAGATTAATAACATATGTACTTTCACATGGTTACTTCAAGCAGGCTCAGGCGCGCAATGTACTTGGGACCTAATACAGGGTGGATTTGAACTACTTATGCACTATTCTACTTTAAGATTTTATGCAATGCTCTCTTGGCTGGTTATGCCAGACAGATGGCACATCCCTGCTGTTTTTATGCGCTACAAATGCAAACTAAATTCCCTTGAAGGAGCAACATAGTGCAACAGCCAACAGGCATTTCCAAGGTCTAGTGAAGTACAACAGCCATGCATGAAAAAAAGCTCAAACTAGTTATAACTGCCTCCTTAAACAAGTAGCACTCCATAGCAACCTTTGCATCCATCAACCCCATGCACCCTGAGTCTTTCGCATAAGAAACTAGCAGTAGCGATCTGCTTCGAGCATGAACACGGTTGAGAAGGCAATGCCAAGCTAAATGCATCTCCTGCTCCCCGAGCATACTGACTGGGTGTCAGCCGCAGTACTCTTTCCAAATTCTCACGGAGGCAGACTTGCAAGTGGGATCCCAACCCATACACGCATCTCCGGACGCATACACCCAACTCACCGACACCGTGGTGGATCCTCCGCAAGGCAAAACCATCAATCACGCCACAATCTAAAAATTTCTCCCCCAAAAACGTGCCGCCAAAAGCAGAATTTCGCATCTCACCACAAAAACACCACCCCTACCCCGAGCCCCGATTCCAAGCACCCGAGCCCGTGGCAGCAACATCGCAGCTAGCTAGATCCCCCGCGGAGCTGCCAAGCAAAGATTTCCGCCAGAATGCAGCACCGGCAGCGCAATCCCCACACCCCGAGAACCCAACCCAAAGCACACAAGCACAGCCGCCGAGCAAGCAAGCCGCCCAACCCAACCCAACCCAACCCAACAATGGCAGCACAAAGCGAAAACAGGCAGCGAAAGAGCAAGCGAGTATACCATCAAGCGCGTCGCCCGCGCGGAGCAGGAGAAGCGGCAGGAGGAGGAGGAGGAAGCCGCCCATCTCGGCCCGGGGCGCTACACCATTGGGAGAGAGGCGGATCTGGAAGCTTCGGGAGGAAGCGGCGGCGATGGGGATGGGAACGAGGCGAGGCTAATGGGCTAGTACAGGGAGAGGGATGTGTGGGGAAGGCAATAAATTGGTGTGCATCCCTGGCTGCTCCTCTGCTCGCGTTGGCATGGTTTGGTTCGCAGGTGATGCGATGGGACGGATTGATTTGGAGTGGAATTAATGTGCTGCTTGCTTGCTAATCGCGGGCGGGCGGGCGGGGTTAAGGAGAGGCGTGGATAGAGACGGAGCTGGTTTCGAATCCGGGAGAAGCAACAGCCCGCCGCCGCTTACTGCGAGGGAGGGAAGGACGGAGAAGAGAAGAGCGGTGGTGGGGGCCATCACTGCTGTGTAGAGTTTGCCTGCCATGCCTTTCCCTAGAACTGTTCATATAAATAAAACTACAGCTTTTTTCACATTTAACTATTGCACATCCGTTTATACAAATCTCTCTAACCTCAGCAGCCACGACAGGTGATACAAGTTGCTACCGCAGTAAGGGCTGCCGATCTCTTCCACTAATTAGTGGTCATGATTAGCTCTAATTAGATGCGATTAGTATTAATTAAATATAATTAGTAGTAATTGAATAATTAGCACTAATTAGTGTGTGGGCAGCCAGTGACCTACCGAGTTAGACAGGTCTAAAGAGAGGACTAGTTTTGCAAAAACGGATGTCCCGAGGCCAATTTTAAAGAAAAAGGCTACAATGCGATTTGTATAAACAGTTCTTGAGGGAAGAGGTAGAGTTTTATTTACAATATAATGTTGATACTATGAGGCAGAGACATGTAATGATGGATGATAGACGATGACACTAAAATTGCTATAATCACCGCTAATTTTAGATATGAGATAGTGAGATAGCAGATGGTTGTGGCGGTCATGGACCGTCAACCTCTTGACCATCAACGATAGGAGAAGGCAAATAGTAGTAAGGATATAGTGAGGGTTGCAAGGCGACATGATGACACTTGTCGCAAAGACCAAGCGAAGAGGAGGTGGTAATTTTTTAGCTTTCTATTATTCTAGGATTTCTCTTTTGTCGAGTGTATTGTTGTATAACGGGAATGATAAACAATAAGATTTTTAATTAGTTTTAATTATTTATTTCAGGGGAGTTACTATATTTTTTAAAAATAATACTTTAGTATTGCTACTAAAATTAGAAAGGTTTTATAAACAACAATTAATTGATCCTAAAATAGAAAATACACTATGTATTTACACCTAAACATCCGTAACATGCTATTGCACATGTACTTCCTTTTCTCCTTAGAACTTCCTCATTTTGCAGGGCCTCTCCTAAGAACTACCCAAACTATGCAGACTTCCTTTGGATATTCATGTATTTATGGCTACCCTTAACCCTTCAAGGAAAAAAAACTGTGGTCTATCACATGAACACGGCTATCCGAAACTGCAGTATCGGTATGGGTCGGGATGCGAAAGTGTGCAAGAAAGGGTTAGCCTACCTAGTGTGGTAGTGAGTGGATAGACTAGATACTGCTGCATGCTCATGCGTTTTACCTGTAATACCTGACACTCACTACCACACACTAGGCAGGCTAGTCTTTTCTTGCACACTTTCGCACCCCGACCCATACCGATACTGTTAAGTATTTCCATGATATTAATTTACATGATATTAACAAAATTAATTAAGTATTTCCTACGGTTCTGCTCACATTCTCGATGCCCAAGCCCGTCATCTGCCCCAATTGCCAAGTTCAGCTACTCAGGTAGCTGCTTCGCGACGCAATACTCTTCCTTTAACCCTCTGGTTCCCTTTGAAGCTGACTCTTCGTGGCTGTGGTTCCCATATCTTCTTGGACTACCGTACGAAGAAATTTGATTGTGTTTTTTGCTATGAGCTTGGAACTACACATATTTGCCCTAATGTGGAAGAAATTTGGGTAGCTATCGATTTTGGGGGAGGAGCACCATGGCGACTAGGGGCGGCGTGGTGTGCCACAGCCGAATACTCAACTGGGACGCTACTCCGTGGCGGCAGTCCGGCACCATTGCCGCTGCTACCTCTCGGGACGCACTCGCCATTGGAAGCCTGCAGTGAAGCGCACCATTGCCTGTTGTTGGTGATCGTCGTCCGTCCGTCGTGAGGCCACCCAATACCACCGCGAAGCCCATCTCAACCGCGACCTTCACAACAGGAGGCGAGGATACGTCACCCACGACGGTGAGGCTCCGAGCGGCGTTGACGACCTCCACAATAGGCGGCAAGAGGCCTCACGACGAATAGGGCCTCCGAGCGACGGGGAGGTTCCACAACGTCGACGGTGCTTCGCGACTCACGCCGACCGGTGGGCGTCGATTTGCACGCTTGGAGAGTACAGGACGAGTGTGTCTGCTCCAACCAGCTGTTGTTTTGGTTATTGATTTCTGGTTAAAATTGTGCTATAACAAAAGTTAGGTTTTTCTAAACCATTTAATTAAAAGATATAAAAATAAAAATGGTTTTCCAAGTTATTTAATTAAAAATATAAAAATAATAAAAATTATTATATCTTTACAAACAATGCAAATGAATAAGAGAAAAAAGAAAAAATAAAGTAGATAAAAAGCCAAAAAAAAAGAAACCGACACATTCATTCCGACTTCTAACTTTAAAAAGCTAGAAGCCAAAGTCACTTAAAGCGGGGCCTACCTCTTGTGACTCATGAGATTGCTTTTTATAAGAGTTTCGTACCCAAATTTTTGTGTATAGTCATTCTTTTCGGCTTATGACTTTTTTAAATAAATAAACGGAACAGCTTCTTAGTCACTATTTGAAGCTACTTATTAGAATAGTATTTTTAAAACGGCTAATCGGTTTATAATATTTATATAGGAGCCGATGCGGAACAGGAGATAACCCAACGGCGTCAGGACAATTCCGAGTCCGGGGCGAAGTACCGTACTCCGTCCCTACGTCAAACAGATCCCGGAAAATAACAGAGGTCCAGTCTGACTCGGTTTGCTATGCCCAGACAGAGTTGGCAAAAATCTATGCCTAGTTCTCTGACCGGCAAATGCACACGTAAAATTTTTGCAGCAACCCCAGCCGAGCTATGCGAACAAGTTAGGCACACAAAGATGAACATATGATTATGCCAGAACAAAGAGAGTTATTTTCTGAACTGGCAAATATTCATGGCAAATTATGTCGTTATCACGAGGGTTAATTTAGTCTACAACAGAACGTATCTTGTGCCATTGGGTACGAAGTAATAGATTTACAGCAGGCCCAAGCACTTCACAATCAACAACGGATCATTTCAATGACGAGCACACGGCAATCCACTTTTTCGGTAGGCGTGTCTTCCTACCTGCATCAGGGTTTCTGATACTTGAAATGCCATGGACAGCGTGAATATTATTCAAGGTGTACACCAACTAGGGAGCCCATTCGACATTACAAGACAGGTAACCGAAACTTTCCTGTCAGATTCTACTCTCGGACAGTAGACACTGGTGCCAAATCAAAATACTCTTCCAGCACCGATAATACCTCGGAAAGTGAAGACACCTTGAAGTCAGGTCTAACGTCCTCAGGCAAAGAATCGTGGGGACCATATCGCCCTGTTTCATCGAGCAAGCAAGTAAAAGCTCCTGCTCTCTTTCCACAGACGACCTGCACAAATTTTCAATGCCAAGTATTTGACACATAAGGTTTATTGTAGCTACTAGAGCAGCCTTCAGATTCACAAAACCGTTAGTGTTAATCTAAAAGGGCAGTGTCTAGAACTCAAACTGTTCATATAAATGACACAGCCATTTTTTAAATTTGGTCCCCAGACGTCCTTTTTTGCAAATCTAGCCCTCTCTTTGAACCTGCTGAGCTCGGCAGCAGGTACCTGCCGAGCACCCCCACAGCGGCAGCAAAATTAATGCCCATGGATAGCACCAATTAAAGTTCATGATTAGTGATAATTAAATGTGATTAGCACTAATTAAGCATACACACTAATTCGGCCGGCGATATGCAAAGCTACTATAGCTTGACAGGTACCTGCCAAGCTCGGCAGGTCTAAGGAGGGGGCTAGATTTGCAAAAACGGACGTCTAGAACCAAATTTGAAAAACAAATGACTACAATGTCATTTGTGTAAACAATTCCCAACTCCAGCTAAAGGTACTACAGATTACTACATTAACTTGGCACATCTTACAAGGGGCATTTATCAAGGCAACAGGAGCACAGTTTATGTTGGTTCATGGCTATAAGTTGTAGAGATACTGCGCAGACTCATGGGTGATATCTTGGTTATGAGAGAGAGAGAGAGACCAATGATGCAATAATATGCATACAAAAAGCGTGGACTAGGATTTCTGCTTGGTGCATCTTATCTATTGAAGCCATGGGACAGAGCATGCTATATAATTCTTTATATGCCTGACTTTATAATGAGATGAAGAATGCTCACATCATCCTTGAGGCTGTCACCAACCATCATCACCTCGTTTGGTGGAATATTCCAAATGGAGCAAATATGAAGCAGTGGAGCTGGATCTGGCTTATAAGGGCAGAATTCTCTGCTTAATGCAGGAACAAACATCATCTGCAGAAGTTCCAGATATCCACAAATAGAATAAAGACAATGGCATAATTACAACTTCAGAACTTCTGGATGATTGCTTCCACTTCACTATAGCAATATGATGACTAACAACGAATCAAGTTGGCTGAGAATAGAATAACATATGAAGATTAGAAGACAATTATTGTACAATGTTAATTCATAGCACAACATAATATCAGAATTTGACAAAATTTAAGCATCCACTACTATATGGGACAAGTACTGGGGAGACTCACAAAAAGGTATGTTCAGAATGGAGCAAGAGACTGATTACAAAACATAACCAATTACATTTGAGTTGAGTGTGCCCAACTATATCACATTATTAAAAAAATATTAAAGAGGTAAGAACAACAGATATCATCAGACAAGCATGAACAATTGATGATCATAGTGAGCATAGTGCAACAACTTACACCAAACCTTTGGTGAAACAAATCAACTGCATCCTTCACATTGCGGGTGATTAAACCCCTTCTGCAAAATATCCAGGGTAGGAATCAATGGCAGCATAAATGATACTTTCTGAAAAATCGTTGCGTATATCAATCACTGGCTCACTGTTTAGGCAGCACAGCACCTAGTCAAATCAATTGTTAAGCAACTACATGATACTACCAGGTGCGGAAGCTATCATATATTTCCCTTTCCTGCACCAACATCAATATCTAAGAAACAAGAGCAAGTGAGCTTGCACTAGATTGTATAACTAAGCATTCCAATTTTGCTACATTTTGGAACTAATAAGCAATCACCTGATCTGCTTTGCGTCCAAGAACCCACATAGCTCCGAGGCCCCTGCAAAGCTCACACCAAATCGCAGTCAGTCACACACCAATGAATAACCCAAGTACCACAGCACAGCGCTCTAGTCCTACCAAATTAGAATCCATCGAGGGGCAACAAGCTCACCCGGCATGATCTGGAGGCGGTCGAGGCCGTCCCGCTCGAACCGCACGATGACCTCGTAGGCGCGGCGCTGCTCGTCGGGCGCCCAGGACTCGATGCAGTGGAGGATGTCGACGGACCCGCCGCCGGCCGCGCGGGCCGCCGCGTAGGCAGCGTCCCCGCCGAGCACCTCGCGGTACATGGCCGGGAAGTCGATGACAGGCACCGTGAGGGTCCCGTCCATGTCGAAGACCACGCCGCGCAGCGGGCTCCGGTGCCCCCGCGGGGCGGGCGCAGCGGACATGACGGCGGCCGTCCGGCGAGCGAGGCCGCGGGGTAGGGGGGCGGCGAGGAGGCGGTGGGCGAGGAGCAGGCGGGGGAGCATACGTGGCGCGATCTCCACCTCTGGGTGGCTCGCTTGGGGAAGCCGAGGTGGGCTTATGGGCTCCTGTGTGTGGGTGACCGGTGGGGTGGGGGGAGACGAGTTGGTTCGCAGCTTTCGCCGTCGGCCTCACGGCCTCAGCCCGTGTGGCCGTGTGCGAGGCGGGACGAAGGTAAGGTCGACATACAGCTAACCGCCTTGAGAGCAGGATTACGTATTATGGTTTTTAACTAAGTTTACGCCTTCAGAAAAGGATTTTGTTTTTGGAATATGCAAAATGCTTGCATGTCATTGCATTAATAAGAAGAGAGCCATGACAACCAGCTTATAGAAAAAAACGAGAAAACATAAGGCGTTTTGGCAAGCGGCTAAAAAGAACATCTATAGTCAGAGAGGGAAAGGGAAGATTCAACTAAAATGAGCGGCGGAGAAAGCGCAGCTAGACTGCTAGACTAAGATGGTTGTTAATGTAGTGGAGTCGGGAGTGAGTTTGCGACTGCCGAGCGCCAACAACTGAGTTCTTGCTTGAGCTTGTCTATGAGTGCTTCGATGCCTGTCTTGGTGTTGCTGAATACCCGGTCATTGCGTTCTCGCCATACGGTCCAAAGGAATAGGAGGACTAACGAGTCAAAGTTGTTCCTACTAGATTTAGAAACTTGCTTACAGCTTGAGACCCACTAGTCAAGTAGCCGATTTTGCAATACTGGTGGAATGCGACACCTACCGAAGAGATGTAGGAACTTTGGTCAGACTTGTCGGACCCAAGGTCAATAGAGTAGTAGATGGTCGATTGTTTTCGGATTTTGTTCGCAAAAAGTGTCCGACGGCACTCTGTGCCTCACAAGATGGTTAGCTGTCTAGCAGCGATTTTGAGTAGTAAGCCAAACAAAAAAATTTGTGTTTGAGAGGAACATTGCATTTCCAAATGAAATTGTGGGCTACGAAATGGAATTCGCGAGGAAGAATGCATTGTAGGCGGATCTAGCGGAATACCTCTCCAATGAGTTTAACCTCCATATCATCTGGTCATCAATGAGCGGTTGGAGAGAGATGAAGTGACCTTGTGCCATAAGGTAAGGTATTTTGTGATTGCCCGAGCAGACAAGGCACTTTTTATATCTTGTACCCAAGAATTATGTAGCAGAGCTTGTGCAACTATGATGGTTCTCTTGGTTTTGTTATGGACAAGTGTGGCAACCGATGGTGCAATGTCTTCGGGTGAGCTCCCTTTGATCCAATTGTCGGTCCAAAATAGAGTTCGGTTGCCATTGCCAAGATGAACTTGGGTTGCCACTTTAAACATTGCACGGTCGGCCGGTTCATGTGTAACTTGAAGGCTTGCCCATGCATGCGATTGGTCTGTTTTTTGGCCCCATAGCCAGCGTAGATGCAACACATAGCCCATTGTCTTGAGGTCTAAAATTCCAAGGCCACCAAGGGACAAAGACCTGCAGATGACTTTCCAACCCACTAGACAGTGGCCTCCCAACACAGCTTCTAAGCCCTTCTAGAGGAATGCGTGGCTTCTTTTATCAATTGGTTTGATTGCCCAAGAAGGTAAATCGAGAGATAAAAGGATTAATTGTGCATCTGTAAACAACTTTTTGTGTTTGGAGGAGGGAGCAATACATGTACGAATGAGAAATACGCCTCACATTTACGTGGACTTGCACGACCAGCAAAGGTTCATCTAGATGGCGTTGAGCTCAGGAGGAAGCGTGCAGCCATCAGGTGGCACCTGCAACTCTGCACTCTCGCTCGTGTCAGGGCTATATAAAAACTTTATATGTATCAACCATGGACTTGTCTAAAGACCAGCTTAGTCTAATACCCTATCAAGTTACTATACACTCCATATGGATACATAGTACTAGGATAATATGTACTTCCTGATGATGGCATACTCATGTTAATGTCGGATGATTGGCATTATCAACTCAAGTGTGCACACCTATATATAGCAAAGGTTAGTGGCAGATAACGAAGACCTGTCACAATGGCTAGGGACATCTAGCCGGGTGGAGGTATAATAAATGACAATAGGAAAACGCTCTGTAGTCTAACAAGTGTCACATGTAAGGCATTGTGAAAGAACTGGGAGCTTAGAAAAATCAGAGTAGCTATGTGGGTAAAGTGATACAACCTGCACAGTGCTAAACTATGTGACACCGACTAGATCAACCATAATGGAAATAATCACTTAACAGAGTAGCACTAGGATAACCCTCCACGACAGCAACAACATCAACATAAGGGCCCACATGAACATGAGCACCAATTTCTGCCTCATCAAGGTTAGCACATATCACCATGTCTAAAAACAACAAAGAAGAAAATATGAGTATAGAAGTACTCAGCAAGCTGTACTCGACCACCATTAGTATATACTCCCGACCACCATACCGTTCTTTCCAAAGGTAATTTGATATCCAAAATAACACAGAAATTAGATACCATTGCCCATTTATTAGAAAAGCTAGATTTTAACTTAAAATCTACTGGCGACAGAGCAACGTGGAATCTTATAGCTCATGCTAGAGAAAAACCCACACAACATACTTCCAAACCCAAATGCTAGGAATGATATCACATTTTACTCTGATCATATATGTATTGCTTTGCCCATAGCATCACTTGGCTTAATTTGTCTCATGCGCTACCTTTGGCATATGATTAGGCCAAGGAAACAGAACCTTTAGCTAGCTCGTATTCTGACCTCTATTATCCACCTAGACCCACAAAAGTCATGCAGGCAGAGATACCTACCCGTTAATCCCTCACCCTAGGATGGCCGCCCCTACTTGGAAGCAACCACCTTCTCACCCATACAGAGTTAGCTACTTGGCTGGTTACTCAGTTTAGTCCATCCTATTATAGGTCTATGGTAGTACGATCTGCGCCACTTGTGAAGTAAGTCGTTGTTGGTTTTGTCCTTAAGTGCTATGCCTATGTAGAGGAACTCTGACTTCCAAAATGTACCCATGCTCGAGTTGTTTTAGCTTATCACGAGTTCCTTTACCCACCAATAATTCCATAACCTACCTGGGTTATAGTAATACTATTGGACCTCCTAGTCTAGCCTCCACATCACCTAGTGGATCTACCTGATCCACTTCACATGTTTTAATTGTTTCAAAATTAATTTGAGGTTGTCAAATATACAATATTTTAAAACAACCTACTACCCACAAAATCAATTTGGAAGGCATAATCAACTGAGTGACTTATCTGAATTTGCTCCTACTCCCACCAACTCATTAGCACCAAAAATGAGTCTTTCGTGTCCAAGCCTGCCCTCGAGATCGACTCCTAATGATAATTTCCAATTTTTAAGACAAAAGCATTTCCTAAATATGATGCACTACATAATGCTACATGCTAAGCAATTCTTCCTAAATTGATAGATTTTTAAAAGGCAAATATTTTCTATTGTTCCAGTTGTTTATTTTATGTTGAATTAATTTGGGGTGTATGTGTGAATGCACACCGAAAACAAGTCCTAGGACATGTGTCCTAGACTGACCTCGGGATCGATTCCTTATGATAATTTTTAATTTTTAAGATTAAAGTTGATGATGATATAATAATTCTCAAATTATTATATCATTATATTTTTTGAGTATACCCTTTATCGATAAGAGAGAGATTTCACTCAGTAGTAGTAACCTCTTCTATGACTACTTAGTAGTCGTAAGCTCTTCTACGACCACATAGTCGTAAGTTCTTCTACGACCACCTCGTGATTGTGAATCCTCCTGCAACCAACCTATCTCCGACTGGCTTATCTACGATGATCCACCATATCAAGGGTTCGTTTGACAAGATAGTTAGAACATACGTTTATTCTTAATAACCGTGCGTGATCTCTATCTGACAATAACTGTCACACCACGAACGGACTATCACATCTCTCTAACAATAACTCCCGTCGAACGGTTATTACCCAAAGTGTTAAGGTGTTTTTTGGTGCGAGACAACGGCCGCCAATTCACCAACTATATAAGGGTTGATGTAAGAGAGAATGGGGATCGAATCCAATGGAAGCAAGACATAGTGCAAGGCATTTCATATTACTCTCTCAGTTGTAAACACTTCTCTGAGCAATAACTCCACAGGAGGTAGGGTTGTTATTCTCCTAGAAAAGGCATAAACCTGTATAAAAAACCCCGTGTCTCCTTTTTTGTGATCATAGCCAAGTCCTTATAAGTTTTCCCCGAATCTAAACAAATCATACAAAAGATCGGTATTAAAGCACCAACAAAAGTATTTCCTAAATATGATATAGTACATAATGCTGCATGTTGAGCAATTCTTCCTAAATTTATAGGTTTTTTAAAGGTAAATATTTCCTATCATCTCAGTTGTTTATTTTATGTTGAATTAATTTGGGGTATATGTGTGAATGCAGTAGGAAATAAAATAGAAGGAGATAAATAGATAAAACATCAAGATAAAAGAAAAGGTATTAAAAACCTCGACCTGTTGCAGCCCACTCGGCTGGATTCTGAACTTTTGGCATATTTGGCCTCATGCGACGCCAGAATGCCAAATATAGCCCTCCTGACACCCATATTTCCCGTTTTGCCCCCTCTCTGAGCGCGGGAGCATGAGAGACCAGCGCGTGGCACCTCCCGTGCCTGAGGAGCACATGAGGGCTGTGCTACGCCCATGGACCACACGAGGCCCCTGCCGTGCTTAGGGCCCACATGAGGGACGTGCTACGCCCCCTGGGCGCATGAGGTGGGCTACCACACCCCCATCCCGCAGCACCATATAGCAAGGCATCTAAGCTTTCACCTGGGACTAGCCTTCTTCAGTTCTTCTAGCTTCGCATCTTCATCCTTGTTTTCACTACACATGTTCATGTCATGTCACCTGTGGATCCAGTAGCGCACACTATTATAGACCGCGATTATGGAACGATGCAAGCATGAATAGACTATATAATACTACCAAAAAATATATCCAGATAGATAGATATTAATTCGTACATGCAATTCAGATTATCTTGGTGCATGATGCGCTGATCTATCTACATGGCAAAATCATTTTTTTGGAACTCTAAAGGCAAAATCAGTTAAGCAAACGAAGATTAGAAGGGACTAAACTCCAACGATGATGGAGAGTAACAACAGCCACACAAAGGAGTCCCAATACCAATTCATCTACCTAGTGTACGGGGCTATACGGTGCTACAGGATGGGGGTGCAGCAGCCCACCTCATGTGCCTGGGGGCGCAACACGTCCCTCATGCGATCTTTGGGCATGATAGATGCCTCGTGTGGTCCCCAAGCGCAATATATCTCTCGTGTGCTTCTCGGACACAGGAGGTACCATGCTCGGAGAGGGGACCAAAACAGAAAATATGGACGTGGGGGCTATATTTAGCATTCGGCACCACATAGGGCCAAATATGCCAAAACTTTTCGGATTCTGGCGTAGTCAACTAGCTTGAAAATGTAATAAATAGGTAGACTTTATGAAGTTCTGCTAAAGACTTAAGCCCTATGTGATATGATATTATAATACCAATGGAATTCTAACTATTTTACCGCTGCAATCTCTCATGTGACACACACATATATGTGTGCGTGGGTGAACTATGGAAGCACTTCACACATTTGCGTTGCATCACAAAGAATTAATGTTGTCGACCATAGAACGACATTATTAATTATAAAAATTAATTAAGGATGATACCCAAAAGCTAGCAGAACATTTCTAGCCGATCTAGAAGAAGAGGGGAGGAGAAAGAAAGAAAAACAAGAATCTGAATTCTGAAAAATTGATTAAGCCTATCGATCCATGATTCGACGGTATCACCACCCGTGCGTACATACACAGCTGATAATTAATTAACCTTAGCTGCTGAGTAGTACCTCAACCTGACACTAGCAAAAGCAAGGAAAGCATCGATCGATCAATTAAATTAAATGCTGTAACTAGACAGATCGATGCATCCTCCATCAGTTGTGGAGGTGCTTGTCGAGCGCGAGTATGGTGCTGAGGTTCATGGGCGTCATGTAGTCGTTGGATCCCGACATGAACTGCTCGACGATGAGGCGGTTGGCCCGCTCGGTGGGGTGGAAAGCGTCCCAGAAGACGTAGGCGTCGCGGTTGGCGCAGAGGCTGGAGAACATGGTGCAGATGCCCATGCCGTTGAAGCGGCCCTGGCCGCAGCACGCCTCGGTGGCCGTCTCGAAGCCGTACGCGTTGGGGTCGTCGATGAAGTCGTTGTGTATCCGCTGTGTGTTGACGCCGATGAACACGTCGCCGCCCACCTCCGCGTTCAGATCCCCAAGCATCTGCACCAGCTGCGGGTTGTACGCCTCCGCCGCGCGCTGCAGCTCCGGGTCGCACGTCCCGTCCGCGCTGTGCAGCGCAAGCTCCGCCGGCACGCACCCGATCGGCCCCACGCCCGTCACCAGCACGCGCCGCGCGCCCAGCTCGTGAAGCCTCTGATATGCCCATCGCCATTAATGAAACGCGTGCATGGCTTGAATGCAAATGCAAGAACGACGGACGGACGGACGTACCGCGAGGACCTGCTTGTACTCGGAGATGATGTACTTGATGTAGTCCGGCAGCGAGAACTCGCGGGAGCGCACGGACCAGGGCACCAGGTAGTAGTTGTTCACGAAGTCGTTGCCACCGAGGGTGATGAGCACCAGCGCGCCGTTCACCAGCTGCCGCGCCTGGTCCTCGCCGACCAGCGAGCTCAGCCGGCGTTGGTACTGCTCGAAGTAGGAAAGCTGCATCGAGATATGGATGATGTTGACCTGCGCGCGTACATGCGTACGTGCATCGACAGGTGAAATTAAGGCACAAGGTTAATTAATTCCCTAGTTGGGGGAGTTAATTCATTGCATAGGCATGCACGGTGGCAGGATCGACGAGTGACGTACGAATTGGATCCCGGTGTCGTTTAGGATCCCGATGCCCGCCGACGCGAAGTTTGCACCGACGAGCAGCTTCTCGCCGTCGAGCTCGGGGCTCAG
Organism: Melocanna baccifera; assembly: GCA_036346265.1. Taxonomy (NCBI): domain Eukaryota; kingdom Viridiplantae; phylum Streptophyta; class Magnoliopsida; order Poales; family Poaceae; genus Melocanna; species Melocanna baccifera. The sequence goes on from JAYEVJ010000436.1 coordinate 958,498, forward strand.
GTACGGCAGCACTGGCTCAGTTCCCAGGTGCTCGCCTGCAAGCGCGCGATGCAACGCAAGGAACTCCACTATTAGCCTCAACTCTTCCTGAGCACGTGTCGCATATATAGCATGAACTAAGCTAGTAGAACGATGCAAAGATGAGTCAAAATTAACTTAACTAATTATGTCAGGCACGTTCTTGCCGTTGCAAAAGCGTCCCGTTGCGCGGTGATCCGGGGTATCAATGCCATAGGGCGGCGAGTCGGCGCGGGCCGAGGTGATGAGGTAGTTGTTGTTGCCGTTATCGACGAGAGAGTCCCCGAAGACGAAGAAGGCGCGAGCGGCGCGCGAGGTCGGAAGTGCCTGGAGCACTCCCAGGTAAAGCACAGGGAGAAACACGAGCCAAGAAGGAACCATTGCGATTGCAGCGCGAGCCTGATGTAGTGAATTGCTCTGCACCTGGAAGCCTTGCAGTGTTGCAGAGCCTTTTATGCTGCCCTCTTCCTCGTGTCGTTGAGCCGAGGGAATGAGTATTTATGGCCCTTGTACGGTCTGTGGTTGGTGCCTGCTGGTTCTTAACTCGCCACGGCCCTTGTGCGCCGGTAATTCTTTCTTGCAGTTCGATTCTTCTCGGAGTTGAGCTCTTATTCTGATGACATTTCAGATCTGCATTGGATCTTTGCAGCTTTGCGCTGTCACTTCAATTCACGAGTCAGCCACATGAATGAGCTCTGTTAGGTAGTCGGACTGATCCAAAATAACAGTCAAGCTTCTTGCATGTTAGGATTTACTGGAGTTTCCCCTTGACAAAAGAACAATGAGCTCAGATAAGCATATGGATGTGTTTGCTAAAACGCTTGATTACCCAAATAACATGTGGTTAATTAGGAAAGAGGATACTTGAATATTCAGAAGTATGTAAAGACAGCTCTCTGAAAGTGAGAACCATCTGAAACTCCAGTGTTGGGAGTGAATTCCGTGTTTAATTTGATCTATTTGAAAACATGTCCAAACACAAGGATAGCATCTTGTGATCAATTTGGATGGCAAAAAACAAACGGCATTTCAGCAAAAAAGAAAAAGAGAGAGGCAAACCCAACTGGTTGGAGAAACTGATCAAAGAGCTTCTGAATTTAGAAGTCTGACGTAACTGAACATTGACAAGATGTCCATGTCGTTTCATAGTTCTTACTCAAACGCTTTACAGTGACTGAACATGTTATTCAAGAGGGCAGTTGGATTTATCATCCTGGATTTGGATGAGCTGTATATAGCTATAACCTTGACACTGTGCAGTAACAAGAATCTGGATGAGTAGTTTGCATCAACGACCCACATGCAGCTGCCTTTTTGTGGGTCTTACAATCATCTCTTTAATAAAGATACTTACAATATGGAGCTGAGAACCAATAAAGTGCATCTAGTCCACCACAATGTTAGAAAAGAAATGATGCATGTTGCACTAAAGGAGTGTTCAGAATGACGTTGGTTTATGACTTTTTTTATTGTAGCTGGTTTATTTTTTAATGTAACTGAGTTGATTTATTTAACATAATTAAATTTAAAAAATTAAAAAAGAGAAAAACATATTAGCCCATCACAAACAATACAAAGGAATACAAAAAAAACGAAAAAACCTAAAATAAAAAAATAATCAGAAAAAAATTGAACAGTAAAAAGTCGGCCGCTACCGAACATCCGCTGAGCGCTGCCTAAAAAAGCAAGCGGAGCACAAGGTCAATCAAGTTGCAAGCTTGCTAAGTTGCTATACTTAACTTGCGACACTGTTGTTTGGAAAATGACACGTTTCTTACGCTTCCTGATTTCTTCTGTATTTTTTGTAAGCTCCCATTTTAGTCACCTTACGCAAACTCTCTTCTCCATGTATGTTTTGTAGTAGTAAGTATTACTGCTTAATTACCAGTCTTTGTCCAAATCAGGTATAAATAACAATGCTATCTTTTCTTTTCATAGCTTTCTTCTCATTCTCACACACCAGCATGCATGTGTATAGTATACACCAGGGATACTAAGTCTAATCAAAGTGACTTTTTTTGCAGATTTGGCGGTATTGCGATCGGTAATTATAGAAGTAGCGCCTGTCACGAAGAATTAGGTCGCATAGCCACTGCGTGGAGACACCTCCCGGCCAACATGCGCCCCTACCACACGGCGGCCGTGCAGCAATGGCCTCCCCTCCCGCACGGCCACCGTGCGGTGGCCATTATTCACCCCACAATTAGTGTTAATTAATTTATAATTAGTGAATTTATTTGCGCTTATAGAAATTTTTAAATACTATTCACTCAACAACTTATAAAAATTAGTGTTAATTATTTTTATAATTAGTGAATTTATTTCCAAATTTTACTCAAAAATTCATGTAATTGTACTATTTGTAGAATTTATAGAAATTTTTAAATATAGCAAACAAGCTCAACAACTTATAAAATTTTTTTAAATATGGCCAGCACTGCACGGTGGTCATGCAGTTTTGGCTCTACCGCATGGTGGCCATGCGGCAAGGGTGCGTGTTGGACGGGAGATGTCTCCGCGTGATGGCCGTGTGGAGTTTATGCCAAATCTACAAATTTTTTGTGGTGGACACCACTTCTATAATTACTACTCGCAATACCTCTAAATCAGCCAAAAACTCAATCAAAGTTCACCATTTACACTAGTTCCATAGTCAGTGTATCATTAATTTGTCAGTTACTCCATATCCATCTGAAGATTTGTACTCCGTCAGTACTAATTAACTCAGCACCATCAATAGACCAAACCAACACCACGTACCACCTTAATTGATGTACACTATTCGACCACTCGTCAATAGTTGTGACTATGGGGTTATTGTTCACGAGCTTAACTGAGAAAATCCACAGAAAATTGAATCTGTACAAGCAGTAGTAGGGAGGGACCCTTCCCAACCCTCAACCGCGCTGCATTTATTTCAGAATCCAGGTGCATGAGCACCTCCGTCCTCTGATCTTCTTCCATACTTCTTTCTTCGAGCGATTAGATCTAGGTTGAAGGCACGTTTGTAGTTTGTCATCTCTTAAAAAAAATCAAATATTGATCTTTCTCTGGCGAACTCAGCTGTTTTAATTGAACAACATGTAGTGTCGTAGGTAGGAGAATTTGCTCTGGCCTTTAATCATGTACTCGATGGGGCTGTCGACTACAGGTAGGAGTTTGGAATAAAGACAAAAGTGCTATAGTGTCTAAAAACACTGCTACAGTGAATTTAACGCTCATCGCCTATAGCACTTTTGTCTTTATTCATTTTTTTGTGTGTTTACATTAAAAAAATCAGCCAGTTACAGTAAAATTTCAGCAAAACTATCGCTATTTTGAATGCACCTTTGTTCTTAATGCAGCACGCAGGACACCACCCAATTCAATTACGACAAACCTTTTGATGGATACCATGTGTACTATGTTGCTGCAATGCAAACGGATCAAGCTGATATAGTCATTGTCACGAGATCCTTAAAATAATGCCCTGATGAGAGCGATGATAATCTTGATGGAACCACACATTGATTTGATCTTTCTGGCACAAAAGAGAATTAAAGGAACACATATTTGATCACTGATGATATAGCTATAGTGATACATAGGGGTGTTAATTAATTAGTGCGGTGTCAAGATGGTTTGCACTGTTGTGAATTACTAATAGCAGATGGGGATGTTCTTTTAGGGTACGGTTGATCACTTTTGTCTGTGTTTTTTGATATGATAGCAGATGGTATATATAGTTTTAAACTCGAGAAGTTATTTAAAAAATCTACTAGAAGAGATCGTTGAATTTCGATGTTTATCTTTTTATTTAAGTTTTGGAGAAACTAAAAATCAAAAAGTACGATGTTATATATTTTGAAGGGCTCCAATCTATGCCAGATGACATCTGCTCGGTACGTATTTGTGGAAGCATTGATTAGACGCCCACATGCGTACGTACGTAGGTACGTAGTAGCAGATCTATCCCAGTAAAAGATGGTCCTAGTTCTGTATTATATATAGTACATCGTAGAATCCAGATTGTATAGTTGTACGACGCGTAGAGAGCTAGCTAGCCATCGGCAAAATCTTGAACTCTTGATCCAGCTGATCTCGATCACTTCAATTTCCTCGAGAGGATGATCGGTTAAAAGCTGCATTTCCTTTTGTACTGCCTCCTACCCATGCATGCTATTAGCTATAGTGCGTACCCATGGATAACATGCAGTTAATGAGTAGCTGGATCGATCTACACGTAGCAACTACTCCCATGGATGGAGAGCGCCTTTACCATCTGCACTGCATGCAAGTAAGTTGGAATCTAGCGTAGCGTTGGCACTAGAGGAGTATGTGGGAGTGCCAGCTTTACCGGCTATTTATTAATTAAGGGCGGTGGTCGTAGCAGCTGGCACTAGGAAGCGATTGCATGCGTCGCGTTGCCAGGAATCATCTCGACAGGCTTTTGTTTGCGGCGCAGCGTTGGGGTTCACTTGGCGAACACAACAGATCATTATTCTGGCCCAGGATTCACCATGGGCCTGTTTCGTGGGCTGTTCAGAGACTTGCGTATCAGCTACCCTCCCATTGCGACTGACTCCCAAAAATTCCGTATATATACCATCTAGACAAAAAAACGTCTTTCGTATGCTTGTACAATATTTAGACACAAACCCAGCAACTCGAACGAACGAACGGACGGACGGATAGACACTGCACCTACGAGCAGTTGGGTTTTTCTACTCACTATATATTCAATCTATAGGGGCATTTTAAGGTACAGGGGGACTCATGCATATGCGAGGCTAGCTAAGAAGGTCTTGATTTGCAATGATCTAGAGAGAGAGAGAGGACTCATGTTCTCTCTTACTAGGAAAAGACAATGAAGGTTGGTAAGCCATCAGCCAGCATCTGTAACATCAGAGAATGCAGACTCATGACTTCTTTTTTGAAGGTAGTAGACTCATGACTTTGGTTTCACACGTCCAAACAAACCACTGAAATAACTATTGATGTGTCTTGTGCAACAATCGATTGCAGGCACCGTAATCTATCTTATGAACATCGGCTATTTTTTCCTCCCCGCAGAATGAACGTAACTGATTAAAACAGATCGCTCAAAATGCCTGAATATATATACGAATATGAATGCTTCCTAGACTTTGAGTTAGCTTATGCAAGCGTAAGATGTATGAAGCATTATTGCGCGCGGCAGGAGTTATCATAAACTAGCTCCTCAACACATTTGACTTCATTAATTACACCTCGATCTCAAAGTTAAGTAGTCACTTCACAATGATTGATAGTGGCATTTTTATGTCTTCTCAGGGGTGATCGAAATAGCGATGATTTTTAGATTTTGCTGAAAAAACACTGTAGATGAGTTGGTTTATTGAGTATAATTAAATGTAAAAATATATATATATAAACCGAAAACAAAAAATGAAAAAAGTATAAATAAATTAAAAACGAAAAAATAAATTGCATTACTTATGAAATGAGATATAAATAAAAAAATAAAACATAATAAGAAAAACGTATTTCAATCTTAAATCAATCAACGACCATACAATAATACTAACTGCCTGAGATGATTGCAAAGTATTCCAAACTTAACAAATGAATGCAACGTGCGTGCTATTAAAGGTCATTAATTCCACACACGTACGACTGAACAATTGACATTCTTACGCAACAATAATAAAGAAAAGGGAAATAGTCAGCGAGAGCAACAACAAGAGGAATGCTACTGATCAGCCCTGTTCCGACGAGCGTCTATTTCTGGTTTCTTAATTTTTTTAGTTTTTTTTTATATTTTAGGGCTTTCTTATATTTTATTTTTTCCTAATTTCTTTGTATTGTTTATGATGATATATATTTATTTTAAACTTTTTAAATTTTATTATACTAAAATAAACTAACGGTAGCTATAATATATTTTCAACAGTTGGACAGACTTATAAGCTCAAATGAACGCTAAAACCGCTGGCTAGCTAGCTTGTGGTTTGGGAGTAGTATCAGGGCTTTTTAAAGTCACGGCGGTGCAAGGTGTTCGTCCCTCCAAGCATTATTGAAGAAAGCGTATAAATATTACTATAGGACGTGCTAAATAAAGTACTTCCGAGCTAGTAGTCGTCTACGTACGTACGTACGCGTGCGCACGCAGACGATAGCACTAGTTGAGAGGGAAGCATCACACGACGCTGTCTCGCCCGTCCCCTAGCTCGTACAGTACATATATATATATCGACCATATTCCTATCCTATCAACTATCGACCATACTTCCGGAGGGCGGTGCATGCCGTCAAGACATGCGAGCTACCGCGGCAGCTAGGAAGGCCAGCTACTCGTGTGGCTCGGCCTGCAGCTGCAGTTGCGCGTGACATAAATGCGTCTTGACTTGTACAGTGTGGTCGTACGTACTTGATGTAACGTCCAAACCACGTACTTGCTAGCTTTCAGAGACACATGCATGAGCATTGCTTTTCTTGAGGGCCTCCAGGGCACACCTTTTTGAGGCGCGCCATGCAGCACAAATACTACGTACACACTACACTCACAAGGAGACGAGAGCGTAGCCACCTGCATGTGATGGATGAACCAATACATACAAACGTCAGTACGTACGTGCATGCTCCGAAAGAAACAGTGAAAACAACCGTACGATGCAAATCAAAAGTATTGTATACAGAGAAGAGTTTATTTAATTAATCAATTCCGTATATATCACGTTTCAAGTAAGTAAAACCTTGCACAAGGAGGCAAGCGCACGAAGCACTTGGCATGCATCTTAAGCATTGCGGTGCAGATTTAGCACAAGCAGATGCAGCCATGCAGAATGAATAAGAGACTAAAATGGTGTGTTGGTTATATGAGGGAAAAATGCTCTCCTAGCACTTTTTTTTCTAATTTGCAAACATAGCACTCCCACTTGCCACTTTATTCCAATGGTATTTGGCAATATTTTTTAGATGATTTTGTCCCTCTCACCTTCTTAACAACCGGTCAGATGACAGCCTTTTGGGTAGCGTCAAGCTTATGGATATATGATATGACATTAGCTTAGTGGCAAACGAGAATGGTGATTGCCGGTATTATGATTTTACCATCGTCGGTTTGGTTAATAGAACCAATGGCGACGATAGAAAGGATAGAGAGAAGGACGAGGAAAGAAAATAGAGGCAAAAATAGACATAATGCTATTGATGTATCTTTTAACTTAAAAGAGTGCTATAAAAATAATACTGAAATTTTTAGTCTTATTTACAAAGTAAAATAAAAATATATTATAGAAATAATTTTTATCATGTAACTAATCTTTACTACTTTAAAAGAAGGAGTTGGTGGTTGATGAGTCCTCTCCCATATCTCTTCTCAGCTTGTTGCAAATAACGCACAGAATAATAGAGACAAGAGACACGAATTTTTACGTGGAAAACCCTCATGGAAAAAACCACCAGGCGCTCGAAGGCAAATCACTATATTTTGGAGAGATTACAATGGAGAGACTCTCGAGGGCTTATTCATCCTATGGAACTGGATGCTTATATAGTATTGGGGATAGAGTCCCACATGGAAAGTAAATAAAAATAAAAGTCCTACGTAGATCACTTTCCAATAATTGTTGAAAAGTGACTCGGTTCGAAAGTGACCGCAAAGGACTCTTGCGCCCATTCTGCTTTCTTTCCATATGAGACCGTGCTATATATACCACCGCAAAAGTCTCTCCATTGTAATCTCTTCGCTTCTCTCGCCTCGTTGCGTTTCCATTTGATCTCAATAAAATCATTTCGAGCTCTAAAGTTTTTCCCGCAACGACGGACACCTGCTACTACGTAGCACCTAACTCCGAACCGCAAAACCGCGCCCATAAAACCACCACCGCAAAACCCATACCTCGCTTCTCTCGCCTCGTTGCGTTTCCCTCCATTTCGATCACCTTACATCCATCAAACCATCACACCGCCGAGATGGCGCCGTCCACCACGGTGGCGCGGCTGCGGGAGCTGACGCCGGGGCCGGGAGCGGAGATCTCGGCCGATGGCGCGGCAGCCCTCGCCGAGTGCTGCGCGGGCCTCCTCCGCCCCGGCGGCGGCGACGCCGAGGCCGTGCGCTCGGCCCTCGACGCGCTATGCGCCGCCGGCGGGGAGGCGATGCGGCCCCACGCAGACGAGCTCGCGCCGTTGGTCATGGGGCCGCTCGGGGACGGCGACGCCGCCGTGCGGGAGGCAGCCAGAAGGTTCCTCGTGCTGCTCATGGAGGTATTGGGGGTTCAATTTTGTTTCCTTTTTCTTCGCTGTTTAGAGCTTATGGCGTTGCATCATTATTATCTATTTATTTTGCATGAGTTGCAGTTGGGTTTTGAGCTAGTTACTTGCAATAAGCCCCAACATAATGTTGATAATGTATATGCAACAGAAAGATGAGATCATAAAAAAAATAAGCGCGTGCAAGTTTTCAACAATGTAATAGTACTACACATGCCACTGCCTTCGAGAATATGAATAATTCACATGAATGTGATCTATTTGATTAGAGTACATAATTACCATATTTTGAAGTAAGATTAGGATAAATGTAACAACGCTGGGATAAGTTAGGAGCGCAATTTATTTGGTGTAAAAATGTTTACGCATTCTACTGCCATTAAGATTAAAAAAACACTTTGTAAAAAAAGAGCGCATATATAATGCATCATAATTTTGAAGGAAGCTACTGGTTGTACGTGCAAGATTTATTGTGAAAAACAGAAACAATTACTTGTTGTAAGTTCTAAAAAATGATTAGTTTGCATTATTATTATGTGCTCAAAATTAAGATGTGCACTTCGTGCTTTGGGTACTGATGTTGCAGATGAAGGAGATGAATGCAAGAATGGAAAATGTAGAAAGAGCTTCTGGCATATCAAATGTCCAACACAGCCATTGTATGACAATAGAAATTGAATCCTCTGATACCATTCAAGTAAGGAAAAGTCCAAAAGAAAAGACCAGCACAAGAGATATCTCACTTCTTGCAGGTATTCTGCACTTTATTTTGAAGCAAGCACTCAGTAATTCAGGCCTAGAAGTGTAAAGTGTGCATTTAAGATTAATTTGTTTTTATGAAACCAGAGTCCATAAAAAACCACTAAAACGAATCTTACTGTTTCAAACAATGGTTTCCAACTTATCATGGTTTACAAGTATTAATTGTCAAATAACTAATTTTTACATCAATAATGCAATTTTAATATTTGAAAGGGCACTAGAAGTGTTCCAAAACCAGTTAATTTATTAGTATTGATGCTAACTGACCAAAATGGCCATGATTGCATATTTGCATCGAAGTATATAAATTGGCTGGTTCATTAGAGAAATGTAGTGAATCTTCAATCTTTGTGCAATTAGTCTCGCCATCATTTAATAATACTAACCAGAAATATTAGAAACAAAAATTAAAAGACTGTTTTTGCAGTTTCTAGAGAGACCCCTCTGTTTCCGACTGAGTATGTTTTAAAATGATCTACATTGAATTTTAATATTAAGGCTGGTTGGCCATGGATCTGTTCCTGCCGGTAACTATTCTTGGCCAGATAGTTTTGGATTATTCTTACTGGCCAGTAGATAGTGGATCAGTTTTCACTAGTAACAGGTTTCAGCCAATCAACCTAATTACTACTGCAAGGAATAACAACCAACTGGCTATATAACAGGCTAAGAACAAGCAATATTTTTTAAGAAACCTGAAACTCTACCTTTTCTGTTATGCTTTCTTCACAGTTTGTTTTACCATAGCTATTCCTCATTATTGGGATGCAATCTTTCCATCCTTATTTGGTACAGGAGGAGATGTTACAAGAAAATCAGTTGAACCTATAAAGGTCTTCTCTGAGAAGGACCTAGTAAGGGAAATAGAACAAGTTACATCTACTTTACAGCAAGATAATGAGTGGTCACTCCGGATAAGTGCAATGCAAAGAGTGGAAGGCTTAGTTCTTGGAGGTCGTTAATTCCTGCTCATTTCTGTTGGCTTTACTATACACATTAAACGTTTAAACATATCAATTAGGTTAGTGAAAGAATTCTTCTGAGGGCCTTTTCTTTTTCTTCTATTACAGGTGCTGCAGATTATTCAGCCTTCCCCATGCTCTGTACCCTCTGCATTTCATTGAGCCTTGGAGGCAGCCATTTGTGCATCCTGAATCCTGATTCTGTCTTTTCTATGTCTGTGCTACTTAACACAAACATGGACGAATCCACCAAGGAAAAAAACACACTCAAGAGGCTAGCATGAAGCAGGCAAAGGCCTCAAAAACTCCTGCATGCAGCATGAACCTTCCAGATCATATTTGGTCGAGAATTGCCCATGAACTAAGCCCTGGGGCTTGCTACAATCTGCTTATTCTGTGCTGCATTGCAGGCTGTTGTGCTTTGCTTGGTGGATACATACCTGAAGCTCGGGCCAGCGTTCTTGCCGTATTTGGAGAGGCTGGACAGCGCACAGCTGCAGCTCGTAACGACATACGCCAACAGGCTGTCCCAGACCAGATTTATTGCGGTGGACGTTTGATGCAGGCATGGGCAGCATACCATTTACTCGTTTAACCTCTCCCCCTTCATGCCCATGTGTGCACCAGAAGGGCAACCCCAATTTATGAGGGTAGATTGTAATAATAACTACCGGTATCCAGAAATATGTGGTCAGTGCAGAGTACTAGAGGGTACATAGATACTACGTAGCAGCAGCATTTCATTTCATTTCATCTCCTTCCCTACATCTGTTGTGGTTTAAAGGAAAATAAAGGCTGTGCAGTTCCTATGTTGTGAAATTTCCATCTTGTTCAGTTGCTCCTTTGGCCGTACTGCTCCCCTCCATCCATCTTCATGTGCAGGATATCTCCTTGCTGGAGAAGTATTTTACCTCTTGTTGGGATTATCAGTCCTGCTGACTGCTGAGCTATCTCTTCACGCAGGGAAATCTCGCAACTGCTACATTTGGGATTGATCGGGAGTCCATTTATAAATGAAGTCCTATCAAGAGGAGTTGCATTTGGAAACGTTCGTTCTTCTTTCTTTTTTACAGAGAATTACCAGGTAAATTAACTTGGCGTTGGCTTTGGTGGCGGGTTGCAAAAGATTGTAAATTTTACAAACTGGCTAACTGTATAGGCTATCGTGGGTAAGCCTATCCAAAAAGAGCCGGTAAGACCTGTCGAATTGAAGTGATCATGTGTGCATATGGCGAGGCAGCGCAGCAGGTGTGAATGACACATTTTGTCACCGTGGCGAAAACCTCTTGGCTAATGTACTCCAAACTGTATAGGCTATCTCTACTCCAAACACTTTACTCGTCTGTTTTTTTATGTCTGTACTTTTTATTCATCTAGATGCAAGTGTATATAAAACATGTGAAGGCGGAAATAATACACGCAATAACCTTTCCATTGGCCAGCTAGGTATATTTATGGCTTAGATTACAACTGAATAGGAAACAAAACACAACTGAATAGGAAACAAATTAGGAATCCTAGTCATGCTAAATATAGCTAACTGGTCGTGACTTTCGGCACTATTGCCGATCCGGCAATGGGCATGATTACGTGCTAACAACATGCATGATGTTATACATGCTTGACGTCTTTTTCTCTCATGTCAGTCACTCTTTTTCTTCGAGGTTGGCCAACTCAAGAATATGGCCTCCTCACAGCGATGACAACCTCCCATTCTCACTCATATCGTTATATCCCTCCTCACTAGCCACGACAACCTCCCATTCTCACTCATATTGTTATATCTGTTTTAGTCGCTGTCTAACGATATGAAGGATCTTCTTGCCATCGTCCGTGATGTTGTGGTCCTCACCAACAATGGCACACTCCTAGCTACCCAGTGGCTTTATATGATCCATAGCCCATCTTCAATGCAAAGCTTTATCTTGTATCTGGCAGGGCTTCCCATCATCGAGTTTCTTTGGCTATTGACTTCTTCAACAATGCCGACACTCACCACTCGTCGTCGCGGCCCTTGACTCCTTTGACTCTAGCCTTTCTCTTCAATGGCTCTAGTGAGAAGCACGACATTGTCATGGTCGAACTGTTAAGGTGAGTAGCACAACATTGTCCTCAGTTCTAGTATTGCCACCTTAGCTCTTCATTTCCGTGGATCAGTGTATTTTTGCAAAACAAATCGATGATATTGCACTGTTTCGTAGCTTTCTCTGACACCATTCTATTATCCTTGTTACAACTTTTATTTTTATTTAAAAATTTAGTTATTTTTTCATTGAAGTCGTATGTAAATTAAATTGCTAATTTTATTTACTTTATTATGAATTTTGATTGTTTGTGAATTTTACTTTGGAATTCAAATAGAAATCAAATTATAAATTTCATTTTATTTTGCATTTTAATTAATTTTTGTTGGAATTCATATACAAATCTAATTGCTAATTTTTCTTTGATTTTTATTTTAAATTACAGTTATTTAGCGATTTTACTATGGAACACGTATCGAAATCAAATTGCTAATTTTATTTATTTATTATTCTGAATAACATTTAGTTTTTGTTGGAGTTTGTAGGGAATTTGTATTGCTAATTTTATTCTATTTTTTATTTTAATTTTTAGTTATTTCTAGATTGTCCTTAACATGAACTCTTTTTTTAATCTAGACCATTATAATGTGGACCCACCACTATCAATGGTGTAGATCTTTTTGTAACAATTCGGCTCATAATGGCTCATGTGTGTGTACATGATGATATGGATTAGTCTCACATTGTTAGCTTAACTTGAGAAGCACTAACATATAAACCCATAGACACATTTGGAAATAACCTCTGATTAACCGTTTTGCGCAAAACGAGGACGAAAGCGCAAACAGTTGTTACGTGTGCGTGGTTTATCCATAATGGGGTTAGATCTAAGTTGGTTTGAATCCTAGGGCATTACAAATAGTATCAGAGCCGACCTTCGCGTTTGCACGGGCGCGTACGGGTTAGGAGCGTGGGCATATAACGTATAGCGCGTGTGGGCCTGGAGTGGATATACGGCATTGTATATGTACCAGCACTGGATGCACAGACATGTGCCAAGAGGGAAAGGTCTTGGTCATTTGCCTCAGTGTAGGTATGTTAGACTAACAAGAACATCAGGTTCTTTAAAGGGGTGTATGTAACACCTCGGCCTATAATGACCCATGTGTGTGTGCACATGAGGATGTGGATTAGTCATACATTGCTAGCTTAACATGAGAAGTATTAACATATAAACCCATAGGCACCATTAGTAATAACCTCCGGTTAACCGTTTTACGCGAAGCGATGATGAAAGCGTAAGCAGGTTGTTATGTGTGCGTGACTTATCTATAATGGGGTTAGGCCTAAACCGGTTTGAATCCTAGGGCGTTACACTTTTTCCTCCAATTAACGTGAAAATTTCTAGCCTTTGGGAGCGAATGTAGTGACTTTTTGCCTTTAGTTTAATAAGATAATAGAAGATAGATTGCATTTTGCACCAAGCAACTTTACTTGAGTTCACGTTGCACCAAGTTTTGCTAATACTTTCACTTTTCAACGGTTCTATGAAAGGTTTGTTGCAAAAACACCACCATTCAATACACACCATTACTTCAAATGGGATACTTATTGTTGGCCCTACTTGTTAGTGATAAAGGCAAATTTGGTCCTCAATGGGTCCCACGTGTAAGAAGCTACATGGTGTAACAGAACCTGGTGTTTTTTGCCACAACTTTCGCTTAAAACTAGTGCAAAGTAAAAGTATTTGCAAAACATGGTGTAAAGGGAAACTCGTGTAAACTTACCCTGTGGTAATTTCAATTTACTCTTAAATAAATCAATGTTTGCTATGGTGGTGTACATGAGGGAGAGAAAAACATCCATGTCTTTGGCATGACCAATTGAATTTGTCCATTATAGTAGTACTAGTTGTAGAAATATCTACTATTTAAAAGAAATAGTTGATGAATGCTGAGTGATGTGTTCTCTACCTTCTCCCATCTCCCCTCTCACGTTCTCTTCCACCATAAAATGTAATTCTCTAACAAAAAAATCACGTCATAACTACACAAATTAACTACTCCCACAAGTTCCTTTTATATAGGTATCTGTCATCCTCTTGTATCTCTCTACTTTTCAATCATCACCAACGAATAAAGTTGCAACAAACGTTGATGTTGCTAGGTCATCTTGTTCATCATCATCGAGTGAGACCACATCTGCAAATTGGCCGCAGGCGACAAGACAATGCCGATGCCTAACTGAGAACGTGGTATAATCCAAGCCAAGGGCATAGCACAAGCCAGACCTATCAACATCAGTTTGATGTGCTGGCTTATATATTTTTTTCAATAGAAACGCTCAGACATTAAACTAAGTAAGGCCTTACGAGTGCAGTGAGGCGTGCATCTGTGCGTGAGCAAGCAAAGTAAGGGTGAGTGAGTAGCCTTGTTCTTTTCAGCTTATGACTTCTCCTAAATAAATAAATGTGACGGCTTCTCCGCCGTTGATTTGAAATGGTTTATCGGGATAACCTTTTTCATAGCGGTTTATTGGTATTCGATTTGTTCGCACAAACGCTCGTGTTAGGACAAAAAATCGTCAGCTATAGCCATAAGTCGCAGCCGAACAAAATGCACCCATAATATAGCGGTGGTGATGGGTAATAATAATATAGTAGTGAAGAGCAGAGGAGTTGTCCTAGAGGGAATCTTTCATATGTCTGGTACCGTAACTACTTTTTTAATTTACCCCTTGGACGCCCTTTTTGTAAATTTAGCTCTCTTCCGAACTCAACAGCCGTAGCATGCGACACGTATGATTGCCGCGCTATAGCAGCTTGGCAGGTCTTGTCGTGTCACCAGAACTCAGTAGCACCTACCAAGCAACCACTGCTCGGCAGGTCATCGGATAAATAAGTGATTGACTTAAGTATAATTAACACTAATTAAACATTATATTACACAATTAGCACTAGTTAAATAGGATCAACACTAATTAATCACTACCGCGACCGGCCGGTTTGGTCCTACCGGGGGATAGGGAGCTCGAGCTAGGAGAGCTACCTATGTTTGCAAAAATAACGTCGGGGATCAAAGTTTTTATTAAAAAACTATCTACAGTGCCAGCGACAGATATGCGAAGAACCGAGGAGTGCAGTACGAGACTGGTTGCGGGTGCCGCGGCCCATTAATGAGCCTTCACGTGCTCTGCCAATCCCCCACCTCCCCTACCCTTCCTCTCTCTCTCTCTCTCTCCCCTCCCAAACCAACACCTTTCCGTGTGCGCCATTGCGAGCTAGAGAGAATGTGAGATACCTCAGCCTCTTCCGCCCAACCACCCTCGCCTTGTCTCCACTCTCGCCTCCCCTCGCGCGGAGCGGCATTGGTACTTGCTAGTGTGTGCTGCTACGTGGGCCTCCAGGCGTCCTGCCCCGCTCACACGCGGCCCCGATCGGCCGCTCTCCGGCGCTGGCAGGTGGGCCTCCCTCCCCGCCCTTCTCGCAGGGCACCCGCAATGGCGTGAGGAGCTCGCCTCGCCGCCGGGGAAATCACAGAGGAGCACCCCCCCCCCCGGTTCGGGGTTGGGTTGGGGCGGAGGTGACCCGTCGTTCCTCCATTCCGCCGTTTTCGTCCGCAAAAGCGGCGCCTTTTCAGGTGTGGCTTTGCTGGATTAATCCCTCTCGCTTTTTATCTCTAATCTCTATTTATGTTTCGCTTTTGACGCCGCAGTTTGTTTCCTTCCTCCTGCCTTACCTGCTGATAGGAGCAGGAGTAATTAATGAATGCTAGGCGAGTAACCTTCACCTTCTCCTACCCTGCTCTATACCAATCTAATTCTAACCCGGCCGGGCCGATCCATGGGGACCATCGCCTCGCTCGACTTTACCTCCGGCCTCATTGCCATTGGCTGCAAACACCCTTTCGCTTCGCGGTTGCTGCTGATGCTGCGTTTTGTTCTTCGCGGAATAACTTAACCAACCGAAAGAGGAGGAGCTTTCGTTTTTCTGCCAACCACCGCCTATCTCCGGTTCGGCTCTTGGTTTTATCTGCCCCGGCGTTTCGCCGACCAGGTTCCGTCCCAATCGCGAGATTTCCATCGCGCCTTTAATTTATTCCGTTCTTTGTTTTTATTTTACCGCCATCTTTGCCTTGATTTGCTCTGCCTTGCTTTGGTTGGGATGTTTATACCAGTTCCGCCATTTGGGTAAGAAAAGTTGGTGCCTGCCTTTCTCTGCGTCGCGCTCTCCTTCTGCTTCGTGCGTTTGGGAAAGAGCTGAGCTTTCTTGCCCTGCCTGCCTTCCCTTTCGTGCGGATTTGATTTCTTGGTTGGACGCGTACGCATCGCATTGCTTTGGCCTTTGGGGGGAGCTGAGCTGAGCTCGGTTTGGGCAAGAAATTCCCTACCTTTCGCGGCGTGGTTGCGACATTCGCAAGCTTCTCTCGTCCTTCCTTCCCTCGCGGTCTTGCCGCATTTGCGTTGCGTGCTAAGTTGGAGATTACCCGAGCGAGCCTCTCCTTGCGTTAAGCTTTTTCCTCTTGGCTTTTCATGCAGTACATGTACATATGTAAGTATCCAATCCAAGTACTCTACTCGCCTGCCTGCCTTTACCATATTTTCTGTGCCTCTCTTTTGGCTGCTCCTGTGGCCTTTCGAGGACCGGTGAAATGTGATCATGAGTTCTTGTGGCGGCATCTCCTTCTGTCTCTCTCTCTCTCTCGTAATAGTTGCCATTCCCGCCCGTAGTCTCGTCCTTTGCTAGTTCGTCTCCTCGGGGAGGGAGGTGGGGGAGTGCGTTTCACGTGTTGATTCCTTACTCTCTCGTCGCCGGGCTTGGCGATGTGAGGGGCGCTTTTGGATGCAGTTGTTTTTTGTTGTGTTGTTGGCCGCTTGTCTTGTCGCGTTCTCCTCTTTCTCCCCCCTCTCTATGGTTCAAAAGTTTTTGGAACTGACTGACTCTTCTGTCTCAAAGTTCCAAACTTTGAAATCTTGTTAGTACTAATGCTGCTGATAGGATGCCCCATGTCCGTGGTTTATAATGTGTGCTGTGGTGGATTTGCTTGCAGGGTGGTGTGATGAAAGGGGTTCAGGATAGGAAGCTGAAGAAGAAGCAGGACCTGCAGGTTCTGGGACCCTTCCCTGGATGCCTGGGGAGGATGATCAACATGTTCGACCTGAGCAATGGCGTGGTTGCGACCAAGATGCTCACCGAGAAAGTTCACAGAGATGGTACCCATCTTTCTTTCTTTCCTTTTCTTCCCTCCATGTTATGTAAGAATTCTTCTGCGTATGTGGATTTCTACTTAATGTTATGCAATATATTTGTCGAACGATAAGTGAATTGACTGTCTTTCCTCATCAGCTAAGTTTTTGAGTGAACTGACCGATGCATGTAACTCAATTTGGTATCAGAGCCAAGAGGTCTTGAGTTTAAGGCCTCTTCTATTCCACGTCTTAGGTATGAGCGAGTTTACATGTAAGAGGGAGTGTCAAAGTATAAATGAATTGATTGTCTTTCCTCATCAGCTTAAACTTTTGGGTGAACTGGCTGATGCATGCAACTCAATAATATTCTGCTTCACCAATCTCTGATGCAATGTAGCATATGCTTTGCAGTTTCTGTGGCTGGTAAAGACCGGACTAATACTTTCAAGATGGCAATTAATCAATTCCCAACTCTGATAGAAGATAAACAAGTATGTGAATGGTTCATCTTCCTTTCGTTTCTGTTATTTTTAAACTTAAGCTTAATTTACTGTTACAATGTGTGATATGCCGTTCTCTTGTTAATTACAGAAGGACAGTCAGCAAAGAAGGAACTCCCCAACTAAAAGATCAGACTCACCCATTAAAAGATCTGGTGTGATGCCTGTTAAGATGCTTATGGAGCAGGACATGTCGAAAGAAGGGGTGTCTCACGAGGAGCCACTTAATGTTGTTGCAAGATTGATGGGTCTAAATGATGCTCC
Source organism: Melocanna baccifera (assembly GCA_036346265.1). Classification (NCBI taxonomy): domain Eukaryota; kingdom Viridiplantae; phylum Streptophyta; class Magnoliopsida; order Poales; family Poaceae; genus Melocanna; species Melocanna baccifera. Next base: position 976,447 of record JAYEVJ010000436.1, read on the forward strand.
AGTTCATCAAACTGATTTGATATCGGGAAGACGATCGAACAAGGAATATCAATCTGGTGGTTTCGAAGAGAACAGCCGAAATCTCAAGCCAAAGAAGGAAAGCAAATGCCACCAACACCAAAAGTCAGGAACATGGGGTGCTTTTAGTGATCAACCTTCAATAATCAATAGCAGCAAGAACAAAAACCAAGGAAAGGAGCCTTCTTCTGAGAAGAGCATGTCCCTTGTCCGTGAAAAGTTTGCTGAAGCAAAACGTCTGGCGGCAGATGAGAAGCTTCTCCACTCGAAGGAGTTCCAAGAAGCACTGCAGTTTCTAAGCTCAAATAAAGACCTATTCCTGAAGTTCCTTGATGAGCCAAATCCACTGTTATCAAACAACCATGATGAGTTCCAACCTGTTACACCACCTTCCGAAATAAAGCAAATAACTATACTGAAGCCATCCGAATCAATGAAGAGAAAAGTTAAAGAATCAATGAAGAGAAAAGGCAACATTCTTTTGGGGAGGCAGCTATATTCAGATGGAGATGAAAGTGAAGGGAACAGATACAGGCGCCATCAGAGCTTAAATGTTTCCCCAGCAAATTCAACTTTGTCTGAACCAACAAGAATTGTAGTACTAAAGCCGGGACTTGCTAAGTCCCATGAAGCCAAGATTCCAAGGTCCCCATTATCATCATCAACAGCAGCAGATAGTGAAGATGATAGCATGGTGGCGGTTGATGAAACGGTATGCTCGAGAAGACTGGCCAAGGAGAACACTTGGCAGATGAGGATGCGCTTAAAGGACAAGCAGGATGAAGAAAACCTGCTCTCTTATGAACAACATGATATTTATATTGGAGATGACTCCTTTAGTAAGTCAGAAGTTGAGAACACGAAAGAAGTGTCTGGTGAAATAAGTGAGGATTTGGAGTTTGGTACTCCCACATCTGGCCATTCTTGGGATTTCCTGAGCAGGAGCGGCAGCCCTTACTCTGCATCATGCTCTAGTCAGACATCCCATCAACGTGAACCATCGGTGGTTAGGGAAGCCAAAAGGCGGATTTCAGAGAGATGGTCAATGGTATCATCAAATGTCAGTGGTGGTGAGGAAGAAAGGGAAGCACGTAGAAGTACGGGCACACTAGGTGAGATGCTCACTATCCATGAAGTGAAGAAAGATCAGGAAGAGTTTGGGGGAGTAACATTGGAGAGCCGAACACCTGAGCCGGATTCGGAAGAGCCTTTCACATGTTTGCCAAGGTCTAGATCTGTTCCAGTTTCTTTGTCTTATGGAGGCATTGAGTTGAATGGAGTAGCCATTGGTTCTCAGGAAGCCAACAAGGAAAAGAATAGGAAGTCATCATCATTTAGGGAAAAGCTTTCCAGTCTGTTCTCCAAAAATAAGAAATCAGCTCAGGAGAAGTTAGATCCATCTGGAACTTCTTCTGCTAACGATATGCTTAAGCATGGAAGTGCTGTGACTATTGTTGATGTCAATGAAGACTCTAACCATTTTGCACTGGACAGTCCACAGAAACATACTTTGCTTAACATTGATGAGAATACTATGCAAAGACTTGTGACTAATTCTTGTCACACTAATGATATGGCCAGCATCGCTGCCAAGGTCATTGAACACTTCTTTCTCAATACTTGTCTTATTACAGATGTTCATACTTTTGTACTTTTACTTCTGTAGCCATACAAAGTTCAAATTATGAAAATTTGGCTCTACACTGTCATCTTTTTTACCACTGTTGTTTATGCTTTTGTACTTTTACTGCTGTAGCCATCGAAAGTCCAAATTATGAAAGTTTGGCTCTATTTTGTCAGGATATTTCTTCCATGCCAAGTCTTGGTGCACCAGGAATCTTTGGTGAGTCTCAGGACCAACCAAGTCCTGTATCTGTACTAGATGGACCATTTCTCTGTGATAACAATAGGAGCCTACTGTACTCATCTGAAAATTTCATCACTGCATCCCCACGTAAGCTGGAAACCCATTTACAATAAACTCAAGTAATTTTCATAATTTATGTCAATGACATCTGTACGTGTCTGTGCAGAAGCATTGTCCAGGTCTCCGCTTATTGGGTCATTTTCACGATCCCTGTCTCGGGAGGATCCCCCACTGGAAGTCATGTCACCAAATTCTTTGAGACTTTCAAGACTTTTTTCTAAGGCTGATGAAGACCAAGACCTGTTGACATTTATCCAAAATTTAGTCTGCTCTGCTGGCATGGATAGAGAAGGTTGCATATTAGCAAGCCCTCTGGATCCAAAGTTGCTTGAAAAGTTTTCAGATTACCTAGAAGACGGAATTAAGTTGAGGGAAAGGGGGTTAAAAGAGAGGCTTCTTTTTGATGCTGTCAATGAAGCACTCACTGAGCTCACCTGGACAACAGAATTGGCTGCTTACCCATGGGGTCGACCATGTTCTTTGGAACGCAAAGATTGTGAGAATGATTTCAGTAATTCAACGGCTGATGAAATTTGGCAAGTCATTAGAAACTGGTCGATACTTGACAAGTATCCGCCTGGAGAATTTACTGAAAGAAACCTCCTGGTGGACATGATACTTAAGAGGGAGGTGGCGGAAATGGCCAGTGCTGACACGACACGGTTAGAGACATTTGAACTCAACACCATGGTTTGTGCAATGGTTTTGGAGGACCTGATTGAAGAGGCGCTTGTAGATCTGACTAACAACATCTAGTGAGGTACATCCACACTCTACTATTAATTTTGCCTCTGTCCCCTAATGTTGCTGTTCACGTGGAACTTGCTGCTGTAACACTACTCCATTTATTCATGGTACCACACAAATGTGATGCCAAACGTGCCTTGGCATAATATATCCTCTCCTTTTTTTTGATATAGAGGCATTGTTGTAATTAGCTGATCTGTTTTTAGGTTTTGATAAATAAATTGTGTCAGTGTTGTGCTTATCACTTTTTCTCGCACAGACAACACAAGACAAAAATAACTAATTTCATCCTTCTATTGTACGCTGTTGGTGTTACTTATGGTTAGGATTATCTCATTCAAGATGGAGAAATTAAACTAGAGAAGAGAAAAGAGTGTAAAATATATTGCTTCCTTTGTGGGGCCCCATGGTATCAGTCAGTCCAATGCATGGTCTGATGCATAAGACATCAAAATATGCAGCTTGGCATCTTAGAGCCTGTCCACACGACTCACAAGGTGAGCTAATCTTGTTAGGATGCATGCCAACTGTGATTTATTTATGTCAAGTGTACCATTTGTTTACTTGAAACATAGGGCCTATAGGCTGTACCGCTATAGTGAAACTTCGTACCTGTTTTAACAGTAAGACAAATGTTGATTGCCCATTGGCATGTTCCGGTGAATCAGACAGGCAATCACCTTGTCTTCGCCGTGATATTAGCATATTTTTGGGGTTTGCCAAAACGAGGAACAATCACAAGAGAATCTCTTGAGCTTGCATATCAAATTTACAAGTGGGAGCTAATTTTCATTGAATCTGGAACGACGGCATCAAACATGGAGCCGTGGTGTCCCGTGCCATTCAGTTATATAATTTGACCCATATTGTTTGCTGCTGGATTAAGAATTGTGCTGTGGTTGTCGTCTGATTGGATTAGGATTGTGGCTGCGTGCGCCTGAGCATTGACATGTGAGCTACTGTAGCTTCATGTGGGTGTGCCATCAGGACCCACATGTCAGGCAACGGCTACTGAGTAGCATACCACAGGAGAGCTGCTGCAGGTTATTGGGGACCTGGAGGAGGTCCAAAAGTTGGTCTGTTGCCCTGTTTATCTTTTCAGGCCAACATGTGAATTTCTGGAGCATCTGCTGTGTAATAACACCACCCTGAGTCCTGACCACCTGCTTGCAAGTTGCCACTGCTGCTCTACACAGTCTCTTATTTTTAGGGCTAGTGGCAACTGTTGTTACATTGTCTCTTCTCACCTGTGATAAATGATGTAGAGCAGTGGTAGTAAGAAATATTTACAGGGTAAACAAGTCTGCCCTCTGAACTGTGAACTCTCCTAGCACTAAACAACAGATTCACTCCATGTGAACTGTAGCTAAAGCATATGCAAACCTGTGGGCACCTGTGTCTGTAAAGCCCCTTGCGTCGTTGTTGCTCGCAAATCTGCCACTTGAATTTAATGCCGGAGGAAACCCTTTTTTAATCAAGAAAGAGTTTTGTCTAGTACAATTGTACTAGATGATGTTAAGCTGTGAACAGTTTTGGTTGCAGTGTTATAAGATGTGTGCTCTTCTTCTGCTTTTGCAGTCTCTCTTGCTGCTGTTTGTTGGAGTGGTGTGGAGTGTTTTAGTAGCAATCGTAGTTTGAAGCAAATCAAGCAAACATGGATGACAAGGGAGCAGTAAATGCAGCAGGAAGTTTGATTTGAAATTTGCCCTTCTGCTCCGTGTCGATGGCCATGCATGCCGGTGCCATTGGCTCGTGGGAGGAGGGTTGTATTTCTGCTCTATTCTTTGGGTGTATATGCGTTTAGAAAATTCGTGACTTTTCGGAGAAAACAAAAACTAAAATCCAAGAGCTCAAAATAGAAACAGGGCCTTCGTTGGTCAGTACTAGTGCGGCTGTTGGATTAGTGTATACTAGCGAGAACTGTGTGAAGCGTGAAGAAATAGTGTACTGGGGGGAAGAAGGGGAAGCCGTTGGGATGCACTTTTATTAGGGCACAACGGTTTTCTGCTTTCCTGAGAAAAGTTGCTTTTTTTTCTGGTCTGGCAATGCAGGCTGCGCCTGTCTGTTCCTCATCGATGTGGTGGCTGTTCGGAGTGTTAAGAAAATCTGCCACTTTCTTTGGCTGCTATGGCGCCTCTGCTTTCCATGGTTGGTTCATCCGCTGCCTGTACAGAAACTAGCGGAGCAATGACGACGAGGAGCACCCTGATTGAACAGACAAATCAACGATCTGCATCGACCGTGTTATAACAAAAGGGGCTTTTCCTGGCTGGATTGCATCTGCGATCGACCAACAAGCATTGCGCTTGGAGTTGGATATACTGCTACTAACCAGTTAGTATTTTTGTGACGACGAGTCACTGTGCACAGAGAGTACGTGTCACACCATTTTTCGACGACGTCAGAGAATCTCTCTGTCCCCCTGAAGGTGAGAATAACCACTGCCGATCGATGTGGTTTCTACCCGATGCAGATAGATGCAGATGGATGCAGTGATCTGAGGTCCAGTCCCAGACCCAGCAACCCAGGCCGTGAAACTTGTTGGCATGCAGGCTTTATTTCCGGTTCCGGTCTGTCGTTGCGACAAGTTTCCGGTCGGCCGAAAGGCGCAAGCTAGCGTTCCACGGCAAGATCCGGGAAATGTTTGCAACCCAACACGCAAGAACCGGATCGGCAAGCAAAAAAGAGAAAAAGATCATCATTGGACGTACTAGACGGCGCTGCTGCATGCCATGCCCCCTTGTCAGTTCAGTTCATGCAGCGTTCAGTTCGAATCATCGACCAAACCAAGGAGAAAAGCCAGCAAGCAGCTGCCATCCAAGCGACCAACCAGTACCTACAAACACAGCACCAATTCACCAACCAAACATGAGCTACAGCTCTCTCTCTCTCGCCCCCTTGTCTGGTTCAGATCTCAGGTGGTCCATATGTACTCTCTCTAGCAGACCAGCACCTATATAATACTAGTCCATGCCTGTATTCATACATATTACACAGCTATACATACACAGCTACACGCAGAGATACATACGCATACGTCTGGACGACAACACAGCTAGCTTTGTTGCCAAAGCAAATTTGCTGTCGCTGGCAAACTGGTCCTGGCTGCTTGCGGACCAACTTGGGAGGGGCATGCAGCAGCAGCAGGTAACTGGCAAAAAAAACTCATCAACAAGCCATCATTCATAGCAGCCCAGCTGCTGCTGCTTTTCGCCCACGGACACATCATGTGCGCGCGATGTTATGTAAGTATGCGTGCAGCGTGCGTACCCCACAAACATGCAGTACATCGATGCAGAGTAACGACACCGCTGTGCCATGAGTGACCATGCATGCACGAGATCCAGATGCAACTGTACGTACGTACGTACGTATGTCCGTGGGGCTTCTCATCCAGGTCCACATGGACTCACGGGGGGGAAGGCGGTCGCAAGCAACAACGATCACTTTCGGTCAAATAGCCCATTCCCCTCAGGCCCTCACCAGCGTCACCGCACGGCCCATTCCCATTTTTCAGGCCCAGCTCTTCTCTGATTCTATTTCTCTCCCTTCGCCCCGACGCCCCCGGTTGCCTCCCTTCTTCAGTCTTCCCCTCCCTTCAGTTGAGTTCCCCTCGACGCCGACGCCGACCACTAGGCCTCTCCTCTCTCTGGCGGCGCACGCCGCACGGGCGGTAGCCGGTCGGGCTCTGGGCGCAGGTTCTCCTCCTTCCGACTCCGAGGCTCCGACGTCGACAACCGGCCCGCCGCCCGCATCGGTCTCTCAGACGGTCAGACCTCTCCGTCTCCATGGTGGCGCATAGGTTCAGGACCATAGCTTCGTCTCCTACTCTCCTCCCTCGTCTCCCTCCATCCGACCGTCCCGCCGACGTCTGGCCCGTGTCGCTCAGCTTCCTGTCTGGGTCGTCTCCCCCTCGTGGCTCTTGCTCATCCCTCCTCCCAGTTTCCCAGATCCCACGGGTCCGCCACTGCATCGGCGTCCGGCGATTCACCCCTGACTAGCCTGCGGGCTGCGGCCATGGATGCTTGTGGCTCTCTCTAAGATTTTTGTAGATCTGATTTTTTGTTTTGTTTGCAGATTGCTGGAATTTGGGGGTAACGAGTTCAACAAAGTTAGCTTTCAATTTTGGGTATGAACTTTCTTACTGCTTTACCTAATATTATTCTTTTCACCGAATATTACTACCTAGAAGCATATTTCGATGGTCCTTACTATCAATTCCCTCCAATTTGTTTGCAAGGTTGTCTGATTTTCTCCAGCGAACCTGAGCCTCCACTTTAATTTTGGTGCTATTCCCGTTCTTGCAGAGCCATCCACCCAAATTCGGTACATGTACTCCCCCATTTGATTACCGATCTCATTTTAATGTTCTCTGCTACATATTTGTAAAATCTTATTTTATATGGATTAAATGACTGAATGTTCACTTCCATTAAAACAGTTTGTTGTTATATTCTAGCAATAATTCCAAATCCTGCAGCCCCTCAATCTGTATTGTGACACTTGCAGCAGTGTGTTCTTTGTCTACTTGCAATTTTATCACTTTAGTTTGTCACATATATCCCCCTAATCAACCATATGTTAATGTTGTTTTTGTCACATCTATCCCCCTGATCAACCATATGTTAATGTTGTTTTTAATCATTATGAAATCCATATTCCTCAAATATATACTCCTCAAGTTAATCTATTGCATTCTAGCAAGATCTATCCATAGGACTGGGAGAACCAATGGTAACTATATAGTTAACATTGGTTACTGGATTTCCATACAGGACTGAGATTAGGTAATACAAAAAAAATTGAAACTGAGTTTTATTGGATGATTCATGCTAGATCTAATTCCATTCTGGTTTGCCACAAAGGCACAAACTAAACTTCTAGTTAGTTCATACTTCATAGTGCTACAAACCCTACTTTGCCAGAAAACAATCTGGGGCACGGTGATTTCAGCTTTTACAATGAAGATCGATTGACCACCTCGGAGTGCAATTAGGATAGGAAATCATTCTCTTGCCAATGCGTATAAATACATGTACTACCAGCAGTATGCTCTAGTATTGGTTTTGGCTGTTTTCTGTAGGAGTGTAAGAGAAAGAAAAAGCTACGATGCCTTGTGGTCTAACCTGATCTTTGCTAATATGATCTTTGATATATGTTTGGTTTTGTAGATTTTTTAGTTTTAAAAAATAAAGAAGTTTGCAGAATTGAAATCTTTGTGGGAGAGAGCTGAAAAGAGGCAAAAAAAAAAAAAAGAGCAGGATTAGCAAGGTATGTAACTGTCATTAATCCCTATAATTTGCTATTTAATTCATGTCATTATGCTAGCCTTATGTCATCCATTTTCTCGTAGAAAATCATTAATTTATATAATTTCTGTATTTTTATTATATCTATGTACACATATCGTTGTATCGGTGTTTTGAGAAAAACGATATGTTACGGTATCCGTATCCAAGCAACCTAGCTTCGAAGTCCGAATACCCATCCAAAAAATCCTGGGTCTACCACTGGAGGGTATGCAGCAGCAACAACAAGTAACTGGCAAAAACTCATCAACAAGCCATCATTCTGTAAACGAGCCGAGCTCGAGCGAGCTTGACCTGGCTCGGCTCAAGCTCGGTAGAAACTCGAGCCGAGCTCGAGTGAGCTTGAGATTGCGTCGAGCTTCAAGCTGGGCTCGAGCTCGGCTTGAACGGCTTGTGTAGGCTCGGCACGGCTCGGTCGCAGGGGTGGAGGGTGCCTGCTTTGGTGGTTGCCGATTGGGGAGACGTTTGCGTAGGAGCCGTGGCCGGCGATGGCTCAGCCGCAGGGGCGGCCGGCGAGAGTGGCGCCGCGGCGGAGGAGAGCGCCGGCGGTGGCGGACATCGGGTGGCCGGCGCGAGGTGGCCTCACCGGGAAGAGGTCGGCGGCGCGGCCAGGTGGCCGGCGCGAGGCGGCCTCGAGCAGTGGGAGATCCGGATCCGGCCAGATCCGTGAGCGAGAGGCGGCGGGGTAGGGGGAGAGAGGAGGGGACGGGGCGAGGAGCGAGGAGGCGCGGGCCGGGAGAGAGGAGGCCCGCGATGGTGGGGGCGGGGCGAGAGGGGGCGGAGAGGAGGCGGCGGCGGGGGCGGCGCGCGAGGAGGATGGGGTGGGGGCCCGGGAGAGGAGGAGGAGAGGGACGGGGCGGGGCGCGAGGAATGGGCGGGGGCGCGAGCGCGGCGGGACCGCGGGACGGGAAACGTGCGCGTGGGGCGGGATCCGGGAATGGGACGGGATCTGGGAAACGGGCGCGGGGGGAAGCGCGGGATAAAAAAATCTTCAAGCTCGCGAATAGCTCGCTCGGCTCGATAAAAGCTCGCGAGTTTGAGGATGGGCTCGAGTTCGGCTCGTTTGGAGCTCGAGTCAAGCTCGAATCAAGTCTAAAGCGAGCTGAGCTTGAGTAGTTCGCGAGCTTCGAGCTTTTTTTACAGCCATCAGCCCAGCTGCAGCTGCTGCTTTTCGCCCACAAACACATCATGTGCGATGTTATGTAAGTATGCGTGCGTACACACGCACAGCTAGCCCCCACAAACAGTACATCGATGCAGAATAACGACACCGCTGTGCCATGACCATGCATGAGATCGAGATGCAACTGTACATACGTTACGTATGTCTACAAGCATCAGCACGACAGCACGCCAAAGGGAAACGGCAGTTCATACTAGTCCATGCTACTAGTTACTGCCAACAAAAGCATATATATATACTTCATGGATTCACCTGCTGTAAGAACGTACCAGCTGCATGCATGCTCATCGATCCAGGAGGCAGTGTGTAATTCACTTATTCGGACCGATCGATGTATTTTGTGGCCGGTTTGATGCCTTGCTTGGGTTCAATCCATCCTGCAATGGTGAAAATGAGAGTTACTCCTGATTCCTGAATGCATCAAAATCAGGAAGTAGAGAATTACTTCGTCTTCCTAAGACCCAGATAATGAGAGCAAGCGAAAGCACTATGCCAAGCAAGCAATTCAAGCCTCAGAAAATGAGAGCAAACTCTCATTCTCTAAATTTAGGCCCCGAATACCATTAGATTTTAGATTTGTACTGCACCAACCAGTCAACCATCCGCTGAAACCCTGATCATGCATGAAAAAACCATAGCTGAATTATCACACTAATCAATCGACCCTAACATTCCTAGAGAACCCGACAAGTGAAGAAGCATCACCATTGAAGGGGCAGTTGCTTGCCATCAAATGTATCAATCCACCAAACCCACATCCACTGATGAGAATGAGATGAATCAACCCGCACCCGGAGCAAACTCGCAAGCTAATCCCGAGATGCGATCAACTCGCGCGTAATCGAAACGACAATGCAAGTAATGAGAAGAGATGAGATGGAGTACCGGAGCTAGCGGCCGAGAAGGGCAGCGGTGGCGCGGCTTAGGTCGGAGGAGACGCCAACGAGGAGTAGAGTTGGATGCACGAGTTGCTAATATTGGGCCGGCCCGCTAGAGTGGCTACTGGGCTTATCCGAAAGAAGAACCGAGTGGGAGGACATTACGTGGTATCGGCTACTGGTCCAAAACGAGAGGCACAGTGCCGCCGCCGCCGCGAGGTCTCGCCGGAGAAGCGACCCTAAGGTAGGTCACCCCTCCGGCCCTTTCCTACCTCGTAATCCTAATCTTTGCCTCCTCGATCTGACCTGTTCGAGCTCACCATAAACAGGGAGAAAGATCCGATCCGTTTGGTGTTTTTCTTTTAGTCGTTCCATTTCTTGATGCTTCCATCTGTTGTTCGTCGGTTCCTTGTTATGCTTCAAGTTTCCTGTTTATCAATGCCTTCCTTTTTCTTTTCTTTTTGCATTTTAGGATGGCGACTCTGAGGAACCTAAAGATCAAGTCATCGACTTGCAAGAGGATCGTGAAGGAGCTGCGCTCGTACGAGGAGGAGGTGGAGAAGGAGGCGGCCAAGACTGCTGACATGAAGGAGAAAGGCGCCGATCCTTACGATCTCAAGCAGCAGGTGAGAATCCTCTACTTATAAGCATGTTTCCTTTCGTAATACACAGTTGTTGATCTGTCTTCCTAGTGCTGGTAATACTAGGTGTTGTCTTTTCCTTTGCTAGGATCGTATGTTCCTTGATTAAGAGACTAAGATACTTCTCAAAGGTTTTTGCTTCCCTTTGGAATGTTTGCTTGTAGCATTGTTTCTTAGTTTATGGAATTAATGAATGAGCGTCTAGCTAGCACCTACCAGATTCTTGTGTAATTCGGTCATTTTCTTTTAAAAATTCTCATATTCAGAAGTAACAATGTTTGTTTAGTTAGAATGGTGTACCATTGAAATGATTTTGGATTCAAATATAGAAGTAGCTAATCCCTGCGAGCTATCACAATGCTTTCTGCAACGGTGGCGATGATTATAGTATTTGGGCTTTGTCTATGGAGGAAACCCTCGATGTTAAGAACTTCAACCACTGAAGAATATCTGTGTTTTTTTGTTCTGCAATGGACCATGGTTAGAAGTTCAGTTTTGGTTCCAATCCATCCTTGTTATCCGATAATTGACCTAAGGCTTGCAATCAAAGTCTTTCAGTATTTATCATTACTCATGAACATGGTGGTGTTTGGTTGTAATTCAATCTTGTGGTTCTGTCCATGCGATTTGGTAAGATATGCTATTCTGCTGGCCAAGAGAAAGGGTTAGCTTCTTCAGTTAAAATCAAAATTACATTACTCAGATGTATGCTATTTGTCGACAGCCTAAGTAATCTTACCACTAAAGCATCTTGATGACTTGATTGACATAGTTATCAGTAGACTTGTGAATCAAATGAACATGTGATTTACACATTCTTCAGAGTACTACTATGTTCATTGATAATTACATCTTCAGAGTTTTACATAGGTATTACCAGGCTTATTGAGGTGTTATAATTCATATAAAAATTTGAAGAGCTCTGAAGTGGTTCTTATGTGATTTGAGATTGGGAAAGGTCATAACTATACCAAGATCTTATCTTCATGTCCAATATATTTAATGCAACTGTTTTTTTAGAGGAGCAAATGCTAACTGTTAGTACCCTTGCATCTCATGCAATTTGTGACTTAATATGAAGTCCTTTAAACTGTATATTAATGCCCTTTACTTCTGCAGGAGAATGTTTTAGCTGAGTCGAGGATGATGGTCCCAGATTGCCACAAGCGACTTGAAGCTGCATTGGCAGACTTGAAAGCAACTCTGGTACTGTATAAGAAAATTTCTAGCTATATTAGAAATTCTCTGCAACCTTTTTCTTCAGCCATTGCAACTGTTGTTTCATTGCAGGCTGAATTGAAGGAGTCGAATGAACAAGGTACCGAGATCGGAGATGCTGAAACTACAATCACAGAAGTTGAAGCCGTATTGAAGCCAACAGAAGGTTAAAAATCAAAACTCTCATTTTACTGAAATGTCGGCAAGCATCTGCCTTGCTCTTGAGACCTTACAGGCTCATTTCATGAGACGTTTAATGTGAACTCGTGTATCCATTTTATGACTCCTGAGCCGTACTTGTAAGATGCCGCCCTGAACTATGTTTGTTATACGAGGGTGCTTTTCTTTCCCAGAGATAATTCTGCTCCATAGAAGTGTGATAGTTAAGCATCATTCGTATGGTTGTATCTAGGCAAGCTTTGGTTCTTGGGACTTGGAGAGCACGTCCCATACTTCTCCATATGCCCAATACTTGAAGAGAACTGTAGTTGAGTACGACATTTTAAGGGCTCAACAATTGCTATGCGTTCTGAATAAACTGTATCATATATGAATGATGATGACTGACAGGCGAGATAATTTTATCGATTGTAATGGTTACGCGATGCCAACTTCTGAAGGGACATTACATTACATGCCACACTATGAAAACGTTTTATACGGTTGGTTGTATTGATCGGAACTCAGCCCAGCTCCTCAGGGGATATGTATACCCCAGAAAATGTATCCAATATTAGCTCTCTTACCCATGCTAACATTCACAGCAAAACATCTCTCAGCATGATGCAGTTGCCTGCAGACACTCCAGTCTCCACTAGCACAACCTTCTATCATCAATTACGTGTTGTTTGGAAAAAGAAATGGAGAAATAACTGTGTGTAATTTCCTGTCAGAGGAAAAAACTAATCACTTTACAAAAATGCCTCCCGGATAAACCGTGCAAATACTCGTGATGTCAACCGGCTCAACACATCCGGTAGGATCTTCGACGAGATGCCCCGCAACACAGGTAGAAGCTCTTGTAATAGATACACCATATTTGCGTCCTGACAACGAAACAACAAAAATATATCAGCAACGTTTTGATTATTTATATTGAGCAAAAAAAAAAAGCAGAAGAGTGTGGCATGCATACCCCGTCTACTGTTGGATTTGCAGTCCCGGCTGTTAGGAACTTCACGACCTTCTCAACATTGTTCAAGACGACCCTGTCTTCCTCTGTGATTGTAGGAAGCAATGCTCTGCCCCGAACTGGAACCATGCTAAAAACTGGGGTAGCATTTCCAACCCCAAAAGATGCAGCAATTTGTATTAGCTGCTCCCTTGAAACTGCATCAATGGCTTTGACAATCTACAATGTAGAAAATAGGAGAGCTCAATAAGACAGTGCTGGAAAAGTATATTACCCTGCATTCAGTACATTACTGCACCGAGTACAACAGCTAGTCCTTAAATTATTGTGAGATGTTGTAACTTGTAACATAAGAGCCCACCTCATCAAGAATGAACTCCCGAAAGAAGTCCCCTCTCTCGGAGAGTAGAAAAGCAAGAGCAGCCCGAGCCTTGACTGGTTGCTCAGGCTGGGATATGGCCATTGGAAATACAGGAACTAAACTGGTGCTAGGTTGAGTTCCTATATCAGCCAGCTCAGCCATGTTACCCTTCAAGTTCTCCCCACCACCACTCTTTGCTGCACGAATAAAATTCTCGAAAGCTTGCATAACATCAATGAACCTTTCTGCATCAAATACACCAGCTTTCCCATATATTGTGTAACGCAAGGCGCTTCTTAGTCGAGGTGATTCATCCGTTAGTAGCCTCTGTTATAGCCAAACAAAACAATGAATCAATAATACAAAAACTCAAAATCAACCTCCCTGCCTGCCTTTTGTCTTTTTCATAGATATTTTTAGTAAATATAGTGTCCTTGCTAAGCATAGAAATTTGTGGGGATGGCATGAAGTTGAATCAAAGGTTGAGATGCTAACCTGTGCAATATATGGGTATGCTTCATCCGCGATGGCAAATTCAGGGTTTCCCACCAAAGCTATACCTTCTAATACCCCAATGGCTCTAATAATCAAAGCAAAATATGGAGGTATCCTGAATGGGTAATCAAATGTTATTTGTGCTAGATCCACTGCCAACTCTTGAAAGTTAATATTCTTTGCACCACCTCCTTCAAGTGCTTGATCAAAAACTTTGGCCAGTACAGGTAAGATTGGATCCAAGTTAACTCCCTCAGGGATGAAACCAAGCTTCACAAAGTCCTTAACGATTGCATCATAATCACGATGAATAATGTGAGCTATTGCTTCAATCATTCCATACTTTTGATCATCTGTCAATTTTGTTACAAGCCCTACAAAAAAAGAAGGATCCATTTTTTTATTTCTTCTCCATGTGCAAAAAAGGAGATGGAAACAAAATGTGGCAAAAATAGGTTAATCGAAAAGATAAGGATACAATGAATCCCCACCTAAAATTTAGTCAGCAGAATTAGTTTATTATACTCTCAGTAACCAAATTTCGCCAAAAGGAATACGAACACACTATCATATGCAAATGAAAAGATTCCAAGGTTTGCACTTGTCATGCTTTAATCAAGTGTATGACACACTAGTTAGTTATGCAGAGTGAAAAAAACTGCTTGAGTGCATGTCATCGTACTACTAGTAAGTCAGTTCAAATTCTTAGTCATTTGTATGACTGCACCGCGGAATGGATAAATATATAAGACTTATGTTTACTACTTCATGAGAAACAATGCAAAATAATAGAGTTACACATGAGAAGCATTTTTGTAGATTGTCCATATTCTTGACTTACCAAAATCAAGAATAGCCAGCTTTCCATCTGGTGTCCTAATCATATTGCCGGGATGTGGGTCAGCATGGAAGAACCCAGTATCAAGCAACTGCAAATAACAATATACATAGCATGATCAAACCTTCTTTAAAAAAAGTGGTTTGAGTGATCTGTAAAAACATTCCTCCCATCAACAAGAGTGTGCATGCAATTCTTAAATCATGTAATTTAGGAATAGTATGAGTAAATGCGCAGCAAATGATATAAAAACTAACCTGTTTTAGATAGCATATGACTCCTACACTGACCAATGACCCAACATCATCCTCTGTACTTTGTGACAGCTTCTCTCCTTCTATCCACTGTGTGGTAAGAACTTTTCTAGATGTGTCTTTGGTACAACAACCTGGAAGATTGTTGAATAATTTCACAAGTGAACAGCTTGGCCGTGAAGCTAGCATGTCTATATGGAATTAGGCCAAAACAGAAAAATCCAACAGTCATATTTTGCACTGCTTCTACCAGGCAAATAGATATGTGCACCAAAGCAATTACCTGTGGAAGATCTTCTCTCATCATTTCAGCAAATCGAGTGCCGTTTTCCCCTTCATTTACATAATCAAGTTCTTCAAAAAATCGAGCAGCCCACTCATCTACTAGTCCAACAACATCAAGGGAGGCCTGATAGTATTCAGTACTATTTCAGTGTGAGTTAATGAAGATAGCCTCGCAATCAATTCTTACCAAGGAGAGAGAAATCTTTACCTGTGGAAATCTCCTTAGTACCAACCCCAACTTTCTAATGATGAATATATCTATGGTGACCGTCTCAAGTACAAATGGTCTCTGCACTTTCACAGCTACCAGATCTCCGGTTTCTTTCAAACGGCCCTTGTATACCTGTCCCAGAGAAGCTGCGGCACAATACATAAGCATAGTCCAAGAACAGTGATTATTTTTTATGCGACATGATTTCATTTGATAATATTTAGCCTTAACTGATCAATGCAGCAAACAAATGATACCTAGATTTTTAGTATAATTACCTGCAGCAATTGGGGAGGGAGATAATTCTGAGTATATTACGTGCCACGGCCGACCAAGCTCTTCTTCCAGAAGAGCCATTGCAATATCATCTGGAAATGAAGGAACCTTGACGTAGTAGTAGATAACCAAGTTAGCAAACTTCAGCTCTTCTGGGACTTCTAACAACAAGTTTATACTTTGTGTGGTAGCAAGGAAGAACAAAGTGGGATCAAAAAGCAATATTTACCTTATCACATAGTTTCTGCAACTCAGTCATTGCTGCAGGGGACAGAATATCTGGTCGAATACTTAGTGCTTGCCCAAGCTTAATATAAGCAGGACCCAAAGATGTCACAATTTCCCTCAGTTCAATCGCACGTGCTACTTCATGCTATCAATGAATATTGGACCACCCACAAACAAGACTTTGCAGTTAGCAGACGATTTCACATGATTTAAAGAAAACAACAAGACAGATGTAGGAATTGGGTTGCTACCTCCTTGATTTTGTTGTTAATAAGGTCTGATATGAGATGAGAGATGAAACCACCAGCAACAGACAACAGTTGCACAACTCTGGTGGCGACAGCCCTCGGACGCTTGCTCCAGTACGCCGAAATGATGTCAGGATTATACACAAGAGGCAGTGCCTCGTTGTTGTTCACAGATGACACCTAGAACCAAGAAGAAAAAAACAACAGAATTTAAATAACAACCTACTATAGCCAAAGCAAGATATAGTAAAAGAGCCCATTAAGCTAGTATTCAATTCCCTTGTAAGTAGCGGTCGGTGTGATTGAACTGTCTGGAATTGTGTGAAGTAGAGAGCACAGGGAAGTAATGGATGGAGTGGAGTGAATTGGGGAGGTGGGTTTTGACCTCGACGAGGCGGAGGCGGACGTTGTCGTCGGCGAACTGGGCGTCGCGGAGGTTCTGTCCACGGAGGCCGCGCATGAGCGAGGCGAGCTGCTCGTCCTCCTCCATCTGCTTGCGCACTCGCTGTATATCCTTGGACACCTCCCCGAACCTCTTCATTCATTCACAGGCATCACAAAAAACCAAAGCAAACGCAATCTCGGCGTCAGCGAGATCATCGCGACAGTACACAATAGGAAGGAAACCGTGGGAGTCGTCCATGGCTTACAGTGGAGGAGATGCCGTTACCGTTAGGGTTCCTGGGCTTGGGGCGAGAGGTGGCGGCGGCTGGCGTGGGCTCCGTGGCGACGGCGAGGACTCGGCGGAGGGGGCGTGCGCGGCGACGGCAGCCAGGGAGGGAAGGGAGGCGCGGGAGGCGGCCGCAGTGCAGGAGATGCGGCGGGGCCTCCATGGGGAAGCTTCCCCGAGGACTTGGCTGCAATTGCTCCGACGGCTAGTGTATGTAGTGGAGAGTGGAGAAGGGAGAGTCCGAGAGGGGAGAAGCAAGCAGTAAGTGAAGAACAGGTGTTGGTTGTTCAAGGAGTTTGGTGCGTTGCGTTGTGCGTCCACCTCCGGTAATCAGTCGTGTGTGAGCTCGTCCGTGCTGCCATGTGTCCGCATCAAGAGGATGAGCTTGTTCGACTGTTCAGAGCTGCCACCGCTACAAGACAGCTCGTTCGAATGGTCACTTCTGACTTTACTTACAGATGAGCAGATGAGCTTGTTCTTTTACTCCGTGACTTTTCGTTTCTCAAATACGGTTTATAACTTTTATCTACATATACTAAAAAATATGAAGAGACATACATATAATTTTAATGATATAAAAAATATATATTATAATTAATTTATAGATACCGCTTTAAACAGGTAATCCGTTTAAAAGATATTTACTGTACAAAAGTAATTTACAGTAGAAAACGGTTTCTCGAGGCCATAAAAAAGAGGACCACAGCTACTATCCTACGAGTGAGCGAGCGTTACTTCAACCAACCATTCAAGAATGTCTCCAGATTCCCAAGCTTGCCCAGGCTGCTGCTAAGCAGGTGTGCAACATTCCACTAATTTGAATTTTGCTCAACACACAAAGATGGTCTCCAAAAATATCAAAATTATCTCCTCGGTGAACTTTACTAATTACTGTTTCACCTTCTTTAATCTTATTCTGCTGGATAACAGCGTTAGCTTTAAGGAGAGTTTGCTTTTGTTGCTGTCACTGCTCAAGAGACGTTGAACGAAAATTCAGAGGTACGGAGCATAAAAATTGGATGATATAAATTGACAACGAGATGGCTTGTCCATTGCTTTTTCTTAACTCAAAAACACAAAAATATTACCGGTTATCTCATTAATAACAACGGGCATGTGTTAAGAGTATTAGAGATATAATAGAATTGTTTCAGTTTATTTCCTTTTATGCTTAGGTTTTCTTATCCATATATGGTATATTTTCCTGTAATATCCCCTTGTACTCTCTATATATATTGCTCATTGGACCTCTTCAATAGACACACAACATTCATAACATGGTATCAGAGTTTATTTTAAAAACCTAACCGCGATCTACTTCCGCTGCTGCTATCCCCGGGAGGATCGATCTCCCCTCCCGGGGGCAATCACCTCGTTGGGCTGCGCCGATCCGCTGCCATCGCTCTTAGATCGCCACCGGCCTCTGCACCGGATCTGGCTCGCCGCCACTCGCCTCTTCGCGCATTTGGCAATTGTCGCCACTTGGTGCTCGTTGCCGTCACCATTGGTGCACAAGGCCTCCTCCACCGTCGCCGGTGTGGCAGCCTTGCCGGCCTCCTCCGGATCCGGCTAAATCCGGCCTGTCTCAGCCGCCTGCGGGCTTCTTCCTGCACGAATCCGGCCTCCTCCGCGTCGGATCCGGTGAGCCGCTGCCTAGAAGCTCTCCTACCCGGATCTTCGTCGTCTAGATCCTCTTCAAGCCTCTCCTCCCTTGACACCTCGTCGCTAGCTATCTGCCTCATGGCTTGATCTGATCTAGCCAACAGCCTCTTGACCGCTTCTTTCCAACCGACTGCCAAGTTCTTCCTCGCTGGATGGACAGATTTGGACACTGTCGCCGCCGGTCAAAAGTTCTAGCGTTGGGGGTGGGCTTTGCTCAGTGGTGAACTGGAGTAATTCAGGAAGTTGCGAAGGCAATGTAAAGTTTGAGTTTGAGATGCTGAGCAGCTGTGTCGAGTGCCTTTATCGTTGGGCTGTGCTTTGAGGAGATGAGATATTTTATCTGGTTGGTCTGGCGTGGAGTTGAGGACACGTTGAAAATGAGATCTTCTATATTGGTGCAGGAGCTATCAGTTCTGCTATTTATGGTTTTTTTAAGTCTTTCGTTATATCCATTCGAATCTGTAGTCTTGTATCTTTCAGTTCGTTTAAATCATGCGAGTCCACAAATTTATTGTCAGTCATAGAAGTGTAAAAATTTTATTTTACATGACAGAAGCCGTTGTTATGCGTGTAGATCGTCCATAAATCTCTAAGCCGCGTGCAGATCGTAGAAGTCGTTGTGATGCCGCCACATATTTAGCCGCCGTCTCGAGTTTCTAAGGCCACTGCGCTTCTTTTTCACCTTATGCACTGCATCGCCGCCGTCTTTTGGCTTCGATCTGCACCGCCATGTTTCTATCTATTTCTCTTCGACTTGATTTGACAATTTTTTTCAAGAGCTGCACGCTACGACAACATTATCAAGACTCGGACTTCGGATTTTTACTATTTTAGTGACAACTCTTTTTAAATGCCATACTATTGCATATGCTTTGCATTTGAAAGGGTGTGATAAGAGTATTAGATATATAATATGATTGTTTTAGTTGTTTCCTATTATGCCTAAGTTTTCTTATCTGTATATGCCGTATTCCCTGTAATATCCTTTTGTACTCGCTATATAAGTTACCCATTGGGCCTCTTCAATAGACACACAATATTCATAACACCATGCATCTCAGAATATTTTAGTACTACACAACCTATTTTACAGGAACATTCAAAAGGTGGCTCATGTTTTGCTAAACACAGCACCATGAAGCAATTGATTTCTGCTTAACTTCATTTCTTCTACAAGAATAATGTTACAACTAATTCTATAGACATCAGTGATCACACAGTTATGTGACATTAACAGACCGATGAATAACATTACCAACGACAACAGCTCCAGAGCTTACCCAAAAAGAAACACCCCTTAAGCTATGCAATATTTCTCACTTCATCACGTTTTCACACCAGAAATTGTCCCATTCTTTTCAATCGCCCGCTGCCTTGCATGCTCCGTCTTCCGTTTACACCATTCCTCAAGAGCTGGAGATGTTTTTTTACCAAAAAAAATCATCAGGTTCTACAGATTACCATGTGAGATAGAAAAGCAAACAACTGCTCTAGCAAATGCGCAAAACAGTCCATGGCTTAAAGATCACTAATATTCAAGTACGATAAATTGCCAATTACTATGCATATGTTGGAAAACAAAATGTTACTTCCCACAGAGTACATTTACTGACTTCAGTGTCGGTGGTGACAACAACATACATTTACTGACTTCAGTGTCAGTGGTGAGAACACAACATAGCCCAATATCGCAAATACTTATTTCATTATTTTCAGTGCCGCGCTGAAGCTCTTTGATCTGTGCCCTACCCAACTGTATTATTTGCATGTTTAGTTTAGTTGATTGCCTCTACCATGCAAAGTGTTCGTCTATTTCATGGAGTATACTGTTACGCTGCAAGCCACAATAAAGGACAAAGAATTTTAACAAGAAAATAAACATTTTTTCTCCGAATCCAGTTCATCAGGAAATAAAAAAGATTATTTATTAAACTTGCCAGCTTGCAATGGGATGAGGAAGCTGCTAAACCAAAATAAATAAACCTTGACATGCTAAGGCATTTAAAAAGTATGTGGTAGAAATTGGCAGCAATGCAACGATATTTCAAATAGGTTGGCTATACAACCATGTATGAAAGCATCCAGGTTCAAATAACACTGATTATACATATAAAGTTATTTATGGTTCTGCCAACAAGTTTACTTGCTCTCGCTTGTTGCGCATCCATTTTATTTTTATTTTTCTTTTTGTGTGCATCTGATTCCAATGCTGTTGTACCTTTTGTCACTTTTTTAATTTACACAAATGCGTTTTTGCTATGGCGAGTACTAGTACTAGCATAGCAGCTTGTCTGAATAGGAATTATTCATCATATACTCTCCTCTTATATTGAAATTCAGGATTTATCCTCCGGCCCACATGTCAGTGACTCATCCCGACCCCACATGTCATTGATAGGGGAGGGTAAATCCTGAAAGTCTCAAATGTGGGGAGGGTATATGATGAAGTTTCCCGTCTGAATAAGGTGTCGTTGAAATGGCTAAGCTTTCTGGCAAGCTGAATTAAATACCTGGGTTTCTAGAAGCAGATTTTCTAAACGGTTTCTCTATAATTCTCAGCTCGACTTCTCCAAAAAAAAAATTCATTTTCCTTTTTCAGATATAGATCAATTACTAGTGTGATAATAGAATTGATTAGTTGTATAATCATGTCATGTGATAATTGCTGTTAAGATTTACTAGTGTACTAATTGTGGTGTCTGTGTGAAACTTGTAATGTAACATACCATGTAATGTTATCTTGGAAATAGGATCGTAGTATGTGTAGAGTGTTGCAATTCATACATTTAGTTAGCTAAAAGCCAAAATACTTCAGCCAAATCAAACACTAATACTTTCAACCACTGCTATTCCATCCTAGCCAAAAAGGCAAATGCTCTAGCCATTTCAAACACCCCCTAGAGTGGTTCTTTTCTTTGTGGAGCGAGTATAAGGAGTTGTTAAGTATTATTAATGCACTTACTTTTGAGCTCACTTTTCATCACTTGAATTTGCTTGCATTTTGTGGCTTGTTATGGACTGGACCCACTGAAAAAGTAGGATCTTACCTTTAGCACCATGTTCAGTTTAGGTGCAAAAATTCTTTCTTTGCCTTTATTGAGAAAGTACCAAATGAAGACATTGATGTTCAGTGACAGTTGAACATCTTGGAGTTGTACCGGTGGAGATTACTATAAGAAGCTAATACATATGTTTGATGCTTCTGAAACAATAACTTTCATTTGCTAAGAACAATTTGTCTATTTTATTGCGGATGTTTGGGAATTAAAGCAATTGATGACCCTTTTATGGATCATAAAAGGCGGTTAATCACTTGAACTTAAAACCTATGTTTAATTTATGTTCTATGTACAGGAATGAATGAATGGTGGTTGTAAGGTCAAGCAAGTGGTTGCCTCATGCTCGTTGGTTCCCGTTCATCATGAGTGTTTTTTTTGTTTTATTTTCTCTATGAGAAGGGATCGCTACGTAGATTATTTATAATGTTCATAACATTCTATCATGTTGTTTAATAATGAGGTGTGGTACATGCTATGTAAAGATGATGAGTCATTACTCATATCCACTCAATGGCGGATCTAGGATTGCACCACATCCCGAGCTGAATTTGCTGAAAGAAGAATGTATACTAGGAATAATATGGGCTGGATTATAGAATTTATACCTTGGGCTGACCTGGAATTATCTGGGCTATACACTAGTATTTTTTTCACGCCTTAGGCTGAAGCCTATGTTACCATAGGCTTAGATCTGCCCCTGTATCTACTTACCATGCATTGTTAAAGAAAACACTTTTTACTCATTGCATATATAACACATGCACGGTGTGCTTAACATTCTTTGCATCGGAACACTGCCCTCATCAACAACTAAGATTTCTGACTCCTACAAAAATTAAACTGTTTATTATAAAATTAGTCCTACGTTCCAATCAGGCCAACGAAAAAACAACTTATCTAATACTAAAACGAAGAGTTTGGTAACACTAAATTGATAATAGAGCAGGTGGGAGGGAGATCACCACGAGAGAGAGAGAGAGAGAGATGAGCTCCATCGGATGGTTTCCTAGTTTTCTTAGATGTCACCTCCAAAAATATTTTCAAAGAAAAAGGCATCACCCAAAGATATTGGAGAACTATTTCATGCATGGCTACTCCCAAGAAAAAAAGAAATCACCAGCAGACAAAATGTTAAATTCAGTGGTTATGGAACAGGATAAAAACAGGTGTTTTGATGTGGAAGCATCCTTACTCAGGGACATCAACTTTGTTTGTTGGGTTTGTTCTTCGTTGGAAGCACACAAGCTTCCTTTCATGGGAGGGAGACAACCAAGCTAGCAAGCACTAACCTGCTGCTGGCCTAATTTATCAAGAACTAAAAAAGAGAAGGAAAGAGCAGCTAAGCACCGGCCCTCGAAACTCCGAATTTAAGACCGCTCACCGACACGGCAAGGCCCACATGGAGGTGAGGCTGAGCTAAGCTTAACGGTCTGGGCACACGTTTTCATGGTTGTCGTGGGCCCCACCACCCACGAGCGGTTAGAAAGGAAACAAACGGCACATTCTTCCTTTTGCTTAACCTGCTAAATCCAGTTTGGCCAATGAGCCAGCACAACATCTGCCGTCAAAAAAATCTCTGGACGCTAGTCGGATCCGGGCCGCATGCTTGGCTTCGCGGGTCCAAATCTTGCCATGGTCGCACGACAAGTCAGCAACTACCATCTACTCACCACGTATGGTGAGCAAGCAAGCGCCTCACTATGTGTATATGTATTGTACTACCGAGTTCCTTAGAATTAAAATTGCATTTATCTATCTTTAGATCTAAAAATACTAGTTTTACTATATATACTAGTTGTCTAGTTAATAAAACGGTGCCACAAGAAGTCGGCTGTACATTAGGCTTGATCAAGCTCTATTAAGGTACGAGTCGAAGGATAGGCTTGAGCTTGGATCGAATTTGAGCCAAAGCTATTTTGACCACCTTAGAGGTGTAGTAGATAGACAAGCATCGTAATAGCTAATTAATATACATTCTAAATATGTTCTTCTTGACTACATCATACGTAACGACTTTTGAATATTTCTATAAAGGATAGTCGACAGAACGTGACAAGGCAGTACGAATTGAACATGGTAATATGTCATTGGCTATAGAGTTAAACCGTTATGAAACTAAATTCATGGTGTATTATATTTCCACTTTTAGGGTTTCGTATAGCAGCCGATTGCAAGAAGCCAACCTTGTGGTGGCTACCTCCCCCTTTCTCCTCCCACCAGCTCCTCCACCCTGATGTCTCAGCTCCTGAACAACTTTCGATGTCACTACTGCTTTCACCACCTAGACTTTCACCTGTTGCTCTACCTGACACCACCACAACAAAAAAATCTAACTTAAAACTTTGGATCTTGTTGTCCAACTCTAGCTCTATCAACTATCAGTTACTTAGGAACCTAAATCTATAGGTCCTAGTAGACTTGAAAGAGCTATCACTGCTGGGTTGTAGGCATATGTTGCTAAACTTTATCTTACTAGAAGTTGCAGTGAATGCACGGTAACTAACATTTGTAGGATATCTATGCGGAAGAAGAAGATGTATTTTGGTTCTATAAGACCTATTAGCAGCGTGAAGAAATCCAAACCCCTTAGTCACCACGGCAGGACCAAAACGGGGAAAGGGAAACCAAGAGACCCGGAGGAAAACGCCGCAGACTGCGACAAGTAAACGAAAACTCCAAAACCGCGGGAGAAGAGACAGAAAAAAGGCGCCTCCTCGCGCGGCTGTTCCCTATCGGCCCCCTCCTTCCCCACTCCGCGACAGCGAAAACAAAACAGCGAGCGAGCGAGCGAGAGGGGCCGCAAACCAAAGCAAGGCCGCACCACCCCCCACATCACACACACACACACACACACACACACACAGAGGCGAGACGCCAAAGCGAAGTAAAGCTGCACACCAAGGCGGCGGCGACTGGGGGCTCGCCGTGCGGCGGACGCGCCACATTTCCTCCGAGTCTCCGGAAGCAGATTCGGGAGCAGGCGACGGAGGTTCGACGTGCGGGCAGCGAGAAGCTGTTGCTGCTGCTTCGTGGGATTCGGAGACCCCTCCGATCTCGTCGGCACCCGAGACGTCACACCGTCCTCCCCTGCTCCCCGTTCGTCTCAAGGTCTCGCGCTCACACAGTCCGTTGTCGTTGCCCTCCTCCTCCCGTCTACTGGTCTGGACTGGCGTGGAGCGGAGATCCATCCGGACCTCGATTCATCTCTTCTGATGGTAAGGAAGCCCTAGCTTGCTTGGATTGTTGTTGTAAGAGTTTGTTACCTCATACTAGTAGTACTAATAGCAGTTTATTTTCCAAAAAGGGGGGGTTGTTCAGGTATGCCCCACTTGAAGTCCGCCCCTGGAGATTTAGACAACGGATGAGAAATGGGGATGGTATTTCTACAGGGAACTTCATCATATACCCTCCTCACATTTGAGAGTTTCAGGATTTACCCTCCCCTCAATGACATGTGGGGTCGGGATGAGTCACTGACACGCGGGCCGGAGGGTAAATCCTGAATTTCAATCTAAAAGGAGGGTATATGATGAATAAATCCATTTCTACAAATTCTGCTGTTATAGGCGTTGACTTGTGTGTTGCTACCCTTCAGATCATTAGGCCCAGCGTACTGCTCTTGTTCGCACAAAAAAAAATGGTTCATGGCTTCAATTTACTCTCCATAGTTTCCATATGGTACTGCTGTGATGACTGTGGAATGCATGATCATCGACATTTTAGGCAAAATGCAATTTTTCATATCAAGCAATATGCGGGTGTTTAATGTCAGGCGGCTCAAGCTACCATCGCGGTGGGATCCCAGGTTTGGGTTGAAGATCCTGATGTGGCCTGGATCGATGGGGAGGTCATAAAAGTCCATCGAGACACAATTACAGTCAAGTGTTCGAATGAAAAGACGGTAAGTTGTTTATAGGTATTGGTTGCTAGAATACGACCAGCTGTTAAGTTTATTATTAGCGCTGGATTTGTAATATCTAAACTTCTTAGGAAGACCATCTGAAGCTGAGCTGACCTTCCACGAAAGCCAAAGCGCTTAGAAAAGGACATTTGCACTGAATTCAATTTTGGTCCTTTGTTCAGGTTACAGCAAAAGCATCTCATGTCCATGCTAAGGATCCCGAGGAGTCACCGTGCGGAGTTGATGACATGACAAAGCTTGCCTATCTGCACGAACCTGGTGTTCTTCAGAATTTGAAATCTAGATATGACATGAATGAAATTTATGTGAGTTAGGATCGCTGTATATAACCTGTTATTTTTGCATATATATTTTCCACTAATACTATTTTTTAAGTAATGGCATTCATTCTTCTCCAATACATGTTTCCAACTTCTTCGTTTTGAAACCAGACGTATACTGGAAATATCTTGATTGCTGTAAATCCTTTCCGAAGACTTCCTCATCTGTACGACACTCAGATGATGGAACAATATAAAGGGGCAGCTTTCGGTGAATTAAGCCCCCATCCTTTTGCGGTTGCTGATGTTGCATATAGGTCGGTTCATTCTGAAATATGTTGATAATTACTAGGTAGTTTATAATTTAAATAAGTACTTTCCATAAAAATTTTCAATGCATTTTCTCTTTTGAGTTTGACTGAGAGGAGAATATCTTGGTTACTTTACTGTTGTAGGCTGATGTTAAATGAAGGAGTAAGTCAGTCAATTCTCGTAAGTGGAGAAAGTGGTGCTGGTAAAACAGAAAGCACTAAAATGATCATGCGTTATCTTGCGTACATGGGTGGGAAGGCTGCCTCTGAAGGGCGAACCGTGGAGAAGCAAGTTCTTCAGGTGATAATTTCGGAGACTCACCTAGTTCTGAATAGCTATTTCTGTGACCATCTGACATTCTTGTTCAACTGATTAACTCGTATTCCTCTCACAGTCTAATCCTGTTCTTGAAGCATTTGGAAATGCAAAGACTGTCAGAAACAATAATTCAAGGTAAGAAGCATTCTTTATCTGATTGTTTCTATTAGTATTGTGGGTAACTACCTTTCTCACTCAACCAATTTTTTCACTGTTATTACTGCAGTCGCTTTGGTAAGTTTGTTGAGATCCAGTTTGATCAGAAAGGGAGAATATCAGGAGCTGCCGTTAGAACGTATCTTCTTGAGAGATCTCGTGTCTGCCAAATATCTGATCCAGAGAGAAATTACCACTGTTTCTACATGCTTTGTTCTGCCCCACCTGAGGTGCTGCCCCTTGTCTATTCATGTCCTTTTTTTATCAGGCAAATTTATAAACTGCACACCCTGTAATTGTATGCTGCTTCCACTATACATAGAGCCAGTTTATATTAGCTTTTGGCTTATGAATAGTAACACCTTGTAGAGATAGAGACACTTGCGTGCGATTTTGGCGATATAAATGAAACCATTACAATGTGTACTATAATCGACTAGTAGACCCTACCTTAAAAAGATACTCCATTTGAAAGTTAGGTATCGTAAAAAAGCTATTTACTGTAGAAAAAGTAGCTTTTAGAAATCAATACAAACATGGCCATAATCCACTTTTCAGTTTGACATAACATAATGTGATCATAGTCCCACTATTTCGAGGATATCCTAAGTAGATGCTGATTTGTTTTATTTGGGACAATCAAACTGAGAGTTCACGAGACTCTTTAAATTGACTGGTTATTCTCTAATTTGATTATTTTTTCTATTGCTTGCCCAATCATGCCATAACTTCCAGTCAGCGTGAAGGGATAACATTTCCATGGAATGCACACTGTAGCATTAATATCTTCATTAAAATTTAAGATTTCTAGCCCCCCTTGCTGACAAATTTTTCTACTAACTGTTTGCTGTTCTCTCACGAAGGGAATAGCAGCCCCTCCGTGTGAATCAAAGTTTGGTACACGAAAGCCTTTCAATGGCATGTTCCTCTAGCTACCTTTTTTTACCCTTACAGTATATCGGAACACTAAATATCGTTGCCACTTCTGCTGTTTAAAATACCATATTTCATATTCGCAAGCGGTGTGTGTGTAAATGATACATTTTTTCGTCTACCAGGAACTTAAGAGATATAAACTGGGAGATCCTCGAACATTTCACTATCTTAATCAGTCCAACTGCTATAAGCTTGAAGGCCTAGATGAATCTAAAGAGTATCTTGAAACCAGAAAGGCTATGGATATTATTGGAATCAGTTCTGAAGAGCAGGTACACATTTGGTCCTGTAATGATTGCCCCCTACCTTTTTTTGGTCACTGTAAGCTTATCCACCCTTCTTGAGCTTACCTCATGTTTGTACGTTGCTTTAGGAAGCGATTTTCCGGGTTGTTGCTGCCATTCTCCACTTGGGAAATGTTGAGTTTGCAGGAGGGGAAGATGGAGATTCTTCGGAACCTAAAGATGAAAAATCACTATTTCATTTAAGGACAGCTGCTGAGCTCTTCATGTATGTCTCTTTGGCTTCTTTTTATGACCTCTTGAATGATTACACTATCTGACAAGAGCTCCAAATTTGGTCTTGTAGGTGCAATGAGAAAGCATTAGAAGATTCATTGTGTAAACGTGTTATTGCGACTCGCGATGAGAACATAGTGAAAACTTTGGATCCTGAGGCTGCCAAGGGAAGTAGAGATGCACTTGCTAAGATTGTGTACTCACGGTTGTTTGATTGGTAAGTCCATTTCAAAGTTTTGCACAGGCTGTTATTCCAGTTCAAAAGTAGGTGTATGACTAATTGGCTATTTTTTACACATGTTTCCACTTGATGCTTATCTGGCAAATGACCTTTGATCTTAGGCTTGTGGATAAGATAAATAGCTCTATCGGCCAAGATCCAAATTCAAAATGCTTAATTGGAGTGCTGGATATCTACGGGTTTGAAAGCTTCAAGACAAACAGGTGCTTAATTGGTACGCTATTGATGATTGATTGCATGTTGGACGTGTTTTTGTCTATTAGATTGGCTAGCCAGAGGAAAACTGTTGGGTTGGGCCCAATTTAGTTCTTAGTAAATGGTGGCTATTTGTCTCCATAGCTTTATTTATAGTGATTGGGCCATAATTATTACCTACCTCTCTTTGTTGAAGTTCTTGTTCACAGTGGGGCTCCATATATCTCGTGTTCCGAAGAACTAACTTTATCCACTGACAGAAGATGCCATGTTCCTGTGCCTCTTCATTGACATTTGATTACATGTTGAAGATTCAACATGGTTTTGTTTTCTGTAAGATCTTATATATTGCCTGTAGTATATGGTACGAATGTACCACTTCATACGAGCAAGTGCAAGATGTGTTGTGTCGCAGGCACGATTGCGAGAGCGAAGATTGTACCCAGGCCTTGGGACGTGCTTGCGCTGCCGGGTCCAGGGGACTCCGTCTTGCCGGAAGGAACTGGCGTAGGGGATAGGGCGCCGAACGGGATCAGGAGAAGAAGACGCTGATTGATAGAAGATAGCTTTTGTATTTCTTGACTCTTTCGTGTACAGACCCTTACAAATATATAGTACTAGCCTTGATCTATCCATTGTTATACAGTCCGGAAAGTAAAAGGAACTGTTGCTTAACTAGCAACGAACACAACTCTAACCTTCCTACTTTACGGAGTTGAGTCGGATGCACTCGCTTGGTGGCCGTCCTGCGCAGACGAGTCGGTCTCCACTTGATGCCATCGCCGATACGTCTGGCCCCATCTGACATCTCCATCTCCTTGAAGAAAAAGCTTGTCCTCTGCATCGATGGGTAATGAAGTTTAAACTAGTTGAGATTCTCCCAAGAAGCCTCCGTGGCGGACTGACCGTCCCATTGAACTAGGACCTGCCAGTTCCCCCTAACTTTGCGCGCCTTAACAACTTGTGCTAGTTCCAGTGTGATCTTTCCATTGAACAGAGGTGGCAACAAAGGAGCAGACTCAGGTGGCGTTCCGGTGAAAGGCTTCGATAGGCCCACATGGAACACATCATGGATTTTGGCTTTCGCTAGTAGACATAAACAGTAGGCCACTGTCCCAATTTTCTCAAGGATATGGTATGGCCCAAAGAAGTGAGGCGCCAATTTGTCGTGCCATGGAGAAATTAGCGATGAAGCTTTACGATGATGAATACGCAGCCACACCCATTGACCGACTTCAAACTGAAGATCACTGTGATGAGCGTCATAAAATTTCTTGTAATGCTGTTGAGCTTGAAGCAAGTGATCACGGACATCCCGAAGTAACTCATCTCGGTCTTTTAATAGCATGTTGACGGCCACCACCTGAGCACCTCCTGGCTCTTAGCTGCGCAATGATGGACGATTGCGGCCATAGACTTTTAAATGGGGTTTCCCGCAGTGCAGATTGAAACAAGGTATTATAACAATACTCCACCCACGGTAACCATTGTAACCACAGTCGGGGTCGATCATTCCTCAAACACCTCAGGTACATAGTAATAATCTTTTTGACGACCTCCGACTGCCCATCGGATTGCAGATGGAAGGCTGAACTTCAACAAAGTTGCACGCCAGATAATCGAAACAACTCCTCCCAAAACCGGCTCGTAAAAATAGGACCCCAATCGCTTACGAGGGAGGATGGTATCCCATGTAAACGAACAATGTCATCAAAAAAAGCCCGAGCAATCGAACATGCTGAACATGAATGTGCTAATGGAATAAAATGGGCATATTTGGAAAAACTATCCACGATCATCAAAATCAAAATAACTGATTTGCCATTGACGCGAGGAGATCCTTCAACGAAATCCATTGAAATATCTGCCTATATCTGAGAAGGAACGTCCAATGGTTGTAGTAAGCCCGCAGGGTGCAGATGACTACTCTTACAAGTTTGACAAACCTTCACAAACTATTGAACCTCACGCCGGGCATGAGGGACAAAGTAATCTACACGTAGACGCTGGAGTGTCTTCTGAACACCCTCGTGTCCCATTGTGTGAGCTGCAGATAATATAGACTGGAGGGATAGAGATGTTGGCAATATGTATATACGCCCCTTAAACGTGATCAAGCCATCCACAATATTCCAATCAGGTGTAGCAGTACCTGCTTCTATGCTGGTTTTGAGAGAGCAATTTGGGTGAGGCCGCCAGTTCACTGCGAACAATATTAAAGAGGTCAAATCCGTTGGCATACAGGGCGCAAACCAAATTGACTTCATCATCACGCCAAGAGAGCATTTGCCACCACATTCTGCTGTCCAGGGCGGTATTCGACGCGAAAGAAGAAGCCCAACAATTTGCTTACCCAACGGTGCTGGGGTATTGTTGCCAAGTGTTGATCCAATAAATGTTGTAGATTGTAATGATCAGTGTGGAAAAGAAAATCAGTGCCCCACAAATATGGTCTCTAATGTCTAATAGCCTGAACCAACCCCATTAGTTCCTGTTCATAGGCCGCCAGATGTTGGTGACAAGGTGCCAAGGGCTGGCTGAAATATGCAATCGGTCCTGAGCCTTGATGTACATGGCTCCAATACCGGCTCCGAACGCATCACATTCCATAATGAACTCCTGTGCAAAGTCTGGCAATTGCAGTATAGGTGCAGACGCTAAAGCCCGTTTTAACTCGACAAACGTTCCGGAGGCCTCGAAAGCCCAAACAAAGCCTTCTTTCTTCAACAATTTTGTAAACGGAGCTGCGAGAGTGCCCTAATCTTTGATAAAGCGCCGATAGAATCTGGCCAACCCCAAAAAACCACGAAGAGCTTTGACTGATTGAGGACATGGCCAATCCTCCACAACTTGGACTTTCTCCCTGTCCATGGCCACTCATCATGGGAAATAATATGCCCAAGGTAAGAAATAGAGGAAGCACCAAATGTACATTTGGACTTTTTGAGAACAAAATGCTGCTCCTGAAGAACCTCAAGGACTGTCCGCACGTGTAGAAGATGTTCGGACCATGAGGAGCCATAGACCAATATATTATAAAAGAAAACCTGAACAAATTTTCGAAGAAAGGCACGCAGGACCTCATTCATAATTGCTTGAAATGTAGCTAGGGCATTCGCTAATTCGAACGGCATAACCAAAATTCAAACAACCCCTCATGTGTGCAAAATGCTATTTTCTCAACATCCGCCAGGTGCATGCGTACTTGATGATAACTCGAACGTAAGTCCAGTTTAGTGAAAAATCGCGCATGCTTGAGTTTGTCCAGGAGTTCCTCGATCACTGGTATCGGAAACTTATCTTTGATTGTTTTTGCGTTCAGAGCCCTATAATCGACATAGAAATGCCAGGATCCATCTTGTTTTTTTGACTAACAGCACAGGGGCCGAAAAGTGGACGAGCTATGCTATATGGTGCCCTACCCAGCATTCTCTTGCACTGCTTCTCCAACTTTGCCTTCTGAAGGTGTGTATACCTGTATGGCTGAATGGCAATGGGTGGCGTCCCTAATTCCAGTTGGATTTTGTGGTCCTGGGCTCGTGTAGGTAGCAAGCCCCGTGGTTCAGAAAACAACCCTTCAAAGTCTTGTAGAAGTTCTTCCATCAGATTGGTTGATGACCCGTGAAGGGCATGCAGAGTTGCTGCCGACGTCCACCCATGCCAAGTGACTGAATGGTTGATGCGGGTAAAAGACAGTGTCTGAGTAGAGAAATCCCATAGAATCGGGCCCAACGTTCGCAGCCTTTGAACTCCCAAAACCATATCAAAACCGGCCAAAGGGATGAGTAGCAATCCAAACCGAACTCCTGCTCAATTCAGACTGGAAGAGCACGACAGAGACTTGTGCTTGCAATGTGATCTCCATTGGCCATTGCCACCCGAATTTGATGTTGCGGGTGAACTGCTATGCCTACTTGGTGGCGGCTTCCTCCACGATAAAATTGTGGGCTGATCCCGAGTCAAGCAACGCAATCAGACGGGTTGTGCCGACCAGCACCTGCACTTGCATTGTGTGAGATGTCCGTGGCTGGATGTCGGATAAAGCATGCAGTGAGATGGCTGGCTCATTGTAATCTTGTGTGAGTCCCTTCTCGTTGTCGTTGTCATCTAGCGCGATCTCAAGTAAAAAGAGATGCTTGCAGCGATGGCCGGGAAGAAATTTGTCGTCGCAGTTGAAACATAGTCCCTGGTGGCGGCGATTAAACATTCGAGCGGCTGTCAGTTGCTTCCGTGGTAGAAGTGTTGTAGTTGGAGTTGATCCTTCCACGGCCGCATTGGGTGTTGGTAGTGCTTTCTGAGATCCTTGGCTTGGAGCGACAAGCAGGGCTACTCCGATCGGTGTGGTCGGTGAGCGGAATTGGTTCCACTGCCTCGTACCTGGTTTTGCCAGAGATGTCGTGATGAAGTGTCGTTTTTCATATGCCCGTGCTAGTGCCATGGCCAGTTGCAGGCTCCCGGGATTCTGGAGTTCGACATCTGTGCGAACTGGCTCCATTAGTCCGGATGTAAATAGTTGGACTTGCTGGGCTTGGGATAGGGGCTCTACGCAGCACAGTAATGCCACGAACTTTTCTTGATACTAGATGGCTCCTACCGCTTGTAGTTTGGCCAATTCTCCCAGGAAGTCATTACGGATCGGTGGCTTAAAACGCAGACTGCAATAGTCCTTGAAAAGCTGCCAAGAGGGTTCGCCTTCATCCCGCTCCAACTGATAATACCATGTTTGTGCTGCTCCCAACAAATGATACGATGCCTACCACACTTTCTCATGCTTGGGTGTTTGCTAACCTCGAAAGAACTGCTCACAGCGGTTAATCCATCCCAAGGGATCGTCTTTGCCATCAAAGGTAGGAAACGAGAGCTTATGGACATGAGCTCCCTGCTGTCCTCTGTCGTGCGTCGGTTGCTGATGTGAGGAAGGGAGGGTGGGCATCATACCCGGTGGTATGGGCAGTATCCCCTCTCCTGTGTTCATGGGTCTCTTTTCGAGAGGCGCAATGTGATCTTTAAGGCTGGACACCTCTGTAGACAAATCCATTTTGAACTCTTTGAATTAGACTGTCATGGCTGTCGTTAGATCGGCGATTTGTTGTGTCAATGCTGCCATCTCCGACGTACCAGCCATTGGCTCTGATACAAAGTTGTCGCAGGTATGATTGCGAGAGCGAAGATTTTACCCGTGGGACAGGAGGCCCTGGGACGTGCTTGCGCTGCCAGGTCCAGAGGACTTCGTCTTGTTGGAAGGAACTGGCGCAGGGGACAGGGTGCCGAACGGGATTAGGAGAAGAAGACGCAGATTGATAGAAGATAGCTTATTAGCTTTTGTATTTCTTGACTCTTTCGTGACCCTTACAAATATATAGTACTAGCCTTGATCTATCTATCGGTATACAGTCTGGAAAGTAAAAGGAACTGTTGCTTAATCGGCAACGGACACAACTCTAACCTTCCTACTTTACAGAGCCAAGTCGGATGCGCTCGCTTGGTGGTCGTCTTGCATAGACAAGTCGGTCTCCACTTGATGCTATCGCCGATATGTCTGGCCCCATTTGACATGTTGGATGTAGGGCGTTGCTTTTGCATGTTTGGTGTGAACTTATTGTTTTTGGTCCAGATATCACAATCACGCTATCAGTTGAGTGCTGTTAGTTGAACAGTTAGTGTATGTAGGTCTGCTGATATACGTACATCTATTTGTTTTAAAAGGATTAAGAGCACAGATGGTAGGAAGTAGATTCGCAGGGTTGTTATCATGTTGTTTAATGTTTCTTTCCGTAAGTTCCTCTAAGATCACCAAGCTGACTAAGATTAGTACATTTTATCGTGGTGCATAAAGTTTTCTTGTCATTTGTTAATTCTTTCGTGATTTTGTTTCATTCTTGATTTCTTTCTATTATTGCTCTTTAATTATAATGGACTTATTATCTGTATTGCTCGGATGTAATTTATTTATTTATTGTCTTGACAGCTTTGAGCAGTTTTGTATCAACCTGACAAATGAAAAACTGCAACAACACTTCAATCAGGCAAGTTTGTAGTCTTCTTAGTTGGTTTCACAACTCGCAGTTTCATCGGCACTGAGATTTTTAAATGAGATTTTAACTTTGAAGTTCTGCCTGCAGCATGTCTTTAAGATGGAACAGGAAGAGTACACTAAAGAAAAAATTATCTGGAGTTATATTGAGTTCATTGACAATCAGGATGTTCTCGATCTCATCGATAAGGTTGTTTTCTTCACCATCCACTGCACCCATCCTGTTGTTTTGGTTGCCTAAACTGAATGAGCTCATGCAAATGAGGCCATGAGGGGTTGTGCCATTTTGGTTGTTTTCCCCAATGCCATGCCATATTGGAATATTCCCTAGTTACCACATGGTGAGATGTGGCATGCTCTTGTGGGCTCGCTTAATCGCACTGTTGAAAAGCTGATTTGAATTTGTATCGTGTCCGTGTAGGACACTTCATCGCCTTATGTCAGACGTGGCATAACAGGTGTATGCATAGTTTGTATTAGACGTGGTATCAATCTGTAGCAACCGACTCTGATTCGGTTTACTCTCCGTGTGGAACTCTTTTCCTTCGCACTATATATAATATATGTACTCTAGTAGTCATAGAAATTAGGGCTCCATGATAAGCACTTCATTGTAATCTCTCATTATAGTGATTTGCTTTTGAACACCTGTGGTTTTTTCCCGTAAGGGTTTTCCACGTAAAATTCGTGTCTCGTCTCTATTTTTTCTGTGCATTATTTGCAACAAATGTTATCAGAGCACATGAGATTAGGACTTGAGAAATCGTGAGAAAAAAATTTGACGTGTTTTTTCGTCGGATCCGTTGTTGTCGTTAAGATCTGAAGCAGTCGAATCCGAAGCGTTTCTCGTACTGTCTCCGAGCTGGGATTAGCGATGCGCAGGTTCAAAAGGCATCAACCAACGCTCGTTTTCAAAACCTCGGTCGACGGGTAATAGAAGTGTGACCAGCAAATCAACAACAGCAACATGTCTTTCATGCGTGAGAGCAAAAGAAAAGACACTGAAGACTTGTGCTCA
Organism: Melocanna baccifera; assembly: GCA_036346265.1. Classification (NCBI taxonomy): domain Eukaryota; kingdom Viridiplantae; phylum Streptophyta; class Magnoliopsida; order Poales; family Poaceae; genus Melocanna; species Melocanna baccifera. The sequence goes on from JAYEVJ010000436.1 coordinate 1,011,997, forward strand.
GCAAGAAAAGGCATAGAGCAAGCAATAAAAAGACACGGATCCTAAGGATTAAAAGGTGCACCTGGCAGACTTGTGCTCTTTAATTTATTTTTATTATTTTTGACTGAAATTGCTACTCGGACCCAAGAATCGTACTAGGATTTCTCTTGCGAGATTTTTGCTAGAAATCGTACTAGCAAATTTTGGATTTTCTTCCATATGGTGTCTCTAAAGTATGATTTTTCACTATTGGATTGCGACATGAGATTTTCTCCATGGCAAGTCAAGATGCGAGCTGTTTTATCATAACTTGATTTGGATGATACACTTTTGGGGATCGACAACATATCAGCCACATTGTTCGCTGATGAGAAGCAATGTAAAGATCGTAAGGGCTTATCTCAAATTCATTTTCATCTGTCAAATAAAATTTTACAGGAGTTTATGAAGGAGACATCTGCATGACCAAGGATCTGACCAGCAATATGCATTTGAAGCAAAAACTTTATTTATACAAGATGGCGGAGAGAGCTTCATTGTTGAACCACCTGACAGCTTTCAAGAAAGTTATTAGTAACTTCGAGTCTATAGTGGTAAAGTATGATGATGAAGATTTGTGTCTTATTTTGCTATTCTCTTTGCCTAGTTCGTACTCTACTTTTATTGATACTATTTTATATAGCCAAGATACTCTTACTTTCAGTGAAGTTTATGAAGCTCTATATGCTAAAGAGAAGATGAAACCTACGGTTCCTGGTGAAAATTCAAGTACTCATGCAGAAGGTTTGTCTGTCCGCGGCAGGCAATACGAGAAGGGTTCAAAAGGCAATTTAAGAGGCTGAAGCCAAAGTAGATACAGAGGTAGATCTAAATCCAGGAATAGGAAGTCATGTAAGTATTGCAACAAAGATGGTCATGACATATCCGAGTGCTGGAAGTTGCAGAACAAGGAGAAGAGAAACAACAATTTCAAAAAGGATCAACAAGAGGATGAATCTAGAGCCAATATTGTCACCAAAGAAGGTTCTGATGGAGATGTTCTCGTTGCCTTTGCCGGTAATTGCAAAACCGACAATGAATGGATTCTTGATTCTGTTAAGGGTATTTAGGTCATTTCCTATTATCTAGGGTTTGGATCCTTTTATATCTCCTTGTACTATTTATATACTCTTTTAGGTCGTGCAATACACAAGAAGCATTTGAACTTACATGGTATCAGACCCTAAGTTTTGAACTAGCTCAGCTCAAGTCTTCTGCTGTTGCCCCCAGGAGGAGCTAATCCCGGAGGCGGCCACCTCCCGGCCGCTCGCCGCCGTCGGCCTCTGCTTCCGGCTCCTCTTCGTCACTTCGGCCGCCTTCGCGTCGGGCCGCCGCCTCCCCCTCTCGGATCTGTGCCGCCCACGCCGGATCTGGTCATCTTTGCTGCCGCCGAGCTCAGATCTAGCCGCCTCTTGGCCAGATCTGACCGTCTCCCGCCGAAGTCGGCCCTCTCCGCTGCCGTCGCGACATGCTGGGCCGCTGGGCGGCCACCTCCGTCTGCGCACGTGTCCTCGCCAGATCTAGGCGCTCCCGTGGTCGCCCGCACCGAATCCGGCCTCCCCGCCGCCGGATCTACTAGCTCCAAGGACTCCGTCGCTTGCGTCGGCCCTGACCGACCTGGCGGACCTGCGCCAATCCCGACCTCACTGGCGCTGGTCTCGGCTGGAGAGGGAGGGGAGCGACGGGGACCCTGTCGACGCCATGTAGTTGGCTGGTGAAGCCACAAAATGCTGAGCTGAGGTGGCCACCAAGGCCGTGGAGGCGACGCAGGGGGAGGATATGAGTGAAGCCGAAGCTTGGGGGAGTCAAAATAGTGCTCACTGGCGCCATGTGGGTGGCCGGCGGTGCAACCGCGAGCCGACGCCAAGCGCTGGCTACGCACGCTGAGGGGTCGCGACGGGCTCTAGGTCGTCGCGCTGTGGCTGACGAGTCTGAAGGCGGCGGTGGAGTCCCCCGAGTGAGTGAGTGAGAGAGAGGAGTGGAGGTGTGGTGCGGAGAAGGGAGATCAGGGGAGGAGGCGACCAACAGCCGGTGGCCGATGGCGCAGGGAATGGCCGCCTCCCAGATCCGAAATAGGAGATGAAGCCATTCGGGCAAATGAGGAAGAGAGAGGATGAACAAAAGTGGTGGTGGAGCTGAGGATGTTAGAATCCGCTGCCTTTCCTTTTCGTTTTGCGTCTTTCATTGCGTCATCCAAGTTTGTTGCAATCTCTCTATCAGTTCGTTAAAACTATGCGAGTCTACAAAATCTTTGTTAATCAGCCAACTGCTTTGCTAACCACAGTCTATCTTCTTAGATTGAGTGTGGTCCTCTTCTTCCTTTTGCATAGTCACGGCCATCGCTCTTCTCTTTGAGCCACTGCAGATCATAGAAGTCTTTATGATGTCGCTGCTTTTCTTTGAGCCACCGCCCCGAGTGTCTAAGGTTGCCGCGCTTCTGCTACATCGCGTCTCCGTTGTACTTCTTGTGCACAGCGCTGCCGCCGTCTTGATTTTTGATCTGTGCCGCTATGCTTCTATCTCCCTCTTTGGCTTAATTTGACAGCTCTATTTACTTGTGTCACCTTCCACGTCCTCTTCGTCGTGTTACCGCGATCGACTTCACTTTACTCCCGCTTACCTCTACCTTCTTGGCCTCTACACTTTGTGCTTTATGGGCTGTCGCACAATTTTGGATGGGAGGCGATCTTTTCGATACAATTTTTCAAGACGCACGCTACGATGATATCTTCAAGACATGGACTTTGGTGTTAAGGGTAATTAGGTTATTTCCTATTCTAGTGTCAACCCTTTTCAAATATAATGTTGTTGCATACGCTTTACATTTGAGGGGGCTGTTAAGGGTATTTAGGTCATTTTCTATTATCTAGGATTTGGATGCTTGTGTATCTCCTTGTACTATTTATATGCTCTTTTAGGTTGCGCAATACACAAGATGCATTTGAACTTACAGATTCAGTCTGTACTTTCCACATGAGCCTGAACAATGAGTGGTTTGTTACCTATAAAGCTACGCCAAGTGGATTCGTGTTGATAGGTGATAATACACCTTGCAAGTTTACAGGAATTGGTTCTATTCAGATCAAGATGTTTGATGGCACTATCAGAACTTTGTTGGATGTTCGTCATATTCCGAATTTACAGAGAAATCTTATCTCGTTGAGTATTCTTAATGCTAAAGGGTACAATATTCTGGTGGAGGTAGAGTTATGAAGGTGACCAAATGTTCTCTTGTTGTGATGGAGGGTGATATGAAGGCCGCAAACTTGTATCATCTGCAAAGCACTATAATTTTAGGTAATGTTGTTGCTTCAAATAAATTATTCGATTCTGATACTACTAATCTTTGGCATATGCGTTTGGCGCAAATGAGTGGAGCTGGAATGATGGAATTATGCAAAAAATGGATTTCTTGATGGTCAAAGTATCGACAAGCAAAAGAAGGTGAAATTCAGTACCGCGACTCACTCTACAAAAGGCATATTGGATTATGTTCACTTTGAATTGTGAGAATCTCACGTTCCGTCACTTGTAGATGCAAGCTACATGTTGACCATTATTGATGATCACTCAAAAAGAGTTTGGGCATGCTTTGTCAAGCACAAATCGGGTGCATTAAAGACATTCAGGGAGTGAAAAATTATGATTGAGAGACAAACTGGCAAGCATGTCAAGAAGTTTCGTACCGACAATGGCTTAGAGTTTTGTTTAGGAGAATTGAAACTTTATGCTAGTCAGAAGGTATTGTGAGGCGAACAGACCTCTAGCGTAATGGTTAGAGCGCTCTAGTAGCACCCCTTAGGTCCTGGGTTCGACTCCTAGTGGGAGCGAATTCAGGCTAAGGGAAAAAAATCCCCTTGCCTGCTACCACACCAAAGCACAGGATGTTAGGTCCCACCCAGGTCCCGGATGTGCGGGCCTTAGGCCCCGCCCAAAGTCGTTCTCACACGGGCGTGTGGGCCACTGTGTAAGGGTCGAGTAGGGGTTCGGAGGTTTTCTCGATTTGTGTGAGAAGGATCTTCTTCTTAAGCGGAATGCCCGGGGGGTTACTTCCTCCCGTAGGTCAAGTTTTTTAGAAGGTATTGTGAGGCATACCGTTTCAGGCACTCAACAAAACGGTGTGGCTAAATGTATGAACAGAACCATCATGGAGAAGATACGTTGCATGTTATCAAGCTCTGGATTATGTAAGATATATTGGGCTGAAGCTACTTCCATTGCTTGTTATTTGATTAATCGGTAGCCAAAATTTGCTATTGGTAAGAAGACTCTAATTGAAGCATGGTCGGCTCTCCAGCATATTATTCAAATTTGAGAATATTTGGTTGTCCTGCTGATGCTCTTGTCAACAACGGCAAATTAGTGTCTAGTGCAGTTAAGTGTATTTTCATTGATTATAAAATTGGTGTGAAATGATATAAATTGTGCAATCTTGAAAGGTGGTTATTAGCAGAGATATTACTTTTAATGAATCTGCTATGTTGCATGATAAACCATTTATTGATGTTCCTATTGAGAAGCAATCAAGCGTGTAGATGGAGCATGTTATTAATTCAAGATCTACACTAGAAATCAACAAGGAAAATATTCTAGAAGTTTCTATTGTTGCGCCATCAACATAACGTTCCGTTGCAATTAATAGAGAAAGAATGAACATTCAACCTTCTAAAAGATTGATTGAATAAGTCAATATTGTGGTTTATTGTTTAAATATGGCGAAAGAAATTGAAGGTACTGCAGAATCTTCATCTTATTCAGAGGTAATATCTTCTGGTGATTCAAAAGATGGATGACTGCCATGCATAATGAGATGGAATCTCTTGACAAGAATGACACTTGGGAACTGGTTAAGTTGCCAATTGAGAAGAATGCTATTCGTTGTAAATGGATCTTCAAGAAAAAAATGTCTCACCAACTGAAGAGGTTAGGTACTGACGATGATATAATAATCCTCTTAGTTATTACGTCATCATATTCTTCGAATATACCCCTTAGCGATAAGAGAGAAATTTCATGGAGTAGTCATAAGTCTCACTACGACTACTCCGTAGACCCTTCGACGACTGCCTAGTTGTAAGTTCTGCTATGATTATATAGTCGTAAGTCCTCCTACAGGTACCTAGTCGTATGCTTTAGTCTAAAGTTTCATATGCGAGTGTACTTGGTTTGTTATGCATGCCATGGTATGTTCTCGCCCTGATTTATCTCAATCATTAAGTGTGGTCAGTAGATACATGGCTAATCCTGAAAAAGAGTATTGGAAATCAGTTCAATAGATTTTCAAATATTTGCAGGGTACATCTAATGCTTGTTTACAGTTTGGGAAGACTAAAGATGGACTTATTGGTTATGTGGATTCTGATTTTGTCAGACATTTAGATAAAAGATCTCGCTGGTTATGTGTTCACTGTTGGAGGGTGTGTTATTAGTTGGAAAGCAAGTTTACAAGCTACCGTTGCATTGTCTACTACAGAAACTAAATATATATCTATTTCTGAAGCTTGCAAAGAAGCCATTTGGTTAAGAGGTTTATTTATTGAGCTTTATGGAAATACATCTACCACTACAATATTTTGTGACAATTAAAGTGCTATTTGCCTTACAAAAGATTAAATGTTCCATTAGAGAGCAAAGCACATTGATACCAGATATCACTACATTCGAGATGTCATTACTCAAGGTGATATTAAAGTTTGCAAGATAAGTACTCGTGATAATCCAGTTGAAATGTTAACAAAGCCAGTTCTTGCATCTAGGTTTGAGCTTTGCTCAGACTTAGTTGGTATTACTCACTAGTTCTTTGAACTTTTGGCGTTCAAAGTGTACATGCTGATTTTATTAGAGGAGTTTATCATATTTTTCGACTACAGGAGGGAATTCGGTTTAAGGTGGAGATTGTTGAAAAGCTGATCTGAATTCGTACCGTGTCCATGTAGGACACTTAATCGCGTCATGCTAGACGTGGCATGACATCTGTATACACAGTTTGTATCAGACGTGGTATCAATCTGTAAGTAACCGACTCTGATTTAGTTTCTTTCCGGGTGGAACTCTTTTCCCTTGCACTATATATGTACCCTAGTAGTCCATTGGAAGAAGAGCTCCAAGGTAAGCGCTCCATTGTAATCACTCATCATTATAGTAATTTGCCTTCGAATGTCCGTGGTTTTTTCCCGCAAGAGTTTTCCACATAACATTCGTGTCTCTTTTCTCTATTTTTTCTGTGCATTATTTGCAACACGTACACTATTAGTAGTAATTATCCATGACTGGTGATCCACGGTAATTAGTGATGGTCAGTATTACCTACGGGTGGTTAGTGACTATGCATTAGTTTTTTCAGAAGGACTATTAACATTATTTACTAGTGATCAATGGTGGTTTATTGTTGGTAAATGACAATAAGTGGTGATTATTGGTAATTTAGTATGTTTTAGATAGTTGTTTGTTATTCTTATTCATATTAATTTTTTTCAAACAACAATAATACCGAACGTTCGATCAATCAGATGCTCTAAATGCCCCATCTTGTTTCACCTTTCTCATATATCCAACCAAACAAATCACTTGCACATCCCATGTGGGTTGGGTTTGAAAAGGCGTATGCACATCCCACGGGTTGCACATCACTTAACACCCCCTCAAATGGAAGGCGTATGTAATAACATTGCATTTGAAAAGAGTTTTTACTAAAATAGTAAATAAAATTCGAAGTCCGAGTCTTGATGATGTCGTCGTAGCGTGCAACTCTTGAAAAAATATTGTCGAATCAAGCCGAAGAGGAATAAATAGAAGCATAACGGCGCAGATCGAAGCCCAAGACGGCGGCGGCGCAGTGCACAAGGTGCAGGAGAAGCGCGGCGGCCTTAGAAGCTCGGGGCGGCGGCATCGTAACGACTTCTACGATTTGCATACGGCTTAGAGAGAAGAGCGGCGGCTGCTGCCATGGAATAGATAGAAGCATGGCGGCGCAAATCGAAGCCCAAGATGGCGGCGACGTAATGCACAAGGTGCAGAAGAAGCGCGGCGGCTAAAGAAGCGATGTCATCATAACGACTTCTACGATCTGCACGCGGCTTAGAGAGAAGAGCGGCGACTGCTGTCATGCAAAACAAAATTTCTATGTTTTTTGACTGACAATAAATTTGTGGACTCGCACGGTGTTGACGAATTGAAAGAGAGAAGCTTCGGACTTGAGATGGACGCAAACGGAAGACTCAAAACTAAAACAGCTCGGCATATAGACTTTTTTTTTTTGCCTATTTAGTTTTCATAGATCGGATCTCAGATCTGGACTTGAACCAAATGAAGAAGGTGCGCCCAGGCAAGGGGCTTGGCAGATGGTGGCCGGCTCAGATGCGGGCGGGGCCAGGTCGATCCCCACCACCTTCTCGCATGCCATGCGCCGGTGAGCACGCAGCCCTGCGCGATCCAATAAAGTGGCCTTCCGCATAGCAACCAGGAGGAGTAGCCCAGGTGGAGAACCAGAGGACGGTGGGGCTCCAACAGAAGCTGACGATGGCTTGGTGCTCGGCGAGACAATAGGCGACGGCGCCCATGACGGCCATGGGCGGATGGCGAGGAGGCGGCGGGCGAAGAGAAGGCGAGGGCTGCAGGAGTTCCTTGACGGCCCAGCCCGACGGCGGCAAGAACGACAACAAAGGCACCGCCTATGCGGCGGCCTGGACTAGCTTGGGGAGGACGGGGCACGGTTGCCGGCCAAGCGGAAGGCCCCGGGGGCGGGCGGATCTGGAGAGCGCGAGGTGGCCGCCTGGTCGAGTCCTCTTGGGCGGGAGGTGATCTGCGTGGGTGTCGACATTGGCGCTGCAGACGGAGCCGAAGCCGACGCGGATGCCGGTGGCGAGGTAGCGTTGGTGGTTGCCGGAGAGCGCCCCGGGGACGTGGATGGGCTCGTCGCAGTCCCGGCAGAAGAGCGCCCTGTCCTCCACGCAGATAATGAAGGCCGCCTTCTCCTGGCAGACGACTTGATGTCCAAGAGGGACCCGAAGTAGACGGGTGCGAGGAGGTCCTGGATGGACGAATCGGAGTTGAGGTGGCCGCCCTCGGGAGTAGAGATCATCTTCCCGGGGGCAGTGGTAGCGGAAGACGTGCGAAGGCTAGGGTTTGAGAGGTATTAACCTTAGCTCTGATACCATGTTATGAATATTGTGTGTATATTGAAGAGACCCAAAGGACCATATATATAGGGGAGTACAGGAGGATATATGCTATATAGAAATAAGGCATATATGGAATAGAATATAAACTCTCTATCCTAATACAACTCTATCTCCTTAACAGTGCTAATTATATATTTGCTTTGACATTGCTGAAACGCGCTGGTGATGTCATGTCACTGTATTATTTTGCTATGTTCCATCTAAGATTCCATTCTTCCCTCACAGAAACCTGGTGGAATTATTGCACTTCTAGATGAAGCTTGGTATGGATCAGTGATAATATATCACTTTTTCATTGTTTATTCTGGTTTTCATACAACAATTGAATCTTACAATTAATTAATCTGTCTACTTATGATTTTGTGTTGCAGCATGTTGCCAAGATCAACACATGAGACGTTTGCTCAGAAATTGTACCAAACTTTCAAAAATAACAAGCGCTTTACTAAGCCAAAATTATCTCGGTCAGATTTCACCATATGTCATTATGCCGGAGATGTAAGTATGAACTGCCTTTGCTTTTGTTAGTTAGCTAGCAATGTTCTTAGAATCAAATCTAATGTGAAAGTATGTTCATGTATAGGTCACCTATCAAACAGAGTTATTTCTGGACAAAAATAAAGATTATGTAGTTGCTGAACATCAGGCTATCTTGAGTGCTTCAAAATGTTCATTTGTTTCGGGCCTTTTCCCTCTTCTCTCTGAGGATTCCTCAAAATCATCAAAGTTTTCATCCATTGGTTCCAGGTTCAAGGTGCATATCACTTCTGTTTAACGCTTCAATTGGATTTCAGTTGCTTCCAGTTTTTCATACTTTTAATATTTATATAATAAAATGCAGCAACAATTGCAAACTCTATTGGAAACTTTGAGTGCAACTGAGCCCCACTATATCCGTTGTGTAAAGCCCAATAATTTGTTGAAGCCAGCAGTTTTTGAGAACCAGAATGTTCTTCAGCAGCTCAGATGCGGAGTAAGATTTTCTGTTGGCATTTTTTTTGTTACGAGTTCCAACTTCTGTATTTACATTATTGGCTTTCCTCAGGGGGTTATGGAAGCAATTAGGATAAGCTGTGCTGGGTATCCAACCAGAAGAACATTTTATGAGTTCATAGATCGTTTTGGTATTCTTGCGCCTGATGTTTTGAGTGGAAGGTATTAAATTATCAATGAATAATGAGCAATATTGTACTGTGTTCTTGCTTCTTGGTTTAGTTGGCTGAGCTTAGTTGTTGATCTCGTTTTGTGTTCATTGTTACTAGTTCTGATGAAATTACTGCTGTAAGGAAGCTGTTAGAGAAGGTAGATCTGCAAGGTTATCAGGTAATGGATATTAAGGAGAAATTTTCATTTTTGTATTGGAGCTATATATTGGCATGATGCTAGTTAAAAGAAATTACCATCTACCTGTCTTTATAATTCATAACATGTATGATAGAAATATGTTTGTATGTGCAAGAAAGATGTGCTCTCTCCTATATAAATATAAAATATCTAGTTGTGTAGACCGTAGAGTCAAGATGTTTAGAACAGTGTACAACATATGCACTGCAAGTTAATATTGTAGGTCATCAGGTGAATAACATATAGATATTACCCTTCAGAATGGACCTCTTTTTCATCTAGTATAATTCTATCTTTTTCGCTCTTGATGAGTGGACTAAATTGTATGCCTTTTGCAAATGGCATTTCCTAGATTGGCAAGACAAAAGTATTTCTTCGTGCTGGTCAAATGGCTGAACTTGATGCTCGTAGAAATGAAGTGTTAGGACGTTCAGCCAGCATGATTCAGAGGAAAGTCCGCTCATTTTTGGCACAGAAGAGTTTCATTGCACTGCGAAGATCAGCTGTACAGCTTCAGACGGTTTGTCGTGGTGAGTTTTTTTGTTGTTCCAAATTGTAGTCTCTGTCCCTACTTGATTTAATTTTATCCGCACGATGATTCTCTGTCCCTACTTGATTTAATTTTATCCGTGCGATGATTTTCTGACATTGCTTTTGGTTTAATATATGAAGGGGAGCTTGCAAGAAGAGTTTACCACAGTCTCCGCAGAGAAGCTGCTTCTCTCAAGATACAGACTTGCTACCATATGCATAATGCCAGAAAAGCATACAATGAGCTTTATGCTTCAGCGGTTACTATTCAATCAGCTTTACGTGGGATGGATGCACGTAAAGAGCTCCACTTCAGACAACAAACAAGAGCTGCGATTATTATCCAGGTAACGTGAAAAATAAAGAAACCTGTTTCGTGTACATGTATGAAAACAAGCAAATGGATATTAGTAGGGAATAACAACCGACAGAAGTATAAGAATTTTTCCCTTGCTATATTTGGGATCAGTTATTGCCTTAGTGGTAGCTCTGAAACTTCAGGAATCATGTTAATTTTCACTGGTTGTCTTGCCTAGTCAGCAGTTGTAACCAGGGTTTGGTTTCCCGGCGGTTACCGACTGGTAACCGCCGGTAACCGGAAAACCCGGCTGGGTCCGGGATTAAAAAAACCGAAAATCCCGTGTGCATGCGCATTAAATACTGCACGCATGCTGCGCATGCCTCATAGCCTTCTTAACTCGTGTGCATGCGCATTAAATCCCGTGTGCATGCTGTGCATGCGCATTAACCTTCCGCATGTATGCCTCTTAATCTTCCGCATGCATATATGCGCATTAAAAACCGAAAATCCCGTGTGCATGCTGTACATGCGCATTAACCTTCCGCATGCATGCCTCTTAACCTCCCGCATGCATGCATGCGCATTAAAAACCGGAAATCCCGTGTGCATGCGCATTAACCTTCCGCATGCATGCCTCTTAACCTTCCGCATGCATGCATGCGTATTAAAAACCGGAAATTCCGTGTGCATGCTCAAATCAGTGCTCTCCCGCTCCGATTTTTCCGGTTTCCTACCGGTTACCGGTCCCCTCCCGCTCCCTTTAAAATTTTTATTTGCCAAAATTTAACCGATTTTTAACTGGGTTTTCTGGTAACCGGCCGGTTCCTGGTACCGCCCGGTGGCCGGGATTTGGCCTGGTTCCGGTTTTTCGAACCTTGGTTGTAACACTATTCTTGGCTGGATGATTACCTGAGTAGGGAACTAGGTAATAGTTTTCTACTTTACCATTCAACATTAGAGAGGGAAGTATAATTTATGAAACTTCATCCTTTGTAATGATTAATGGAGACTTTGAATTGACTCACACATTTCCAGTCATCTCAGTTGTTTTTTTTTCATGAAATCAAGAGCTGAAAGCCTGCCCATGATGCATAATTTTATGCTTTGTGGATTGAGGTTGGATTGCACTACCTTTTTTTCCCGTTGGAATGTTTCTTCTAAACATTGTGCATATATGTGGACATATATTGCAATTAGTTTTGTATTACCTTGATGAAACCCTACAACTTCATTACTACTACTAATGCATAGATAAGTATTAGTGTAGCTGCATAGTCGCTGCTTTATACTAGTGAATTAGCAAATCAGATAAAAATGCCCATCGCCCCAGAGCTTGTCTTCCCGAGACCCCCGCTCCCCTACCCATTTAATGACGGCAGGAGCCCTCTCATTCCCAAGACGGGCGCAGCGAATGGGGCTGTCTCGAGAAGGAGCGAACTTTCTGCGGAAGGAAAAGGAGCTCTCCCTGGCTCCGCTCGCTCACACCCCGATCTCGACACGGTCGATGGGCCGGCCCATCTTCCAGAGCTGATGGGCGAGATGGCCGGCTCTGAGGCACCCAGCCTCGAGCTCCCCACTTCGGCCCAGGGGACCCCGTTCACTCGAAGCAAGCCTGGAAGCTTCGCGGTGAAGACCGCCCGGGAGAAGTTGCAGCCGCCCTTGGAGTTTGCTTCTAGCGCCGACCCTGTGGATGACCCCAGCCCAGAGATTACCGACGACTCGGTGGCCTCCACCACGCCTTCCCCTCTCGGCCAGTGACCGCCTCGCTCCTCGAGATAGACCCCAAGGCCACGTTGAGAAGAATGGCCGGGAGGAGCTGCGACTGGCCTTGGAGGTTGCTACTGGCGCCCAGCCGGGAGCGTCGCCGACACCCCCTTTGCCTTCGGTTCAAAGGAACAGCATGGCGCATACCATCTCCAGGGTCTATTCACGGCGTCATATCTGTACCAGGACAGAGAGTCTTCAAGCCGCGGCGGCCTCTCCAGGCCGAGACTCACCACCTCCGCGGCAGGGCCCCTCATCCCAGCGGACGGGAACGAGCTTCATTGCCAAACTCACCAAGAAGACGGCTTACATTCTGCCCACTCCTTGCGTTTCGCTAGTGAAGCACCGACCCCACCTTCCTGGTGCTCCTCCTCGGCGTAGCCGCCGCATTGCCAGAATTGAAGCTGAGTCACCGGTTGAGGTGGCACCCGTCCGTGCTCGAAAACATGTAATGAGGGCACTGAATATCGTCGGCAATCAGGAAGGTCTCAGTCAAAAAGCACTTGAGGACTACAGCAAGTTATTTACACAGCCACTTTCTGCCTCGCACGTTCAGGCGCTAGCTGCCCTATTCGGCTGGGCACCACCGGCGGAGGAAGTTGCCTTGGCTTAACCTCCTCGTCATTTACTCCTTCGGTCGAGTGACTGTGGACTCAATGAATCCTTCCAATATTCTGTGCTGGAACGTTCGGGGCCTCAATTCTAGATCAAGGCAAGATGCTGTTCGCACCCTGGTAGCTTCGGCTCGGGTAGATGTCGTCTGTTTACAGGAAACAAAAATGGCTACCATTTCCCAGGGGACGGTCCTCTCCATGTTAGGCTCAGATTTTGACAATTACCTCTCCTTGCCTTCGGTTGGAGCATCTGGGGGTATTCTCATTGCTTGGAGACATAAACTTGGAGCTGCCGGCGCTCACAGACTCCACTCCTTCAGTGTATCAGTACAGTTTTGCCCAAGGGATAGTCCATCTTGGTGGCTGACATGCGTTTATGGGCCGCAGTCCAATGAAGACAGAATCTGCTTCTTGCAAGAGCTAAGAGACATCCGGGAGACATTTCAAGGCCCTTGGATTATAATGGGAGATTTCAATATCATCTACAAAGAAGAGGACAAGAACAACAGCATCTTGAATCGTGCAATGATGGGAAGGTTTAGACGCCTCATCAATGATCTCGCCTTAAATGATATCCCTCTACTTGGAAGAAAATTTACTTGGTCCAATGGCCAACAGTCCCCAACGCTGGTCAGGCTTGATAGAATGCTTTGCTCTCTTGAGTGGGAGCATCTCTTTCCCAACTCTCTTCTGCAAAGTGCCGCGTCAGATGGCTCTGATCATTGTCCTCTCCTCTTGGGACTGCATGACAACAAGTCGGGCAAAATGAGATTTCACTTTGAGCCCTTCTGGACCAAAGTTGAGGGATTTCATGACACTGTTGTACGTGCATGGTCCTCTGTACATGCGACCTGTTGCCCCTTTGATACCTTATCCAAGAAGTTCAAGGCAACTGCTAGAGAGCTTCAAAGCTGGAGTCAGAAAAATGTTGGTCTCGTTAAATGGCAGCTTAGTCTTGCCAGGGAAGTGCTTCACCGGCTTGGAAATCGCGCAAGACATTCGAATTTGTGAGAGGAGGAAGACCGGTTGCGCCGCAACCTCAAGAAACATTCCCCGCCTTATCTTCCTCTCACGCACTATTGCTAGGTCCCGATCCGCACTGGTGGTTGCATGAGGGGATGCAAATCTTGCACTATTTCATGCGTATGCTAGACATCGCAAGCGTAAAAATTTCATAGCCAAACTAGTTAATGGGAGCGAGTAATTACAAGCCATGCCGAAAAGGAGCGGCGGTGTATGAGTTTTACAATGGGCTCCTTGGATTGAGCTCGACAGAGAACACACCATTAACTGGAGGAAATGGACATCGAGTCTCATGACCTTGCGGCTCTTGAGAGCCCGTTCTCGTGGAGGAGGTTTGGAAAACCATTTGTCAACTTCCATCGGATAAAGCGCCGGGACCGGATGGTTTCACAGTCGTTTCTATAAATCTTGTTGGCCTATTTTGAAAAGCGATATTATGGCGGCGTTTGCGGTGTGGAGTAGAAAGTCACTAACTGGGATGCTCAATTCAGCTTACATCGTATTATTACCTAAGAAAGATGAGGCAATGCACGCCAAGGATTTCCACCCATAAGCTTGGTACGGCTTTGCTAAATTGATCACCAAAATCCTTGCCAATAGACTTGCTGCATAGCTCCACCGATAGTAACTCCAAATCGAGCGCCTTCATAAAAGGGAGGTCTATTCAGATAATTTCATCTTTGGTACAACAGATGGCTAGGTTCTGCATCAACAAAGATGACCTCGTATCCTCCTCAAGCTAGACATCACAAAAGCTTTTGATTCGGTCTCTTGGCCGTTTCTCCTTGAGGTTTTGAGGAAGTTAGGTTTTGGACCCATTTGGTGTGATATGGTTTGTGGGTCTTTGGGCACATCTTCATCACAAGTTCTCCTCAATGGAATCCCGCGAGGTCATTTTGCACAAGCGTGGATTGAGGCAAGGGATCCCTTTCCGATGTTATTCATTCTTGTAATGGATGTCTTAAGCAATTTGTTCTCTCAAGCATCAAGTGAAGGTTTGCTGTGACCTCTCTCTTCACGAGCTTTGCAACATAGGATTTCCCTTTATGCCGATGATGTGGTCGTCTTCCTTAGGCCGAGCTCCATGGATTTGGAGGTCACTATGGACATCCTTAGTCTCTTTGGTGAAGCTTCGGACTTAAAACCAATATGCAAAAGAGTAACATCTTCCTCATCCAAAGGCTCGAGACGAGATTGACATAGTGCGGAGCATCTCCCATGTGAAGTGCTAAATTTCCCTTGTAAGTATCTTGGGGTGCCCTCTCCTACGACGACTTACAAGATCCAAGTGCAACCTATTGTTGATCGGATCGCCAATCGTCTTCCGGATGGAAAGTCGAGTTGTTAACAAGGGCGGTGAGAAGAACATTAGTGCAATATGTGCTAACCTCTATGGTGGTCTATTTGGCCATGGCGATTGACCTTCCCGTGGGCTATCAAAGAGATAGACAAAATCTGTAGGAAATTTCGTGGAGGCGAAAAGACATTAAGGAGGTCACCGCCTTGTGTCATGGGTCAAAAAACACAGACCAAGGGAACTCGGTGGCCTTGGCATCACTGATCTCCAGCGAATGGGATGGGCCCTTCGAATGAGATGGCTCTGGCTTCAGAAGACTGAACCTGACAAACCATGGTCCTCCTTCCGGATCCAAGTTCACCACTGCATTCGATCTTTCTTCTCAAATGACAAGCCACAGAGGTCTGTAATGGCTCTGCACCTATTCGGAAGGATAGATGGATACATGGGCAAAGGATTGCGGATCTTGCACCCGTCTTTTCGCATTGGTTTCAAGAGATGTGTCAATAAGCGCCACGGTAAGGGAGGCAATCACGAATCACAACTGGATTGCGGATATGTTAGGAGCAATGTCAGTTGGGGTAATCGCTGAATTTATGGATCTTTGGGACCTCCTATCACAGGTGGTGCTGCAACCTGCTACAGAAGATAAACACATATGACGCTTCACCGCCAATGGAAGATACTCGGCAAAATTCTCTGAACTTTATACTAGTGCATATTTCTATTTCAGAGTCGCTGCCGTCAATTCTTGGCGAGGCTGAATTATTCAAGAACGAAGAAGGCTGCAATAACTACACAGTGTGCCTGGAGAGGAAGAGCTGCTAGAAAGGAGCTTCGAAAACTCAAAATGGTAACTTTGAGCATACCAGGCAGGCAGGCACTTGTTATATTTTTCATAAAAATATGTTGAGCTGGGCACTAGAAATTTTGTTGGATAAATCTTCTCAACACATCCAATTTTTTTTACACCTGCTGGAACCATCAGTGTTATAGGATAGTGTGCAATATTGGATTTACTGTATGATTTTTAGCCTGGTATGATTTTTATAGGCCTTAGTAGTGGACTACCGGTATGAAAACCCTTGGTGATGAATAGTGGAGTATGAAGTTTCAGTTTTTCTTATCCATTCTCATTGCTTATCAGGCTGCACGGGAAACTGGCGCTTTGCAAGCTGCCAAAAATAAACTGGAAAAGCAAGTTGAAGAGCTTACGTGGCGGCTACAGTTGGAGAAACGCATGCGAGTGAGTTTTTTTGTTATAAAATTTCATCATGTCAATTTAACTTGAAGAATACCTTATGTCACTGATATAGTGTTATCTGGGTTTATGCACTCCAATATATATAATTTGTGTGCAATTCAACGTACACAAATATGTTGTCTTGGTTAATGGTTCAACTCGCTGTTTGGTGGCCTTATATAAAAAGGATACAGTCAATAATATTTTGCAATATTGTTTATCTGAAGCACACATCCAAGAACAGCAACATTTTTTTTTGGGGAAAAAGGGGTGATCTGAGCAAACTATTCTGTATAGCTGTAAAATAAAAAATGTTATCACCATATGGCATCGACTTTTGGGAATTGGGACTGGGTGACCTTAATCTGTATACGCAGGAAGTTGTCGTGTTTTTCAGAAGTAAAATACGGAACTTTGCATAGTTAATCTAAGGATATATTGCTATTGCTTAATGCATGGCTGTTCATATAGGCTGATCTTGAGGAAGCTAAATCACAAGAGAATGCGAAGTTGCAAGCTGCCTTGCAGGAGGTGCAACAACAGTGCAAAGAAACAAAAGAAATGCTAGTAAAGGAAAGAGAGGCAGCCAAGAAGGCCGTGGAGAAAGCTCCAGTTATTAAAGAGGTCCCTGTTATAGATACAGAGCTGATGAATAAGCTTAGAGATGAAAATGATAAACTTAAGGTGAGACCTGAACATAACCTGGATTGATACCTTCGCAGTACTTGCTATGCTTATAACACTGACATTCCATGACTACAGACTCTGGTCAGTTCTCTTGAAAAGAAGATTGATGATACTGAGAAGAAATATGAAGAAACAAACAAAATCAGTGAGGAGAGGCTAAAAAATTCAATGGATGCTGAGTCGAAAATTGTTGATTTGAACATGGCAATGCTAAGGTTGTTCAGTTTTCTTAACCCCAGTTTCATAATATAAGCACCTCTGCATATACTTTGATTGGCATATTACATTAGCTATTACATTGATTAGCATATTTGTTTTTGTTATTCTGCTTCAGGCTTCAGGAGAAAATATCAAACATGGAATCTGAGGAGAAAGTGCAAAGACAAGCGTTGTTGAGCTCGCCAGTCAAGAGCATGTCTGAACATTTGTCAATTCCAATTCTTCCAAACGTACAAGTACTAGCTTGCAAAAAGTATTTATTTGTTCCTTCTCTGTTGAAATGCCTATATTCATTTACTCACCTTCTTCTGCTTTTTTCTCTATTATTCAGAACCTGAAGAATGGCTTTCGGGAGGTTGAAGAGCCAAAGGTTTGAATTTTTACATCTTAATATTTATCTTTTGTCTCTTCAACTTCCGATTGTGTCCATAATCTTACAAAAAGCTGCTGCCATTTTTTCAGGAACCCCAAAGTGCACCCCCTGCTATTAAGGATTATGGGAATGGCGATCCAAAGTTGAGAAAATCTTGTGTTGACAGGCAACTTGTAGGTCAACAAATTTTATTGTTTAAGTTGCTTCTGTAAACATGATTATTTGACACTTAGCTTTCTGTAGGAAAATGTCGATGCACTTACTGACTGTGTAGCAAAAAACCTTGGCTATTGTGCGGGGAAGCCAGTTGCTGCTTTTACCATATATAAATGTCTTCTTCACTGGAAATCTTTTGAGGCAGAGAAGACTAGTGTATTTGACCGTCTTATTCAGTTAATAGGATCTGCAATAGAGGTAAATATGGAACCTGGTCAGAAGTGCAATTAGATTTTTTTTCCTATATTAATGAGTGGTTATCCACTGAAATTTTGATTCGGGAGCTGACCAATGTCCAGTTTATCTCTAGCTGTATGTTAGAAAATTGGAGTCGCCCTCTTATTTTGGTAACTTTCCAATTTCTGACCAAATTTGTTTTTGCACATCACACTTTCCGTTAGAGTTATCCTCATAGCTGGAAGTTATTTTGTGCTCTAGAAGGTCAATTTTTTTCTTGGTAGTATCTTTGTTTGGGTAAGTCTTGATGCTTTGTTTTATCAGTATATTTCTTCAATACACTGAAAGGTCAGTTAAAGTACCAAAATGCCCCTTTTATTAAGTCCAAGCCATCTTTTGCTAATAAAGTAATTAAAATCAAATTTCAACCTGAAACAATGCATTGCAAGAAAACTAGGCATGGTGCGTGAAAGACTTAAATATGGATACCCTCATACCCAATTCACTTGTTATTTATTTTGTTTGTCCAAATCTTTTATTACTGAAGAAATCAACAATGACATCGCTTCACTGTTCTTCAGCCTTCCCTTTTTACTAATGCACAGTTTGGTTGCGTGATATTGTTTGACCTTATATGGAAGTCTGATTGCTTTTTTAAAATGAACTTGCTACTACGTTCCTTTATGAGTATAAAAGTAATTTAATGTTCTTTTGAATTTTGGAAGTGGCAAGTTTCTTTTTTCCCACAGTAAGCTTATATTGTCAAGTCTTTCATGCAGAACGAGGAGGACATTGACAACCTTGCTTACTGGCTCTCAAATACGTCTAGCTTGTTGTTCCTGCTACAGAGAAGTCTCAAAGCCGCTGGTGCACCTGGGAGTGTTTCACGAAAGAAACCTCCTCAGCCAACATCATTATTTGGTAGAATGGCTCAAGTATGTCATTGTCCTTTTCATGCTTGCAAAATTAAGGGGAAAATTTGGAGAATGTGGTATTGGACTCTGATAATGTAAATTCATTTGTATAGGGCTTGCGTTCTGCATCTTTTGTCAACATGCATGTTGAGGCAACTGATGTTGTCCGCCAAGTTGAGGCCAAGTATCCTGCCTTGCTTTTCAAGCAGCAATTAACTGCTTATGTGGAGAAGATATATGGAATCATCCGAGACAATATTAAAAAGGAATTGTCATCTTTGATTTCTCTATGTATCCAGGTAACATATTCTCTTTTCAAAATTTTGCTATTTGTTGATAATTGGCATTGTGCCCTACAAGTTGGGAAAGGACTAAAAACAGATTCATGGTTTATCCTTAATTATGTTCTTGTTAATGACAAGGCTCCAAGAACAATGAAGGCTAGCATGTTGCGAATTTCTGGACGATTATCTGGCCAATCTCAGAGCAACCACTGGCAGAAAATTATCGAGAGCTTGGATATCCTTTTAAAGATACTGCAAGATAACCATGTATGTATCTCTTTTCGTTTCTGTGCGATTCATCTGCTGGATGTATATTTAACTGTCCTTTTGTTTATACTCAGGTACCCCCAGTTTTAGCTCAGAAAATTTTCACCCAGATATTCTCATACATTAATGTACAGCTATTCAACAGGTAAGCTTATCTTTCAATGTTTTAGTTTTGGTACATGCGGAAATTTGTGCAGTACATGGTTGCTGTTTGTTCTGCAGTCTACTCCTTCGTCGTGAGTGTTGCTCCTTCAGCAATGGAGAGTTTGTCAAAGCTGGTCTAGCTGAGTTGGAATTGTGGTGTGCAAAGGCAACGGCTGAGGTGATCTGCTTGTTGTGTGAATGCCTAGTCTGTTCCCTATATGATTCAATTTACTGAAGTTTTTTGGTTACAGTATGCAGCATCATCATGGGATGAACTCAAGCATGTCAGACAGGCCGTTGGCTTTTTGGTACGGTGCCCTATTCTGCTAACCGGTGGATTTTAATATATTCATGTTGAGATTTGTGCATCAACGGGGCGATATAATTTTGGCGTCCACTGAGTGCAGTATGTGTCTTAGTAGCGTCCTAGCACTTTGCCATAGTTATCTTTGGATTCAATAAGCTTTATAGCTTTGGACGAATAAAGCAAATGCTAGTTTAAGTTTGAATTCCAACTGATCGTGCCTTATGATAGTGTAACATGCAAGTACTCATACATTTTTAATACTCTTTTCAGGTTATATTCCAAAAATTCAGAATATCTTATGATGAGATAGTCCATGACCTATGTCCGGTAAAATCTCAGTACTGTAAACCCGCTTTTCAATTTTGTTGAAGCTCCCATGCTTTTCTGGTTTATTTTTTCTTGTTTTGTAAAGTATGGAAGCATCTTGGTTCTAATACATGTTCTATTATTTACAATTGTAGATCTTGAGTGTCCAACAACTATACAGAATCTGTACACAATACTGGGATGACAAGTACAATACCCAAAGTGTGTCATCAGATGTGAGCTCCATTCCTTGAGAACTTAACTGTTTTGGCTGTAATTCTGCATTGTTTTTAATGAGGCTATTCCCATTTCTTGGCTGCAAAAGTACATAAATTCACAGTTTTCTAGTTGCATGGAATTGAGATAATGTAGACACACCTTGTTCACTACGAAATGTGAATATCTGATTAACGATGTAACAATATAATGCATATACTACCCCACCTTTTTTGGATTTCTCACACGGTATTAAATTATAAAAATAACGTAACCCCTTTCTGTTTCAGGTTCTTAGTAACATGCGGGTGCTAATGACAGAGGATTCCAACAATGCAGAAAGCAGTTCATTTTTGTTAGACGATAATTCAAGGTGACATAAGTACCAGTTCATTTAATGGTGTGGATGATTGTGCTGCTTAGATGAGTCTGGATAATACCTTACCAGGGTTCTCGATCTACTGTTTTTGCAATGCAGCATCCCATTCTCAGTTGATGATATCACCAACTCAATACAGGACAAGGACTTCTCAGATGTCAAACCAGCCGAGGAGCTAATCGAGAATCCTGCCTTCCAGTTTTTACAGGATTAGGGCTGTGAAATCTCGAGCTTTATACTGCTAGATATCTCACCAGATTATCTCTTGATTTGTTGTAAATTTTTTCTATCCTTTCCGCTTCATATGTTCCTGTTTTTGTATAGGTAGTCATTAGGGCTGGGATGGAATTCCTCCCTTGTAACTAGAAAAGGCCAGATCTTTTAAACCGAGGCAAATCATTCTTTGTAGGGCAGATTTCAAATCAGTTTTTTTACCCAAGGGTGGTAGGGGGAGGCAACGTCTTAGTAGCTTCTCCCCAGTTATAGGTTGTACATATTATAATGTAAATCGACAGTGCAAGAAAAAAGAAATTCATATACCGAATGCCATTATGTTGGTGACATCTTTCGGTTGTTGTCTCGGCTAGACGCCTCTGTTTATACCGTGTGTGTCAATGTTGGCCATGCATGATCGAATACCAGAAAGCAAATACGGCTTGAGTTCAGATTCCGTCTGGTGTGTGCAATTATTTTCTGCGTATTCTCTACACGTTCCAAACAGAGCTTAAAATTCTTTGGCATTGCGGCTTTTTGTTGCTATTGGTACTACATCAAGTCTTCGGTGCTCGTCAGTCTGTCGCGCCAACTCCGCTCGATAAACCAAAACATCAGACACCCCTGCCCTAGGGACGACGGGCCGGCTCCAACAATTCCAGCTTTCCAGAACTACCCCTCCTCCAGGCACATCTGTTTCACTGCATATGGACGGATAGCTGGTAGGGGCATTTCCGTCAACCGCTGCATTGAAAACGATGCACTGCTCCAACCTCTCCATCTCCATCTCTCTCTCTCTCTTCCCCTCAACTTGAAATAAAAAAGGGGAATACACAAGAAGGGAAATACTTTCTTGTCCCGCTTTTTGGTCCAATTTATCCCAAATTTGCTGCCCGCCGAATCGAGGTAATGGTTTCTCCACCACGAAATTGGTTCTAGCTCGGCTCTTGGTCTGTTTGCAAGTAGTTGGTTTGATAATTTGGTTTCTTGAAGCGAGGAAGGGGAAAAGGGGAGCCCTGCTGTGAAAGGCGCCAGTTCCAGAGGGGCGGACCTACCCTTCGGGCGGCCGCCCGTGCTCCGGCGCCGGCAGGACACCCCCCCCACCCCGGTGCCGGTGGCCCCTCCTCGTCTTGTAAAGATTACAACTTTTTGGAGGAGTCGGCTCGCAGGCTGATCGGCGGCTTCGGCCGCAACTTCGGAGGAGTCGGAGGTGTCCAGCTGCCAAAGTGGCTGTTTTTCCTCCACATGGCGGGGGCATCAGGCACCACTTCCTCCCCAGAGGCATGACCAGGAGGGAGCAGAACCATTCGCGGCACAACTACAGGTCTGATTGCTTGTTTAATTAATTTTCCTCTTTTGGCTCCATGTTTGGGTTGATCTTGTGATATAATTAGCGATTAGGTGTTTAATTCGAGTTACTGGCATATGATGAAATCATATGGAATTTGTTAAGTCCATTTCGTGTTAAACCCCAGCGAACTGAAATTAAAAACATGAAATATACATCAATAATGTAAAGAAGTCAAATGCTTTTGATCTGTTCTGCATTGTTGCTTGGTCTATGCACTCGATAGTCATATCATTGACATCAGTGTGTGATGCATGTGCTCTAGAATTCTTGCTGCTGAGAAGTTCAGCAGGTTTACTTTAGAAATTAGAAGAATGTTTGATGGTATAGTTCATTTGTATGTTTTAAAAGGGTCATGATTCAGTTGGGCCTCTGCATTACTCCACCGTTTGGCACTTGGCAGGGCTGGGAAAAATGGGTTGGACTCGCAATGATGAGTTTGCCACATATATTACAGCATCTTAAGAATCAATACTGTGTTTCACTCTATTAGTATAT
Source organism: Melocanna baccifera (assembly GCA_036346265.1). Classification (NCBI taxonomy): domain Eukaryota; kingdom Viridiplantae; phylum Streptophyta; class Magnoliopsida; order Poales; family Poaceae; genus Melocanna; species Melocanna baccifera. The sequence continues at coordinate 1,034,860 of JAYEVJ010000436.1, forward strand.
GTCTATTTGCTAAGCATCGGGACCAGATATGAATCATTCATGCGAATTGTAGTTGTTGCTTTACTTATGTCCGACTCTGCCCTAGCTACATTTTTTTCCTGGGTCCGCTATTCCAGTGTGATCTATCTGTCCAGTGAGGCTCGATTTTGCATGAAATTTTCCAAATGCCTGATGTGGGCGATGTTGATTTGGAGTTCGGAGTTGGTCTGTGGATTATGTATGATTCAGTAATGGTTACAAGGAGGTAGAGCACTTTTCTGGAGCAATATTCAAGTTTATGCGGGAAATTCTACTGCTTGATGGACAGGCAAGTGTTGAGTTAGCTTTACTAATGGAGAGTTGGGCCTCACATTCGGAATAGGTGGAATTGGATTATCATCTTCTTCTAAAAGCATTCGTCTGTGTTGAAGGGAAAGATTGAGGCTGGTATTCTATGACTTAGGTTCCATTCGCTGATGGAGATGACCGGTTGTCTCAGATAAAATGCTGTTTTATATTTCCGGAGGAAGTCTAGGAGATTATTATTATTATCATTATTTTCTTCTGTCATGTATGCGTCGTTCAAGTAGAGTTGGCATTGTTGATTGCTGGTCGCATAAGGGTTTGATTTAAACAATAACTAGATAAATGCATATGCTTGGAAAAAATTCATATTATCCCGATACGTCGAGTTGATATTATCGAGATCGGCCTACCTGGCCCACACCATGCCTCCATGCTCTCGGGTCTATCATGCACCTAGTAGAGCTCTATTGTTCTTTTGCTAGATAATTTTTAGAGTGGTGGACTTTATTTTTGGCAGATTGATTTTTTTATGTTTTTGTTAGAGATTTTTTAGGAAGGTGCAAAAGGGAGTTAGGAGGGGCAGATGTGTTAAGGGTATTTGTTTTAGTTGTTTTCCTTATATGCCTGGGTTTCCTTATCCGTATATGACATATTTCCTTGCAATATCATCTTCTACTCCCTATATATATTGCTTATTGGGCCTCTTTAATACATACACAATATTTATAATATGGTATCAGAGCTAAAGTTAAAACCCTAACCTCGATCTCGATCTACTTTCGCTGTTGCTGCCCCTGGGAGGATCGATCTCTGCTCCCGAGGGCGGCCACTTCTTCGCCGGCCGATGTGCCATCCGGATCAAGCGTCTCCATGCCGAATCCGATGCTCCTCCGTCCGACTTATTGCGCTTGTTCATGGGGGAGAAGACAACAAGATGGCTTGCCGCCCTCGCCTCCGTTGTCCACGACGCCTCCTCCTCTGCTTCTGCTTCCCCTGCTTTGACCGCGCCACCAGAGCTCGTGCGCCCATGCCCGCACAGGATCCGAAGGCTCCTCCGTCAGGCTGTCGTCGCCCGCATCGGATCTGGCCTTCCGCCACCGGATCTGGGCTCCCCGCCACTAGATCCGGCTGTCGCGACTGTGCCGCCGCCCTTGGAGCTCCCGCTGCTCCTCATCCGCGGATCTGGCCACCTCTGCGCTCTGCGCCACTAGCCCTTGTCGTTGGGAGCTGCAACTGCTCTTCGATTCGAGTTGGCCGCTTGTTCCTCGGCAGTGGATCCCACAGGGCCCAGCCCCGGGGAGCCGGCGCCTTGGGCTCTCTTCCTCGGCTGTCGGTTCCACCTGACGCCGTCGCCCATCGGTTGTTGCCCTTGCCTGCCGGCCGCCGCCTAGGCCGTCGCGCCAATGTTGCCCGACTTCCTCCCAGGCCGCAACCCAGGTTGCCGTCGCCATCGTTGCTCGCTCGAGGCTGACTACCTTCTCTGCTTCTGCTTCCCGTCGCCAGGAGCCACGTCCACATGCGCTCTCCATCGCCGATCTATGATTGATCCGGCCGCCTTCTACCGAATCCGCCACTCCGATGCCGTCCCGTCGTCGGATTCGTGTGGATCCACAACTGCCGACCATGGGCCGAATCCGCCGCCGCTCTTGGATCCACGGCTCCCGCCAGCCCTCCCCGCTACCTTCGACCTCGCCTGTGCCGCTGCCGCGCGTGCGTGTGCCCACACGCCCACCTCGGCCCAAGAGCCGCCGCCGCCGCCCTCTTGGACCGCCACCGCCACCAAGAGCTGCACCAGCTCGGGCCACGCCACCGCCGCTCCTCTTGGCCAGCCTAGATCCACGCAGCCCGGGAAGTGGGGGAGGGGAGAAGGGGCGAGGACAAGGAGTCGCCGGAGCGCCGTCGGTCTTCTTTGCTGCGTGTGAACAAATGGGAGGCGTGGAGGAAGTGGGAAGCAGAGGAAAAGGCAGGGGTGTTAGAGATGAGCGCCTGCTGGGTTTTTCAATGTTTGCCAAAGTCCTTTGAATTTTTTCTTCTTCTTCTTTTGAGTCTTTCGGTTGTGTCCATGCATGTCTGTAGCCTCTCTTTGTCAGTTTGTCAACACCATACAAGTTCACAAAATTCTTGTCGATCAGTCGATTGCTTTGCTATTCATGGTCCATCATCTTAGATGAGTGTTGTCATCTCCTTTTCTTTTGCATGACAGCATTCGCCGCTCTTTTCTCTGAGCGCGTGTAGATCGTAGAAGTCATTTTGATGCTGTTGCTTCTCTTAGCCGCCGCCCCGAGCTTTTATGACCGCCGCGCTTCTGTTGTGCTTCTTGTGCACCGCGCCACCACCGTCTTGGGTTTCGATCCGTGTTGTTATGTTTCTATCTATTCTTATTCGGCTTGATTTGATAGTGTTTTTTCAAGAGCTGCACGTCACGACGACATTATCAAGACTCGGATTTTGGATTTTTACTATTTTAGTGACAACTCTTTTTAAATACAATAATATTGCATATGTTTTGCATTTGAATGTGGTGTTAAGGGTATTAAAGATATAATATGATTATTTTAGTTATTTTCTTATATATCTGGGTTTTCTTATCCGTATATGGCATATTCCCTTGTAATATCACATTGTACTCCTTATATATATTGCCTATTGGATCTCTTCAATATACACACAATATTCATAATAAGATGAATCACTACCACAAACTTCCTCTTTTAAGGAGTAAAGATAAAGATATAAAAGCTAAGGTACAGTTTGGTGTTCACTTGCCTGTGCGGGGAACGACGGGGATCTAAAGCATGAAAATTTCATGGTTGCATTCTAGATACTAGTGTCTCTTGCCTTTGCTTCACCACATATGTATCACTAGGTGGAACTTTACTTATAGCTTCCCAATTTTCTCTTTGCAGTTAGCACTGGGAAACAGATCTGATACAGTTAGCAAGCTTGACTTTCAATCACATCGTCTCTTCCAGGGATGAGCACCAAGTTCATGATAACCTACAAGAGGAAGCGTGTTACATCACATGCCCATACAGCTGATGGAACAATTCCAGAGTCTTCTGCTGCTTCCAGCAATGTAGCCCCAAAACATTGGGTGGATGCCGATAACATGTTAAATGAAGATAATTTTGTGAGGAACCTTAACTTGTCTCTCTTCCTATTGATGTTAATATTTGGTGTTTATTACATGTGGTTGTCCATGTCACAGCTGCTGCTACTGATTTTCCCGCCTTTATTAAGGAGGGCATAAAACTACTACTGATTTTCCTGCCTTCCTAAAGAGGGCATAAAACTTGCTAAGCCGAACAGTACAATATGATACAGACATTTTGTATCTAGAAGTGTGAATAGCTACATGTTTTCAGAACTCTATCATTTGTGCCTTGAAAATTGTATGTTAAACCAGGATATAAGCATATGTTCTGAAAACAATTGTGCCATAAGTTCAATGCTATATGAGAATTTACTGTATTCATAAGTTGATCGTCTAACTTCTTTCTCATCTGGAAAATTGTCAGTCTACCTCTACAAAGCAACAGGATGGCTGCAAGTCAATGCAACAAAGCATCAAAGAAGAAACACCTAAGCAAAGTGCACATGCATCAGGGAAAGAACAAAAGGAACTTCAGCTATGCGAATCATTACCACAAAAGGAACAAACAGAGATTTGTTGTGCTGCCAGTCTCTCAATAGCAGAGGCATGTAAGAATAAATTACAATGCACCAATGGCACAAATAATCCAATTCCTTCTTCCAGTTCTGTGTATGATCTCATGCATGCTCACGGGACAACTAATCAGATAGAAGATTCTAGTACCTCTGCTCCTGCGGGAATAAATTCCCATCAAGGGCCAAGTGATACTACCAGACCTAATGTATGTAAGAATAGATTTAGTCCTCTGCTCACCTTTTGTAGGCGAGTTAAAAAGAAAATTAATTTGGATGAGCCAGCAGAGGAAAACTATTCAAAAGGCAACGACAAACAGTGCTCAACGCTGACATGCAGCCAACCAAGTTCGTCACTTAATGCTACACCCTTGCTCAAAGAAACTGGTGGCAACTCTTTGCATCTTAAAGAAAAGGTAGGTTTTCCCACTCATCTTACCACACTTGCATTACGCTACAAAAATGACAAGGTTTTGTTAAACTCTTCATCATGGCCCTATCATCTTCTTTCACTTCGTTATTTGCTTGGGAACCTGGATTTTGATATACAAACGAGGTGAATATTTTTCAAATTGAGGAAGGTAATTCAGTTGCCTTTGTGTGAAATAGCCAGACGTTAACTCTATCTTTACTTGTTGCTGGTTTATATTTTTATTTTATGGGTCTAATACTCTGATATAATGTTTTCAAGCCGAAGTAATAGTTTTGGAAATATGGTTTTGGCTACCTCGTGTTTTCAGATTATATAGAGTTTTTGTGTGAAAGGGGCTGCCTAATAATTTTATGCTAGCTGGCAAACAAGAATAAGGTAGTATTAGTTTTTCTACTGTTGGCATGATTTCATAATGTATATGTACAATAACTGATCAATGCATTAGTCTAGAAGATATGTAATGTGGCTATGCCTATGACATAAATGTCCAGATGTTAAAGGTGTGATATTATACACTTTTTGAAACATATCAATAAAAGACAATTACAAATACACTCCATGATAAACATTTTGTTATATAAGGTAACATACGGTACTGAAAGAGGTTGGCACCATGCATGAGGTGCTGAAAGTGCCTACTTGGTTTGCTGGTCAGGCTGTGTGATTTTTTACAATCATCTTGTAGATTTATGATTTTTCTTTTATAGTTTCCTTTTAATAAAATTCCATTTTTATGTCATTGTGCGTACACTTTCTCTACTGTTTGCATTGTGTATTCACAATACTGTTATCTTCCAGATATGTGGTCATTGACTGTAGCCTTCCCTCTATGCACTTTACCGCATTGTAGCATTTAGAGTATTTATTGTTTGCATTTAAACCGAGGAAAAGCAATTCATTTACAGGTTACTACAGCGGGAACAAGTAGTGGACTATCTGTGCCAGCCGAACACTTGCTTGGACCAAAAAGGTAAGGCGCTTGTATTTGTGCTTGTTAGCACTGTGATATGACTTCTGAGTGATATTGTTAGAATGTTAGGTTTATCAACTTATGTGCCAAGAATTAATTCAATGCTCCTTTTGTAGTTCACACATCCTAAAATCCTCAGTACAGCATATGGTTCCCCCACAGCCTGCTGAAGAAAATCAAAGCTTAACTCCGAAACATGATGGTACACCAGTGTCAGAGTTCACTAGTGTGCAAGAGATTGGTGAGCCAGTTGCAAGAGTGGAGGACTCAAGCAAAACACTAGCAGGTGTTATTGAAGCACCAAAAGTCGTTGAAGTGAAGGGGGAGGGACATGGTGATGGGCAAACTAGTTACACACAGTCACCAAGGCAAAAAATAAATGTGAATTGGTTGAAACCAACCAATAAATCTGTGGCAGATGATCTTCTAGAATCTCAAGGTTCAACAAAAAATACTCCACTTATAGTCTTGGATGATGATAGTGATGAGAGGGGCAAAGACCTGGAAATTTCAGAGGTTCTTGATCAAGTGGTCCAGGAGAAAAACAAAGATACATTTGCTTTAAGGCAGATCAACCTGAATCATACTGAATTACCACTAGAGAGGCTTGTCGTTTTGGATGACTCATCAGTTCAAAGGCTGCCTGATCAGGTGAGGATGATAAAATGTCCTGTCTTTTATGAAGTGTTTCCTTGGTAGTTTGGCATGCGTCCAGAATCCCCATGCCTCACCCACTTAATGAGGATTATTTTCTCAGCTGAGTAAAATTACTTGTTTAATTAATACAGACTTGTAACTTTCATTTTAAAAGGGAGGTTGGGTTTTCTTTTTCTTTACATTTTATTTGTGGGTGGTTTAGCAAACTGTATTTTATTTGCTTTTAATTTCAATCACCACCTTGTTTACAAGCTTGAATCCTGTTCATTGTTAACTGATACATGCATTATAAAAAAAATTCTTGCCAGCATATATATTTGTGTGTTCAGCCGTTCAGATCATCTCAAACATTTACCCACTGCTTGCAGGATCAATTTGGTCATGAACGAAAGCAAGTGTCCCCTCCAATTGAAAGGTTGTTTTTTACAAAGGAGAAAGATGCCATCCATGGTAAACGACAACATCATGAAGGAACCTCCACCATGCATTCCTCTTACTCAAATTTCTTTGATCCCACTCCGTCATGGAACGCTGGGAGTTTCAAGGAACCAAGGAGCATGCCTTCAGAACTGATGTTCAGAATAATGGATAAGGTTCCTGAATTCAGTTTAGACCTCAGCTTGGATAGTTTCCCAGACAGTAGTGTGTCTGCCCTGAGGCGCGATAAGTTGTTTCGTGGAGGCAATTCCTGTGGATCTCATTTGCTGACAGAAAGGCTGGGTACATACTCCTACAAAAGGCACTCGATTCCCTGGTCAGAAGAAGAATTAGATTTTCTTTGGATTGGAGTTAGGAGGTATGGAACAAGTAACTGGAATGCAATGTTGAGGGATACACGACTACGGTTTTCAAACTCAAGAATGGCTGAGGATCTTGCTAAGCAATGGGACAAGGAGCAAAAGAAGCTTCTGGGTGTAGATCTCCTTCAATCAATTAGAGTGTCTGCTCTAGGTCCTACACCGCCTCCACATATCACGGAAGATTATGGTGGAAGCAGTTCGTGCTCTGGATGCTCAAAGTCTCCATTTCTTGCAGCTCAAACGGACCTTTCGTTGGGAGACATGTACCTTCGGAATGCTCGTGCCTCAGAGAGGGGACAGCATCATTTATCAAGCCTGGGCATACCAAACCTTCATGGACTTGACAATGGGGCGAGAAATATGTCTCTGGGAGGCTTCCCTGTGGCATCTTCCTCATATGGAAGAAGTGCCAGCAGGCGCAGGAGGGCGTCCAAGCTCCATAAGTCATACTTCGACAACAGGTCACTTTGGTGCCAAGAACCATCAGAGAGGGTGTCTCAGCTCCTTCCCATTAACCAGCAACCAATCAACAGCCTTCCTCAGTGGCTTACGAAGGATGTTGAGACCGGTATAAGCCGGCTTGACTCGGAGATGTGGCCGAGCATGCAGTTGCAGGCACCAGGGCATTCTGCGGCAGATCCACTTAATGATAGCCTGCGAGCTGCCTCCTTGTTTCCTGATGACATGAAGCCACATGGTCTCCTTGATGCATCGCTGAAGCGCGCACTGAAGAGGAAGGCGGAGTGGCGCACGGTCAGCAAGAAACTGTTCCGGACAGATGAGACCTTGGATCTAAATCAGAGGGCCGCTGCTCTCACAGGACCAAACGGCGGCACTGCGAGCGGCACCGGTGCGTCATCCGAAGAGACGGTATCAGACAGTTGAGTGTGTGTTGTGCTAGTCCCTCCCCTTATGCCAGTTTACAATCTGCATGGCTTTGATGTTGAAGTGGGTGAACACTAGTAGTGAAGGTGTTGCGTTTGATATTCTGCTCAAGCTGGAAAGACTTCATGTCAGTGAAGTGATTTGACTGCAACCGGAGAATTTCATCAGGTAAAGTATTTTGGAGAGGCTCTGATCGTGATCGGGAAGGGAAGAAGAAGCATCCATCGATGTTATCTGATTGCATTCTGTATAGTATATCTTAGCTCTCTTCATAGAGATGAAGAGACGATATATATTCCTATTCCTCCTGGCTTATGTAACAAAAAGGATTATTATTACCTTGTAGTAATCATATTTTGTGATTGCCATGAATCCAGTGCTGATCGCATAAGTTTGCATTTCTCTGTTTTTTTTTCTCTTGTTGGAAGGCTGTTGCATTTTTGGTTGAGTTGAGAAGGCCAACGAGCTTGGTTTTTCCTCTTGTTTCCAGGAGCAGAGGTCACTGCGTGATGGGTCCCCGTGTATGTGGGGCCCGCCAGGAAGTGACTTGCCAATGGTTGGATCTGGGGCGTTGGATATTTGGAAATCGACGGAGATGAGGGTATCACCTGTCCATGGGGCTTCTCATCCAGGTCCTCATGGACTCTTAAGGGGGAAAGCGGTCACAAGCAACAACCATGATGAGATCAGGTGGTTTCAATACAATAAAAAAAACGATGATGAGGTGAGTGCGTCTCCTCTCATGGACTCAAGTAGAGGTGGGAGACGGTCGTTTTTTTTTTTGCCAGTCCGAGGTTCAGCTAGCCAGGCATGGTCCAAGTATGGCACGGACGCATCACGTGACTGGCCGTGCCGGCACGGTATGAACGGTGGGTCGGTGGGCCTAGAAAGCTGGTCATCAGGCGGCACGGCATGGTCCGATGAATCGTGCTGTGCTAGGCCAGCTCAGCACGGGGAGCACGGCGGGCACATCGACGCTAGCGGCCGCTTTAGCCTTCCTCCTTCCGTCGCTATCCCATGGATTCCTCAATCCCCACAAGCCATCACACATCACAGAGCGAAGAGAGAGGGAGTAGAGGGAAAGGCGTATACTATGCCAAGGGATGGAGCCGTCGGTCTCGCATCCCGCCTCACCGGCTCGTCGTCTCCCGTGGCTCCCGCCTCGGCCTTAGCGTTCCTTCCCTCCTCGGAGCTGTGTCGCCTCGGCGTCGCTCTACCCCCATGTCGCTCGCCCTCCCGTGCCGCCCTACCTTGGCATCGCTTCGCTATGCCTCCCGCATCGTCTCTCGCCTCGGCGCCGGTCCGCGCTCCCACCTATGGTGCATGGGGTGTCAAGAAGAGGACGGGGAGCCTTGCAGTGCCGGGGTGCCGATGGCATGAGGGTAGGGAGCACCGACCACCAAGAGCCCCAAATCGTGGACCGAGGAGCCCCGCGGCACTTGGCGCCGGTAGCATGAGGGGAGGGAGCGCTAGTCGCCGGTGGCATGAGGGGAGGGAGCACCGATAGCCCTAGATGGCCAGATTAGGAGGAGGGGATGAGGAAAAGGGGAAATAAAGGGTGAGTGGTCGATGGGTTGGCTGGATGGAAGAAAAAGGATAAGGGAGAAAATAAAAGGGAAAAGGGAGAAAAGAAAAAGAAAAAGATTAAAATTAAAATTACAAACTAGATATAGAAAATACAAGCTAAGAGAATATTCCATAAAATCTAGCTAACACTAATTACTTGCAAAATTTTAGTAGCAAGCTGACACATTATTAAAAGCTGAATAGTGTGACATTAGTAGATCAAAAAAGGGGAATTAGTAGTAACTCTATATGCCACTTACACATATACTTCCTCTAGCACCTAGTAACTAAAGAAATTATGCACGCATGTATATAGATACAAAATATTGGTTAACACCTTAATACATCATACATACATAACTTATTGGGTTATACTTTCACTAGTTAGATTATACAAGTTTGTGTATACATAGGAATCCCCCTCCCCCGAAATATTTATATGTCCATATTTTTACATAACTAATTCAATTTCTACTAGGTTTTTAACAAGACGGGCATAAAAGAAATGAAGATGGTAGCGCCGCCTCCTTCGTCTGTAGTTCATTACACATATGCAGACACAAGGTGCTTGACCGAATGACGCTACCTTTGTTATTGCATGCAACTATTGCTAATAGCATTGTTTTTTTCACTCTGTTGGTTTGAGATTTAACAGATATAATAACAATTCCAAACTTCAGGACCTTCCTAACATCAAGACTAGTATATTGTACACTTGCCATTTAATTTCTACACTATCTCCGATAGACTCTTAGTATCTATACAAATATACAACATACAATATGGTCTCATTCTGTATATGCCTACATTTGGCAAGCACACATATATGCCACAAGACTAGTAGTATATTGTACGCATGTTATTACTTTTTTCTCTAAAATATTTACGTGCCGATGTTTTTACGTAATTAATTTAATTTTAACTAGTTTTTAATGAGATGGGTACAGGAGAATTGAAGATGACAACCGCCGCCACCATCGTCGTTGCCGCCTTCATCATATATAGTTACTTCAGGTGAGTTTGGGCTGGCACGGTGGGCTTTGGGTCGTGTCTGGACCTGGCCGAAGACATAGTGGGCCGGTATGGTACGGTACGGCGGGGTGACCGGGCCAAGCCGACACGGCACAGCGCGGCCCGAAGCACGGTGGACTCGGGCCGTGCCAGCACGGCACAACCCAATGCCCACCTCTACCCTTAAGGTTTGAGGAGAAGAGAAGCGAGTTGAGGCGCAGAGGCGGAGCTCGCCGTCACCGCATGCCACTCCAGCTCCGCCGATTCCTCCTTCTCATCGTACCCAGTCGCTCCTCTCGCTCTTCCGAATCCACATCCGGCGGTGAATCGACGCCACATCGCACCATGGCTCTGCTTCAGGTGAGCCACCCCTAATCCTAACCATAATTGCACACGTTATCTGCTGTAAAAATCATGTTGGATAGGAAATCAAGGGCCATTCTAGGCATTGGTCGTTCGTTTCTCCTTCTCCATCCCAATTCGTGTTGCGAGTGCGGGATTTGGTCGACCTAATTTTGATGCGTCTAGCCGTTTGGGCATGGTTCGGTGGTGAAATCACCGGGGTTATTAATATGATTTTATTTATTATTTTATAATTATTTATACATGCTTTTTCAAAACATAGCTTCAAAATATATATTCTAACATATAGATTCAAGTTTTAGTTTAAATATACAAGAAAATAATATAAACTCTCATATGAAAAACTATAATCTATTACAAAAAATATTTTTTATTTTTATCCAGTCCTCATGGGGGAGGGCGGCCCCCGTTCCCAGTGGGGAGATTGGCCTCGCCAAATAAGGAAATTGCTATATATATATATATATATATATATATATATATATATATATATATATATATATATATATATATATATATATATATATATATATATATATATATATATATATATATATATATATATATATATATATAGCCTTTTCGTACTCTAGAGTACATACTCTTACTTCTAATATACCACATAAATGAATATTTTATACGTCTTTATCACTTTCGGTATATTTAAATACCAATTCTAAAATACTCCAATGCGACTTGGTTGAAATTTTTTATCATAGCCCTTTATTTTTGTCATCTACACTTTTTTCATATATAAAAAGAATATATATACAAATTATTCTATAAAAAAGGACTTTGACGAAATTTTTCATGGAACTCACTTTGAAGTATCTTATAATCATTATTAGAGTATGTTCAAATAGATAAAAAGGTATAACAACACCATTAAAGGGTATATTAGAAATAGGAGTACGTACTCTAATAATGATTATAAGTTCGGGCGGAACCACATATGGGCCCAGTGTCATAGGACACCGGGTCCAAAAATTTGTTTAGCAAGTATTAGGTCATTCAGCTCATATGTGAATCCTCTGGCCTAAACTTAGTGCACTCGATTTTTCTTTGAAGCCTAACGAAGAAAGCACTAGCGACCTAGATTCCCAGCAGCTAGTAGCAATCCATGAGGAGCCTCCACTTCTCTTGGCCCATGAGGCAACTACATCAGGCTGAGCTAGCCCTTGAGCCAGCCTAAGAGGGGGGACCGCAACAGACCATGTCGTTCATTTGATTGATCTCGAAGCGTGTCACCTCGTAGCAGTCATCGACGTTTATTTGTTTCGCATGATCGGCCAAGAGATGTGCACCACGCCCACCACACAACCGTACCCAGCCAAGCAACAGTCGGTCATCGGAGAATGGGAGAAATCAGTGCCGTTGACCATCTTTGCCTACCATCTCATAGCGGCTCCGCCTAGTCCCTATTATCTCACGCCCTTGCCGATCAAAGGAAGTTTAGATCCACCCGATAAGTATGGGCCTGTTCTTTTCAGCTTCTCAAAACGGCTTTTGGCTTTTGCTACAGTACCTAACTTTCAAACGGAGTATTTTTTCAAGATGGAGTCTACAAGTTAATTATAGTACACGTTAAAAGCCCAACATCTGTACCATCTAAAATCACAAGCGAGTATCTCTCTCCGTAATCTCTGTCGCAAATAGCTAAAATTCAAAAATTTCAGCTAAAAGCCATAAGCCGCAGCCAAAAAGAACAGGCCCTATGTGTGTTTGCTTTAAATTTCTCTTAACTCTTCCATTTATTCTAAGAACGTTGGCTAAATTTGTGAGTTAGGGGTTTTATTGTGATTATTGTTGATTAATTTTTGTCAAATTGTAGAATTAAGACTTAGTGTTTCAATTTTGATTTTTAGAATACCAACCTAGCTTGTTGCAAATTGGAGACAAAATTGTAGTATTTGATCATAATATCAAGTAAGCTACTAAAAGTATTTTTCTGTTATATTGTTCTTGAACTGTTGAACATATAAATATCTAATTGACTTTTTAATTAATTGGTGATGATTTCATGGATGAATTAATGAAAATTACCAATGATGTTATGGTTCATTGCTTTATAAACTTGAAATAACGTAAATACTAAAAGGCAATAAATTAACTTACATTTGACCGTTCTAATTTTTTACTTAAAAACTTTAAGTAGTTTTGTTCTCTTTTAACAGGCTATTGAGGTCGGATGATGTATTTTACCAATACCGGTCAACTTTTGCTTGTGGCTTCACCCTTAGTTTCTTCAATTTACTGTGACTAACCAATATTATTATCATGCTTTTTAATTTTGGTAAGTATTTTGACTACTACTTTTTTTTATCATCGTATGCTACTATCGGTTATGTTGAAGTATTGATATTAAAAATTGACGGACACATTACTATTTAGCACAATATTATTTGAAAATTATATATATTGTTATATGTACAATAAGTATATAGTAAATCCCAGTTACTTTCATTTTAATTTCACGCTGATTATAAGATACTCTAAAGTATGTTTCATGAAATAATTTATCAAATTTGACTTTATATACATATATCAGCAAAGCATGTGATTTATATACATATACATATGCAAGAGTTTATCAAATCACCGCACCATGATGCCCCATTTTGGGCAGGCCAAAGTGATTTGCCGGCATTTGGTTTAATTCATTAGGCATGTAGCACGAGGGCACAAGCTTCATGTGGAAGGGATTTCATTGGACAATGTCGATCACAGGGTTATGTGTGCATGAAAACATGCATGCATGCATGGATAGGTGAACTTAACATACACTTGGGTTCATTTCCCTTAAAAAGAATAGAACAAATGCAGGACTAGTATCGATCACACATCTTGTCACATCATCTCGCAGGGACCTCGAGGAGTTGGCACTAGCTAGTACGTACATGCCCCTCGCTTGCCCAATGTGTGCGCCTTCCCATATCTGGAAACGGATGCTCTGCCTTTTGAGGAGAGATGTATACGGCCTGAGTGCCTTTTGATTGGACATTATATTTCGATCGAGCATAACATCAAATCATTTCCATTTTGAGCATCTTCCTACTGCAACGAACGATCGGCCCCCTTAGAAAACATCAAATCAAACAGAATACTGCAAAATGCAGGTCCAAGGATGGAGTTCGATCGATGGCCCTTCAGGCAGCTAGCTTCTTGGCCCTCTGGTTCAAAAAAGAATTGAACCCTCCCCTTGGCCCCTGTGCCAATTGTCATGTCACTTCGCTGATTTAATTAATTACCAGCGAATTTATCACCGTCACCAATGGGTTAGGACCACATACGGATTAGCTGGAATTAATGGTTCCTGTGCTAATCTCCCTCACTTTCTGCATGGCACATGTACTCTGTTCCCTCCAGAATCCACATGCATGCAGTGGCTAAAATTTTATTACATCGCTTTTACGAAAGGCATCAGCAGTTTACAAATCCAACCTTCTGAGCATGCAATCTACATGCATGGGGTAGTAATAATAGATCTGAACTCTCTGTGTAGAGTGATCTTTATATATAATCACAAGCTGTCGATGGATACTGATTGCGCTGCATTGATTTTCAGAGTGGGTCAGTATGGATAAAACTCACAATGAAGTTGACAGGCCAAGCAATGCTGCAAAACCCTAGCCATGGTCCTCCCTTTCCACATTAGGGCTGGCCTCCCTGTCCTCGACACCACCCATCAGCCACATGCATGGTGACACATGCCATGCTACCCAAATCATCACCACGCTTGAACCTTTATGTGTATACATATTCCTCTCCTCTTTACACCTAGCTTGCACACTAAACTCTTGTATGCACTGCACTTCCTCTCCTCTTCCTCCAGCTGCCAAGATGGTAGGCAAGCCACAGCACCATGGCTCATCCTCTCTCGTGGCGGAGGAGCTCAACCTCTTGCACAAGGCCAAGGGCTCCCCGGACGGCGGCGGCGAGGGCAGGGGCGCGCTGGGCCAGTGGAAGTGCAGGCTGCTCGGCTCGCTCGGCGGCCTCCGCCCTCGGCGTGCGCGCTGCGTCTTGTGTCTCCAGGTGCAGCACGCCACCGGCCTCCCCCCTGACGTGGAGGGCCGAGGGATGGTGGTTGGGTGGAGGAGCAAGGGCGGCGAAGGCGAGCACACGGCGCCGGCGCGGGTGGCGCGGGGCACGGCCACGTTCGACGAGGTCTTCTTGGACTACTTCAGCGCGGGCGGCGCCACGCTGCGGAGCTTCACCGTGTGGGCGGCGCTCGTGGACTCGGCGAATGGGGATCTCGGCGCGTTCCCCGTCGACCTCACCGAGGTCGCCGCGGCGGAGAGCTCCAACCCGAGGTTCGGGGGCAAGGCGCTCAGCTTCCCGCTTGGCGGGGCGGCCGCCGGTGCGGTGCTCACTGTGAGCGTGTACTGCAGAGTGATGGAGCAGGAGGAGAACCGTGGGGGTAATGGTACGTACGTCACCGATGATGCATATGCTAAAGCATGGATCGACACGTGCGATTAATTGTGGACAACAAATTTCTAGCCCTTCATATTTGCTATACATATGTTCATGAACTATAGTCTATACATGCATGAGGTAGGGTAGGAAGAATTCTAGCGAGGTTTGATGTTGATGCATAGGGAAGCAAATAAACCCTAGTGTTTGCCTCGTTACAGCATGCACATGGTCGTGTAGGTCATGCACGAGAGAGGAAGAACAAGGGCAAGAGCTCCTACGCCTCCTGCCTGCCGGACCTAAGCTGCCTCCGGAACCGGTCGGCGGCAGCGACGGCATCGGACTCCGCGCGGAGGGCAACGTCGCTCCGGTCGGACCGGGGCGGCTTCATCACGATCGAGAACTCGGTGGCCGAGATGGACGGCGCCGCGTTCGGGCGCGTGGAGGAAGTCGTCGACGAGGAAGGCGCGGGCTTCATCACGATGGAGAAGGGCACCATCTCGTCGTCCCGGTCGAGGCGGCCGGTGCTCGACGATGAGGAGGACGAGAAGCCGTGCCTGTTCATGGAGCTGTCGGAGGAGGCGGCGGCGGCGGCGTTCGACGTGGAGGAGGTGGAGGACGAGTTCCTGGCGATGCTGGAGGACAAGTACTGGGTGAAGAGCAAGGAGATCGAGAAGGGGCTGAGCGTGAGCCTGGACATGGGGCTGGACCTGGGCCTGGACCTCGACTCGCTCATCAAGGACGCCGAGATGGAGCTCGCCAAGGCGGAGCAGGCCTGGAAGAGCAAGGTCGGCGCCGCCATCGTGGAGGAGGAGGAGTACAAGGAGCTCGTCAGGAGATGGAGCGCCAGGGATCGGCTCACCCCCAGCTCCGGCTGCTCCTGGGGCTTCGGCTTCGGGAGCCCAATCTAATTGCTACTACTGTGGTACTGCTCCATTGATCAATGTACGTAACGTACGTATATATATATATGCTGTGTGTGTGTTATATGACGAGTATGTAACACGAGTGATTAAGTAGTATATTGAATGCTGCAATATTGGAAAAAAGACAAGAGGAAGAGAAATCATGCATAAACTGGAGTGATCATTGTTGGCTTATTAATTGCTTGTTTCATGTCCATCTAGCCTAGCCTGCTCTCTGATGTTTGGTCCATTCATGCTGTACGTGTTGATGGAACAGGTACGGCACCACGAGCTATATATGAACTCCCAGTCACTGGTAGTACATCACAGAATTAAACTAGCTATCATCTTCCAGGGCCACACGTACGATAACCATCAGCTAGCGATCTGCTAAGTCGCCTGTAGATTTTGCTCTAGCCATCCTTAGGACAAGCTCATGGCCGCATGTACAGCCAAATTCAGCTGACCTGTCTCGAATAATCGGGCAGATTAAAGCAAAGCAGCATTAGCTAGCATATGTATATGGGGATCCATGCACGAACAGGGCAGGACCCGGTTCCATGCTCCTTCAATAGTTTCCATCAGTCATCAAGCGAGTCTCTCGAGTCTGCAGGTTCCAACGAATTAAATGCGACTCTGATGAGGATCAAACAGGATTAATGACTACAAGTACCAGAGTGAAGTGAAGCATTCGGATGAATTCGAGATGTGGTTATTTTACACAGAATACTGCAAAACACTGGGATGGGATGGGATGGCATGTCGAATTGTGTCATTGCCTAACTAGGATTACACAGGTGTTACGCAAATAAATTCAAAAAGACAAGTTACTCCCAACAAAATGAACCCAACTTATACAGATGCCAATGGCCCAATATGCTAAAGAGCTGGCTAAAGAAATCGTTTGCGTACAGGTGCACAGAACAAGCAATCCACCCGGCCCTGGATCTTGAAAACCTGCAGGGCTACCTCACTGTCAATAATTGTCCGTACGCATCAACACAAGTTCATCCAATCTGATTCCCTATAGCTATTTTGTAACCTTACCGTCCAATCCTGCAACCATGAGGCAAGGCATGTCAAAAATATGTTCCAAAGAACTGGGACAGGTCGGTTTGACATATTTTAAACCTGATGTGCTGAACCGTCTGAAAATACTGTCATTTTATCAGAGACAAGAGCACATCGCCGGAACTGCAAAAGGGGGGAAAACAGAGGAACTAGGGAGTGCACGTTATGCAATTCTCATGAGCACCGGCTCCGCCACGAGGCTTTGATGGTTCAACAGTGTCACTGCTTGTCCCTTGCTTTGATTGGCCATATAGCTTTCCAAGGGCTTCAGAGACCTGAAATATATATTTTATTCAGTATTAGATCCTGTGTGATGGTGAGTTCTTCAACTCAGATAGTCGTGTAGCTGTCAGTGATCAGCAGTACTTCATTCTACATGGCGTCCATAGCATTAGCATCTATAGCTACAAAATTTCAGTAGACTATACCACTAAATTGTTGTCCTGAATATTTGACTCTACGAAAACAGTAACTAGCAGCATAACATCTAGTCTTGCAAAAGCTTCAGGGACCTATCTATTTAGTTTCAGCATTGAAAAGACTACACAAGTCCGAAGACTACACCAGTCATTTTGTAGTTGTGCTTTTCAGAATGCAAAATATCAGAATTAGGCCGGCTACCATTTGCTGGCTAGTACCAGTTTGCAAGTTACTGTTCCTAACTGGTAAAAAACTTGAGGGCTTGACACCTAAATAGGTCAAACACATGGCGGACCAGATTGTTTATGTATAATTCGACATTCTTTCCTAATTTAACCAATTTTGATATCCAGGTGTGCTTCTCGGTTTCTACTTGCAAAAATAAAGTCCATTGTTAGACCATGTAGTCAGATCTAAACTATTTTAGATAATGAATAATTGACAACGTTAGTTATGATATTACTTATGGTGTGTTGCGCGTGTGCGGATTGACGTTGGTCAAGTTCGGACGAATTTGTGCCAGAAAAATATTCTTTAGTCTTTGCATGTGCAAGTTGAGCATAGAGGCGATCGTGGTCGATGGCGAGGAGGATCGGGACTAGGATGGAAAGATCCAAGATCAGGCTGTCGAGAAGTCACGAGATGTCGAACTCATGCTTGGGCACATGAAGATCAAATGTAGATGATACGTGAAGAAGATATAAGATGTGTGGTCTGGAGGTTTCAACACGTGAAAGGTTGGAAAAATCGGAAGCATAAAAATAATTAAAAACCTATGTTATGAAGTGTTTTGTGTTTCTTTAAAAGTAGTGGGTCAAAAGTCTGATTGAGGCAAAAATGCCTAGGATGAGTTGTATTAGGGTTAACGATATATTGAAGTAGGTTAAAGATTTTTAGAAGAGCTAACGGAGGCGTAGAAGTATAAAAGAAAAACTCATGGACCATGAAACCAATGAGCGACTAGATGATATGAATTGTGCTTGCGGCTGTTCATAGTCCGTGGCTTTTAGAGAAATAAAAAGAGTGGTCTACGGCTGGTTACAAGAAATAGATGGGTGGCGGCCGTGAATATAGAAAGAGGAGAGAAAAGAAAATAAAAAGGCTTGCGGCGTGGCGTAGAAAAAGAAGAAAAACAAAAAAAGGGGCGCGTGCTGGCGATCTCAACGATTTTCCGAAAGAAGAAAAGAAGGTAGCCATTGCAGCCATTGCTTTTTCTATACGTGAGTGTTCTCTGCTACATTGCTTTTTCTCTACCAAATTTATCTTCTAGTTTTTCACTTGAATATTATTTTTTTATCTGTGATCTTTGTTTTGCTTGGGCCGATTGATTTAGCTCAAGTAATCAATAGTGCCGATAGGTGATCAGATTAGAGGCTAATCAAAATAACTAGTGAGAGCTAACTAGATTTCATGCATGCTTGCATGCAGATTGACAACTAGGCTAGTGGTTGCATGCAGTTTTTTGTGCATTAGGATACTCGTAGATGAATAAACTATTGTGGGAGCTTGTGGTCATTATGGTTGAATGCATGATATGAGTCCTGCCAAGAGTTGTTTTTCCGTTGGATTGATTGCATGTGTGACTTTTTCTTTGGCCTTTTCTGCTCGCTTGCAAAATAAGAATAGTTGGCATCAGCAAAGGAACTAAGAACAGGTCATAAAAGAACAGATTGAAGAAAAAGCTTCCACTACGTATTACAATTCATTCATCCTCTTTTGATTGTCATCGATGATCCTACAACAACTACCGATCAGTATCACAACCGAGACAAAACAAAACATATGTTGTTGTACATATTCCTCACTTTACATAGAAGATATAGATTTTGACCTCCCCGGACAAAGGAGAATTCCATTTCGATTGCTGGAAACCAGAGACATAAAGGTCTTTTATAGCATGACAAGAAAACCCAGAATTTGATAACTACTAAACTATACTATTAAGCATGGGGTGCATTATTGGGATAGCAATTAGTGGCCAACTGCCCACGAAAAACACATGCACCAATTCACATATGAGCATAATTCTACACACAATTCAAGCAAAACCATTCTCTTTCAGTTATCTAATAAGAATACTGGTTTGCTCCTCCTTGTGAAAGGGAGGAAGGAAGAAAGGTGAAACTGGTAGTGATACTAGCCAATTGGATGTACATCTCTATCAGTTGAGTTGGGGGAAAGAAGAATCTTGATTACTAACAAAGGAAAAGCCAACTTTGTAGAACTAACCAAACACTATGTTAGGACATCTAACACCCATGCATGCATATAGCCAAGAAATAATTCAACCTTCACTCAACCACGTAAGACAGAACAACCTCATGAACACATAGTGAATAACACCCTCATATAATAGCATAACAAACATAAAAGCCTCCACTAACATGAATTAATGAGAGTGGTGGTGGTTTGGGGGTTGGGTGCCTGTGAGGCTTTTGAAGTTGATGGAGTAACTTTCCCTTCATCCAAGTAACTGACAAAACTCCTATAAGAGAAAATATACATTAGGTTAAAATCATGGTCATAAAACTCTCAAGACTTAGGTGTCAAGTCTGAAATTGTGAGCTACTAGCACATCCTGTAATAAGAAATGTTATCGAAACATCGAGCAAAAGAAGAATTTGCCGAGGCACTATGAGATTGAAAGAATTAACAAGCTTAAGGTGCCTTAAGGTGAAGCACTACCAGAATAAAAATAAAATGCACTATAGATGACGTCAACTGTTGTTGTATGAGTACAACAGTAGGTACTGGTATCCTTCTCCATGGAGAATATGAACTAGCTAGAGAGAGAGAGTTGGTAAGTAAATGAGTGGACTTGGTCCTTTCATACCCCTTTTACAGGTTTATATACATGAGATATACATGATGTAATTTCTTATCCTACCCCTCAACAATTACCATTGTTAAGAGTTTATTGGTAAATTTCTTTATACATATACCCATATACTATTGGGCTTGTTCTAAGGCTCAGTAACTACACCTAACAACCATAGGGGCTAGACACTCCCACAACAAAGGTAATATGATATTTAGGTCCCAGCACCTATATGTTGAAGTTCATTGATGTTTGTATGCTCGCTCCATTCTCAGGGTGAGTTTTTTGGGCTTTGGCTTTGGCTTTTGGTTTATGTTTTTGAATTTTGACTGTTTGTGAGAGATAGTACGCAGATGAAAATAAGCTGTATGCGATTTTGGTCGATTAACTGAACTCAATATAATATCTAATACAATCTATCTGTAGACTCCGTCTTGAAAAGATGCACCGTTTAAAAGCTAGTTTTTATAGCAGAAAGTGATAAGCCAAAACCAAAAAGAACCCAGTCAAATAGATGACATTTTAGAACATGTGCATTCAACTTTAATATGTACAAAGTTTTTAGATTTTACATAAAAACATATTAGTATATTTGTTATCCAAAGTACTTTTATAAGGTTATATTTTTTATATTTTTGCTAATATATAATTAGAAATTGTACTTTGTTAGGTATGTGTATTGAAGACTATGCAGAAGTGATGATGATGGCCGAGAGGGAGAAGAGGAGGACAAAGGCGGCAACACAGCCGATGAGAATAGGTGACGGGGAGATGGCATAAGGATAGGAGGTGGTGGTAGAGAAGTAGTGCACAAGGAGACATCAACAAGCTAAAGGCAGCGTGACTTCTCTTGTTTTTCCCATAAAATTTGATTTTGTACTTTAAAACATGCTAATTGAGAGGATAACATCTAGTTTATTGAAATTACTTTAAAACATGCCAATTAAGAGGATGACATCTATTATATTGAAATTAGGAATATACCATTGTAAAATACTGTTTTCACCTATATTCCCCTATTTTTTCATTCTTTTCTCATCTTTCCACAGCCACTACCCCTTGCTTTGTCTTCTCTGATCACCACGGTCCACCCCATTGTCCCACACTGCTCAAAATGGGTTCATGATGCTTGGGAACACGCTATGCATGCGGCGTCATCGCCGTTCTGCCACCACAACACTGCCGCCATCTCTCTGCTTCCTCCCATTCCCCTGCTTCATCGAGAAGAAGCACGGTACTGGCTTGGTACTATGCATAGCTGGTTGAGCCAAGCCACCAATCATAATAGACTCGAGTTCGACCTAGCCCATGCGCTGCATTGTGCACACATGATCAAGCGGACCACTTTGCGCCTAGCCAAATCGGACCCAAACCGATTTTAGACCGAGTCAAACCCGATTCTCACTAGTTTAGTCCTATTTAACTTGGTTTAATACTGATTTATTACCGATTCACTTGATTCCAAGCTGATTCTCACTGAGTTAGCACCGGCTCTCACAGTACATTACCCCTAGACCCTAGTGGACCCTCCAAACATCATTGTTCACTATCCATTGTCAATTCAAAGCTTCCAAAAGCCGATCCTTCACTGATTTTCTCTCCCGAGAGCATTTAGGCACTTGCTTTTTTTTTACCATCTTTCATTTATAAGTCTTGTAGTTGTTGCAGTAGGCTTATTTGGTGTTGTTCTTGTGTATGTGCACTAGATAATTACAAAGGAGCCATAGGAGCAAATGGAGGAGAAGACAACAATCTCAAAGCCTACAATGGAGTAAACATCATCTATGAGTTGCAAGAGCCACAAAGGCAAGCCACGATCTGTGATCATGTTGAATTCCTTTTAGTAGGATATATTATATTATGTATAGGTTACTTTCTACATTATTTAATTACCAATGTTATTTATTATTAATTATTTTTGAATAATCATAGTGTTGAGGGGTTGGTCTCCACCTAGCTCGTTCGGCCCATGTAGCCCAGCAGCCTAGCGACACATGTATATGCGCGTGGTACTGTAGGTGTGACAGGGACTTTATGAGCCCATAAGGCCCATGTAAACATGTAAAGGACAAATGTGTTATGGAGCAACACCTGTCACCAATGACAAGACTGTAAAGGGAATGTGGAAGCTATATAAGTCCCCAACAAGGGAGATCTGGGGGACTTTTTGGAGACAACTAATAACATTCTCATTAGTTCTGGATTCTATTGTTTGGTCCGAAACCACAACCCATAGCTAAGTAGTTAATGCCTTTAAGTACATTGTTTACATCTCATCCTTGATAATAATTTGATCTAATTTTTTTATAAATATAGAGCTAGTGTACTATAATTTAGATTAACATGGCAGTGGAATAATGAATTACAACTCTTATTGTTGTCCGTCGTCATGAGTTGACGCGTTGGATCATATGCTATAATGATATGCGATGAATATTGAATTGCTCGCTTAAAGCGATAATTTGAGAAATGTTAGCTAAGGGTGGAGGTTGGTTGGATTGTTTGATGGTGATTGTGCATATGCTACTCGGTGGTTGCGTGCACCAATTCTCTGTTTGGAAGGTAGCTCCATCCAAAGCATATATGGACTAGAACCTTATGCAATGAAATTAACATAGTTATCGCTCATCCATGGGACCGAGAAATCGGATTAGCGTAGTATATTGTTCCACTTCATGAAGTATGTTGGAGAAGGCTCTATGTTAGCAGGTAATGGATGGAATCGGGAGTGAACCTTTGGGTGTTACTAGTCATATTTTCACAATGGTATAACCCATGTAAGCCATTGATATGTAGTCTTGCCTTGGCCCGGTTTGTTCTCAACTGCTAGGATGGATGCGTAGTTCACAGGGCAGAAAACTAATGTTTTGGGACTTTCAAACAGTTATGTTGTTTCTCATTGATTGCAAGTTATGGACATCTTGTGGATAAATCTAGGCACTATCTATAGAGATAAACCTTAATCATTCAAATATATCGTGTTTCTGGCTTGTGAAACTATGTTGTGGGGTGACACCTAAACTAAAGGCATAAGTAGTTTTTAAGTGGTTAAAATGTGGTAATTGGTGAAGATAATTAATCACTACTCTTACTCTTAAAATTTTAATTGCCAATTCTCTTTGTTTTAACTCAAAATACTTGCAAATAAAACTGTATGGTATATTAGTGGTATAGGTCCAACAAAGCCCTCCTTGACAGACATTATTTGAAATATCTTTACTATAAAGTATAAATGTGACCACCATGGCTTGTTAAATACAAATGTACTTATTCTTGCATATTTTGGTTCAAACAATTAGTACTATGAGGATGATATACTAGCAAATAATGGGGTACTACGATAGTGAAGATCACACATTCTAGGTTAAGCCTACACTCAAGTGTAGCATGTGGTATAATCGTCTTTTTTTATCTTTTATTTGTAATATAAATACGTTTGGCTTGAAAGCCTTTCAACTCTGTAATCGACTGCTATGTTGTACTTTGTATAAGAACTCTGTTATGGTATTGTAAGCGAAAGCAAGATTATTTTATCAATCTGTACGCAATTGAAATCCTAGATAGTTACGGGAATACAAAGACTCCTAGAAAATCCGAGTGTCCCCATGAGTTTCTTGTCATGATGCTATATGCCTATATATGTTTTGTAGCCATGTTAGCTGAAAAATTGGAAAGAAAATTGTATATGTCAGTTTATAGCTGTTGAAGTATTCACAATAAATGTAATGCAAAAATTGGCAAGATGAATGAAATTCAATCATGTTAAATTTTGTGTGTAGTTGTATAACATATGTGATTTTTGTGTCATTGAAATGAGTTAGCAAGAAGTAGCGAATCCGAATACATTGAAGCTACAAATAGAATTAAAGTATTACAACTAGGGGTAGTATGGCCTATTTATCTAAATCCTCTCTTTTTGTGTTTTAGAGCTAACCTCCTATCCAAATATTTTTCTTAGCCAGCTACAAATTCCCTGTGGAGGGGATCCTTGGAGAAGTAGGAAGTAGAAGCTGAAAAATCAAGAACCAGAGCTATACCAAGGCTGCTTGCTTGCTATGGACCCATACATGATCCATTTGGGCCAATTTAGTTGGCCCACCTACTGTGAGCTTGCCCAGCCAAAACCACCGTGCATGCGTGGTAGCACTGTAGAAGTAGTTACCATTTGGTTGCTGGCGTCTCACTTGTTTCTTTCTTGGCGTATATATTATTCGTCACCGAAAAGTTTTGGCCTCTGGGAAAGATCTAGAAGGCGGATGCATCTGTCACGTGCATGTGCATCCCCTCCCATGGCCCACCTGTCATACTGTGGCAGATTGAATCCACTGGTGACTACAGGTGTGCTACACTTCACTACAAATAAATCCGCTCCAAACGACTTTTGCTTCTGACTTTTGGAATACATCGGTTTTTTAATTTTATCTTTTTTATTTTTTTCTTCTTTATTTTTTATTATCCGTGATGACATATTTTTATTTTTAATTTAATTATTTAGAAAAGGCTATTCGTCGCTGTACTGTGATTTCAATATATGCTTTTTTAATCGTTATAGTATATATATATAAAAAGCTATAAACGTTAAGAGTACCACCAAAGATCGGAGGCCGGCTGTGCTCTCTCTCTCTCCCACCACCTTCGTCTTCTCCAAACGCGCACGCAAACACTACAGATCCAAACCATTTCGATCGGATCGGAGTGGCGGCGAGGTAGACGAAGAAGAGGAGGAGGAGGAAGCAGAGGTGCGAGAAAAGAAGAGAGAGAGAGGGCAAGATGCAGTACAATAACCTTGGGCGGTCGGGGCTGCGCGTGAGCCAGCTCTCGTACGGCGCGTGGGTCACCTTTGGCAACCAGCTCGACGTCAAGGAGGCCAAGGCGCTGCTGCAGGCCTGCCGCGACGCCGGCGTCAATTTCTTCGACAACGCCGAGGTCTACTCCAACGGCCGCGCCGAGGAGATCATGGGCCAGGCCATCCGCGACCTGGGCTGGCGCCGCTCCGACGTCGTCGTCTCCACCAAGCTCTTCTGGGGAGGCCAGGGCCCCAACGACAAGGGCCTCTCCCGCAAGCACATCGTCGAGGGCCTCAAGGGCTCCCTCAAGCGCCTCGACATGGACTACGTCGACGTCGTCTACTGCCACCGCCCCGACGCCGCCACGCCCATCGAGGAGACGGTGCGCGCCATGAACTGGGTCATCGACCAGGGATGGGCCTTCTACTGGGGCACCTCCGAGTGGTCCGCGCAGCAGATCACCGACGCGTGGGGGGTCGCCAACCGCCTCGACCTCGTCGGACCCATCGTCGAGCAGCCGGAGTACAACCTCTTCTCACGGCACAAGGTGAACCAACCAACCAACTTAATTCTACCACCATTAATCTTAATTTGATCTTTAGAGAAATTCGTCGATGCCGTACACCAATGATGCGATGGGTTGGTTGCCTTTCGTAATGGATACAGGAATGGGTCCATGTGCACTTGCTGGATCTTTGACTCATAAGTGCCAGTCCTCGCTGGTGTTTTTCAAGCCCCAAAATATGCGTTCGTTGAAATTTGAAGGGAATATTTGATTTAATGCTGGTACAATTGTTGCTGCATGCGTACGTATGTAGCTCATGGCACAGTGAGTTCCTCCTCTTCATGACCCTTATTTGGCTCTTTCACTTGATGTTGATGGTAGGAGAGGAAATAGGAATGCTCTCTTAGATCCTGTAGACACCGACGGTCGCAAGTACCATTCCCCAATAGCAATCTACCTGCAGTAATAAGGAACACGGGGGAAAATTGGTTCCTTTTTTTTTAACTCGAGGGAACATTGGTTTATTTCAGGATGGCGACAGCTTCCCCTTTGCCTACTAGAAAGTATGAGCGTTAGCTGTCAAGGGATCTCATCTTTCTTGATTTGACCTATACCGCTACACGGCTATAGGAACAGGTTAGCTTCTAAATTACGCAGCGACGCAGGCCATGCGCCACTTGTTTATGCTTTTGCGTCATGAAGGATGCCAGACAAACGACAATGTAGTGCTGATAGCCAAAGCTCAGGTATAACAATATGGTAGAGACAACTTAGACCAGAAGGAATATGTTTAGATGCTTGGAGTTGGAACCTTTATTTGATATTTAGTCTTAATCAAACTGACAATTTTATATTTGGTCTTAATCAAACAGAAAAAAGGACACCAACCTGTCCTTGTCATTGTTGCATTAATGCATTCAATTAGTTGGTGCCTGGTTCCTGTTTGGATCAATAAGCTGGCCTATAAGTCATAAAAGTTGCTTGTAAAATTTCATAAGCAAGTTGAAGACTTTGATTTAAATTCCCATAAGCTTTCTATTTGGCTTGGCTTCAGATCACTTATACTAAGGGAAGTTAATTACATAGACTTGGGAGTTTCATCTGTTTTGTAACACCCTTCACCTTTAAATAAACATTATTAGGCAACTTCATGAGGACTGCTTATTGTCATGGTGCTATGCAGATTTCTTTATGCAGTACTTTCCAGAATCTTGTTGTGTTAATGTATTTTGAAAACATGGAGTCTAATGGTAACAATATGTGTACTTAAAAGATTTTGAGTTGCAAACCACCAACAGTTTTGCCACTCGATATTGTGAACATAGTAGTTCACTCTAGTCTATAGAATGATCAGATCCAATTCGTTGCATGCCTAATTGCGTATCAGCAGATCATTTGCTCATATGAAGCTTTCTGATACACAATTACAACATTGCACACTTAGAACCATATGTTATCATTGTTATGTTTATTTGTGTCTATTTTGCATTTCTTTCTTGTTTTGCACTGACAAACTATCGTTGGTATTCAACTCAGCAAGTAGGACCATTGTTTTTATCACCAATGTAGTGTAGAATGTTTTCCGTAATATTTAGCGAAACAATTTATTGATGTATGCAGTTGTTTGTGTGATTATGTCCGAAGAACTAAGAAACATTTTGTATTTCTGCAGGTTGAGTCTGAGTTCTTACCTCTTTATAGTACCTATGGCCTGGGTTTGACTACATGGAGTCCTCTAGCTTCGGGAGTTCTCACTGGAAAATACAGCAAAGGAAATATACCTGCTGATAGTAGGTTTGCCCTAGAAAATTACAAGGTAATATTTGAAACTTTGTCCCTGTATTGCACACACGTATTCCTGCTTTTCTTTTTAGTGAATTTAGAATATCAATGTTCCTTCCTTTAAAAAAAGAATATCAATGTTCCAGAACATAGTATGGCATTGTTATAACTGAACAACTAGTGTAGCGGCTGCTAGTATGAGCACCGTTTTCTTGTTCCTTGTGTTGTTTTCAATCATATGTATGCAATAGTTTATCCATTTATGAGTGGCTTAGTATCAGTACCTTGGGTTCCTAATAAGAAAGCTGTGTCTCTTTCCAGAACCTGGCTAACAGAGCTCTGGTGGACGACACACTTAGAAAAGTGAATGGACTAAAACCTATTGCTTCTGAACTTGGTGTTTCGTTAGCCCAACTTGCCATCGCTTGGTGTGCATCAAATCCCAATGTCTCATCTGTGATTACTGGAGCCACTAAAGAAAACCAGGTACATTCCACACACCTGTGTTCTGCAGAAGGTAAATTATTTTGGCATAGATGGTAATGTTTCTGCAACTGAGAATATTAACCCGTCATGTGGCAACGACATAACAGATTGTCGAGAATATGAAGGCTCTTGATGTCATTCCCCTGCTGACACCAGAGGTTATCGACAAGATTGAGGCAGTGGTCCAAAGCAAGCCGAAACGCACTGAATCATACAGGTGAAGTGATTCAGTATGCAGAGTGTGCGCCAGGGATTCTTCAGCATTCTTCTTGTGGATTTTTAGACAACGTTATCTCATGTATCTGATTTCCAAACATATATGCCTGGTTTTGTGTAGTCGGGATGTCCAGTCGAGTCGTGGTACTCTGCCCTAAAACATGTCCCATGTGGACCACTTCCTGATGATACTTGTCACAAACACTAGTCTTCTCCTTGTGTATTCTGCATTTCGTGATGGCATCTTTTCTGATTCCTGGTATGCTCTGCTTGGACCATTCTTGCATTGTTGTAATGACCTGTTCTCGTGCCATTGTCTGTGAGCATCCAAACTTAGCGAGGACCGCGAATCTGGAGTCTGTCCTTCATGGCTGGGCTGCAAGATTTCGGTGGCAGGCAATGAGTCCTCTCGTCTCCAAGAAACAGTGGATCATGCAGTGGGCGTGCTTTTCTGCCTAAGCCAGCAGAGGCTTTCCTGCGGTTCTGTTTAATATGGTTGGCATGCGATCGCAACAGTGCACGTCATGAACCTTAATTCATAATAATAAATATCTGTTAGAGAGAGATTGGATGTCAATGACTTAGAGATAGAATAGAGCTATGTAAAAGAGGGCATCGATTGAAGTATATCTAGAGTACTTGGTCTAGGAGAAAGACTAAAGTTAGGAATTAGAAATTTAGAAATACTTCTTCATTATTCATTGTTTAATGATAATGGATACATATTGTTCTTTTTATAGAAATAACTCAAATTGGTCTCTAAAAATAATCTGTATATCTAAAAAACCTATCTTTAATAGATGGAATGTATCTATAAGATAGGAAACACATATAATAAGAAAACTAATTATTCTTATCTGTCCCTAACTAATCTAACTCCATAACACGTGTTGCTATAGTACATGGGTATTGTTCACATGCGTGAACAGTGTGCATGAATAATATTTTCAGCACATGACAAATTCTCCCCCTTTGGCGACAGCTCATTCTCGAGCTGTGGTGATGGCCATAATTGCAATCCTTAGTAGACCCAATCTGATGAGTAATTGTGATGCTTTGTATGGGAGATCAATAGTGTGTTGGTGAAGTTTGATGGTGAAGGTGTGAGGGCCTTAGAGTCGCTTAATGTCGAGAAAGATACCGGCAACGAGGGCAACCAATGTAGAATAGCAGTGGCGCGCTTTATAGTAAGCAGAAGTTATAAAAAGAGATCGACTGCTCTGATACCAATTATCATGAGTCTTAATTCATAACAGGATAAATATCCGTCGAAGGGAGGTCAGACGGTGATGACTTGAGGTAGAATAACACTAGATAAAAGAGAGCACCGATTGGAGGAGGAATAGATCTAGAGTAGCTGGTCTAGAGGATAGTCCAGAACTAGAAATTAGGGACTTGAAAATACTTCTTCATTATTCATTGCTTGATGATAATGGATACATGATGTCCCTTTTATAGAGATAATTCAATTTGACCTAATCTTTTATCTCTAAGAAAATTTATCTTTATAGATGAAATATATCTGTAAGATAGAAAACTCATATAATAAGAAAATTAATTATTCTTATCTTTATCCCTAGCTAATCTAATCCCACCACACGTGTTGCTACAGTACATAGATATTGTTCATGCATAGATATTGTTCATGCACGTGAACTATATGCACAAATAGTACTTTCAGCACATGACAGTGCACCACACCACCATTGCATTTGCAGCACGGTTGGTTCACAGACACACAAATACCAAAGGGAGCTATCATCCCGGTGCTTTCATTCTACATTTTGTCTACGGGAAGTTGGCCTCACAACTCACAAGCCAGAACAGTACGCGCAACACGTCTCTGTACAAGGCACGAGTGCAAGCACATTCAACTGTGTGAGGTTGTGCAAGGAGAAGTAGACATACGATCCAAACAATAGGATTCATACTCCTGCCACAAAAACACAACATTCTCTCGCTGATCAACAGTGTAAAAGAGATATACGCGCAAGCAAGAAAAACAAAAAAAACTCAGAAAGAGCACCAGAAGGCAAAAAATAGAATAGAATAGTGGTGTAGATCTTTCTTAGCTTCTGCTATTTTTAATTAGACAGGTAATCTCACAACTATGCCAAAGATATTTGCCCCTTCTTTTCGGTTTTTCAGACAACATTTGGCTTCAACATCTATCAACTGATACTATTCATCAAACCTATCAACCGTAGCCTAAAAATATGGGGCCATTTGAGGTGGAATGCTTAATTCATGGAGCTGATCCAATTCGTTTGTGTTTACCTCAATATGGACCAGGGGAGACCAGCAAGTCTCTGAACACCACGGTAAAAAGCAACTGTATCATTTGTGGTTTATTCTCTTGTGCTCAACTTACATTCAAGTAATTTACATTCATAGAATTAAATTAATTACTTGTCATCCTAGGATTTCAAATCTAGACTTAGATGAACATTATTGATTTAGGCATTATTTGTGCTAAACCAACTTGAGTTAAGTTTCCGCATTATAAACTTAGTTTTAACCAAAGAATTTTAAGACCGCTTATTCACTCTTTTCTAGTCGGCTTCCTCAATCCTATAGACTCACCATCTCAAAAGCACCAGCATGTTGGCCCTTGTCACCTACAGCCTGACCAGCCTACTCGAGTGTTAGTTACAGACCCTACTATTTTTTTCACCCTGGTAAGCACACGGGCTATAGAGGGAAACTCATAAAACTTGGTGTGATAATTTTGTAATATATATATATATATATATATAGTAATTTAGGGTGCAATTGATGGTATCTTTTAAATTTAGAAACCCGCGGATGATAAATTTCAACTTAGATTGGTAATTTGTTAAAACTGTATACAATAATTTAAGTGCAATTGATGGTAATTCTTAAACCTTTTCAAACTCATAAACCGATGATAGTCTTAAACTTTGGGTGGTAATTTGTTTAAAGCATAGATGATAACTTAGTGGTGTAACTAATGGTAGATTTTGAACTTTTGTAAATCTCAAAAAGAGTGATGGTAATTTTAGACTTAATGTGATGATTTATTAAACTACAGATGATAACTAAGGTGTAAAGTGATGGTGATTCTTGAATGTTTTCAAACTCATAAAATTGATGGTGATCTTGAACTTTTTGGGTGTTAATTATTAAATTGTTGACGATAATTTAGGGTCCAACTCTATGGTAGTTTTTGATCTTAGATTAGTAATTTTAAATTGCAAATGTTAACTTAGGGTGTAATTGATGATAATAATTATTTAAAACTGTAGATAGTAACTTAGGGTCCATGTGATGATAATTCTTTCTTTTTCAATATTTTATGACTTGATTTGATGGAGTTATGGTGATAAAGACACGTTAGTGGTATAAATCTGGTTATAGTTTACAAAGCTTGGAACGAAGTTACAATTTGAGGATGCAGGTTCCACCCAAACCAAGCATGTTGTTGCCGATGTTTTGTCCTGTCCAAGAATGATCAATCTTTGTTATTCGGTGATGAAGCTACTCAAGCATGTATACATCTGCAGTGGTTAATTATCTGGTGTAAATTCTGTGTAAGGTTGATGGGTGTGTAATGACTAATGGATGAAGATACATGCAATAGGTAAAAGTGGCAGAGTAGGGTGTAGCTTTTTATCCTGCAGTGTACACATATTTGTCATTGCATGGCAAATAAGATAGTAGCACATACTTTGTAGTCAGTATGAGTGGACCAACAAGGTGGGCGGGTGGTCAAAGCAAGCTGAGCTGAGCTTGCGTGTTGTGTATGGGAAAAAGCAAAAAACTAGGTGGGTGCATGGTAAGACTACGGCGCACCTAGTCGCGTCCTTTGTTGAAATGGTAGATAGTAAGTTGGGGGTCCAACTTACTTGAAGGTAGTTTTTTTTTCTCTAAAAGGTAAGTCGATGGTTGTTAATGGTAGCTTTGAAGTTCGGCACATAACCAAATATGCATGCAGAAGGAATTCCAATGCAATATTGTTATTTCATGGGGCAGTGGTGGACCCAAGAATTTGAGAATAGGTGTTCGAAATTATAAAAATATTACTCAGTAGAAAACATAAATATCCACAATAACATATACTATTCCTCAGCAACACATCAAGAAAATGCAGCATAGGAAAAGAAAATTATAGTAGCATGCCCTTGCCTCTTTTGCAGCAAGATATGGTGTAGTGGAGGTTGCAGATATGAGCCTTGGCTGTTGAACCCAAAAGTTTATGTTTCTTGACCAAAAGTCATCATTGAAGTACAATAAGATTCGTTAAATTATAATGTCAATGAGTCTAGCCGATGAAAAAAACCTTATTCTTCGGTCTTATAAGGCCTAAGCCTGTATGGATTTCATTTTTTTTAGAAAATTTCTTATCTCCAAGATCATGTATATAATTTTTTTTTTCCATTACAGAAAGTGATGATGAACTATGCTGCTTGATGTAAATTACGTCCTTCCCGCCAATGGTAATGGATGTTATGTCCTTCCATAATTCTCATTGAACCTGTTAAAAACTCAAAATTGTAAAAGGCCTTCCAGTTTTTGGAGCCACATGTTTTAGCTAGCATGTGTGTTGTTAACCTTGCTAGAGATAATGGCTCCCATGAGCGTGGCACTGCATGCTTAACTTCCTCTATTGGTGATAAAGGCTATCGTACAAGTTGAACCTTATATAAAGGAATAGTCTTTCCGTCTACCCCAAGACTTGGTAGCCATGGCATCAAAATTCTTGGATCCGGTGCAGCTATATGCAAAATTGGCTACCCGACCTTCGGTGATTTGGAGACAACTTCTTCCCCTCGATGGCGCGACGTATATGGATCTGCTGGCTGGTGCACATGAGAAATTGTGATGTATACGTTAATATGGATGACGTATATAATTTTAGACTCGAAAATTTGTTCAAAAAATCTACTTTAAAAGTTGTACCGTTTATTTTGATTTTTAAAGAAGTTAGAAGTACGGCAAGCACGGCAAGCACAAGTTAGAAGTACGTACATATATTTCCTAGACTAACATGCAGCGCTCCCTTTGGTCACGAAAAGCGACGTTCTAGATGTATACAGCCAAACTTTGTATACTTTAGTTACTCATATCTCTATGAATATTTAGTTTAGACATATAAAATTGATATGCGTAAATTTATCTTAAAAAGTACTTTTAAAATATTATAATATTATTATGTTTTATAAATATATTATGATAAAGATTAGTGACCTAAGTTATGTTTCGGAGACCGTCGATGTCTAATACGTCACTCTTTTGTGATGCGTGGAAGTACTAAGGCAGCACAAGGACAATGGCCCTGTTCTCAACAGCTTTAGCTTTTAACTTATTTTGACTTTCGACTTATTTAAATTAGAAGTCATTTGGAATATGTCAACTTATAATTTCAGTTTATTTTGGTTTTTTTGTGTTTTTCTTTTTTGTCTTTCTGTTTGCATTGGCCACGGTGATATTACTTTTTTTTTAACTATTTTTATTATTTTTCTCAGAAAAAACTAACATGCATACAATTATGGCGACGGACCGAGGAGGTAGTTACAATGGTGATGGGTGGTACCACGTATTTGCTACAACTAGTGGTGCAGCAGCATTTTTGCATGGCCTCGTCCGTGCCTTGTTCGCCCCCTTTATAGTACGAGTATATGGGGGTAGGAAGTGCGTGTGCGCGTAGACTGTATGGTGTGCGTGGGCGCGGGGCAGGCAAGCGAAGGCGATGGATCGATCGAATTAGCGAGAGCCAAGTGTTGAGCCTCCCTCCATCTCAACCCACACGAACACAGGCACCTCAACTCAACGTACACACCGACATGACACGCAATTACTCCTCGTCTGCCTCTGCCTCTGCCGGTCTCATCGATAATGGCACCATGAAATGAATATACCACTGCTACTACTAATATCCCTAACCCTAATACCAAGTCTGGAATACATAACGTTCGATACTTCCATTCGGGAGTCTACACGAATGCGGCCAGCAGCCCTCTTGCTAATCCTGTCAGTCTTAGGGGGTGATCGGAATAGCGATGGCTTTTGGCTTTTGGCTGAAAAAACACTGTAGCTGGCTGAAAAAACACTGTAGTTGAGTTAGTGGATAGTGTAGTGAATAGTGAAAAAAAAGCTGAAGCTAGAAGCTGAAGCCGAAAAAAGCCGAAACGATCACCCCCTTAGCGCCTATTCATCATGGACTGTCTGTTACTAGTAGTAACGCGAAGTCTTCTATGCTATTCTCCTCTGTTTATCTATGCAACCTGACTATCGAGAAAAAAAGGTTCATGTATTGTATGATCAGCATAGCTCCAAACAGCTTCACTTTTTGATTTATTTTGACTTTTAATTTATTTACGTTAAAAGATATTTAAAACACGTTAACTTCTAATTATAATTTATTTTAGATTTTTAGGGTTTTTTAGTCTTTTCTTATTTCTCCTTATTTCTTTGTATTATCCGTAACGATATAACGATCTTTTTTCTCTCTATTTTTTTTATTTTTTTTAAAAAAAATCTAATAATCACTATAGTATAATTTTAATAATAAACCAAAAATCACAATAAAAAACTTAAACGTAAGCTAATTGAAACGGGGCTACATGTATGATGTATCCTCCTCTTTGACCGGCCACTCCATTGCTCTCTCTTTTTTCCTTGGGAGAGAAATCACTCCATCGCTTATCCTTCATAATTGTTATGGAGAACAGGGCCTACAACGACTTAAAACAAACAGGAAAACAAAACTCTACACAAGTCTGCCCGAGTCCTCGACTGATCCCCGCTCAACTTCTGGCGATAGCATTTTTTACTGTAGTATTTTTATCATTTTTTGGGTATTTTTTATGTTTTATTTTTTTCATATTCCTTTACATTATCTATGATATGCTAACATATGACTTTTATTTTTATTTTTAAAAATTTAATTATACCTAATAAGCCAACTCAGCTGCAGTAAAAAATCAACCAGTTACAGTAAAATTTCAGCTAAAAACCATAAACCATCGCTATTCCGAACGCTACCCTGAACTAGTACTACTATATGTTCAACGTAAAACTGAGCGAAATAAATATTCATAGTAGACTGAGAGAGATGGCAATTTTGAAATTTGGATGTTTCTAGCACTGTTGATCCCCAAAATTCCAAAAATAGCATCTAAATCACAAAAATTCCAAAACTAGCCTCCTTTTCGACCGCGCAACTACGGAATGACGACACGTGTGCATGTGGTGCGGTCCGGGACCGCACCACATGGGTGGTGCGCTCCCCGGCCGCACCACTTAGGGATGGTGCGCTCCCCTTAGTTGCAGATAAGTCTTGAATGTCAGTCATGAGGTACCTAAGATTAGTGCATACAAAAACCCTTAGTACACGACGGAATTTAACAAAAAAGATTACATAATTCTCTATGCTACAATACTAATTCTCTATGCTACATATGTGTAGCAAATAACTACAACATAACAAAGAATTTAACAAAAAAAGACTACATAATTCTCTATGCTACAATACGTTAATTAGTATTTTATGTCTAATAATTTTTTCAATTTTTAAATATAGTACATGATCTTCAAAAATTAAATAATTTAAAGTGCAGTACTCCGACACAACGTACATAATTATGTAATTTTTAACAAATTTATTTCCTACGAATATTTCTCAAAACAATCATATGATTATGACATTTGTATGAGTTGTTACATATAGCAAATGAGCTCCAAAAATTATAAACTTTTATGTGCAGCCTTCCCGATAGGGTTGTACAAATTGTATATTTTTTTCACAGAACGATGATTTCTAATACGCTAATTCAACTATTTTGTGGTATGTTTTTTCAAAATATTAGTTTTATAGTATAAATCCATCTATAACAATTCATAATCAAATACATACCTTTCAAAAATATATACTCGAATTAAAATGTTCAAAATATCAGTACACATTACATATTAATTATTTTGTAATACATAAAATATTTTCATGTGTTACGTCAAATAGTCTAAGTACTTCCAACTAATAATGTTTCATATTTCTGAAATTTCTGACTTTTATGGGACAGGAACAAATTAACACTCTACATATTGTACAAAAATTATTTTTTGACGAAATAATGATTTTTTATTTTTTAATCAAAAAATATGTGTATTTTCAGCTAATAATGTTTCATATTTTTTAAATTTCTGACTTTAGGCGAGATGTACAAAACAACAACCTAAATATTGCATAATAATTATTTTCTAATGTACTAATTGTAATAATTTGGTTTGCATGCAAACCAAATTTAGCTAAATGTAGTCAAAATCAAGCATGTAGTTATCGTGACTCATAACTAATTAACGACAAGAACAACATTTTATCTTCTAAGTTGACTATGGCCACGGACCAACTACAGAAGGCAATCTACTACATTTCTAAACTAAGAAGTTAGCATTTAGCTAATTGCATGCTATGCACATTGCTAAAACTAAAATGACATGTGCATAAAAATTATCTTTTTTTGAAGCCCACGAGAAGATCTACAAATTCGCAACTGCAAAAACTCCTGATTGCAAACGAAGAAAACTTAGAGTTTGCCTAATTACGTGATAATCGCACTGATAAAATTGTAGTTACATCGGCATAAAAAATTTACCTCTTCTTGAAACCCACGAGACAATCTACAACTTTCCTAATTGGAAAAACTCCTGATTGCAAACGAACAAAACTAACCGCCGCGATTAAACTCTTCACTTCTCTCAATTTCTTGCTCTAGGCTGCTCTCTCGCGCTCTTTGTGTGCTTGCAAATGGAGAAGAGATGAGAGGCGCTCTCTGGGCAGCCATTATAACCACGCGAGCACAGCGACAACAGTGATGTGAGGTGACAAGCACAGTAACATAAAAGAAACGACGCGACGCACATTGACATAAAGCAAAAGCATGCGTGAGGAATCAAAACACTGAGTGATGCACACGGTGGGGGGCCTCGGCCGGGCGACGGACAGGTGGCAATGTGGTGTGGTCCCGGACCGCACCATACCCCTAAGTGGTGCGGCCGGGGAGCGCACTATATGGGTGTGGTGCGGCAGAGGAGCGCACCACCAATGTGGTGCTGTCCTGGACCGCACCGCATGCGAAAACAAGGTTAGTTTTAGAATTTTTATGATTTGGATATTATTTTTAAAATTTATTCAGGCTTAAAGCTCAGCCCGCAGCCAACATCCCCAGAAACGCCCAACCAGAACCGGATAGTACTCCAAGAAAGAGAGAACATAGCCTGACTTTGCACTGCATATTTGCATTCCTTTTGTCTGCTCCGAATCAAGCAAGAGAGACAAGCTGACGAGAGCTAGCTAACTCTCCACTCCAGCTCAGAAAGGAAAAAAAAGAGGCCCTTTCTTTCTCACTTTTGCAACTGAGCTCGTTACGTTGTCGCATACATATCAGAAGATAGCATCGAGCATGCATGCTCTTTTATTCGTATAAATAGTGCAAGGGCACACCAAGACTTCATATTAGTACATCAGTCTTACTGCCAGAGGACATAGCCTGATGCATTGAAGATACGAACAATTTTGCAGTCCTACTTTGCATCCCTAGATAGAAAATTTTGTGACTGGATGTGGCGCACATTGGAGAGTTGGTCGACCGAGTCTCCCCGCTCAAAGACAGCTGCTGCACCCATACCAGATCCTGCAATCGGCACAACACAGCATGGTTAACAAGAGAAGGTATGCACATTCATTATCTTCACATCACCTGTACGCATGCATGTGTGAGCATCAGAATTCAGACAGGAAACTAACTAACCGATGCACATGGTCACAACACCAAATCTGCAGTCCCTACCCCGGCGCTTCATTTCATTCAGAAGGGTAGCGACACACCGGGCACCTGAACAACAACAGGCTCACCAATCTAAATGATTTGCTCAGATGATGTGGTGACAGTTACTAACAGCATCACATTCTAAGGACAACCTTATAATCCTGCATACAGGTAGGTGTTCAATTACCTGTTGCACCAAGAGGATGTCCCAGGGCGATTGCACCTCCATTCACATTTACTTTCGACCGGTCCAGTCCCAGCTTGTTGCAGCAATACACAAATTGAGAGGCAAAAGCCTACACATGGATGATTTGGGTATCAACAATTGTTGCATAGATAAGAGAAAACTCTGAGATTGTATCATCTGAACAGACCTCATTCAATTCAAAGAGATCAATGTCTTCGATCTCAAGGCCAGCAGACTTCACTGCAGCTGGTATTGCTACCGCAGGACCAATGCCCATAACAGATGGATCCACTCCAACAGCAGCAAAGCTCCTAAATGATGATCGGAGGAAACATATGAATACATCAGTAAATTAATGGGAGTATATATGTAAACAATAACGAACACAATCTCAACGGATAGCTATAGCTCATATATATCATTCAGGAAACATGTTAAGAACGAGCCAAATGCTCTGTGTGTGTGTGAGGAAAGGCAAATGGAGCACCTGAAAACACCAAGGATAGGAAGTCCCTTCTTCATCGCTACAACTCTCTTCATGAGAAGAACAGCTCCAGCTCCATCACTCACTTGACTAGAATTGCCTACATAGGTCCAGTAAATTTCTTTTAAATGATGTTTCAGCTACAGACAGACAAACATCTGGTTGCAATAGTAGTGCCAATAGAAAGGGTTAAGAGTTCTGCAATACCTGCAGTTGTAGTCCCATCCTTCTGAAAAACTGGTTTAAGCTTTGCCAATCCAGATGCCGTAGTTCCTGGCCTAATTCCATCATCAACTGATATCACAACTTTCTTTTCCTCTCCCGTTTTGGGATCAATGATCTGCAGAATGGAAGAATATTAGTGAGTGCTCATATCAAATACTTTCTGATTAATAAGAAATTCAGTGTTCTTTTTTCTGAGAATGCTGTTCTTTTTCTTAATTAACCCGACTGAAATAACTATACCTGATCTGACAATAAGCGCATTAAAAAACCTACTAATGTTGAGGCAGTTAAATACAGCCTGATCAGAAAATAGGTTGGCCTACTCCTAATTCCCAGGTAACATGAATTCGGAACATAAAAAGGGGGGGAAAACAATCCCCATTACCTTTGTAGGCACTGGAACTATCTCATCCTTGAATTTTCCAGAAGCTGTGGCTGCGGCAGCTCTCCTATGAGACTCAGCCTGTTAAAAAGGCAAATTTTAATAACCTTTTTAAAGAAAGGAAGCAATGGGGGAAAAATAAACACAATGCATGGCCGAGGAAGTTAGGAACTCACAGCAGCCTGATCTTGCTCTTGTCTGGTTACACCGTATCTATTAGCAACATTTTCAGATGTTATTCCCATGGGCAGAAGACAATCTTGTGCTTTCTGGAATTCATTTACCTGCAAAGAAGAATGTGTTATTAAGGGACAAGCAGAGTATCTACAGCAAAATACAGGGTGCTTATAAAAATCCGTACTTTTGGGTTTACTTGCCCTTCCCAACCCACAGAATTTAACGACATGGATTCCAGACCTGCACCGATCCCTGTTTTGACAAAAAACTGTAATTCAGCACCTCAAAATGAAGCAGCTATGTAGCAATATTAGCATAAGCATATTGCAATTACCAATGTCATAGAAACCAGCCTTTATGGCAGCAGCAACATCAGCTACTGCCTGTAGCCCAGACGAACATTGCCGGTTCACAGTTCTAACAGGAACGGTTTCTACATCAATGAAAAGTGAATCAAGGAAATAGAATCAGTGTCCACAAGAACGAAGCCCTCCTGTTCGTGTGAGGGTGACATGATTACAAACATAGGAGTTACCAGGAAATCCAGCATAAAAAGCTGCCATCCTGCATTCGTTTGCACGCTGAGAACCTGGTCCTAACACCGTCCCAACTACAATGTCACCAATTTCACCTGGGTTGATTCTAGTGTTGTCCAGAACAGCCTATATATGGAAAAAGTAAGCAAGCAACAGACTGAGAACATTCGTCCTTTTAGATTTGAACAAACCGATGAATTGAAACATGAAGGGCAATATGACAAGTGCAAACCTTAAGGGCAACAGTAAGAAGGTCCTCTGGGTATGTATCCTTGAAACCTCCTCGCTTGGCCTTGCATATGGGTGTCCTGTAGGCACTGCGGGTGACACAACATAGAAGAAAGTGATTAGAACAAAAGTCGTCTTTGTATCTGTCGATGAATTTAGACATGCAGCATAATCATATTGCAAGCACTAAAACATGGTAGGCACACCCATAAAGAACAAAGCTTTGCTATTCGAGAAAGGCGTGTTTTGTCTTCCTAGTTTGTACTACACTTTCGCCATTAGCTGTGATTGTGAGCTCAGCCACCGGTGAAGTAGTAGACTTGGATCAAGTGTTATTTTTTGTTCTTCTCATAGAACAGAATAGAATAGGGTAGAATAGTTAACTTGATTTAGCATACTCGTTGTACTTGTACGGTAGTAAAAGGTTATATAGGCTGTGAAAACATGTCGGTTCTCTAATAACTGAAGTCGATACAATTGGGGGTCCAGTCCTCTTAAGAGGCTGTAAGCTCCAGAACTAATTTCCTTTCTTGTATTTGCCATTAGCGCGCGCATACAATTGGCAAGCTTAAGGGTTTCCCTAGAAACGAAAGAGAAGAGATGCATAGAGATAATAAGGATGCATCGATGGGTGGGTACGGTTCGACGAGGCTTACGCGACGACGACGACGTCATCTCCGAAGGAGGAGCTCCTCTGGTAGGCGGCGCTGTCCCCGGCCGCGCACGCCGACGCCTAAGCACCACCGCCACGGGCAAAGCAACACCAGATCAGTGGATTCGTAAATCTCGACGCGCAGAACGTGAGAGCAACAACAGAAGAGGAAAATCGCAGGGAGGAAGAGGAGAAATGGGGAGGTGGGTAATCGAGAACTCACGGAGAGGAGAGGCTGAGGGTGATGCGGGGAGGGGAGGAGGTGGGCGAGGAGGACGCGCTGCCGATCGATGGCTTTCTCCATGGAGAGATGAGATCCTTGCGCTCTTGCTTCGCCGAGCTCCAGGACCCTGGGTGCGTGCGCTCCCCTCCTTCTTCTCTTCTTCTTCTTCTCGAAGCGAAGCGGTTGTTGCGTCACGCGACGGTGTCCATGTAGGCTACGGCACATCAGGGGCGGATCTACGGTAAATCATTGGTATTCAGCTGAATATCTATTTTTATGAATAAAAAATTAATATATATAAGGTATAATACATATGTATATATGTAATTGAGCTGAAATAACTATTTTAAGTATATTTTAGCAACCCAAATTGTCCGTATGGAACTCGTCGGGCTCCACGTGGCCCGTGCATTGGAGCGCCCGTAACAACGAACCCAATATTACTTTGCACTATCAACCATTCGATGGCCCATCATCTTATGCAGATGCTGATATTGCAAATTGGCATTTTTGTCAAGGCAAACCGAGACTAACAAGCAATGGCATTGGCCTGGCCTCCAGTACACTTGTGGTAGGCACAATCAATCCAACAAGACAAACTGGCTCAAAATGTCGTACAGCAAAGCAACTGTGATGGAGAAATAAACGCCTTCTTTTACGATCATGTTGAACAGTTGAAGCATGCAAACACATCTCCTTTTCCAAATCATTTACATGGCTGGGCCAAACTATGCTGAACCTGCAAATTTACAGCTCTCCACAGCTATGCTCTCGAACGACAGGGCTTCATCAAACTGTTCTGCTTCAACTGATTTCCTGTTGGTAGCATAACTTGATGGTGTTCCATTTATGTTAGGTCTGCTAGATGAAGGGTCTGTTCTTTTCGGCTGCGGTTGATGGTTTTTGGCTGCGGCTGATGGCTTTTTGGCTGTTTACGACAGAGATTGTGGAAAGAGAGATACTCGCTTGCAATTTTTGATGATACAGATATTAATTTTTTAACGTGTACTACAATTAACTTGTAGACTTTATCTTAAAACAATACTCTATTTAAAAGTTAATTACTATAGCAAAAATCAAAAACGGCTTTTAGAAGCCGTAAAGAACAGGGCCGAATTCTCCTGACCCGTTAACAAAGTTTCCGCAGTTGCCGCAAGCAAATCAAGCGCATACAACTCATTTTTCTTTCTTCTTATGGAGCGTTTTACCTGGATTGTCATTGACCGTTGATACAGATCCAATATGTGGGTTGCAGTTTAAGATAGGTACAGAATCAAATATGCACCTGAGCCAAAGTTGGATCACGTGGTGTAACGGGATCCAAAATCCAACCTCTTGCGCAACACCATATCTTGACCTCACCTAAAGGAAGGGTGCTCACTGACAGCGAGGGAAAACATATACCACATCCACCATTTTTATCTGCACCAAATTAACTGAGATTTAATGAACATTTGCCAATTACTGATTGCTGGGACCAATATATCACAACTAGAAGGCATGCTTAAGTCTCTACTTTTAAAATGGAAAGAAGTCATCTTGAGGCCAATGATCCCACCGAACTAATAAGGGCATCTCCAATGGTCTGAGTCAGCTGGCTATTTGCATGTACACATCAGCATAAATCCTATGTGGAGGAAAGAGAGTATGCAAAAAAAATCGAGCAGCTCTTCCTTAAGCACTAGGCTATAACAGAAACGAGGCGATCCGGGAAGAAGAGACCTCGCTCGCTCACGCTTTTTTACGCACCTAACGAATCGGAAAGAGATGCCATTCGCGATGCACTCTTCGGCTTTCGCCCACCGTCGGATCAAACATTCGCGACTCGAACCCCGCGGCAACATTTTTACATTTACCCTGGCGCTTCCTCACAAATTTGGTGAAATGAGAAAAAGTCCACACGTGTGTACCACTCCCGAGTGTTAACCTCCAAGTTAAGCTGCGCCTCCGGCCCATCTTGCATGCACAATGTCCATCGTGGCAACAGAGGCAGTTTTTTTTTCACAAGCGCCCAGTATGACCTGTGTTGGGCATGGGCTTATAGAATGTTCCAGATACTTTTCGTTAGATGAAGGAGAGGAAAAGAGAACCATGATTGAGAAAATTCATAAAACAGATATAGTTGGCTTGTTGCGAACTTGGCAAGCCCCTAAGGCCCCGCTCACTTTGGAGATTAAAATACTCTTCAGCGATCGGAACACTGTAGCAGCGATTGGAACACTGTAGCATTTTTGTCACGTAGTGAAATTTTTTTTGTTTTTTGGTTTTTTTGCGTTCCGTTTTTTTTTCTCATATTCCTTTGCATTGTCCGCACTAGACTAGCGAGCCGTTTTATTTTTACATTTTTTAAAATTTAATTATGCCTAACATGCCACTGAGCTACAGTGTCTTTTCAGCCAGCTACAGTGTTTTTTCAGCAAAAAGCCAAAAGCCATCGCTATTCCGATCACCCCCTAAGCCCTTCTTTATTCAGTACCAAGTTATACAATTTTTTTTTGTAACAAAGTTTCCTAAATTTGTAGTCAGTTCGTCAAAACTACTCGTTAGAAAAGTACATATTCAAGTTCTTATTTCAGTAAATTATAGAGATTTTAGAATTTTTTTAATAACAGTTTGAAATGTTATTAAGTCTAAGCCAAATTTTGTTCGTTGGATTTGTAGAAATGGATTAAAAAAAGTGACTATGGTTATGAAAATTTCAGTTGCATAACACATAGACAACCCCTTTTAATAAATCAATATGTTTGTTAAATCAATGTTAAATATCATATATGCTTGAATCCGACATGTGACTCCCCAGTTCCCATCCCCTGCTGCCAGGGACAGGAAAGGTCGCGGTGGTGGCCCATGGAATGATAGGGGGAGTGGGAAAAAAGTTCATTAGTTAGCTCGGTTCAAAATTGCTTTAATTGCACTCGTTAATGGGTTAAACATTGAATGAGTTGATTTCGGATGAAATTAAATTTTGTTTTAGCTCAGCTCGTTAGTTTGATTCTAATAATACTTCTAAACTATCGATAAAATGATATTAGATTAGATTATGTTAATTTTGAAAAAAGTTCGATAAGACGAGGAGTTGGCTCGATATCCAGGCTAACAGGTGGCCCTTTAAAGCCAGCTTCCAATCGCTATTGGATGAACATTCCCTCGAAACATGGCATGTGAGTCTTGTTTGCGAGCAAGAGAGAACGCTGGCTAAACGTTGGTTCCGATTCCAGCGTCCAAGCATCGAGCCATAGCAATAACCATGGCAATATGGCATGTCTTGCCACAAGAGTACACGAATCCTGTCCAAATTCCACATCAATCCACATCCAAACCAGACCAAAACCAACCTCCTTCACTGTTCTACCATTTTTTTCTCACACAATAATTCCCATAACCATAATTCTAACTTAACTGACCTCACTGTAAGTTATAGTTACTCAATCCACGTTGTGGTTAGTAGGGGTGCAAACGGAGCGGATACGGACGGATATTACTCATTCCGTATCATTTTCTATATATTTTTTTTGTCAGAGTCGGAATCGGACATGGATAATGCTAGATACGAATACAAATATAGATATTCTCGGTCATGGACATGGATAATGCCAGATACAAATACAAATATAGATATTCTCGGTCATGAATACAGAGCGAATACATGCCAC
Source organism: Melocanna baccifera (assembly GCA_036346265.1). Classification (NCBI taxonomy): domain Eukaryota; kingdom Viridiplantae; phylum Streptophyta; class Magnoliopsida; order Poales; family Poaceae; genus Melocanna; species Melocanna baccifera. Next base: position 1,079,434 of record JAYEVJ010000436.1, read on the forward strand.
TCCAAATACGGTTAGTCTCGGTCACGAATATTTAGTCGGATAATGCGCGAAAACAAAAATTATATATATCACATGTGTAAGGATCAATCACCATACTACATATCTATAATGGAACTACATTAGTAGCTTAACAAGTAAATTTCACACGATGACGGGGACAAATTAAGCTACTAGTAAATTCTAGTTAGCAAAGTAGCAAGTAAATGATAGAAACTAGTTAAACAAATAGTAGCTAACTAGCTACATGCCACACAGTTCAAAAGTAAGAATTATCCATAGCCAAGTACTCAGGTACATCACTTGATACGTGGTCGCCCGATCTTCTCGACATACGATGGATACTCGCGGGAGTCTTGATAAATCGTAATGATCCTCCAATGCCAGTGCAAGGGACGAACACTCTTTAATCCGTCAAAACACGCTCGCGTTGATTTCGCCGACCATCAAACAAAGATCTACCGTGCATCTAATTCTCAGTGGAAAGGCTGAACGATCTTGATTGAAGAACACTCTTAATTCTATATGGAATTTCGGCAGTAATGATGAACTCAAATAAATTTTAGTAGATTGATTTTTCTCAAAGGTAGTCTGAACTCTAAATGCTACGATTACAAAGCTTATTTAGCCCATTGGGACGTCCATATGGTCCTCAAAGTGAATACAACTCAACCCTATATTATTTGACTCGAACTCACACAAAAAAAACTAGATTTTACAGTTATTACATTGTTTCAGTCATATCAGATGATTTATGATGTATTTGAAGATAAGACCTTATTCATTACGTAGGTCTTGAAATAAGCTTTCCAACGAGTATAAGAACACCCGAATCGAATTCTGTTTGTGAAAGTTATAGCCTTTTTAGTAAGTGCCTGTTGGGCTATCCCGAGCCGAATCCGAATTGAGTTCTGAATTAAATTCGAGTTTGAATCCGGTAACTATCTGAAAAAATATCTGGTAACTATCTAAAAAAATAGCCGAATAGTTTTGTATCCGTCGGATAATGTTTATTCCGAATCCGTTTCTGTATCCGGTAAAAAAATATTCGTATCCGTATTTGGCAAAACCTTCGGATATCCGAAAATTTGCTCCGAATTCTATCTGAATTAAAATGGACGGACGGACGGTTGGAAAATATCCGCTCCGTTTGCACCCCTAGTGGTTAGTCAATACGCTCAATGTATGCAAAACAATCGCTCAGTAAGGCCAGCATATGCAAAACAACCCTGTCTTAATTTTATTGCTAATCCATATGGTGTCTGGGCACCAGATCTCCCTGCCTTTGAATTGCTTTTATATGTGTGCAAGTGCAATGGTATATAATATATTAGGCAAACCTGTTAGCATTTATTAATTAGAAAAGGCATCGATTTTGAAAGAAAGTTATTGATTTAGCATGCTAAATCAATTATGAATGGAAAGTCTTAATCATAGATAGAAAGTCTCAATCATAGAGTCTAGACACTATGGTGTCCCTATTATTTATACTATATATATAATTGCAATGTAACTCTCTAAACTTGTCTTCGTTTGCATCGTAGGTTGTTTCCTTTGTTTGCTAATAGAAATGGTTGAGCTGGCACTTGTGGTTGCTTAGGTGGCACATGTGGATGCTTTAGTAGCCATTGTGCAAGCCCTCACATAGGCAAAACTTGAAACTCTCCCTGTGAGCTCTCGTTCCCAGTCCCCAACCCAAAACCCTTCCTGTGAGCTACTCTATGAGCGATCTGGGCTGGTCGCCGGTGTCGTGAAGGCTTGGCTGGGCGGCCGAATCTGGTGAGATTAGCGACCCAAATTGGAGGAAGATGAGCGACCTAGATTGGATGAAGATGGCCCCTGTTCTTTGGAGACCTGGAGATCCGGCTCCTATGTACGGTAAGTGATTTGCAATATTTGGTTTTTGATAGTCGCCATGTCATGTTTCTTGGAGAAATTAGTATGATTGGTAGGAGAAATTGGTAGGATTAATGTTGTTTCTTGGAAAATTAGGGTGGGTGCTCATTGATTTAGGGTTTGTATATTTGGGGATTTGGGATGGCGATTCTAGAAATAAGTTGAAATGTAGTTAAGTTTTTCTCTCTTTTTTCTTTTGTCCTATTGTAGGGCCTAATAGTGAGCAGTTTACATTCAAAGTGCATTATGAGGTTACATTTGTGGCACATATTTGAATATGTATGTCGATGAGAAAGTCAGTTGGTTTGATGGATGTGAGTTAGACACATGATCACTACTATGACTAAAGGATTTTGCTGAAGAACTTAGGTACAGGAAGGATGCTAATGTGAAAGTATATTGGCTACTCCCCGACAAAACACTCAACACAGATTTGAGGAGGTTAAAAGGGGATGTAGACACAAATTACATGGCATCACTTGTGCCAAAGTATACCACACTAGTGATCTATCTTGATGAGATTGATGTGTTGGAAGGAATCAACTAGGATGATATGTAGCCTACTGCCCTTGCACGTCAAATTATTGGAGTGTCTCCATAGAAGAGCCAAATTGAGAAGTTACCATCCTTCTATAATGGAACTCTTCCGAAGCTAGCTAGTCCAAGAAGGGCCAAAGAATTGCAAGACTTGCGAATAGGGTGACAACAATAGTGAACAAGAAGGAAGAAAAAAAGAAAATTGTGAATACTAGAAGCGACCAAGATGAACAAGAAGGAGGTCAAGTAGATGAAGACTTTGTGGACAATGACTATGAGGTGTATAAAGGGGATGATGACCTGTTTGAGACATGGCTAAACCTGAATTTAAGGTTGGCATGGTGTTTGGAAGCATAGATGAACTCAGAAAGGCCTTGAATGAGTATTCCATCCAAAAGAGGGTTCATATCAGGACCCCTAGAAATGACAGTGAGAGGCTAAGGGCATGTTGTAATGCTGGCTATTGTTAAGGGTATTAATGGTATTTCATATTATACTAGGTTTAGTCTTGTGCTCCCTTTGTACTATATATATATATATATATATATATATATATATATATATATCTATATATATATATATCCATTGGATCTCTTAAATATATACACAATCTTTACTATTATAAAAGAAGGAGTTGGTGGTTGCCGAAGCCTCCCCCATATCTCTTCTCAGCCATTTGATCTAAACAATAAAATCTTAACCGTAAAATCCACTCCCTTCTCACAAAACAAATAAAGTGCCTCCTAACCGAACTCACCTTTGCCTCCCTAACCTAAACCCGTGCGCCAATCTCCATCTCCATCTCCTCCCGCGTCATTGCCCGCCCCTCTTCCCCTCCCAGGGCTCCTCTTCCCCTCCCCGCCGGCCCCGCCTCCTCCCCTCTATCCTCCTCCTCTCCCCCCGCCCCCCCCTCCTCCCCTCGCTCCTCCTCCCTCTCCTCGCTCCCTTCGCTCTTCCCCCACCTCGCTCGCCCCTCGCTCCCCGCCCTCGCTCTCCCCGCCTTTGCCCCGCCGCCCCTCCTCTCTCCCTCGCCTCCTCGCTCTCCCCGCCCCCGCCTCCTCCTCCCCCCGCGCGCGCCGCCGCCTCGCTCTCCCGCCGCCCCAACCCGCCTCCCCTCGCTCTCCCGCCTCCCCTCGCCTCCCCGCTTCCCCTCGCCTCCTCGCGAGCTCGCCGAGAACCTCTTCCACGCCGCCGATGACGCCGCCCGCCCCGCTCACCATCGAGGAGACCCTCGTCGCCGTCCGGGTTTGCGCTCCACCTCATCGACCCGACCACGCCTCGACCTCGGCGCGCGCACGCTCTCGTCGTCGCCTCCGCCAGGCGACCAATCCCATGTCCGCGGTGGTCCGCAGAAGATGAAGTACCTCCGCTTCCTTCAGCGGATGAACACCAAGCCATCCACGGGCGATCCACTTCGCGCCCCTCCAAGATCCTCTCGCGCACCGTCGCGGGTAAGGAACACTGCGCAAATCCATGGCGTTTCGTTTTGCTTTGTTGTTCCATTTCGATTTGCGTTCTCGATAGCGTGCGTGGTGTGTTTGGTAGGATGATTCGCACAAGACGAGGAGGGTGAGAGATGCAATGATGAAGACTATGAATCAAACACTACACAATGGGCTGCATTTAAGCTCGCAATGGTTCTAGCAGTCACTAATATGATTCGATTTATTGTGCGGGATCGCAATTGATAGTGCAACTTCGAATACATGTACCGCAGATTTGGCAAGATCAAACTAATGGATTTGGATCACGTATCTTGTTAATGGATTTGGCGGTGGGGTGGGGGGGAGGAGGCGCAAATGGATAACTGCGTTTGCACACTCTTCCAATAAATGCTTTTGGTATGTACATCCGCAAAATTTGCTTGAAGTAATTAAGGTGTTGGCAAAATAAGCGACACTTAAGATCGATCATGCATTGTCATTGATGGCGGGAGTACCATGAGCTCATGGAAGAGTTTATGAATGCTGTTAAGCAAATCTATGGTGAGAAAGTTCTCATCCAGGTCAGTCCAGAATCCAAGTAAATTATTTGTTATTGGTCATTTTTACTTGTTATCACAAGAATAGTGAGAATGAATATTCCTTGTGCCAGTTTGAAGACTTCGCTAATCACAATGCCTTTGATTTGCTTGCAAAATATAGCAAGAGTCATCTTGTTTTCAATGATGACATCTAGGTAAATAAACTACTTGTTGTTTGTGCCGTGACATTTTTAGTTTACCAGAAGGTATCCTCATTGAGTCAGTATCGTGATCCTTCAGTTTTGTTGCCTTCTGCATTAATTTGAAATGTATGGATTGCAGGGAACAACATCTGTGGTCCTTGCAAGTCTGTTAGCATCACTAAAGGTGGTTGGTGGAACCCTAGCAGAGCACACTTACCTATTCCTTGGTACTGGCAAGGTTAGTTAGAACTTCTCTTGCATAATTTTTTCTCAACTGTTGAAACATGATGTATTCTCTATTTATCTGAAACACATTTGATGATGCATTTGATTGCAGGTTGGAACTGGTATTGCAGAACTCATTGCTCTTGAGATTTCGAAACAGGTAACTAACTAAGAAGTTTCACAAACTCAATGTGGCATAGGACAGTTTTAATCATGGTGCTTACTACTAAAACTTGCTGGTTTTGATCAATTTACAGACTATTGTTCCACTTGGAATGCCATGAATGGAAAAAAAATCCTTCATCCATTTGGAATGTATTACCATTGTTCCTCTACTACTGTCTGCAGTTCTATGTCTTTTAGTTTTGTACTTTGATATTGCTAAAATTTATGTTTCTTCTGTAATCACCATTGATTATGTTAGCCATTTGTTAGTACAAAATTTGGCCATATGTGACGTAATCTTTATTGCTCTTGGCTCATGTACTTGAAGATGTAGGTTTGAAATTTTTCTAAAAATATGTACCTTTGTATGATTGTATATATAGTATTGTTACATCTTACTAATATGATGCTTGATTTATTTACGAGTATGAATATATATGTTTTGTTTGATACATGATGACGTAAGAAAAAGTTGATATTTATTATTCAGTTTGAGATAATATTTGATAGTATACACCATTTTTATTGGATCTCTTAAATATATACACAATATTCATAACATATCAGAGCAAAGATTAGGGCTAAAGTTTACTGTAGCTACTGTCGCTGCCTCTTAACCTTTGTTCTTTTTCTTCTGTTGCAGTTGATCCTAAGAGGATCGATCTGCGCTCCTAGAAGCAGCCTACTCCTCCTGGCGTCGCCTGGCCCTCTCGCTGCCGCTAGGCCAATGACCATCCCAAGCCTACACTGCCAGGCCGCCGCTTCAACGACTTCCCCGCCGGCCGGGCCTACGCATACCTGGCCCCTGGCTTGTCCTTGTCGCCGCAGACATGCCGCACTGCCACGCCATCGATCTTCTAGAGCAAGAGCCGCTGTCGCCATCCTCTTCACAGACCGCCGCCACCGCTTCGATGGCGAAGAAACCAATGCGCGTGCTCGTCACCGACTCCTCACGGATCTCCTCATTGCCGACTTGAGCTCGATCTACGTCGGGACGCCGTCGTCCAGCTTGGATATATCCAGCCTTGCGTCGGTCGGACCTGACGTCACTGCCTCTCTTGGGGTTCCTCCACCGGCCGGATCACCACCACCTTGGGCTCTTCCATTGACGCCGCCTTCGAGATGGCATCGATGGCTCGCCGTGCCTCCATCCGAGGTCGCCTCACCACCTCGGTTCCTCCACCGATCAGATCGCCACCGCCTTGGGCTCTTCCAAAGATGCCGCCGTCACACCCAAGCTCAATCCTCGCTCGCTCGAATCCGGCCATCCCGAGCCTAATTCGGTCGCCTCAACTCTCTTCGGTTGTCATGGCTAGCGAGCCCGATCTCCGCACATACCTTGAGTCGCAGCAGGCAGTCCAAGTTGGCAATCAGGTGTTTCTTGTTTTGAGATTCCTTCTTGTTATCATTGTTGATCCTCTTGATCTTCTCAAGCTCTTGCTCAACTTTGAATGAAAGCAGCGCGTGGCGCTATTGCGTGAAGCCATGTCGACGCCTGTGCTGATGGCCACAGCAGAGCAAACGCTGGAGGAGGTTGGATGCCACTTTGAGGCCGTGTCAGGCCTCCCAGTTGTAGACAGCAGTCTCAGTTGTGTCGGGGTGGTCGTCAAGAGTGACCGGGCAGGCTGCTTCTCATGGGGTCAGCCCCTCTCTCTCTCTCTCTCTCTCTCTCACACACACACACACACACAAGTTGCTAAATCAGTATCAGAGGAGAACAAAAGCCATCTTGCTCGCTGATCTATTGCTACTTGTAACAGTCAAAGACCAAGATTGCAGAAGTAATGACCTCTCCAGCCATCACGCTACCATCTGACGGAACAGTGATGGGTAATCGTTGTTTTCACTTATTTTCTTTTTTCCTACTTGCTTCCAGTTAATCTAACAATACTCATATGTAATGTCTACAGATGCTGCAGCTCTGATGCTCAAGAAGAAGATCCACATATTACCAATAGTAAATCAGGACAAACAAGTAATAGGTGAGTATCAGAAATGTGACAAAACAGAAACATGACTGCGTATACTTGATTTGTATTATCCATAAACATTGATAATTCAGAGTATGTTGCAAGCTTAATGGGATTCTAAACACTATTAATAGGTATAGTTATCCGTGATGATGTTCTTCGCGAGTTGGGAGGCCCTGCTGAAGATTTAGATGTGCAGGAGTCCATGACCGAAACTTCTTGTGTATATGTAAGTATGTGTCCATAATATTTTTACGTAGCAAGCAGATCTATAATCTGTCAGTGTGTTGTAGCATGTATCACCAAAATAAGCCTGGGAGAACTTCGGGAGAGCTTTTCCTTGTAAAAGAAGCACACTAGGAAACTTCTGCTATGTGTTGTACTGTCTGCGCAACAAAATGTTTACATTAATAACTGATTTCCACAGCAGCATAAATGGATATGCCGAAAGTAATCTTTCAGAAGAAATCATCATTGTGCTTTAAGAAATGGATATGCCTAAAGTTATCTTTCAGAAGAAAACCACCACCGTGCTTAAAACAAAGGAGGAACACTCAGGTCTACTCTTGAAAACAAGTTAGGTGTGGGTTCATAAACAATTAAACACTAATGATAAATTGATAACCGGGGTAGGGCTTCCAGAACCAGTACTGCAGTTTCATTGCCAAAAGATTTATAGCACGATATAATTTATTAAAAGAAAAGGGATAGCTTTATGATTAACAGTGAGACATGCAAATGAAGTTCCTTGCCTAAGACACTTAACGGCTGAGGACAATATGCCATCCCCTTTCTTGCCTTTGAGCACTTTAGGAAACATGAAAATATGCCATACCACAACAACAGCAGGACAATGCAACAGAAAGATGAGAAAAAGCCAATGAATGCACATACTGAAGAAAAGAAGATTTAGATAAATAAGGAAACAGATACTCAAATGTGAAGGAGCCGCACCTGTTTCAGTTTTCAAGCAGATCTGAGAAGAAAACATACTCATTCTTTATGTCATTACAATGCGAGGTTGTCATAAATCAGACTCGAGTTGTCGAGACCTCCCCTTGTTGATCTTCTCCAGAAGCAATACTAGCAGTAGAAACAACTACTGATGCAGCAGAGCACATATGTACTTGTGAATCAGAAATGACTTTCATCTCTAAGTTTGGAATTACAGGTGGTTTTGTCCTCGGAGTAACAGTCATTTTCAACCCCTCAGTTGTGTGAATCGTTGCTCCAGTTGTCATCTCAACCTATGATATTGCTCATACATAGTGAGTGAAAGTGTTTGTGTGTGTGTGTGTTATCAACTATGATGAACCAGAAAGCTACTGGGAGACATACCGGAGGTGCTCCTGGAGCCATCTGAAAATCAAAACGGCTAACAAGCATTGCTGTTGCCACCACAGTCTGCACACAAGTCGCAGCATGTCTGTTTTTGAAATCTTGCACGCTCAATAGTGATTATCCTATTATTTATTTATAACATGTGAAATCTTAGGTCTGTAGAAGGTAGAAGTCTAGAAACAAAGAAGGCCTCAATAAGACTAGAAGATCAGAATACTGAAATATCAGTTTCAGTTTATAAAATTTCTTTAGAATCTTATTTTGATATTAACACCTGCAAACCACAAAAAATCAAGATGGATTACCTCAAAAGTGGCAAACATGTCACCTACACATTTCCTTGGTCCACCACCAAATGGTAAGTAACTGAAAATTCAACAAGACTATGAATCCCACTGAGTTATAACAGGTTCATCAGGCATTAATTAATCAAATGATAGCTAGCAGATGCCACCACAATTCATCACTATGAAAACTATCACAACCACACAGTGGACCTTAAAGAGTTTGACATGACAACTAAGACTGCAACCCTTCTTTTGTTGTTTATTTGAAAGATGTACTCTCAAAATACAGATATGTGTTCCACAGTAATACTGATGACCTAAGCCGACAAAACAGTGACACAGAATCACAAGCCAAGAAAACACAAGAAAATAATTGTATTCCCTATCGAAAATTTACTAATTTCGAGATTCAGTGGGATGCTTTGGAGATGTATTTATTAATTGTGACTCCTAGGTCCTTTTTCAACTAACATATTTCTGAAGGTTAAAGGTTTTATGCCTTGCATCAACTCTCTGCAACAAGGAAGAATTCATACTCCAGTTTAAGTCTTCATTAACTATGAATGGTTCAAATAGTAAAATACATTGCAGTTTAAAATACTCCATACCCCTTTAGAAATATATTGCATGAACACTATGATTCTTTTAGGGGGGAAAGGAGGAGAGGTCTCTACAGGATTATGATTTATCATTCATAAGACTTAAAGAATCTTCAATCTTCATTAATGTCTTCCAACCAGACAAGGGTCATCTCAATCTTTAAAACACCCTGATCTTTCTTGGGCTGAGTTCAAAACTGCTTCCAACTTATGGCTTATGTACAGATGAATAGTAACCATTTCAAAAATTGGTGCATTTTTTCAAGACAGAGTCTAAAGGTAAATTATAGTATACATTATGCTGACTTCATGTGTAGCGGCTAAAATCGCATGTAAGTATCTATTTCTCTATAATCTCTTCCGTGAATAGCCATACTTCATAAGCTATAAGCCAAAAAATATAAGCCACAGCCCAAAAGAACCTACCTTGGTCCAAAAAGAGGGTTCTATTGTTTAAGAATTTAGTGATCGTTATAGGTAAGGTACTAAAATTATGACACAAACTTACCAATTTATACAAAGGTACTATTTCTAATACTTTTTTATATAATCTTTTACCTATATCTAATGGATATTGAAAAGGCGTGTGAGTGAATTTTTTTTAGACACGCACAAAAGCAACAGAGTAGTCTATAAAAAAGCAACAGTGGTTGTTCAATTTTTTGTGGTGCTTGATGGACTACAGGTTCAGTGAGGTGGCGATTTATTGCTTTTTGGAAAACTTAAGATGACAACTTGTAGCTGCTTTGTTCAATCAGAAGTGCAATTGCATGTTGCTCATAGTAGCATTTTGTCATGAATAAGAATTTTATTCCATTAACCACAAATTTAGATCTTGAGTTTGATTCATCGCATTTATTTCTGCTTTACTGTTTCATCCAAAGGGAAAAAAATAAGATCCACATAATTCATCTTTTTCATTATTTTTCAACTACTTTCTGCAATTTCTAAGGTTCTGGCTATGCGCTACTACCTCCATTCCAAAATAGATATTGTTTTGGACAACGACACGGTCTCCAATACACCTTTGTCCTTTGGCCTACTTTGTTTAATTATATGTTAGTAAAAAGGAAAAAGTCCATTCTTGGTCCCTCAACTCTTCGCGTGGTTTAATTTTCGTCTCTCATCTGCAAAACCGGGTAAAACATGTACTCCAACTCTCAAAGCCGTTTAGAACCCATCTCTCCCGCTAGCAAAAGGCAGTTTTGACCCACATGGCACACCACGTTGGATCCGAGCTAGCCAAAACAAGGTGGGGCCAACGTGTCACCGAATCTACAGATAACGGGGTAGACTGGACCAACGTGTCATTGAAATATTAAGCATTTTTTGTTTTTAATATAAAAATGAAGGTGGCCCCTACCTCATTTTGGCCGGCTGAGATCCAACATGGCGTGCCACATGGGTCAAACTCGGTCAAAACCGCCTTTTGCTACCGGGAGAGACTGATTCTAAACAGTTTAAGAGTTAGAGGATATGCTTTACCCGGTTTTGCATATGAGAGCGAAAACTAAACCATGCGAAGAGTTGAAGGACCATGAATGGACTTTTTCCTAGTAAAAATTACAAAAACAAATGATGATCTGTAAGCTTTTTTTTATGACAAATCTACTAATATCATTTCATATGACAAATCTAAATACTTTCACGAGTATTACTAGTCAAAATTTCAAACGTTTCGACTGCAACCATCCTAGGACAACATCTATTTTGGAATAGAGGTAGTATGGTAGAATTAGCTATTAGTGCCTTACTTGATATGAATAATGAATCGCAGGTGACAAGTTAGATGTTTTCCATCTAAGTGGATGTTACGGTCTATGATCCTAGCGAGCACGCAGCAGGGCATGAATAGTGCGCGGCACTGTAGTATGAACAATATACAGTACTATAGTGTTGCGGTACTATAGCACTCGCATGAATAGTAGTCACGCCAGATACTATAGCACGTAGGAATTTGGATGGTTTGATAGCATATCGCGGATAAGGAATATGATAGTTAGTTTCCTTATTATTTAGATTTGTTTCCTTTTAGATTTATTCTATGTATTAGAGATAAGTTTTCTATTATTATGATTATTTTCTTTAATATAGAGATAGATTTCTTAGAGATCAAGTTTAACTATCCCTATAAAAGAGACAACATTGTATCATTATCATTAAGCAAAAAAATAAACAAAGTTCTCTAGTCTCCCTCTTTTCTTCAACGGGCCTCAGAGCCTTGGTAGTGGTATGGCCGGCCGATTAAGGATGAGTGCCCTACCCTCGGTCATTGGACCCATACTACAACATTTGGTATCAGAGCCACTCGCTATGGCTTTCGATGCTGAATTATCTCCTTTAGATATGTTGATGGCTAGCAGCAATAAAACGATGTCCTTATTCGACAACATAATAACCACCTTGGAGAAGACTATAGAGTTGGTGGACAAACTGAAGGAACAGGAAGAGGTGGTGCGTGCCATTGCAACGGTTGTGCTACCACCACCTTCCATGGTTCTGGCGTTAGCACTGGCCACGTTGCCACCCCCACCATCGACAACTCTCTCAGCCAAGTTGTCATTGGCTATACCCTTTGTGAGGAAGAAGAATGCCGTTGCTATTTCGTGGGTACCTTCTCCACATTATCGACCGATGTTGTGTCGTTGGTGCTATGGAGTACGACGGCTTCCATGTAGGGGTCATCGACATCGTCATATCTCTTCCACAACCGTTGCATCCCAGGGCAAGGAAGATGTTGTTGCTGCCCCGCGCTGGGTGCCCATGCCCCCAACGACTGACTCATGCGACATCAAACTTTTCTTCAGACAACAAGCAGAATATCGCTACAATAAGCATATTCAAAGGTCTCCCAATTCTTGCCATAGAAAGTAGAACAACTAATAAAATTTGATAACAGGAGTCACAATATGGTGTATCAAAAAGCATTTCAGTGCGGTAATAGAGATGGAACCTAAAATTTTGGTTTATCTCATTTGGATTTGGTCCGTCCAAAGGCCATCTTTCTGGATTGAAAACATCTGCATCATCCCAACGCTTTGGGCAACGATGAAGGTTCCAGACAGATATAAAAATATCTTCTCCTCTTGAAAAAAGGGGAAAAGTATATTTTCAGAATTATAGTAGAAAAGTTTAGTATTCTATACAAATGTCAAATTAATGAACAATATCACACATACAAATATCCTACAGCAACCATTAAACAAACTTACCTACCAGCGATGGCATTTGGAAAAGCAGAAAACAAAATAGATTGCATAAAATAGACTGCACAAGATTGGGAAGAGGCTGTATGCTTGCCCATATCTCTATACTTTGTTTTTTTAAGCTAATATATTAATCTCAGGAGTATCTCAGGGAAACAAAGACGCGGAAAAGCCCAAATTAGACAAAAGGAGCAGAAATCTATGGTAGCCAAGCTACTTTCATTACAAACAAATAAACAGTGCTTACACTTGACTTGAGACTAAAGCTAGCCATTTTCTGTAGTGACCTAATAGATGGAATTCTGCTAGAAAGCCTTTACCTGCCGATTGGGTACTCTCCCAGTATATCATCCTCAAGAGATCGACGAATTAAAACTGGCGGCTGTGGATATAGTCTCAATGACTGCAGCAACGGTAATGTTTTCATTCAATGATGAAACTCCTTATTTAATGATGTATCACTGTTTGTTACTTACTTCATTAATAACTCGAGTAGTGTACTTCAGTTTCTTCACATCCTCAATTGTTGGTAAACGGTCACCTAAAACAGTATCAACCTGAGGATAATTGGGTGAAAAAAGTCGTTAGTAAGACTGCAGAAGCATGCACCTCTGGAAAAATCATATGGTAAAAGTGAATCTACCTCATCTTGGAGCTTTGCCATTACTTTTGGATACTGCGGTTAGCAATACAGAAAAAAAAGAAGGAAAATACAAGTAACAATATGAGTGGCGAAATGCATATGAAGACAATCAAACCAATACGATATCATTAGATATTATTAATACAGCAGTGAGTTTTGAGTTATTGATCATATCAGGATACCTTAGATAGAAGATAAAATGTCCATGTCAAGACTGCTGCAGAGGTTTCATGGCCAGCTATGAGCATTGTCATCAGATCATCACGGAGCTGCTTGCTGGAGACCTAAGGCACATGAATTGAAGCAGCATGAAGATGGGAAAGTTCAAACATCTAAAACACTTTACAAGTGTAGCTACACCATACATCATCTCCAGATGCCAACAGAAAGTGAAGAATACTAGGATCTTGCTCATTCATGTATTCCTCATCAAACTGTACATCTTCTTCCTCTACCAATCTCTGCAACAGTAACAACGGGAAATCCTGATGTCATGATTTTTCTAAATACAATGATGTACAATAGTAAGGTCAAAGTGCAAGAAGAGGTTCACCTTGCATGCAGCAATTAGCTCATCGAGAGTATCATTTATCAGTGCAAGAGCTTCATTGACCTTCCTCTGCCGAGGGGAGACATCTTTCCATATGGGTATTTCCCAAGTTGGTATAGGAGAAGTGCTCCGCATTTCTGCTTCTTGTAGTGTTACATACACTGCCTGATCATCAACCGACAAACCAAAATGTAAAGCTTTAAGAGAAGAAGAACCATAAGCAAATGAAATGTAAAATGAACTCGAGAAATACATAAAAATCTGAACAATAACCTCAACGATTCCATTGTCGTAAGATAATGCATCGAACTCATAATTGAACACTGCCTTCCCAATGACATCCAGCGTTAGTCGAGAGAACAAAGATTCCATCTCCACATCCTCCCCATCAGATGCCGCTTTGTCCAACTTCTTGCAGAGCCGATCTGAAGCTTCTCCAAAGATACCTATCATTGCGGTCACATACTGCAAAACAAAATTCAAGTGAATAAAATTACACTACAAAGAAAGCAATACACAAAACCTCAGTACTAACTAGAAAGCTAGAACCTTCTGATGCATCGCTGGTACAATGGCACGCCTCCGAACACGCCAAATCTCCCCATCAGCTGGGATCAAACCCGTACCCATCACAAACTCTAATATTTCCGCAAGAATACCCTGCACCATCGTAATCAAATAGAATGCTACTCATTTCTGAAGCACAAACATTTCTTACTGTTGCAAAATGTCTACATCCAAATTGGCCACCAAACCTTGGAATAAGCTTTGGAGTTGTCCCTCAGAATGTGCTTAGCTATAGCCGGATCAGAGACAATAAGGAAAGACTGGAAGAAAATAAACTTTAGATCATTAGCGATACTCTAGGGTTCCAAAGGTTGCAACTTTGAAAGCAATTTGATCGATTGTGCATCACCTTAGGCCCAAAGTTGAGGCGAAAGATGCCGCCGTAGGTGAGGAAGAGGTCATACAGCGGCAGGAAGAAGGCCTGCCCTGCGACAGCCCCCAGCGATCCCACCGCCTGCGGTATCTCCGGCCCCCTGCGCGCCGCACCACCGCCTGCCAGCCTCGTGAGCAGTCCGGCGGCGAGCTCCCCCGGCGGGCCCAGCTTGGCCAGACTCGCCGCGAGGGGAGAAACCCATCTAAAAAATCCAAGTTTCCCATTAAATCACCCCGGCGAAAACGCGTAAAGATGGCGGAGAATGAACCGGGAGCGCTAACCCAGGGCCTTGGGCGGTGAAATCGCCGGACGCAACGCGGGCGTCCCGCTCGGCCCGGCGCCGCCTCTGCTCTTCAAGAGCCGGGTCGAAGCCGTCGCCGCCGCCACCGGAGGCGGAGCAGCGGAGGAGCAGACGACGACGGCGTGCGGCAGGAGGGAGCCGGAGCCGGCCCTGGGCGGAGCCGAGGAAGCGGAACGGAGGGGCGGCGGCGGTGGAGGAGAAGTTACCGCTACCAGCGGCGGTGGCCATGGCAGGTGTTGCTGTGGCACTAGTGGCGCAGCAGTGACATGGAAAGTACCGGAAGCAAGACGGTGGATGGTGCCGCTGCAGTCTTGGAGCTGAGGGAGAGAGGATGAGGTGGTGGTGGAAGAAAGGGAGGGGGACGTGGGGTACGGTGCTCCGCTTGTTGGCTGGCTTCCGGGAGGAGACCTCGGCCAACCAGACGACCGGCTTGCCCTCCCTCGGAAAGTTGCTGTAACGGAATTTCTCGGGTATCTCCTTCTGAAAGACGTTGTTTCTGTAGCAGTACGAGGTTTGTACAACCTTGATGGAAACCTGTAATAGCGAGCAATAGGCTTCACAATTGGTGTAGATTTAAGGTGTACCTAGCATAGCGTAGGCAGCGGTATGTCATTGTCTTCTTCAGATTAGATTACACACGTAGCATCCAATCAACTACACCAAATCGATCGATCGTAAAGCACATACCACTAATCGATCGATGGAATATACCTTCAGCTTGAGGAGATCATCGCCGCTCTCCCCTTCCCTATGTCTTCCTCATCTCGGCGTCTCCGCCGCCTCCTGATTCGAGGAGGGCCTCGAATCCGTCGCCGCAGCGCGACCAAGTGCTGGGGTAGTGGGGTTCTCTACCCTCCGCGATCGTAGCGGTCTGAATCGAATTCGAGACGATTTGTTGCGGATTGGAGGTGGGATTAGACAGGGCTTCACCGGCGGCGATCTCCATCGGTCGCGTGGGGGAATCGGGAGAGATGGGATTCCAAGCGATTGGGTTTGAGTTCGAGCGGGAAGGGGAAATGAAGAAGCGGGTTGTGTCTCGTGCGAGGACGAAGCCGCTATAAATCGAGGAGTAGATGGGTATACGTGACGATTTAACGGGTCTGGCCCATAGCAGATACGGCCCAAATAAAAAAGATCATGCACATTTACAAGGAAAACTGAACAGTGGTTATAACTTATATGACGGTTTTAAACAAAGGTGATAATAGAACAATTGAATAATACCAATAGATTATATTAAACTGCACCCTCCCCAGTAGAACAATGTCACTCAAGACTAAATATCCAACTACTCCAACATCAGCTTGTTCCCACAGAAAAGAGAAGGTACAACAACCAGAGGGCAAGGATCCGAGTCCAGGTCCCAACTCTCATGTTAGTTTGACATCCTTGAGAAGTCTTGCAGCCATAGCCCCACATCTTCTGATTTCCCACTCGCGTCCAGGTTGCCAGTTTCAGCTTCTACTGAGCCAGTACAAGACCCACTCTTCACTCCAGGATTGGAGACATCGTCCTCCTCATCATTGCTGCCATTATCACTGGCCCCGGCCTCAGGGAGCAATGGAGTTTTGGGGTCCATCATGTAGAGATGTATGCTAGGATGTTGATATTTAGCATCCATCTGCGTCAGAATTCAGAAACAGCACGGGGATGACAAGCATCTTTAGCACTGATGCAAATATGAATCAAGATAACATCTGTCTGATGAGCTCAACTCTGAAATGTGTACCTTCGATTTAGAGACAGTTTTCACATTAAAATTGATTTTCCACATTTGCATCATCTGCTCATGGACGGTGGTAGAACGGATTTCGTATCCAAGCTGGGTAGCCAGCAACAATTCAGTTGTTCGCTTCATAGATCTTATACACACACACACACATATATATAGAACTATTTGAAAAGGGAAAATCAATTACCATTATTTTTGTTTTAGGACCAGATAATGCAATAATTGTCTCCATTAGAGGTTGCAGTAGATGTTCTGAATAAACCTTGAAAACACACAAATGAAGGATCAGGAAGTTGCTATGTTGTCTCTGAACCATCAATGTTGTTTTCATCAATTATAAGCTATTCTGTTAAATGGCTGTTCTCCGCATTTAAATTTCGGTCCATAAGTTATGTCTCTAATTAGGGCTAAACAAAAACGGTTTTTCAAATCCGTTTGACCTGTTCTTAGCGCATAATCTTGCATGCATGTTTCTGCGGCAGCCTGCATGCCATGCTCTTTTTCCCTGGGTTGGCAAAAACCGTAAAACCCAGCTTTGAACACCCTACCTCGAATTTATGAAATCTAGAGAAAGAAGGCTTTCCACAATAACCAAGAAGAAAAGACTTCCAGGTGAATTGGAAGGAAACCTCATTCTAGGTAAATATTTTGCAGGTTACTCGTGTCAAAAAATGGCAACTTCATAATACAGCAAGATCATGTATGATATGTGTAATATCTACAGGTGGTTACATTAAACTCCCTTCAGATTGTGTTGCAAAGAATAACTGAAAGGCCATATCAAACTCAAGCTGCTGGATCAGAAAACTTACAACATCAGTTCCAATGATGTAATCGAATGGAGGATCAACAGCTTTGATATGCTCTTTGTTCCCCCAGTCCAATTCTGCGACCGTTATTGACCCGAAGGAGCCTGTTTGCCACATGCACTATGTAAGAACTAGGAATGTTCCTCCTAGGTATTCTCATATTTAGAACTAAGAATATCCTAGTGTGGTGCGAATATTCAATAGAAAGAATACAAGCTATACAAAAAAAATATATAGCTAACTGCTGGCACCATTTATTTTAACATAAGGCTAGTGCATTTAGATCAACCATTGTGATTATCAGATCTTCACTATATACAAAACTACGGCTATGGGTGGTACTTTCGTTGGTTCTCTTAGATAACAAAACCTGGATCAGAGCTGGACTGCGAAATCCAAGATTTGTTGCGTTCAACATTCCTCATGAGCAGTGGGAGCACCTCAACTTGGTCAGTTGTAACAACGTCACAACCCAGCAATGCCATTCCTAAAGGAGAAACACAGAGTATTTTTATTGGGAGAGTGCCACCAAGATCTAGGTATCTCTGAAGACAGTTAGATTCAGCTTACCAAGCCCGGCTAGACCACAACCAGCTCCTAACTCAATCACTCTTTTTCCTTTCAGTTTAGATGGACAAAACCTACCTTTTCTGCTATTCTTTTCCTGTAAATATCAAGTGTACTGAAGGCAATAAGATTCAATTGATGGAATTACTGAAAATCTTAGTCTGATATCAACATCAATGCTGGCAAAACAAGATTCCAAAGTGTAGAACGTGTAAGATTCGATGTACATTGGATCTGCACTTGGATTGATGAAATAATTCGGGTTGTTTACATGATTATGTTTATCCGCTTCAACTTATAAAGGAGAGCTCTAAGCTATTACCAGGAATTTGACAAACACCATTGATGCATCCCAGACCGTAGTTCCGAGGTGCTTCGAGTTAGGATCCTGCCAGTAAGGTACAGCAGAGAAGAAAAAGAAAATTCAGGCTGCCATCCAGTAGTACCTCCAAGTTCCAATGCGAATCCCAGTACAAAAGCTAAGAAATCACATCACATCACGGAGCGTGACGAACTGTGCGCTTCTCTAACCTGAGAAATATGCAGCCGATGGCCCAACAGTTCCAGTGAAATGGCCGACGTGCTCGGAGAGTTCAACCTTTAATCAGAAGTCACCGTACATGAAACCAAAATATGTAGAAATCAGTGAAGCAAGAATAATATGTAAACATCGCCATGCATGCTCCTCTTGGGCATGGCTCAACTACAACCATCACCATGAATCAGCTCTTTGCCCCCAACTATATATCTGTCTGCTAAAACTACTACTAGATGACGAAATAAAATGAGGAGGAGGAGAGCTGGAGAAGAGAAAGCGGTGTCAGGGTGTTGCATGCTTGCCTGTCGTGGTCCATGTCCTCCGGGGAACTGCCCGGCCGGAGCTCCGGCGGCGTAGAGGGTACGGGCCCGTGCGGCGGTGAGGGTTCTGGGGAGGAGAGAGCTCAATCGTCTAGTGGGGAGGTGAGGTGTTGGATCGCTTGAGCCCATTTTGCTTCCGCTGGGTTAGCCGGGCCTTGCCCAATTCCCCGAGCCCAGCCAACACTTTACGCCTTCAAGAGTCGTTTGCAGAATTCATGAGAAATCCGTACATCCGTCTTAGGAGCTTCGTTACGGGCTACCATGAATCCGCCTTCTATGCATGCTTACGCCTCGCGCAAACACCATGGTGCGGCTCCCTGTCCGGCTGCAGCTCTTCCATCCACCCCGAGGCCTCCCGCCATGCGCCGCCTCTCAAAGCTGCGCCGCGCCGGCCGAGCCATCGCCGCCGCGCCGGGAGGCTTCCTCCACCTCTCCCTCCTCGCCTCCCTCCGCCGCCGCCCCTCCCTCCAGACGCACGCGCAGCTCCTGCTCCTCGGCCTCCCGGTACCCGCCCCCGCCGCCTCACGCCTCCTCCGCCCGCACCTCCGCTCCGGCCACCCCCTTGCCTCTCTCCGCCTCTTCCTCCAACTCCTACGCGACCAGAAACCGTCTCCCACCGCCTCCCAAGAGACAGTCCCCAACTCCCACTCCCTCTCCGCCGCCCTCGCCGCCTGCTCCCGCCACGCTTCCCCCTCCCCCGGCCTATCCATCCACGCCTTCCTCCTCAAGTCCGGCTTCGCCTCCGACCTCTTCGCCACCAATTCCCTCCTCCACTTTTACGCATCCTTAGGTCTCCCCTCCGTCGCACGCAAGCTGTTCGATGAAATGCCGGCGAGAGACACCGTGTCGTTCAACACTCTGATCAGATCATATGTGCAGTCCTGCTGTATTGACGACGCGTTCGGGGTATTCAGGATTATGGTTGAGAGAGGGTTCCGGCTGGATGGGTGGACCGTCACGGCGTTGCTGGGTGCGTGCGCTGGCTTGGGGGATTTGAGGGCTGCAAAAGCATTGCATGGGGTTGCCAGGAGGGCACTGCAGCCAGAAGTGTTCGATTCGGGAGAGGTGGTCATCGGGTTGGTGGACATGTATGCCAAGTGCAGGGGGGTGGCTCTGGCCAGGCTGGTGTTTGATTTGGCGGGGGATAAGACAAAGGATATGAGGTTATGGAGCACGATGGTGTCAGGGTATGCAAGGGTTGGGGAGGTTGACATGGCTCGAAAATTATTTGATGAGATGCCTGAGAAGGATTTGGTTGCATGGACGGCTCTTATTGGCGGGTTTGTGCAATCAGGCAGGTACAAGGAAGCACTGGTGTTGTTTGAGGAGATGGAGGAGGCAGGGTTTGAGGCAGATGAAGTGACAGTAGTTACAGTGCTTTCAGCTTGTGTTCACTATGGTACGATCAATCTGGCAAAGAGGCTTCATCATTGTGTGGGGCGTGATGGGCTGATTAGCAGAAATGCAAGGCTTGCTACTGCCTTTGTGGACATGTATGCAAAGCATGGGTGCATACAGGCAGCTCTGGATGTGTTTTGTGGTGTTGGTGACAAATTTAAGACCGTGGAGTTGTTCAATGCTATGATAAATGGACTTGCTCATCACAGTTTTGGTGAAAAAGCTATTACGTTTTTTGATGAAATGGGATCACTCGGGCTCCATCCTGATAAAATCACGTTTTTGGGCATCTTGTGTGCATGCAGCCGCAGTGGCTTGGTATCACAAGGGTTTCAGATTTTCAATTCAATGGTGGACAAGTATGGTGTCAAACAAGAGATTGAGCATTACGCTTGCATGGCTGACCTTCTTGCAAGAAATGGACAGCTTGATGATGCTTATGTTTTTATCCAGAATATGCCTTTCAAAGCAAATTGTGTGGTGTGGTCCTCTCTTCTGAGAGCATGTAGGATCCATGGAAATATTAAGATTAGAAAGCTTGCAGAGGAGCAACTTCTTCAGTTTGATCCTAACTGCAAGTCTGAAAACCTGTTCTTGTCTGACTTATTTTCAGATAAAAAGAGAAAAGAGAGAGCTGCAAGGGTGAGAAAAGCTATAAACCACAAACCTAAGTACAAGCATACTAAACAGTAAACATAGCTCTATAGAGTGGGATGGCAATGTTCAACAATTTGCGATTACTGATACTTCATACTTCCCATCCTTAGGCCAAGGTGATTAATTTGATTCTTGAAGACACGATGAGGCAGTTGTGCCTTTCAGGATATCATATGAGTTGGGAAAAGAGTGCTCACCACTGTGAGATGGTTGCTCTAGCATTTGGCTTGGTAAATTCAAAACCCCAATAAAAATTGCTACTGATCATTGGTTGCGTGACAATTGCCATTCATCATTCAAGTTTTTGGTAAAGATTTACAACAGAGATACTTGTGTGAATGATGGGGCCAAGCTCCATGAAATGAAAGAAGGATCGTGCTCTTGCATGGGCTACTGGTGATGATGCATTTGTAAATCTTGTGAACAAACTCTGGTGCTCAAGTTCTCAAACTGTGTGTTACTCTGTATTTTTGCGGTGCATCGTAAACTAAGTTTGCATTCAATTCAGTGAAAGGACTGCATCTAGTCAGATACATCTGCTAACTGACGTTATGACTTCTGGAATTGATGCACAACAGCCCAGAGAAAGATAGTAGGAGAATGTTCAGAGCCATGTTCTTCCATTAGCGTTTCATTTTGGCTTTGTGCTATGGGAAACCCTGGAATTTCTGCTGTTGAGATCTAAGTTTCAAGTTTGAAGATCGAAGAAGCCTTGGTGTGAATTGGTAAAGGTTTTAGTACTCTCCTTTCTCTGTAGTACCCTAAGATGTGGAAACTCCAATGTTGAAGCTATCTATTTAAACCCAGCACCTACTGATTCTCTAGGAATAAGTTGATTAACATGAATGAGATCTGAGGTCAGAATGTTCCTTCTGTTGACAAAGGCCTAACCTAAGTGAGTTGATCAAAACCAACAACTCACTATTGAATGGAGATTAGCAGCTGACCTAATTCTGTCAGAATAATATCTAAACACTCCACAGTCAATGTGATGTTAAACTGCAGAAAGAAAAATACGAGCACCAAAAGAAGCTCGCAGTTGCAACTCCTGCCTATTCTTCATCCTTTTTAAAAAAAATTACATGTTGTAAAATACAAACACATATTTTCAAAGTAACTGTACAATTTCAAACCTACACAGTCACATTTGTTGTCGTATTGCTTTGTTTCAATATTCATGTCTTTTTCATACTACTGATTATGCAAAGTCAGATTGAGCATGATTCGCACTAACTTTTTATTGGAAGCTCTCCTTTTCATCCATAAAAATGTCAAGAAGGTGATGGCCAACCACAACAAGGCCTAACCTTTTTTTTTGTTTCTCCACCTTTTGCTCTCAGTATAACATATGATCACATCCTTCCTGGACAATTGAAGTATCAAGACCAACGTAAGTGATCATGGGAAAAGTATATTCTTTCCAAGCATCTAAAACTTTATCCATCCATGGTACAATTAATTCTTCATATATGTGACGAGAGGTTCTTATGATTCTGTGGCAGGAACAACACAAGGACAATGGGTCAAAGACATTTGTTTTGAAGGTCGACATGCACTGCCAGTGCAATGGTTGCGTCAAGAAGATCAATGATGGGGTAAAAGAGATCAGCCTTTCGGAAGGTACATGCACGTAACTCAAATCAGCAGCGCTTTGTATAGCAAGGCACATGCACGTAACTCAAACCAGCATATCTTTGTACAGTAAGGCATATGAACGTAACTCAAATCAGCATCTCGTTGTATAGTAAGTTGTTTTGTTGTGCATGTCTTCTCTTGCACTGCATTGATGAGTGATCTTTGTGATGAAGGGGTGGAGAGGGCTGATCTGGTGGTGGAGAAAGCAGAGGTGAAAGTGGTCGGGAGAATGGACCCGGAGAAGCTCTGCTGTATGTTGCATGAAGTGACAAAGAAGCATGTGAAGATAGAAACCCAAAGCACCGTGTCTGAAGGAGGTATTGCAACATCTCAGCAAACCAAGAGCCGAGTTGGTCAGGTACTAAGGAAGTTACTTACAATCAAAATAAGCCAATTTTTCATCTAAAGGATGATGATAAATCATGCCATTAATCTAGATATCTAATGACGATGGTGAAAACTACCAAGCTCTAGCTGCTGTTGAAACAATAGCATTTTTTGGGTACCATTTATGCAGTTATTCCTTCATGTTCGTTTTTAGTTGGGGGGAAAAAGAGATGCATATGTGATGGGACACTGAATGTTTTGACATTACACTGAATTAGTTAGATAAGCTGCCGAGGACTCCCATTTGTTTAATCAAGGTTGCTGCGTTCAAACGACACATTCAGATTATGCCTACCTCTACCTTCCTTCATTTTCTACAGTAAGAGAAGTAGGATACAGGTTGGTCACCAATTTATCTGATGTATGATCCAACCCATGACCGCAATATCTCAACTGAATCTTTCAGGCTCCTTCCGACTCATTTGGTCTGGGGACTGATCCAGAAAGACCAAGTAGACAGCGAAACAGCCTCGGCACCTTCCCCGTAACGCCAAGCGCCCCACCATTGCCGGGGACATGGAGCCAGACCGTGCCTTCAGAGCGATGTGCGTATCGTTGGTCAGCACCTTCCAGCACGCTTGGCATGTGGACTGCGTCTGATATCACAGGGACATTGGCGATGTATGAGCTCTAAACAGCACAACATACATCTGCTGCAGTCATCACCTCATAGGTCAATATCACTTCTGAATTTTATTTAATTTGTTTTGGGTGGGGTTTGGAGCGTATGCCATTCCCTGTTACTGGTTTATTTCTTGCTGTGCGATGGTTTCCTTTTCTAAGCATGTGCTGGAGCAGTGATGTTGCTGCAGTAGCAGTAGATATTTCAGAGCACCCTGATGACCCTTTTTTTAAACGGGCAGAAGCACTGCCTTATATTAGAAGTTGAGAGGAAAGTTTATATACAGGAATAGGGTGGCAGACCCGGGAGGGTCGCACCCAAAAAAGAAGAAATTAAAGTGTTACAGAGGTAGGTAAGAGCTCCACCGTCATCTTTGCCCCGCTATGATCTAAGAAAGAGCCTCTTCCTTTATTTTGGCAAAAAGGGATGTGGGGAGGATGCTACGGAACGGAAAATGCGAGAATTCCGTTCTTTCCAAATCTCCCAAGTGATGAGTATCATTAACCAAGCTAGGAGTTTGCGAGGCACATCTGACTTCAGAATAGTGGACTCTCACCAGTGCCGGATAGAGGTGGAGGTGTGCCAAGAAAATGGATCTATGGAATCCGAAGTGATCCAGTGGCCGATGAGGGTCTAAATTCTTTTCATGTAGCGACATTCGGCGAAGAGGTGGATGGTTGTTTTGGGAAAATCCTGCAAAGTGGGCAGTACGATTGGTTTGGCCATCCTTTTAAAGAGGTAGTTAGCAGTCCACAACCTGTTCTACAACGCCAGCCACGTGAAGATTTTGCATTTGGGGGGTAGGTTTTCCAGATTAGAGGGTTCATAGAGGTGTTTATTGTGCTAAAGAACTACGCATTGTATGCTGAGGCCGCTAAGTATCTTCCACACGGAGTAAGTTTCCAAATTATAGTGTCATGCACCCCTTCCTGAAGGTTCAAGGAAGATATGTGGCCCCAGAGAGCGATGAGTTCTTGAATGTGCTATGCAGTTGGGTTGTCCAACCAATTGAGATCTTGTAACCATTTATTTTCAGTTAACTTTAATGTGGAAGAATTTTGTGTTTGCGTCTCCCTCACGTAGCCAGTTCATACGCGATGCTTGCTTAAGCCAAGATTTTTGAATTACTGCCAAACCCATAACACTAGACGCCCAGTCCGACTTATAAAAGCATAAGCTAACAATAGTAGATATGTGGCGCATGCAATTAGAGGGTTCTTCTGAGCAGGCCATAGCCTTCGGTCGAGCAGTGAAGGCCTCCAAAATTTGTGATCCTTTAGTTAGCTAGTACATCTAGTTGTGTCATTGTTGCCCAATCAAACAAGGCCTCCTCCAGGTGGTCAGCTGGCTCAAGGTTGAGCTGGAAGAGCGAGGAGAGTGCTTGGATGGCCTCGGCAGGAAGTGGCTTGTTGAACATGGCCGCATATTGGTCGAGCGCTGGTCTGTCAAATATTGGTGCTCTTCGAGGACACCAAGCTCGCATGCTAGAATCTCTTGAGCCCTCTTCAAGCTCGGGGCTCCTGAGCGTTTTGCTATAGGATGGTTGCTTCGGCGAGGAGTAAAGATCAAAGTTGGCCTATGCTAAGGTGGTGGGTCAGTCTTGGGTGCCGAGAAGGGGTGGCGTTGGCTCTATGAAGACGTCCTTCATCAGGTTGACCTCGTTGCTGCTATTGCTCCTCTCCCGGGAAGCAGCAGCGAGAGGCCCCACGTCGAGAGACCCAGTGATGTCGGAGGCGGCGATCATCATCTATGGCATAATTGATGTTGGTGTGACTGTGTCGGTGTAGCAGGGGGCGGCTTCTGAAGCCTGCAGGGCCTGGGGCTGACTAGGCACTAAGCAGTGGAATGTAGCGGCCATTACAGCCGTTGTCCCCACGCTGGAGGGGACGCCATAGTCTCTGTGTCCGCTTGGAGCGCCGACGACAAAGTCACGTCTTAAGGTCGACAACACGCCGGCCAGGATGGGGAGGACACTGGCCAGCCTAGTCGAGATCACCAAGGGTGTTGTCAACCCTGGCCAACACGTCACCCGGCTGCTCGGCAACAATTTGCTAATGGTGTGGAAGAAGCAACAGGGAGGTAGCCTCTTGGGGCGTCAGCATATATGCTTATGCCTTGCGAAGCAATTCGTGCCAGCGCAGCTCTGTCTCCTCCTTCGATTGGCATAACTTGCTGTCGAGTAGTTGTGCAAGTTCCTAGGGGAGAAGTGCGACATGCGAAACAAATAAAGTCTGCAAGGTGGTGTTCGTGAACTCTTTACACACCTTGTCAGCAAGTAGCTGCTAGTTGCGAGCTTGGCGTTGTTCTTACGAGCCAAAGATGACTTGTCATGCCGGCATCTTGGAGTGACGACGATGATCGCCTCAGTGGAGTCACAAGGCCAAGGGGGATGGTCGTGGATGCGCTTCGGGGCACGGGATGTCCCGCGCCATGCATCGTCGTGCCCAACGGTTCTCCACCGGCCCCGATGGTCACTGCGACATCGGTGATTAGGATCTTCGTCATCGCTGTAGTAGCAACCCCTACTTCGCTTGACATCAGAATGGCAAGCCTCTTAGCTAGAGCAATGGGGTCGCTTCGATGTTGGCTTTGAAGGTGCTCCGGAGACTCCGGGGAACCGTCTACCACCCCCAAGCACCACGACAGGCTGTGCTTCGCCAGCTTGAAAGGCACGAAGTTGTTGGTGGTGAGGTCGACTTCGGGGGGCTCCTGAGAAATCTTCGATGAAGTCCAGGTGGATGAGGACCCAGAAGGTAAGCCCCTTCTTGCAACGGTCAACATCAGGACCCACATGATGGGGGCCGAAGATGGACCGGAGAGGACGCCATCCGTGAAGGTGAGCCATGAGACCTTTGGGATGGAACTAGGATTGGCCGTCCAAGCACCCAAAGGTCCATCATACAAACGTCCTCTTGGAGGGTGGACTTCTGCTCGACGTGATCCAGGGAGCATTTGGTACCAATAACCCTGCTGGCCACGGCCGCAGTCCAGGCATGAAGGGGTATGCCCTCTAGGTAGAGGCGTAATGGAACCGAAGAGCTACACCGAAAGCATGATGATGGAGCTTCCAAGGGCGCACTTGGAACTCTAGGTCCTAGAAGACGAAGCTGTGAGTTCCAGTCATCTCATCGCGGTGATGTTTATGCTTGAAGTTGATGAGGTAATTCTCCAAATAGTGAAGGACAACAAAGTAAGCTTCACGGCGTTGAAGCTCTCTTTGCAGGTCCTTGGAGGAAGGGATGACGCATGCGTCTTCCACCAGTCGAGTGCCTGGGTCGCCGAGAAGGGGGTTCACCATTGCGCGGAGCACATGCGGATGGACCGCGGGGGTAGGTGTTGAGTGTGGTGCGGCGGGTAAAGCAAGGGAGGCTGGTTGAGCACACGGAGGTGGCACCGATGGGGCGCTAGGGGAGGAAGCTTTCTGGTGTGTCCTGGGCACTCCTTTGCTTTATGTTCTAAGTGAAAATAGTGAAGACACTTCTCTGGGTCACAACGACAAGAATGGGCGAAGCGATCGCGGCTTAGGCAATTGAAGCATTGTCCTCTAGTGTAATCCATGAAGCATTGGTAGTTGCGGCTTGAATGCAGAGAAGTGTACCTCTTGGAAATGGCAGACGTCTTGTTTTGTGCTTTGCGACACCAATACTTGGGCTTTACCACAGTCCACTTAGCATGGGACTTGCGTAGAGATGAATGCGTCGCACTTCTTGCTGCAGGGGGAGATGAATATGATGTGACAGGAGAGGAGGGTTGCCGCTGGGAGCCATCATTCCATCTCACTTGAAGGAGGTCGGGTGGAGTAGTAATGACAGATTTGAGTCGGCGTGTGGCGAGGTCGTTCACGAAGGAAACCTTGCACGTCGATGGCTTGACCTGAGGAGGATTCTGAGAGATGTGCGGAGCCTTGACTTCAATGAGGTTGTTGGGCACATCTTCAATGCGGAGGTTTGACGGAAAGGTTGCAGTGGTGACTGATGGCAAATCCTTGTTGCAGAGGCTCCGAGGAGGAGGCCGCCTTTCCTCGATTGGGACTTCAAGGGGTTGGTGAACGGACATGGGTGGGGTAGTGGTGGCCGACGGGGCTTCAGGGCCTGCAAGGCAGGCGAGGGAGGGAGATGGAGGGTGGAGAGGCTAGGGCCAGATCCGACTGCAAACTAGCACGTCTGAAGGACAGCTCGGGAGCGGTGGTTGTAGCGAGAGCGGTGGTGGTGAAGGGGTTGAACTGCCTGCCCATGGCACAGCGGAAGGCGAGCCGATCAAAGCTTAGGTGAATCTGGGAGAGGTTGGACACCGTGGCTGAGGCGGCTGGCGGCATGTCGAGGCGTGTGGATCGCCTCGATGCACACGAGAGGTGGATAGGGAGCCATTATCCAGATAGATAAGCCAAAAAGAATGGCTTGTGGTTAATTTGGGAGGTCATTATTGGATCAAGGTGCGTTAGATTGGCATGTTGTGGCGGTTGGGCACTAAAAGAGAAGCAAGTACTAGTGGATGAAATAACACGGAAGGCAAGTGTAGCGCGTGAAGCACGCAAAGGCATTTGGGCCCAGACGCGCACAGTAGGGCCGTAGTAGACTAGACCACTGGCACTGGGGGAGGACACGGCTGCCCTCTGCTGATGACCCAAGTAAAAAAAACAGACTTGTTGGATTGCATCGCCATCTCCATTTGATTCCATTCTCCATCGGACTCCACGCGCTGCAAGTGTACTTCACAAGACTCGAATCCGGTCAACGGGTCCTTTACCTTCGCGCCAGCAGCCTCCGTGTAATTTCCCACATTCAGACTCGACGAGGCTTGAGCCAAAACGAGCACTGCCACCTTCGTCTTATTCACCGCCGTACGCCTCCAATCCATGTTACTCCAATTCCTTAATCTGTCCCTCTTGCATTGTTGTTTGCACTGGCTAGTTGCAGGTAATTAATTTAAAAGGTTTATTATTGCAGTATACCACGTTTATGCGTTAACACGTACTACTAGCGAGTTGAAGCACACGTACACTTGCAAAGAAGGGATTGGTCTTATCAACTCTCGCAGTAAATTTTATTAGCAAGCTAGTAGTTAGCCAGAGCTGCAGCGACTGTGATTGTTCAGTGATTTTCACTCACCGCACCTCGCCTGGCGATCCAACTGAGTTGTCACCTCCTCCTAGTCCGATGAAATGAAAGGCTTTTTTTTGTTTTGCTACAGCTAATAACTTATCATTATGATGATGATTTTCATCTTTAGAGTTGGTGTTTGTACATATCAATAAGTTACTTTAAAAAAATTATTCTGATAAATTATTTTTAAAAAAATAGCAAAAAAATATTTTATTTATTTATTAAGAAAAAAAACCAGGAACTAGAAGCTAAAAGGAATACCCCAAATCAAACTGCATCACTCCGCGTCGGCTCCGACCGATCATCATTCAGACAGTTTGCTGGCGTTGACTGACCAAGAAGACCGCGAGTCTTCCGCGAAGCCACGTGGCTGGCGTCCTGCATCTCACCACTCCGCCGCTGCCGCTATAAAAGGTCCCCACCCCACTCCACTCCGTTCAACTCACCTCCTCCGTCTGCTTGCCTTGCCACTAGTAACAAGACACCCGACCGATCGATCGAGACAGCAGAGGGATGGGGAAGAAGAGCAGCAGCAATGGCGGCGGCGGAGAGAAGAGCAAGGCGGCGAAGGCCTTCGTGCTCAAGGTGGCCATGCACTGCCACTGCAAGGGCTGCATCGACAAGATCCGCAAAGCCGTCAAGGACCTCGCCAGCCTCCACGGCGTGGAGGCGATGGACCAGTCCGCGCTGGCTACCAAGGGCGAGGTGAGTCTGGTGGCCTCGGCGGACCCCGAGAAGCTCCGCCAGCGCATCCACAAGGCCACCGGCAAGAACGTCGAGCTCCTCCTGCCTAAGGCCGAGGCCAAGCAGGCGGTCAAGAAGGAGCACCTAGCCGCCAGCAATGCGGCACAGGCAGCAGTACTCAACAGCCTGCCGGCTCAGTACGGCGGCCAGGGAGCGTGGGCGAACCAGGTGCTGGCGGGCGGCGGCTGGAACACTGGGAACTACGGAGCGGCGCAGGCGTACCCGTGGGCCGTGCAGCCGGCGGAGGCCTACTCCTACTCCCCCTCCTCCTCTTACCCAGCCGCTGCTGCTTGGGGGCCGTACGCGTATCCTCCTCCTCCCGCATCGGCATGGCACGCCCATGGCTACTGACCGGTAGTCCATCGATTTGAGGGATCGACCGACGGCGGCAGGCAGCCGAATCAGAGAGATGATCCGTGTGGAAACTTTTTTTTTTTGAGGGGGACTAGCTAGCCAGGCCGTGTAGTGCTCTACTGTTGTTTGTGTTGAATCTCTTGGGTTGAGAGTGATAGTGGCAGTAGTATATCGGAACAGGCTTTGGCTGCCACTCTGTATTCTGCAGTACTACCACTTTACAGATGAGTGGTACACATAAAATAAATAAATGTTGCATCAGTGCGCGCCAAAGCGCAAGTGCTGTGCTGACAAGCAAGACATATACTACATCTGTGTACGTACATTTACCGATCGATCCCTTGTCGAGGGACGTACGCACGCAAGCAATGAAGCAAGACTATTCGTATGGTATGTTGATCGGTTGGAGCTACTATGTTGATCGGTCTATGCATGAAAATTCAAGCAGGAAGTACACTCAGGGGGTGATCGGAATAGCGATGGTTTTTAATTTTTACTGAAAAAATACTGTAACTGGCTAAAAAAACACTATAGCTGAGTTGGTTTATTGAATATAATTAAATATAGAAAAATGTAAAAAAACCGAAAACAAAAAACAAAAAAAAGTATAAGTAAATTTCAAAAAAAAAACAAAAAAAACAAAAAAAAATAAAATTTTACTATAGCAGGTACTGTAGCTACAGTACCTGCTGCAGTGAAAAACGCCACCGCCGCATTCACAGAAGCTAACTTGAGCGGGCTGTCAGTTTTCTTGCTCTCGTACGTTGCTTCTTGTTGCCGTCAATTAATTCGACCAAACATGCATGCAGCTCGTTACGTACATGCTCCGGTCTATGCTAGTCGATAGCTCGATCTGGTGTTACATGGCCCCGCTTGTTTCGGTTTTTTTCGGCTTCTACTTCTAGCTTCTACTTTTTTTTCACTATTCAGTATTTCATCTTTTTCTGAATTTTTTTTAGATATTTTAGGATTTTTTATATATTCTTTTTTCCCGTGTTCCTTTGTATTGTCCCTAATGGGTTAACATGTTTTTTTTCTATTTTTACATTTTTTTAAATTAATTATGCCCAAAAAACCAAATCAATTACAGTAAAAAAAACCAGCTACAGTGAAATTTCAGCTAAAAGTCAGAAGCCATCGCTAAAACGAGCGCCCCCGAGATTAGGCGCGCTGGAGGCCACGGTAGACCCTAACATGCTCCGACGCCTCCTCCGCAAGAAACGTCCTACTCCTGATCCCCACGCCGCCAGAGGAGACAAACAAGGCGAAAAGATGAAGCTGGAGGAGGACCTCACCGCCGAGAATAACACGACACAGGGCCACAACTCATATATCTAGAGGAATGAGGGTCGCTTTTTTTGGACATAGACGTATTTTGTATCGGGTTACAAAATATTATGGGTTGAGGGTGTGGAGGCTTAAGCCTCTGCGGTGCGAACTAAGTGTCTAAGATGAACATGTAAACGGAGTATAAATATATACCGTTGACCTTTGTAACCCTAATCATGATAAGAAAATCCTCCTACGAACAGAGCCGCACCGCGACACGTGTCCCGGGATGTAGGCATTGCCGAATCTCGTAAACACACTTTCGTGTCTCTTTATGCTTAATGTGATTCTTCTCTTGTGCTAGGGCTGTCGCTGGTTTCAACACCATGATTGGGATGATTTGAAGGAGCAGGCAACTCTCCTACGAAATGGCGAAGCCTCACCGAATGAGGTCCCCAAGTAGCACCTCTGTGCCAAGCTGAACGACGCCTCGGTGGCATCGGCATCTTCCACTCGTTTTCCCTTACCCGATCAGATCTGCCAGATCTGAATCTAGAAAAGAAATGAGAGCTCACAATGATCTGTGCTCACAACACTTCGCCATATTTAACAAGGTTCATACACACACACACACACACACACACACACACACACACACACACACACACACACACACACACACATATATATATATATATATATATATATATATATATATATATATATATATATATATATATATACATACACATATATATATACACATATATATACACATACACACACACATATATATATATATATATATATATACACACACACATATACATACATATATATATATATATACATACATACACACACATATATACATATATACATAGTTTCAACACCATGATTGGGATGATTTGAAGGAGCAGGCAACCGTGATCATACGGCTATGTCTTTCGGATTAGGTCATGTATCATGTGACAGATATGACCTCACCGAAAGGGAGGGGAGATACATGTCAGAAGAACACCCTCTTCAATCATCAACAATAACGTCAGACGTATGTCCATAAAGCTAGCTAGGTCAATCCATTAATGTAGATCCAGCTTAGCTTAGCTGCAGTACTTAGCAGTACAAGGATGAAACTACAATCTGCAAGAAGCAGCAAAGCAAGTTAGCCTCCACGCACAGTGGGATGAGCATCACATGCTATTGGTGTTGCTGCGAGATAGCTCAAAAGAAACTAAGGTGGCGTGTGTATTTGCTGCCATGGATAATTTTATCTGTGATTGATGATTTTTAGTTAAAAATAAATAGTAGTGGCTGAAAGAAGTGATTTTTAGAATGAGAGTGTGGGTGGTGGAGAAAGTGAGGAGGGATACGTGTGTGAGACGAAAGCAAGAGGAGTGGAGTGTGTGATGTGCCTATGACTCTCTGTGTTATCCCTAAAGTGAGATAGAAACAAGATGAATAAAAAAGTCATTTCGAGAAACCAAATATTTATATGGGTTTCTGTCTTCTACAGAAACCAATTTGAATGACCCTAACTTATCCGTGCATGCATCTTTATTTACAATTTTTTTTGTAGCAGTTGCATACGAAAAAGATGACCAAAGGCCAAGCAGTGCGATGCAATGCGACAGAGTTGTTCCAAGTGGTACAAGATCCTAACGCATATACACTTGTTTTCTAAAACAACTTAATTGCAAAATTACATCCAGCTCGATCATTAAATAGCAACAAGCTAGAAGAACAGCAAACATATATAACCATATATATATGCCATGATCACTACATTACCGTAAATTTTTCTCAAGGAATGAAAGCAATGTAACCATGCACCTGTATGTATATATGATGATAATTGCTCTAAAAATGTCAAAAAAAAGAGAGAGAAAACAATTGGTCACATGACATCGCAATTTTGTGATGTTTGCTCTAGGATACTAAAAAAAATCATGGCTTTGCTGAACACACTACAATTTTGTCTCTTTGTTGTAGAACAATGATACCATTAAAATAATATTACCCTAGTTAGTACAAGAGAGAGTGTATGTCAAATGTCATATTCACCCTCCATCCTTCTCCTTTCTTCTTCCTCCATTCTTCCTCTCTCTCTCCCTTCCAACCGCCACCTGCCCACCAATGCAGCCGCCTTCGACAGACGACCTCCTGTCTATCCCTTTACTACTCCTTGTCCTCCCTACCCATGATGCCGCTACACACCGCTACCTTCCTAGTGCGCCAAACCACCATGAAAAACGTATCCTGCACCCACCGCAGGAGCGAGCAAGGCCTTGAATCTCCTCTCATGCCCCCACGAGGAGCTCCTTGCGGATATAGGTGGCAGTTGGAAAGTAATCCACACGTTGCCAAGTAAGAGGATTAGACTAGTTGAGTCTATTTCTTCCTCCTTTATGTTGTCGTGTCCAAATCCAAATAGGAGTCCGAATTTGAGTATTGATCGGGTAGTACTAGCTTATATAAACAGGAGACATGTAATCAGTTTGTAAGCAAGAGAAGATAATAGCAAAATGTGCTAGTTGTGCCGCACCAAAAATATTTGTTCATTATGTTCATGAGTTCTTTTGTTCGTGCCTGGATTTCTCCTGACGTTCTTATCGATGTGGATACGTGTTGATCCTAGTTGAAAGCTAACAACGGTGAGGTTGTGATGGTGGGTTGGAGCTAACGTAGCATGAGACAAGGGGTCGCACACAGCGAGTTCGGTGAAGACAACGCCATCGTAAGGGATGTCACGACCATCGCGGGCATCGTAGGGGAACCAGTTGCCGGGGCATCCGCGAGGCATTAGGTTAGGGAGGAAGGCGAAAGAGAAGCCTATGGCGCGAGCGACGGGGATGGAGGGGTGAGGTGGCTGGACGGGGTGGAGGGTGCAAAAGCAGCAGAGGAAGGAGGGATCGGAAATGATGCATTGGAAGGTGGTGAAGGCGATGGAGGTGGTGGGGAGGCGTCGAAGAGGAATAGTTGTGCCATTTGAGGATGGTGGTGTGGCAAGGAGCAAGCGCCGATTGGGGGTGGATGGGGGCACAAATGGGGCAAAGGCGGTGGTTGCAGAGAATGCCATGGGGATGGAGGTTCCAGTGAGAAGAGGGTAAGGACAAAAGGAGGATGTCATACGTGCGGTCTGAGACGTGCCATCATGGAAAGGACATGGGGGAGGAGGGGAGGGGCAGAGAGAGTATGAGAGAAAAAGTGAGGGTGAAGGTAGGACTAATCACTAACACTAAATTTTCTCTCTTGAGCTTAGCAAAAGGTGATATTATTATAGACTCAGTGACATACGATAAATGGTTATAAAATTATAGCGTATTTTAATAAAGCTACGATTTTTGGTGTTCTAAAGCAAACACCAAAATTAAAATTGCGGTGTGCTGTAGCCAATTTTCTCAAAAAATTATGGATGAGCTTGTTGATGAGATACCGACCGGCCACGCCGCAGCTAATGGGATGTCTGTACATCCAGCCGAGCCGAGCAAGCTAATGGTCTTATCACCCGTCATGTACGTACGGCACGGGACCAACCTGACCCGTCGATGTATCGTACGGAACTTATCTAAACCGTCCGATCGACATCCAGCGCATGCATGCACGTTCGGACGTAGCGCATATATATACGCTTGCAGCGCGCTCCGCCTGTGACGACGTCATATTGATCATGCCATGCCATGCCGCCGCCGCTTCTTCTGCCGTTGCATCAGCAAATTGATCAAGCTCTGTGATCCCATCCATGGATTTTTGCGTTTGAGGAGATAGATCTATCTAGCTAGCTACATCACTCTGATCGAAGATTGTAATCGGCGACTTGTGCAGATGCAGATGATCAGATAGATATGCACTAAACTGCATGCCGAATGAAGCCATGAGCCACACATGCATTTCGCTTGCTTTTTATGAGATCGATGTGTGTATTGTCTGAAGTTTTCATCAGACGGCGCGGCAGCTAGCAGCATGCAGTTGGTAGCTTGGCTACTAGTCAATCTGAATGCCTGATCCGTCTCAACGAGCAGCAGCGATGCGCATTGGCCGCCCGGCCAATGAGAGTTTGCAGTTGCAGGCAGGCAGGCACGTACTCATCACGCTTACGCTAGCTAGCTAGTACTGGCACTGAAATAGGCAAACTGCAGTAAAAACTCAACAGTTTATGCAGTAGCTAGTACTCTCTTTAATTACGTACACATTCATCAATGATCAAGGAGGAACTAGCTGTTAGCCATATAATGTTTGCTCATAGTATGATTCACATGTATTCCTGAAATAATTATAATACTATCCAGATGGAATAGGATGCACGTATTTAGCTAACTGAGAAGCTAGCTGCCATATTGGACAATCAGTTAAGAGGGAGCGTGATGTTGCACCCTCAAAATTAGGATGCCTGCAGCTAGCCAGCATCCACATTTCGCTTGCATGTTAAGCAGATAAACCTAGCTGATTTGCCGGTCGATCGGCTCTACATATGAGGCGAGACGAAATTAACATTGAAATGAAATTGATTGAAGAGGCTGGCTGGCTAGGTGCACGGGCTTGCTGGGTCGCAGCCTGCAGAAGGCAAAGTAAAAGTGAAGTGAAAATTTTCCACCTTTTGAGACTCATGTAGTACTACCATTCTGATGCATGGCTTGTCCCTCTGATGCAAGGCTCTGCGTCTGCATATATTGGCCCCCGTCCCTTGGCACAATAATAGCAATGTACTATGTACCCCGGCCTCTAGCTGCATGGTCCACTTAATTGGACGATCTAGCTAGTGATTGTTGGATTTTGGGTCCCAGTCTAGATCCTATCGAGTTTATTTTCGGTCCTCGGGTTTTAAATAGACTATGCTCCTGTATATCTTAGCTCATAGGTAGACCGTAAGCAAACCCCTCAAGTAACAACTTTATAAGTGGTATTGTGTTTTTTCTCTCAAAAGACTAGTTTTATAGGTGGAAACTCCCTCATACTTTTAAATTGTGCTTTTTATTCTCCTATAATTTATATGGAACTATTTTTCCAACTGTGATGTCTTGATGAGCTACCACTGTTCGTCCTTGATGCATC
The DNA here is from genome assembly GCA_036346265.1 of Melocanna baccifera. NCBI lineage: Eukaryota > Viridiplantae > Streptophyta > Magnoliopsida > Poales > Poaceae > Melocanna > Melocanna baccifera. The sequence continues at coordinate 1,115,443 of JAYEVJ010000436.1, forward strand.
CCATTCCTATTCCAATGGCTGGCTGGCCCTCCTGCCCCTTTACCCTTTGGCGGTTTGTTTCACAACACACGAACACCACATATCAGTATCAAAAGATCAAGCAGGATATATCTAGTTCAGACATATTACTGTCGATCACTTACCAAAAGGACATCTTGGAACAGTACATATATGCATGATACCATCTATTACTAGGAAGCTTTTGATGACACAACGAAAAGGTAGCTAGGGAGAGATAAGAAGTGCTCGTATAATAGAGGGTATGTATATGTAATATATATGTGTATATAAGGCCATCGAAATGGTGTATGTATTTTTTTTAAATATACTCTTTTTATATGCGTATACGAAGGTATTTACAAAATATGCTAAAAAGTATAAATTCCCTTGTAATTTTTATGTGATTCATATTGGAGTATCTTATAATTAGTATATAACTATACCTAAAGTGATAAAGGAGTATGCCAACTTCATTTAGGTGGTATATCATGGGTGGAAGTACTACACCGGGAGTAGAATGTATTTTTCCTATACGAAGCCTCTACTCCCAGGAGTAGTTGCTCTCTATGTCGTATCTCATAACGTATGGAGTATCTCATGTAATGAATAGTATGTACATGTAGTATATATGAATATATAAGATCATCTAGGTGATATGTATATTTTTTAAACGTGGTATGTATTATATACATACACACATTCTACTCCCAAATATAGTTATTCTCATCTATGATATACACCTAAACTAATATAACATATTATTTCAGCACCTTAGATATACTCATATATCAATTATAAGATCTTCCAATGCCAATCACATAAAAAAATATACTACCTAGATGATTTTATATATATACTCATATACTATACATACATATCATCCGTTGCTTAAGATACTTCATACTTTGTGAGATATGTTATAGGAAGTAACTACAAGCAGAAGTAAAAAAAAAATTTGAAGCAGCAAGCTAGCATATACTTAAGCAGCTGGCCATAACTCAAAGGTAGCGTATGCGTGTTGTGTCTTTCTTGGGTATGACCCCTTTGGAAATAGAATGAAGGGTGTACATAAGTGATGTACATATATACATACATATATATATACACACACATAATATATGCAGTTAGCTACACTAGTGGCACAGCATCTCTCAACTAATGATGCTGGGGAATATGTCGTAGAGCATATCTGCGTCAATCAGATGCTCTTAGTACTGCAGTAAGCGCATTGGGACAAGAAATAAAGTATGTAAGTGCAAGATTGATTAAGGAAAGGAAGCAATGCTTGTCTCATTAACTAGCTAAAATTAACATTGTGTGCGAGCTTTGTGTGTATATGTTGTCCCCTCTCTGGAAGTAAGCTACCGCGCGCGCAGGAGAATATATCTAAGGAACGTACCTGAGGGGGGATACATCATGAAGCTAGAACGATTCTTCTGCAAGAAACAAAACTGCAAAATGATTGGGAAGCGTTCTATAAGATGGATGTGCGACCTCGAACACAGAAGGAGCAAGCTACCTAAATTAATTTCCAATATCAGTTACCTCATTCAGAACAAGCCAACCTTGAAAACTTCCATTGTACAAGTGTGCACATGATGCCAAGCGAACTGATGAGCTTAATTCCCTTGTCACAGCAAGGAAACTTCCAATCGAACTCATAGTTTACCATAAAATCACGGCATCCCTTAATCATCAAATATTCTCCTCTCCTTGTGTACCAGAAGAGAAATCCCAAGCACGTGGGAGCCTGAAAAACATCTGAAAGAGGAGCATACACAATACAGCAAACAAAACCAAGGTTTATATAGCTAATTACCTTATACTGCCAACCTCACTCGACGAAAAAAACTCCTTGCAAAGATGAGGTGAAATTAGCGAGGAAAATTACAATAATGGTCGCACTTGTTTGGGTCAAACCTTAATCTAGCTACTCCATGAAGGAGCGCAGTTTATGAATTAACTCAAGGAAAGGAATTTTAAGTGAGAACAACCAAATTAGCTCAAGGCAAGAAGAACTCAAGTGCATCGGATTCTCACCCTCCAAGCTGTGAGTCGAGCGTCTGCTGATGCAGCATCATCAAGATTCTCATCATGTATACAGCAACTGTAAACCTTTCGTTTAAGATGAATTCGATGTGAATCTTGGTGGTGCTGCACCTGCAGGCACCGACTGTCTGCTTCAGTTCATCCACGCGCAACTGCTTCCAGCATGACCCGGCTGCCGTGTTCCTTAGCCGTCGAGAGATCATACTCACCATGGCTAGATTCTATATATATATATATATTACAGATGGATATATCTAGCTACAACCGAAAATAGGAAAGAAAGGGATTCCAGATCTATCTATATATGCTTGGATCGAGATATGCAGATGAGTGGATCAAGAAGAGACAAATATGCATATATATATATGGATAGGAAAAGCAACCACCTCATATATAATTAAACAGCAGATGCAACACATGAGAGCTAGCTAGGAAACACCGGCAAAGAATCAAGAACCGGACCGATCTATCTTGCCATGCGCCATCGCAGTCCCCGCCGCAGTCGAAGAAGAAGGGTTAAGAGGGGAAATTCTACATGTATGGAGTAGATCAAGAAAGTTCATATTGGTTGGCATCGCCACCTCAAATAGAGGGAGGGAGTTGGCTGCCTAGCTAGCTAGGTAGAAGCTAGCACAGGAGGGCCAAGCAAAACCCTAGATAGGAGTGCTACTGTCTGGCTGGATCTTGTAGAGATGGCAAGAGAGAAGCAGCACACAGCTAGCCCCCAATTAATTAAGCTTATAGCCATGTAGCTCGGTGGGTGGCAACAAGCTCATGGAGATGAGGACTAGCTTACTGGGGGGAGAGGAGAGAGAGTAATGATAAGGTTTACTGGTTTAAGAGGCACTGCAAGGGCATAGAGGATTAATAAATAATGAAATGGAGAGGAAGAGTGGGGTTGAGCTGAGACCGAGCAAGCGTTGGATTGCTGACATGTACGCGCCCCCCGCTTTTGCTCCGATTGGTCCATCGTTTTCACTCCACTCCTTTCTTAAGTCATATATAAAGTACTTTCTACAATACATTATTATCATTTGTAATCACTGATGTTTCTCTTAGTCCTTTAGCCAATTCTTAAACAACACGTCGGCGTGTAATGTGTGCATTACACCTACGCTAACTCTCTCTCTATACTAGAACATCTTTGTTTAGAGAATCTCTGATACGATCCATTATGAATTCATAATGAAGACTCGAATTGGTAGTCTTTTCACACGCCAAGTAATTTAACAGTTTAAGTTATTGTCCATGATCATATTGGAAATATAACCGGTTGGTATGTAAAAAATCTCACGGCCATTTTGTTTCACAATAAGGTATGGGATATTTCTAGCTACCATTGTTTGATTACTAAATGATCCCACTTCTATCGTATTGAATTGTACGGCCTAAAGATTAAATGAGTAGTATAAGATTGTTCCTGGCACTAATTCTCCATTAGAAACTGATGCAGAAGAAGAAGAAGAAACTTAGCGGGAGCAACTGTTGGGGATGTATACATGGAGAGCAACAGTGTGCAAGGCCTAGTCCACCAGTCACAAGCAGGTCAGTCCGTGTCTAAAGCTAAGGTCCACCCCGAGAATCTCTCACTGACGTGATGGTGTGACATGGATGTGTAGTGTGTCACCTGTAGCCAGCCCGTTATCTATTCTTCATTAATCTAGCTAGATTTTTAGCTAAACCAAAACGTAAAATTTTAACCCATGGGCTCCCTCTTGGTAAAAGAGAAGGTACTGTACTGATCTGGAGATTTTCAGAGAGGTGACCGAAGAAAAGAAAAATGGGCAGCAGCAGCAGCAGCAAGGCATCCCATTGGTGGCTGCAGAGCGGCCTGAGCTGTTTGCTCGGTGGCAATGTACTGCTGCCATGGCCACCATGAACGGTCCCCTGAAGAACATGCATGCCCACCCCTACACATGCACCTTAATTTTCCACTGCTCTGAACTGTACTCCTCCACTAGTATTATTGCCCTGCCTGGATCATCACCTTTTCTTTTCTTTTCTTTCTTGCTCCCTAGCTTCCCCTTTACTCTCCCAATTAAACCTAGCTTGCTGGAGTAGTATACCCGGTGCAAGCACGCAACTAATATTAATTTCATTGCGACATATATTCTCAGTCGGCGTCGTCTGCAACGAATGATTTCTGTAAGAGATTCGAGAGCAGTCGTGCTGTCTCTTAATTTCCTACAAGGTCGTTCTTGCGCTCCAAGCATTAAGTAACAAATTAAGGAATTATCTCTCTCAGCTACTACTAATATATACTGCTAGTATATATGTTTTTGGCTAAAAGCAGACTCTGATCGATGGTCACTCATGATTTGCTCTCCGAGGTAACTCGTCAGTGAATCATCAGGAGCTCGAATCTCGACGTACGCACGCCCGTGGCACAGCTGGCTTTCACACTACAGAGTGGTAATCAATTAATTAATTAATTAGTAAACTAAGCAGGGTGCTTAAGATTAATTAAAACGCACTGCTACTTTAGTATCTGCGGGCGTGTGTGCTGATTAAGCACGCTCCCGGTACTACTTCCCGTCTAGCCATGGATCGATGCCGACACTCATCAGGTCAACTCATCTTCTTACCCTGTCATGCAGTAGTACGTACTAGATCTACTTCAGAAAGATCAAAGCATTCCATTAATTGATCGATATATAATTAAGCTGATATATCATCGATATTAGCACTAGTTTACTGATAACCCATATAGCGAATCATGTACAGAATAAACTTATCATTTTGTAGCTTTTCTGTTCACTTTAAATAGCTGGTTTGGCGGGTAAGTGTACATGGATGACATCAAAAGCTGGTACGTACCCTCAATCGACATGTATAAGGAGAACATTGGACACTGAAACTAGATTATATGGAAAGAGCTGTACGGATCGGATATGATTTGATTTCTTGCAGGGATCGACCATGAGGGCACTGATTAGTTTAGCGATATCCAGGACGAAAAATATAAATCTCTGCCTCCTCTCCCGAAATATTCCTAGCTAGACTCCACCTCAGGCAGGTGGTTTCTAACGAGTGTATAATTTACTGTTTCTTTGAAACATCTAATCATACCCAAGAATATGGCTGTTACAATTCAAAACAAGTCCAACTTAATTACGAACCATTGCACTGCAAAAGAAAGACAACACTTCTCTCTCTAAAGAAAAGGGAAAAAGAGGATATGACTTCACTAATATGGTGTGGTCAATTAATATGTACTAACTATCCTAAAAAAATTCCATATTTTAAAAGCATGCGGCTTAAGGTAAATTCCGTTTCATAAATTATAGAGTTTTTCGTGTATAATCGGTTTAGGACCAGTAAACCCTAAAAAAAATTGGCAGTATCCACGCATCTACTAGCTAGTTGTTGGCATGTACATAATGTATCTTTTTTTTTAAAAAAAATCTTGTATAGGTGTCCTTCGCACAATTGAAAGATTAACCTAGCTTGGAGTCGAAGGCATACGTATGCATGACGCGCTAAGGTTTTTGGTTATTCATATATTAATTGTTTCTTCGTGCCCCTCTCTCTACTTATTATTGTTACGTTTATGCATGCCTATATATATGCACACATAGTTATTATTTAGGAAAGTCCCATTCCTTCTAGCCGTTCTTTTTAGATTATGGTTTATGACTTCTTCTAAACAAACAAACGGGATGACTTCTCTCGCTGCCATTTTGAAGCTATTTATCTGCTTTTTATCATTCAGTTCATTTGTATAAAACGCTTGCGCTAAGGTCAAAAGTCATAAGCCGCAGCTATAAATGTACTTAACTTCATGTGTGAATTAATTATGGTTATTTAGCCTTGTATTGCATCCACTTTATTATAAGTTTATGTTATCCTAATTGAAAAAGAGAGGGATCGGAGCTCCACCAGAAAGGCAACCTTGTATTCTAAAACGTCGAGATTCCTTTTTCAAATATAGTCAATACTGGCTGGACACATCAGAGAGACAAGGAATAAAGGGGATAGTTAGCTAACTTAGCTTTAGTTGACAAATTAAGAAGCAAAAACGAGAGCGATTTCCTAAGCAAAAGAAGTTGTTCCCAAACATGAGTAGCAAAGTTAGGACACGATAATGCAAACATCATATATGGGTTTGGTTGTACCGAAGCAACATTTAGTAATTGGTCATTGAACGAGAGAGGACTAGAGAAGGAAAAAACCTTAAAAGTTGCAAAAGTTAAGCTGTCCCTGGATTCTATGGAGTTGAGCCCAAAAAAATTAATCCTTGGTTCCAACGCCCACTGGAATCACCACACGCAGTATCGTTTGTTTATTGCTAGGATACAAAGGACGGTACGAGGGGAGAGAAAGCGAAAAGAATCCTTTAATTTCGCCCCTACTATTATGTGTGATAGCGCACATATGATTGCATTGCATCGATCTACTCTAGCTACCCTCCCGACCTACAAAGGGTAAAAACTAGGAGCACGTTTCAGCATAGGACGAGCTCCTCCCATCTAAATGGCTTTGAGAAAGTTTAGAGTTTCTTTTGTGAGATATATTAATTTTTTATGCAAAAGTTTGAAATTTCTAGAACCAGTCGTACAACATGTTAAAGGACAATAATATGCGGACTAACGCATTGCTGTAAAGATTGATGTGAGTTGAAACAGGAACATGTATAGTAATTTAAGATCTCTAGATCTAATCGTACAAGATATTAGAGGACAATAATCAGTGGGATGACGCGCTGCTATAAAGATTGATGTGAGTTAGAACAAAAACACATATAATCAAAAGGCATATTTGGTGAAATGCTTACCAGCTGAAATTCTGATCGTTACCACTTGAACATATAGTGGAGCTTTTGGTCAATAGCTGTTGTCTTATCATATTGCTTGTACTAAGCTGTTCATAAGTTATGTGGTCTTCCTTTTCTCTCATTAGAATTGAACAATATGGCTTTTACTATAGTGAAGTCTGTAGATAAGAGAGGTAAGTTTTTTTTCCTCATATGTGATCAATCTAAGATGAGTGTCTTATCTATATGTTTTTGTGAATGTACGCTAATAACCAGCTCAGCGATAAATTCTATAAAGTTGGAAACTATGCGACAAGTAATTTTATGAGTGAAGAAAAGTAACAGTACTTGCATTAGAATGTAAATTGTGAAGTTATTTTCATATAGAGGGGAGGGAGGAAGGGCTGAAAGAACAAGAAAACCCACGGGAGGGAGGTGAATGGATGGTGTGTGATGGATGGATGGGTGCGTGTCTGACGGTGGTGGTGGGTCCCGGGTGGCCGTGATGGGGGGCAAACAACCTAGGACCGATCCCATTGAGCCCAGTGCAGGTGGGCCACTCCACGCCTCCAACATGAGTCACCACGCACTCCCACCGTGTACCACTCTGCTGCCCTCCCGGCCCCACACCCCAGCCACCCGTTGCTTTCTTCTCTCCTCATCATCTCCTTTCTAGCTAAGTCAATCCTCCCTGATTTGATCTGAACTCTGAACATTTCTGAATGAAAGGTAGATTGATGGAATAGCGTATGCACATGATCCATATCCATACTGGATCATGACGATGTTTATTAATCCTTCTGCATCGAATGCGCATGCGTGTCTCTGTTTTTTCTCCATTCAGTAGCAGTGGCAATGTTACTCCCACTGTTGTGAGAGAAAAAGGAAACAATGGCATAGCAATATCATGCATTATTGTACATGCATGGATCTACAGGTACCAGATTTTTTTTATCTTTGAAGAACATGTGGTCTAGCATACCTGAGTATGCACTAATAAGCATTATAATAAAAAGAGTGATAAGTGGTGTGTTTTGAGAAGTGGTAAGAAGTAATCTGGTAGCAAACATTTTAGGGTAATGATTTGGTAACGCTATGATTACTGCTTGTATGTAAATATGTAAAGAGGCAGTATTTTTCATTTAAGGTAACATAATGATGGTACAACTATAGAATCTAAAGTTTTAGAAGATGTAAAAAACTAACTGTTAGCTAATATATATGGACGTTTTGTTTGTTACCTTGATAATGTGCAGAACTTCTGGGCATAATCTTATTGCTGGCTTCGTAACTGGTGAAGTAGTTGCTATAAGGGTGACAACACGCGATAAACAACAGAGGATTAGCCAAAAAAATAGAAACGGAAATGTGTAGATGTGTAAGGACGATAAGTGGACAGTAGTAGATTAGCAAATATTATAGTTGGTAGGAAGTGTTTTTTCTAATGCGTTTATATAAGACCCAAAAAGTTATCGGCAGTTTGTTGCATCTAGTTATTGTAACCTGGTGGTGATGGTAGTGTTGCTCTGAATGTAGATGGACGGAATCTGCCTCGATATTCTCGAGCGGTTGGTCTTCTGGATTGCTGCTGTTGTGGTTGGGCGGCAGTGGGAACATTGGGTGATTCTCCACAATCAGACATTTCGCCCGCTTTGATCATGTGAAAGCGTTGGAGGTCCTGTGTGAGTTGCTGCAGCTTTTGTTGAGCTGTGTGAAGCTGATAGTGCATAGAATTGATGGAGCATATAAACAATTTATGAAACCAAAAGAGTGATTAATGTAGTGGAAACTGAGTACATAAAGAAGCCAATTGTTGGAAGAAGAACTAAGCAAGATGGTGTAGAGACAAAGTGTGAAACTAATGTGGTAATATTTAGATGATATATAGAGTGCTCAGTAACAATGGCGAAAAGCAGTGGTTAAATTTCAAAGAAGAGTTCTAGAATCTTATGTAAGCAGAGCATGGAAGTGATGGGAAAAGTAAGTAAATAATAGCGCAAGAAAAAACAATCGGTAAAGGTTTATTAGAAAGACAACTAAGTGTGTAGAAAAGAGAAGCATCAGTGAGAAGATCAGTAATTATTGTCTAAAGTAAAACCGGAAATAGGGTAGGTATAAGTAGAGGGGAAATAAATGTAATATGTAAAATACAATGGTAAAACAGGAATGGTAAGAGCCTGGAAATATTGGAAGAAGAGAAGATTTTAGATAGGCTGTAGAGGTAGGATAGCGTAAGCTTGAAATGTTTTTTCTGTAAGTAGTAAAGAATATAGTAATTAAGCATTGAAAAAAGAACTGAATTTAGCATTGGCGAAAGAATATCATAGAAGAAGAGCACAAAAGTAGTAGGAAATGTAAATAGTGTATGGTACAAAAGGAATAAGTAACGTTGAGGAAATGAGGTGCAGAAAGAAGAGAGATATTATAGGAAAGACTAACCGGGGTGGTGTGGAGCTAGAGCGGTAAAATAACGAATTGAGACAGTGATCCTTGAACGATATGTAGGGTGCTTTGCTTAATAGGAATATATGGTGTAGCAGGGTGGTTTAATCCATAGCAGCACCTATGGATTTAATTAAAAGAGATTAAGAAGGCAGCATTAAACAGCAGGTGGAAGAAACTGATTATAAGGAGGAGGGTAATTATAGGGAAAAAATTTTGTAAGAGCAATAGTAGTAACAGCATTGTAGCGGTAATAAAACACGGCGGCGTTTTAGATAATTAGAAGTGGGGAAGAAGTACCTGTCGAAGATGATGGAAGTTTCTTAGAAATAGAACAAATAGAAGTCGGTGAGAATTAACTAAGCGATGTATATATTGTAGGACTGTAAGGCCTTCTGAGAGATCAGGGAAAAAAACAAACTAACTGGAGTGGTATAAGACTGGAAGGCTTTCTCTGTATAGCATAAAAAAATGGATATAATAAGAAGTTAGTCATAAAAGGATGCACAGCATAAAAATCAATTAATACAGTAAGTTAGAAAAGAATATGCGTTAAATTAATTTTTTGGAGAAATAAAGACGAAGAGAAGCAGTGATCTTTTGATCACAAGAGTACAAGGGAAATGACTGTGCTTTATTTACACAACCTAGTGAGCTCTATGAAGCCGTTTTTGTATGGTACAAAAAAAAGTAGGGAGCACTATGGTAGAAACCAAAAGGCAAAAAAGCGTATAATATAGAAATTCGTAAAATAACTGGAAAACATGTTTATAAAGGTAGCTATAAAAAAAGTAGCTAAACAGAAAGGGAAAAGCGCATATAAACGTAGAAGCAGTGGAGTAAATTAGGTTTCTAATCATAAACGAATGTAAGCGCGAGAATCGTAGCTAGTAATCGCTTGTTATTATCGTATAGTAATTAAAAAAAGTGTTGCAAATAGAGGAGTCTGTAGGTATTTCGTTAAGAAGAACAGGAAAAGCACAAAGATTAAATAAAAAAGAGTATGAAAGATTTTCATCCATATATAGCTCAAGCAAAGAAGCGCACTGTAATGTATTTTTTTCTTACAAGAATGTAAAAAGCAAAAACAAGAAGAAAAGCATAAATAGTCTGTATGTATGCATGACCAAAAAAGCGTTTGGTATTTTAAGCCGGCAGGGATTTCATTATATAAATGGTGAGAAAGCAGTAAGAAATACGCTGTGTGTGAGGAAAGATGAAAGCAGGAAGACGAAACAGCCGAGGGAAATGATGGATTCAGAGCATGAGCAAGCATTGTAAGAGTGGAAGAAGGTGGAAGGAGGAACAAGCGGACGTATAAATTTCGCAAGCCAAAGCGTAACAAGTTCTGATAAAGTCCGGCGTTTGTTTGACTAAAGAGCGCACGGAAGCAGGCGGAGTAAACGGGCCATGGTTGTCAGCGATTGCGTAGGCGAGAATTGATATGTGTAGCCGCGAAAAAAAGAGGACGACGAAACGCGCCCAACAGCTCGTCCTTCGCCTAGACCTAGAAGCTTTCGATGAGCGCAGCACGCACACGTGGCACACGCGAGCGACGAGAAACTCCCCAATGATACTAGTAACTAGATACGTGTGCGTGGCGAGACGCCACGCAGGCTAGGTTACGTAAATGGTTGTTTTTTGTTAATATGTCTACATTGGCAACATTTTGTTGTATAAGCTGGTGAATATGCTGTAGAGAGCAAGTGTATTTAACGTAATGGGTTTTGTTGGGCTTGTTTTGTTTATGTTACTAAGAAAAAGAGTACGAATAACAATGGTGCAAAGTGGTGGTTGAATTCGAAATAATAGTCTACAGGTAGTATGCAAGGAAAGCATATAAGTGATGGAAAAGGCAAACAAGTAATAGCATAAGGAAAACAATTAACACATAAAAAAAAGTCTCACTAGAGAAGGAACTAAGCGTGTAGAGAAGGAAATCATCAATAGAAAGACTATTAATGATTATTCAACTCTAAAGCGGAAACAAGACAGGTATAAAAAGAGGGAAAACAATGTAATACGCAAAACGCAATAGCAAAATAGAAATGGTAAGATCACGGAAAGGCTGTAAGAAGAGAGAAGTCTAGACATGAATAAGACGAAGGAACAATCTGTATAGGAAAGATAGTATAAGCACGAGGCTTACTTTTGTAATTAATGGAGAATATAGTAAGCATCAAAAAAAGAACTGAATTCACTACTGGTGCAGGAACATTATATAGGAAAGAGCACAAAAGCAATAGCAAATGTAAAAAGCACATAATACAAAAGGAATAACTAACATAGAAGAAATTAAGTATATAAAGAAGACAATTACCAGAAAAAAATAACTGAGACGGTGTAGAAGCGGAGCGTAAACACAACGAACTGAGACAGCGATCCTTAGATGATATATAAGCCGGTCAATAGTAACAGCGCAGAGCGGCGGCTGAACCAAAATGGTACCTGCATTTAAAAGAGAACGAAGGCAGCACAGTATTTAGCGTGAACCATGTCACAGTTGATTCACATGCAACCACCTATAGTCCGTCACTGGTCCAAAAAAAGTCGAAAAAAACTGGACTGTAGCAAATGTAGTAATCAAATGTAAACTGAAGTCCAAAAAAGTAGTAATTAATCACCTATAGTCCGTCAGGTGATTAATGTATAGTCCGTCAGGTAATTAATGTATAATCTGTTAGGTGATTAATTACTACATTCTAAATACCTATAGTCCAAAAAAAGTGCCTGCATATAATCAAATGTATAGTCCAAAAAAAGTTGATTCACAGTGATTAATCAGCAGCTCAGTAGGCAACATATATATTTCACAAGCCAAGTGATATACCTTAGCATGAACAAGGGTGGAGTTCACAACCACTGCAGTGGTCAATACATTATCTGAGAACAATGCATAGTGATAGAGCTTGGGGTCTTCCAACTTTTCCATGTATGGAAAATCCTTATTGTTGGAGTTGGTGGAATAATACTCATTTATAAGCTGCAGTGGAAGACAATTGAGCCCTTTGGGTAAAGACTTTGCTGCTATTTGTGCTAGATAGTTGGCTTCTTTTTTGTGAGATTGAAGTTGCTCCTCTGTTGAGTGAAGGGCTGCACGGAGCCTGTTCACACCACCTAAGCAATTATCATGAATTTTCTTGCCCTTCCCCAGTGTTTGTTCCATAGCTGTTATTCTACTATGGACACTGTGCAGACAATAGAAAATAAGTTCAGTAATGTTCAGGTCCAATAAAAAGTACCACAACACCAATAATACACAATCAACGAGCATGCCACCGAAAATTCTACAGTACAGTGAAAAAGGACATACTTCTGAGGAAGCTGCCCGTCACTGGTTGCATCACCTAATGCTCGCTGGATATTCCTCATTCGTGGGAGAAGCTCCTTTGCAAAACTATGATTGCCTCTAAAAGCTACAAAACCAGAATATGTCTTTGCTCTTGTCAACTGGTCCTTGATGATACGGATGGCAGCATCTGGGGAAGTTGTGGAATGAGCAGCGCTATTTGTTGTGGGAAGAGCAGCATTACTATTACTCGCCCATATGTAAGACTCTTTGAGGGTAACATATGTAGTTTGTTCAGATAATCTATCAGCAACGCTTTCCTGGATAATTAGACAATTAACAGTCAGATCAACCCTGAAAGATGGTGACTGGCAGAGCATACACACTATGATCTGAATGACTACCCAAGGTAGAGTATACACATAACATAGTACAATATGGCACTCATTCATAGCAAAACATAAGACCAGCTTTCATAAAATAGTAACAAACCGGAAAATCATGAATAGCAGGATATCTAAATGCTCTTCACTCAGGTTTCTAGAGGCCTAAACTCCTAATATCCACAAGAAGGCAATAAAAAAACGTATTTTCATTAAAGAGAAATGACAGTATTTTGCATATTCTGCCAATCACTAAGATAGCGCATAGTCCTACAATATAACTTCGCTTCTCATAATAAGCAATTTTACCCCTATTCCCAATTCATTCAGGCAACAATTAATTTAGCTTCATATAATGAGCACGATGAGTAATATAGCTGTGAGGAACAAGGTGTAGTCCTAGGCTAGTTTTGTTTCTTACAATTAAATGAGATGTCCTTGCTTCTTACAATTAAATGAGATGTCCTGATGTGTCTATAGTTTTACTCTCTAGTCTCTATCCATGATTTACAGGCCTCAAATAACTAGATGCGTGTGCGTGGCGAGACGCCACGCAGGCTAGTGTGTATAAATAGTTGGGGATTACTGGAGTCTTTGTGTTGGTAACAAATATGTTATATGATGTGGTTAATGCATTGTGTATACCAAGTTGGTTTAATATGGAGTAAACCGGTGGTATTGTTTTGTTTCTGATGCTGAAAAGAACATTATGAATAGCAAGAGGTAGTTACGATTGTAAACGGAAACATAATTAGTGCACAGATAAACTGAGGAAACTAAGATGGTATAGTTTGTTTTTTACAGAAACTGGCATATGTTGTTGAGCATCAAAGAAGCGAAGGGGTCAGTAAATATGTTTACACTGGTTGCTATAGTTTTAGCAATAAGAGAGCAGTATTTAGTAACGGCAGATGTGTCGGTAGTTGTAGCATAGTTGGTAACATTCTGTATAACAAAATAAGTGTAGCTGATGGGGATAAGCCTATGTTGAAGCGAAGATGAAAATGTCGCTGGCACATTGTGTAGAAAAATCTGTGAGGCAGTTTGAGCTAATAAGGCATAGGCGATCTCTTTGATTGCTTGTGAGTAAGGCATGCAGTGTTCCTGTAAGCATAATATGAAAATAATGGTTAGTGTGTTATTTAACTAAGCATAATATGAAAATAATGGTTAGTGTGTTATTTAACTATCTTTTTTTTGGCCAGCAGTTTGTAATATCGAGGAACACACTATTACATACCTAATGTGATTGCTCATTGTTTTGCATCTGGGAACAGCTCTTTTGTGATCTTGCTTTTCTTGATAGACTGAATTGGTCTGTAAGCAAGTACAGCGAGTAAGAAGATGAATTGTTGATGTGTAATATTTGGTTTTTCTGTAAAGCTTTGAATAACAGTGCTGATATTAGTGAATTACTGTAAAGTAATTTACTCTTTGCTTGGTTCTGCAGATGAGGGAGGTAGGGTAGTCTCGGCATGCATAAGAGTTTGGTGCGTTCTCTTGCTGGAGGGTAGTACTGATATAACCTTGCAATAGATATATCAGTGATTAGGCATAAGGTAATGCATGTAGAAGGCATTGAATCTGAGTTGTTACCTCTGAAGTATGAGTAGGCGGTTGTGTATACACAGCAGTAGCAGATGGTGGTGTCGAGGGGACACAAGGAATTTCTTGTATATGATGTGCTGTAGTTTTTATTTCCACTAACGCTGATGATGAACTTCTTGGTTTGTCTGATAAGAGGAGCTTGCTCTGGTCTAGCTGGGCTGTTAGCGACCGCACATGGAATGTTGGAGTATCACTTTGTAGTGATCATTCTGACATTTGAACAACAATTTCGTGGAAGAGAAGATAAGGCTAAACTAATTTATATATGGTCTATTGCTATATGGCATATCTCTCTATATACTGATATATGTAATATAAAAGTAGAGCAGAAAGGGTAAGATCACAGAAAGATTTTAAGAAAAGATAAGCGTAAGCATATAGAAGGGAAGCAATAAAGGCATAAAGAGAGGGCTAACATTATGATATACATAATGTAATAACAGAATAAGAACATGAAGACTATATGAGGGCTATAAGAGAAGGTAAAGCAAAACTATTCTACATGCGACTTATTTCTTTCTCTCTCTATATATATAGCTCTTTGAGCTTCATATCAATAGGTACTATATCTGTAATAATACTCCTAATATAATAATAGAACTGGAATACTAAGGCCACATGAAGGTTCTAAGGAAACGTAAGTATAAGCATGAGTAAATACGAAGAAGCTACAAGGAAAGATAAGGCTAAACTATTCCACATATGGCCTATTTCTATATAGCTCTCTGGCCTCCATATCAATAGGCACTATATTTGTAATAATATATGTAATATAATAATACAACTGGAATACTAAGGTCACAGAAAGGCTCCAAGAGAAGGTAGGTATAAGCATGAATAAATATGGAGAAGTTGCAAGAGAAGATAAGCCTATACTATTCCATGTATAGCCCATTTCTATATAGCATCTCTCTATATAGTGATATATATAACGCAATAGCAGAATAGAAACGGTAAGAGCACAGAAAGATTCTAAGGAAAGGTAAGCGTAAGCACATAGAAGGGAAGGAAGAGAGGTATAAAGAGAGGGCTAACATTATGATATACATAATGTGATAGCAGAATAGGAATACTAAGACTATAGAAGGGCTGTAAGAGAAGACTCTAAGAAAACATAAGTATAAGCATGAGTAAATACGAAGAAGCTACAAGGAAAGATAAGCCTAAACTATTCCACATACGGCCTATTTCTATATAGCTCTCTGGCCTCCGTATCAATAGGAACTATATTTATAATAATATATGTAATATAATAATACAACTGGAATACCAAGGTCACAGAAAGGCTTTAAGAAAAGGTAAGTATAAGCACGAATAAATATGGAGAAGATGCAAGAGAAGATAAGCCTATACTATTCCATATGTAGCCCATTTCTATATAGCATCTCTCTCTATATACTGATATATATAGCGTAATAGTAGAATAGAAACGGTAAGGGCACAGAAAGATTCTAAGAAAAGATAAGCGTAAGCACATAGAAGGAAAGGAAGCAAGAAAGGTATAAAGAGAGGGCTAACATTAGGATATACATAATGCGATAGCAGAATAAGCATACTAAGACAGAGGGCTGTAAGAGAAGATAAAACTGAACTACTCCATATGTGCCCTATTTCTATATAGCATATGACACAATATTCATAGCAATATATGTAATGTAATAACAGAACAAAAATACTAAGGACACAGGAAAGCTATAAGAAAAGATAAGCGCAAGCACGAATAAACACGAGAGTAACTATCAGCAGAGCAAAAATAAAATGGTATGTGAACTAACCAGGAAACGTGTTGTAAAACGATGATCGATAATAGCGCAGAGCAGTAGAGCAACTTGAAATAAGCAGGTAAAATAGGAATCCCACTGACTAAATCTACAGAACGGTCCTACAGTAAACGCGCTGCAAGACGACGATCGATAATAGCGCAGAGCAGTAGAGCAACCTGGAATAAGCAGGTAAAATAGAAATCCTGCTGACTAAATCTGCAGAACGGTCCTGCATTTGGAAAACACATGAAATCAGCAATGCATACAAGGGAAGCAGGGGAAGAAATAAGCAGGTAAAATAGGAATCCCACTGACTAAATCTACAGAACGGTCCTACAGTAAACGCGCTGCAAGACGACGATCGATAATAGCGCAGAGCAGTAGAGCAACCTGGAATAAGCAGGTAAAATAGAAATCATGCTGACTAAATCTGCAGAACGGTCCTGCATTTGGAAAACACATGAAATCAGCAATGCATACAAGGGAAGCAAGGGAAGAAACCAATTAAAAAACAAGCTAGCCAATCTATTGTGATAGTAGAAAGGTACAGGCGCCGTATTAACTAACTAAGAGCATAATAAAATCAGCCACTACTATAACGAAATAAATCCAGCATGATGTATCAAGTAACTAAGAGCACAAAAAGAATAACGACTATTATAACAAAATAGGATAACACATGAACTGACCAGCGTAAGCGGCGCCAAACAGTCGTAGCGACCAAAAATATTCTTGCACCGTACAGCAAGCGATGACGGTGCAGTAAACGCGCTGGAAAACAACGATCGATAATAGCGCAGAGCAGTAGAGCAACCTGGAATAAGCAGGTAAAATAGAAATTCCGCTTACTAAATCTGCAGAAAGGTCTTGCATTTGGGAAACACATGAAATTAGCAATGCATACAAGGGCAGCAGGGGAAGGAACCAAGGGAAAAACAAGGTAGTCAATCTATTGCAATAGTAGTAAGGCACAACCGCCGTATTAGCTAACTACGAGCATAAGAAAATCAGCCACTACTATAACGAAATAAACCCAGCATGATGTATCAAATAACTAAGAGCACAAAAAGAACAACCACTATCACAACAAAATAGAATAACACATGAACTGACCAGTGTAAGCGGCGCTGAACAGTAATAGCGACCGAAAATGTTCTTGGACCGTACAGCAAGCGACGACGAAAGTATAAACAAAGCAATATCCAAACTAAATTGGACAAGCAGCCGTTGAACTGTAAGAAGAAAATAAGACACGCATAAAAAGGGAAGAAATGTAATAATTACCACAAAACAACTTTTACCTAAGACGATGTACCTTCTTTGAATCGTAGGTCTAATTCGCTGCGCTCGGCTTAAAACCGAATCAGATAAGCAACCGGCAAGCTAGCTCTGTAATCAAAAAGATGCACCGAAAAAGGGTAAGTGCAACGAGTTAGAGCCACGGCGTACAGCGGTCCTGCATTTTTAGAAGAGGCAGGAGGTAACCACTATGGACACAACAGGAGGGGGGAAGGAAACAAAGAAAGTAAGCTACCCATTCGTAAAAGAAACAAATACCTTGTGCTGAGCAAGCCAAGCAAGCAGGAGCTACAAAAGAACGTCAACGGCCAGGAGCAACAGCGCAAACCACAGCGGCCCTACCTGTAATATAAAAGCAAGCAGGGCGTTAGCAATAGACAAAACAAGAAAGAAAGCACCCATAAACCATAAGCCAAACAAATGACAAAACTGAACTGCTGTATGTAACGAAAGATCAGGCAGCGCAGACCAACCGAAAGAACAAAAGAGATGGCGACAGGCAGTAGACTGAAAGGCGAAATAGCAGGCTTCCTGCGGAAGGCGATGTCGTGTAATCAGCCGACGTCGTGTAATTAGCGGACTAAACAAGTAAGCGGCAAAAGAAGAACTATTTCGCAGCGAGCATAGAGCGACGACCCAAGTGGAGACAGCACTGCACCCAAAAGAAGGAAAAATCAGCGAAAAAACAGCAGCAACAACATGAAAGAGCAGTAACAAAATAATAACACCTCGCAACGAGCAGTCGCAGCGTACGCCGAGAACTCAATCAAGACGGTAAACAGACAAACCGCATCGGAAACCCGAGCAACAAGAGCGCGAACGCAAGGATGAAAGAACCAATAACGCAAGAACAACCAAAGCGGAGCATGAACTAAGGAAACACCAGCGGACGCACCAATGAAACACAACGAACCAAGAGCGACGGACGCATCCGGTAAAGCCGTAATGAATATTTCTGACCGAGTCCGTAGTCCACAGCGAACCAAGCGCATCCACATAGCCTCCTCTAGAAACGTCGACCAGCGAACAACCACAGCGAGCACAGGTGGGCCAGAGCACCCAGCGAGACGCGCGAGCGAAGAACAGCGTAGAAAAAATTTCCCTAGGCGAGCTCCCGCGCAGCAAGCAAGGAAAATCGCGCCTCGCTCTCCCGCGCGAAACTGGGTGCGGGAAACGCGGACGCAACGGCGTGGCAGAGCGCGCGCACACGCAGCAAACGGCACGTTGATGGAGCTAACGCGAAAGCCGCTGCTCGCAAACGAGGAGTGAAGAGCGCACACGGAACGGCGTGCACGCAGCGAACGACGCGCAAACGAAGCTGACGCGAAAACCGCCGGTTGCAAACGGGAAGCGAAGAGCGCACACGCAATGGAGTCCCACAGCGCGAACACACGCGTCGAGCGGAGCGCAGGCGGGACTGACGTGGCACGCGCGAGAGAACGGAGAACCCCCGAGGTTTAATATACGGATGATTTACCCTCTTAGAAGGAGCAAGAGCCTGATCGGCATTGCCAAGCAATAAATTGGTCTTCTGTAATAAACTTTACCTGTTTAAAAGATGAAGTCATTTTTCCTGTAGTACGCATTCCAGCAAAGTTGTTCTCTCCTAGTTCATCTGATCCATCCTTGTGCTCTACCTCACTGGCACTTGCATCCTGCAACTCTGTCTCCTTCATCCCTTCTTCATCCTGCATTTCAGCTTCGTTCTTGTCTCCTGATACACCAAATCCATCTGCACTTCTCTCCCTGCTGACAACTGCCTTGATCATGCCATCCTGTCTAGACTGAGCACCGCCATTCCCCTCAATAAGCACATCATCCCTATCCTCCACCTCACCGGCATCCGGCGATCCAGGCTCCTTCCTCTGTATACTTGCATTAGATTTCTGTCTAGACTGAGCATGAGCAAGCATTGTATACTTGCATGAGCAAGCATTGTATACTTGCATTGTATACTTGTAAGAGTGAGCAAGCAAGCATTATGATGGATTCAGAGCATGAGCAAGCATTGTAAGAGTGGAAGAAGGTGGAAGGAGGAACAAGCGGACGTATAAATTTCGCAAGCCAAAGCGTAACAAGTTCTGATAAAGTCCGGCGTTTGTTTGACTAAAGAAGCAGGCGGAGTAAACGGGCCATGGTTGTCAGCGATTGCGTAGCGAGAATTGATATGTGTAGCCGCGAAAAAAAGAGGACGACGAAACGCGCCCAACAGCTCGTCCTTCGCCTAGAAGCTTTCGATGAGCGCAGCACGCACACGTGGCACACGCGAGCGACGAGAAACTCCCCAATGATACTAGTACTACTCTCCCTAGTTCACTAGGAGTTCCGTTTACTACCACTCCAATTTGTAAGCACTGGAGAGTCAACAGAATCTAAAACCATTTTTTTGTGCTCAGTTTGGTTTATATAAGTCAGCTTATGATCTTTTTTATTGTTATTGACTTATTTTACACTATAGTTGTTGATGATTTTTAGCATAATTTAATTTAAAAAAATTAAAAATAAAAAAATAGGTTAACCTATTTCTAAATAGATTAAGAAATAGAAATGAATATCACATACGGTTATTACAAACCGTCTATGATATCTAATATATCACAGACGATTTCTATAGAAAACCGTCAGTTGACCATCAAAAACTGTGATAGTTGCATCACAGATGGTTCGAAAATCGTCAATGATGACCTCATACCATTATTGATCCATAAACTTAGTTGGCTCACGAAACCATCTGTGATGGTATTTTTGAACCATCTGTGATGATATTTTCTATAGTAATGTGAAGCCGAAACGAGCGGGTTAATAAGCGCGGTCAGGATTCCGGGTCCAGCCCGGTTGGGTTGAAAGGCAGTGCAAAATGTAACATAATGTGAATTTACCCAGTGTTACGTGCAAAGATAGTTTCACCGCTGGTTTCATTGAAGGTGTACCATTTTAGGTGGTACAAAACGTAATTTACTCATTTATTTCTTCTTGTAGATTGTAACTTGCAGTGTGTTCGTTTCTGTCTGTGTTTGTAGTTTTACGGCTTGTATAAAGTGACTAGATCGGATGATGTTCATCAATCTGTGGTATATGTGCATATATTCTCTCAACCTCCCTTGGTGAATATTTATAGAGTGATATGTTGTTTAAACTAGTCCGTATCATGGTGGTATCTACATTTCGGACAGATATATCCTATAAAAACGACTAAGTGTTAAAAATTATGGTGGTATTTATGAGATCGGTTCTTTTCGGATGCGACTAATATCTTTTTAGCTCTAGTGTGAGAGCTTGTGCGAATTTACTAAATGCCGAAAATCTGATAAACTGCTTCAAAAAGGCTATCCCAATAAGCCGTTTTGAAAAAAGGAGGCCATCGTTGTATTGGGTTGCATTCCCCTCAAAGACTTTGAAATAGGAGATTATTAAAGGAATGCACGTAGGCTACGAAAGCAGAAAATAAAACTTTTCTACCGCGCACACAAGGACATCATGCTAAGAAAGGATCATGGATCATTACCTCTAGACGCGCATTTCAGCGGAAGAAGAGTTGGAGAAACCGATCCAACCACGCGCGTTGAGGTAGTAGTGGAATTAGCCGATCGTCCCGAACAGATCGTCTCCTCCACGTGATCAACCACACCACGAGCGGATCCAATCTGTAGGTTGTTGACGTCGATCAACACCGCAACGAGCAGCGCCTCCACCGGTATCCACACGTCCGGGGCTGGAACGCCGATCTCGAGTGTACTAGCACTCGTGAACGGCTAGGGTTTGGCTCGGGAGGTGGCGGCTAGGGTTATGCTAGATGTTAACAGGGACGAATCCCCTCAGCCCCTCGCCTCCATATATATAGACATCCTCACGTGGGCCTGGCGGACCGAGGCCCAATAGAAGTCTATTCGGATCTCTATCCGAATTGAGCCCACATTCGAATCATATTCGAATTAGTGTTCCAACCCGTTAAGCGTGCGACCCTGTAGGTTCACGTATACTTGGTCGTGAACCAGAAACGCCTTTCCGGTCACCCTGTTAATAGCGGCCTCTAGTAAGACATATTAACCCCAAAGTATGCGTAAAGATCATATCGGCTGAACCCATAATGTTCTCATGTACGAATCCCTTTGCCTCATGATATAGATTGAGCTCAAGGCGAGACCTGTGTCATCCTCTTAATAGCTTAATCACTCTCTCGAT
Source organism: Melocanna baccifera (assembly GCA_036346265.1). Taxonomy (NCBI): domain Eukaryota; kingdom Viridiplantae; phylum Streptophyta; class Magnoliopsida; order Poales; family Poaceae; genus Melocanna; species Melocanna baccifera. Next base: position 1,137,211 of record JAYEVJ010000436.1, read on the forward strand.
TCTGTTATGGATTATAAACTTGTGATTGACTCCTCAATCACCTTGGCATGGCCATGCACTTTCATAATCCATTACATCGAGGGGCCCAGAGATATCTCTTCATAAGGAGGGGCAAATTCTATCTTGATCATTCACATCCCACTACATGTTTCATGGTAAACCCGAAGACTACTTTTATGACTACCCAGTTACGGAGTAGTGTTTAGTAGTCCCAAAATAAGCTATTACGCATGTTGGGAACCATGATGATCTCAAGTCTAAGGATTCTACATAAACACTACTTGAGACCAACTGATGACACATGAAATCTCTGCAGTGTCTCATGGCAGGTCTATCCAACATATGTTCACTAACACATGTCCATATTATTGATTTGGTATCACCATACCATGATCTATGAGACATAATCATCAATCAATACATATGTTGATCTTTGTTTTTGAATCATATTTGTTCCTCATATGATATATGATCAGGGATCATTTAGAAATAGCAACATTTTAGCATTAAGAGTCTCATAAATAAGTCACATACTCATTGATCAATAATGATAATGTCTATTTCAAGGAACAAAGTAATGTATCATAAACATAGTATGTGATATATACAACATCTCCATGTTGCCTCTAGGGCATATCACTAACAATTATGCATCCTAACAATACAAAATTTTCAACAAACATATGTATCAAAGAAATTCTTGAAATGCAATTCTCTTAGAACACCATATTGAGGTTGCTAAACTCAAAGGTCAATTATGGAGTTTCAGATCAGGTCTGGTTTGCTACAAATTTCTATGACTCCACCAAAAGACATGTCTAGCTTAAATTTGATGAAGGTCATCGCCAGAGTTGTGTGATTAAGCCCGATTTTGTTTGGACATACGCATGACACGTTCACAGAATTGGACAAGAGGATTGGATCGATGAGACGACGGAAGAAGAGGGGTAAATTAAATCTGCACATCGGGAGTTGATGGGCGTACCAAACCAAGAATGGAGTGGCGAGCTAGAGCTTCCCACCTGGGCTTGCTCATCACCTCACGCCGCCACTGTCGCTAGGGATTCGCCGGCTCGCTGCCTTGTGGTCATCCTCTCGGCGACTCCTCCCCTAGGTAAGGTCGTGACGTACAATTGTATATGCGTGCATATTTGATCGAACGGTTCCTATGAGAAGCCCACGAATTGCGATGGCGAATTTTCCAGTTGAGATCGAGGCCTTGCTTTTATGGGCCGAAAGATAAATTCTGCATAGATGTGGAGCCTATGGAACCCGGCTCATAAGTATAAGCATTTGCGGCCCAGCCCAAATGAACTAAGAAAGGGGACGAGCACACGACCTCGCCGGCCCTGGTCACGGCGGTCTTCATAATGGCGCTCGGGTACTTACTCCACGGTGTTTGTCTTCCTAGACCACTGGCTCGGCCTTGGCACCATGGCCGCCGCCGCTTTCTCCCTCGCCATCGCCGCTTGCTTCTTCCCCTTCCTCTACGGCTGCGCCGCAGCTGCGGATCCCGTTTTCGTGCCCGCTGCCTTCTCGCCGCCGAGGACCCGCAGGGACAGGTCCTAGGTCTCTCGCCTTTTATTTGGCCCTTCTATTCCATTTTCTTGGATTTTTAGGTTCTTTCCTTCTAGAGTTTGAAGGGCTATGGATGCATTTGTTTCTAGAAAGTTGCGATGCTTGATGCAATTGCTGCATTTCGGAGTATAAACTAACGTAAATTTTCCATCATTAATTCAATCTTACATGGAATCCGTCTCACAGTAGATCAGCTGTTTGCCAATCACCTTGAACTAAAAATGTGATGAACCTTGTATATAGATATGGAGTAAAAATTACATATTTTTCTTGTTTTCATCGTGTCACCATGCAAAATTAGTACTCCTTGGATTCAGCAGTGGGTAGCTGCTTGTAATTGTTTACCACACTGATAAATTTAGGAGCATTCAAATACTGAATATTGGCTGAGCACCCTGATAGTACTCATTATTTGGTTCCAACAGGGGCTGAAATCAAGGTTTTGTGATAAGTGTTGCATGTACAAGCCTGCTCAAACTCACCATTTCAAGATCTGCAAAAAGTGTGTTCTGAAAATGGTTGGTGCGGTTGCGGTTATCTTTGTCTCTAGTGATTCAGTTAATTGCAAAAATGGAGCTTTGTTAAAAATGCTTGGTAATGGTTTCAATGGCAGGATCACCACTGTGTCTGGATTAACAACTGTGTGGGCTATGCAAACTACAAACCCTTCATCATCTGTGTCGTAAACGCAACCATATGGTCTCTTTATTCATTCTGAAGTGACTATGCTGGAGCAAAATTGGCACATTTTCACCGAGCATCTCACTGTTGCGTCAAAATATATTTCAAGTCATATTTCTGTGTGATCTCCTTCAAACAGAGCATGAGTTTTATGTTTTTTATGTGAAGATCATCCATGTAAGAGCACTGACCATTGTTTTGAATTAGAAGCTCACTATACAACCAACAATCACTTACCTGCTATCATGGTTGTCACGACGTAATTGGTGACCACGACGCCTAAGAGGAGCTAGGACGCCATGGCGTAATGCCTTGCCAATGTATGACTACATGCATGATACAATACATACACATGAGTGACCTCCTCCCCTCATAACTCTCCCCTCCGGACTCCTCTCTTGTCTTTGCTCTCTCTCGACTCCTCTCTCTCACGGCCTCCTCCCCCTGCCCGCGGTCTCCCCCCTGCCACCTCCTCCCCTCGCTCACCACCTCCTCCCCCCGGCGCCTCCCCTCCCTGGCGCCTCCTGCCCCGTCTCCGCCAAATCCAACTTCAGCCGGAGCCAAGGAAGACGGGGGGCAGTCACGGTGAAGCTCCGTGGTGTCCTCCTTGAACCACCACGATGCCTAGACGACGACTTGGCGACACCGTAACAACCATATCTGCTATATTTTACCTGCTACACACACTATTGCCATTGTTGAGTTACCATGCCATTATCATTTTACACGCCATATTGTTTTTTTTGTCACTTTATACCTAGATTCACGAATATTGGCACTACTATGCTTATTTTCAGTAAGATTATACTTTGTGCCTGTTTTGTCATGAAGCTCACATGGCTTTTCTGGCCTGTTATATTTGTACGATGACATGTACATATTTACATAGCTCTTGGCAGCTGGTACAATTTGTTTACACTACGCAATGGTCGATTGGGGTACCAGCAGGCACCAGTCCTGTACTGGAGGTTATGCTGAGTTGCTGACACATGTAGATGTTTTTTGACTTGCCAGGGTCCAAGGGAAATGATTTTGATGAATCCCTAGCTATAACACATGAGAGAGTGGGTCTTTTTCTTACAACTCTTCTGAGTTGTGAGTTCTTATAGATTTCAACTCAACTGAGACTGATTATTAAGTATTAGCTGTAGAACGGAAAAAAGGACTCTGGTAACTTAGTTGCAGGATAGGTGTAGAACTCATGGAATAATAATGAAAAGTAAGGGTTTTCTTTTGTGCTGCTCTAGCAAGGGCATTATTGAAATTAAAAACATAATTGTGCCATTGGTATAAATATGCTAGTTAAAATATAGATATTCAAATGACAGAGTTGTTTCTGCATCAGGCGGTGTTCTATTTTGTATAGTTCTGTAACTGAGCCATTAACATTCTGGAATAAAATGTCATGCAGTCAATCTCTATTTTAGTTTCGTGGTATAATTGCTCTGTTTATTTCTTTGTTTCATACTATAAGAACCAAACTATGATCCAGTGTTAAAGAGTATCACCAAAATGCAGATCTTGGCTGGTGTCCTCTTGTTCTCCTTAAGCTTGACAATGGGTTCTCTATTATGTTGGCACATCTATCTCATATGTCATAACATGACAACCATTGAGGTAAGCTACTATATGGAATTCCAGGCATCCATGCACCTCACAGTTTCTTGGTGGGTTTATACCATGTTTGATTTTTTTTACCGCTGCCTTTACATCAATACCGAGAGGCAGTTAGAGCGAAGTGGCTTGCGAAGAAGAGTGGAAACTTAACTTCAGTTTTAAGCTGTCAACTTAGGTGTTGAAGATTTAGCTCGATTTTATTCCCCATTCTCCTTTGGAGCTCCAATTACCTAAACCTTTGGATTCATTTGTACAGATCATGGGTCCAAATATTCTCTGCTGGCTTTGCCCAATCGCGACCGGACATCATAAGGGCGGCACAGAGTTCCAAATCATGAACAACTGATCGGATGGAAGAACAGCATTGCCCAATACGTACCACATAGGTTTGCAAGTTTATTTGGTGACCAAAATGCTCGTTTGCTCCATTAGCTTGTTGTCAGCCAGGCAGCCGTAGAAAGCTCCACATTTCCTCCCAATCTTGTAACAGCATGTGAAGCTTAACTTCGTTTCCCAAATTCCAATTTCCATCTATTTGTTCAATTCATATGTACATGTGGAGTGGATTGAGTTTGAGCATTGTTTGTGTATTTGATTGCAAATTAACCAGAATATGTATATCATAATTTGAACAGTGAAAATCGCACATAATGTGAATGTGACTTTGGAAGAAAGTTTTTGTCAGTGATATGCTCTAGATGCAATCATCTATATCATGAAGGTAATTATATAACTTTTATATTTATGATCTTTTGAATGATATGCTATATTGTTTCTTGAATAAATATTCTTCGTATTGATCAACAAGTCTATGAATTGTTCGTGAACTATTTATTTATATTTTGATGTTATTCTAAATTATATTTGATCTTATATCATTATGTGAAATAATTATGATTTATAGATCAACACATGTTAATTGATTATTATGTTTCACGGATTCTGTACATGGAGATATCAAATCAATAATGTGGACATATGTTACATAATATGATGTTGGATAATCCACTAAGAGACATTGCAAGAATTGTTATATTAATAAGTATCATTAGTTGATTTCATACATAGTGCATATGTGATCCTTAGACATAAAATCGTTATAGTTTTTCACATTTGTAATAGTTTACTTAGGAGTTGCTAAACTCTATTATATAACTGGGTGGTTGTGAACTATCAAGATGAAATTTGTTCTTCATATATAACAAGAGATATATCTCTGGGCCTCTCGATGTAGTTGGATTAAACAAATGCATGGCTATACTGAATATGGTTAAGAAGTTAACTGCAGCTGAATAATCCACTACAAGAATGAGTGAATAATCTAGCTATCATAGGATGGCACACTTCTTACCTCGAGTTTGATCTGGTATCGTGAAGCAAAGGGATCAATGTATGAACAATATATAGGTTAGTCCGATATGATCTTTATGCATATTAGGGGGTTGCTATGTCCTGCTAGGAATCGCTACCGACTTATGAACCAGAAATGGGTTTTTCAGGTTACGACTGAATATATACATGAACCTACAGGGTCTCATACTTAGTAGGATAAAACACATTAATTCGGATTGGATATGTTACTAATGGGTCAAGTAGGTTTCACACCTTGTTGGGCCCCTAACGTAGCGATCCACTAAGAGATTATATTAAGAGAGGTGTAGGGCTGAAAGAGGTATCCTAGTTCGCATCCACCGAAACCCTGGCCACCACTCCATAAAGGCCACGTTGTGTGCATTGGTACTAGCACACTGACGCACATGTTCCTCTTTGGACGTGTGAACTTGGTAGAAGTGCTATTGCTAAAGATGTAAATACCGTTTTGGTACTAGCCATACCGATCGGTACGTAACGTATCGGTACATAAACCGGTACAAAGGAGCTTACATACCGTACTGGCCAGAATACCGGCTTGATACCTATTAATATCGATCGATACCACTCGATACCAGCTATATCGGTGAATTAATAATACTGTTTATTAAACTATATATTATATTTTATAGTACTATTATGTATTTAGAATAATATTACAAAGGAGCTTACATACTTTGCGTTAATCTATTCGCTAAAAATAAGTTAACTACTGATAAAAAAATTATAAATAATCGCTCGATACCGTTAATATCGATCGATACCACTCGATACCACCTATATCTTGATTGACTTGTTCCCAGTCTTTGACTGGTCATAAGTACTTCGACCATCTCGTTGGATGGACTTGTGAATTAATGAAACCTTTGGGCTTGCCACCATGAGAGGATGTTCAACTCTGCTAAACCCGCGCTATCACTGTTGAGATAGCTTGATAGGTCTCGGTGCTTTGTCGCCTTCCTCCTCCTAAGCGATGTTATTACACTATATATTATATTTTATAGTACTATTATGTATTTAGAATAATATTACAAGTGATATTTGGTGTGCACATAATTAAATAAATATATACTTACAAATAATATTACAAGTGATATTTTTGTTTTTAGGACTTTTTTGTCCTTTCTTTTTTCCCGTATTCTTTTGCATTGTCCGTAATGAGTTAATCTGTTGTTTCTATTTTAATTTTTTAAATTTAATTATACTAAATAAATTATCTCAATTATAATAAAAATAAATTAACTACAGTAAAAAAAATTATAAATTATCGGTGTCGTACATTTTAGTTCCGGTAATTCTTGGCCCGCGGGGACACATTGGCCCAAGAACAAAAAGCAGCACACGGCTTCTTCGTCGGCTAGACGCAGGTAAAAAACGAAGCTAAAAAAATAGAGAGAGAGAAAAAAAACCGCCTTTCTGGTTTCCACGTCGGCAATGGCCACCACCTCCGCCTGCGCAGCCGCCGCCGGCGGTGTGGAAACAGCGTCGTCGCCGTTCCGTGGTATCCTTCTCAGGGCCCGGCCTCCCCCATCTCGCCTTGCCTTCCTCTCCAAATCGCCCGCTCGGTGGCCCTCGATCTCGCTGCCTCCGGGGCATCCGGAGCTTCACCGTGCGGCTCCGGCGGCCGCCGCAGCCGAGGAGAAGGTGGAGGAGGATGAGGAGGGGCCAGCGTGGGTGGAGCTGGAGCCGATCGGCAGCGAGCGGCAGCTGGACCGGGCCCTCGCGGAGGCCCAGCAGGTCGACCTCCCCATCGTCCTGCTCTGGTAACTCGTTCATTAGGAGTAGTAGCACCAATAAAATTCGTTTCTTTGATAAAAGGGTCATTACAGAATTACCGATCTGGGATCTTGGATGAAATGGTCATTGCGCATTTGGCGAGTTTAGGGCAGTCCTAATGCTTGAAACTATGACTAATCTCTAGTCTTCTAAGACACTAAGATACAAATTACAACTCCAATCCGTTGTTTTTTCGTGTGGTACCAGATCGAATCGTGATCAATCCTTTCATCCACTTTTCTACACATATATTAGCTGTTTCTTCTAAGACACTATGATAAGGAATCAGATTTGCTGCAGCGCATCTCTCGCTGGTTTCCTCGGCCTTAGATGACGTGTCAAAACAGTTTCCTCGTGAAGAAACGGTTTCCTTATCTCTCTTCTTTAATTATTATGCCACGTCATTAAAATGTTTATATGGTAAACCTAATTAATGTAAGAAACTACAGCATTGGGACTGTCCTTAGTAGTTCCTTGGATGAAATAGTCATTTTGGGGGTTAAGATTTAGTGCCCATCTTGGATGAAACAGAGATCACCTATTCATATGGTCGCACCTGGCAGCCCGGTTTATTGGATTAAATGATTGTTCATTGGGTGTATCTTACCTTCTTAGATGAAATGATCTCGACCGCTATCTTGCATGAAATGATCAGTCCGAGTTTGGTTGAAGAGTTGCTTGTAGTTACCTAAAATGTGTTTTTTTTTCAAGTAGTAATCTGACATACTAGTAACTGTTTTTTTTCTGCCTTTCAGTCTCACACCAGAATTCATACTTAGCCTTTGCAATATGTAGGATGGCAAGTTGGTGCAGAAAATGTATATATTTGAAGCCTAAGCTAGAGAAGTTGGCAGCAGAATACTATCCAAGGTTCGAGACTGTCTGCTACTTTGACAAAGTACCCACAACTGGAGTTGTTGACAAATTGATGATCTCTGTCAGTACTTATCATGCAGAATTCGGTTTTACTGTGTTGATGTCAATGCTGTTCCACAAAAGATCGTGAATCGTGCAGGAGTAACAGTAAGTCTTGCCGTGCATTACCTGGGTCTTCAGTTTTTTCTCTCATTAGAGAGTAATGAATATAAAACTTTCTTCTTTACACCCAATTATGTTTATTATTGTTAAAGAATATTCAAAGGAATTTCTAGACTCATTGCATTCTTTGTTGTTTAAGAAACTTTTAGACTTCCTTCCTCTGCTTCTTTCCCTGTTTTGGAGGAAACAGTTTCCTCTAGAGCCCCTGGAAACTTTGTTGTTAGTTGCCGGCTTTCTGCAACTTGTATCGAAGTGTTCCTTAGCCTTATCCTTTAGCTTTGGTAGTAGAGTACCATATCAATGATCCCCTCATCATGTATTTGGCTTCATTGTTATCTTGTCCTGCAGCAACTATATATATAGGCAACGAATTGGATCCCAAGTATATATATTAATATAAACACTAATGCCTTCTTTTGTCCAATGTATGTGATCTGTTATGCGGAGCTCGAGCAGAAGATGCCTGCTATACAGGTACAAAGTTAGGCTTGTTCCTTTCTTTATGGCTTCCATCTTGCCATTGTATATCCTGAGGTGCGTTGTTTGTCCTGTATAGCTGTGGAGTGACTCCCGCAAACAGGCTGAGGTGATTGGCGGGCACAAATCTTGGCTGGTAATTGACGATGTTCGCAGGATGATCGAGCAGGAGGAATGATCCACTGTGTCTTTTAGCGTAACAATGATTTTGCAACAAGGCGATCTTTGTGTATCGAAATGGAGAAAAGTTAAGGCGGTATCAAGTTATCAGCACTTGGAGATTGAGCTATATGTTTAGTCATGTGTTGACAATATTACATCTACGGTCAGAGGCCAACACAGGTCATCATGCATAAACACCCAGGTTTCTTCAAAAGAGGGGACATCACTTCTTGGAGTCCTCTATAGAATTAGATGATTGACAGAATATTGCTACTGGTGGTTACATTCCTGTGGTGTCCTTGATGTATCCATGTGTATTGTTTGGAATTTGCAATCAAAGGCAAGACTTCATGCTCATGTACTGACCAACCTTTATATTAGTCGTTAGATAACAATATCGAGTCAATGACCTTTCAGAATACATGTTTTGTGCTGTGGTTCCAATTACATGCTGTCTACCCTAAACTACTCGATTGTGATTGGCTTAAATACAAAGATAATACAAATAGTACTTGGAATGTTAGGCCTTCCTAAAAATAAGCTCATTTTGTTCAGAATTAGCATATAAGTATGCCCCTATGTCGAATGCTGTGTAGATAACCCCTCTTGAATCAAAACCCAAGAGAGTGCTAATTAAGTGGTAGGAGTATTTAATTGCTCAATTATCCCTTTAATGCTTTCATACTGGGTGCCCAGGAATGGGGGTGGAAAAGCATTGTTATTTGTTAGTGGGGTTCATTGGCTTGCTTTAAAATTGCTCTAATTATACTTATTAATTAGTTAATCATGTAAATGAGTCAATTTCGAATGAACCTAGATTTTACTTTGGCTCGGGTGGTTAGGTTGATTCTAAAACTATTTCCAAACTATAAACAAAATAATATTAAATTAAACTATGTCAATTTTGGAAAAAGTTCGATATGACGAGGATTTGGCTCAATATCCATCCCTACCCAGAAATACATTATTTTTTAAAAACCACAAACAATATCAAATGATTTTTGTCTAATATTTTTAATATAATCCCAACATGAGCACTTTCTTGTGTTGGCAGTACAACGACCAATGTTGACAAATAGATTTGGCTAGATCTGGAGTTGACGATCTGGGTCCAGTCGGATCTCAGCGATGGCCCCCATTTCTTCCTTTTGCCGCCACCACAAAACGTACCCAAGCCGAGACGCCTCCACCTCCTCCTCCTTGTCGACGCTACGAGCCACCATCACCAGCGATTTGGGTGGTAAGGGTTTATCAGGGCGCGTGGCTGGGGAGATGGCGTCAGAGGATGTGGTGGGGAAGAGCAGGAGCGACACAATTATTTTATTACCACCATAGTGAACCTGACAAAGGAGGCCAAACTCGTGCAAGAGGGGGTCAAGGGGCCCAACCACCAGGTTCTCATCATCTGCAAGTCACTCATCGCCGGCGATGGCTGGTAGAGTGTGGGTTCTCCATTCTCTCTCTCCTCTCGTGGTCTCGGGGTTGGATTTGCTCTATGGTGTCTCACTTAGTGGGTGGTTCCCAAATTGGATTTGGTTTCATTATGATTTTTTGGATTGGTGTTTGATCCGTGGATTCTTGCGGCTCGAGGTCTAGGTGATTGAGATTTTTCGGGCAGTTGGTTTTGTGATATGTGCGTGGTTCTTATGAGTCGTCCAACTTGATTCATGGACATTAAGTACGGGTGCGTGCAATTTTGTGTTGGATTCATGAGGCTTAAACCCTAGCCACGGACCACTCAGATCTTGTCCCATTGACTTGTTAGTTGATATGATTCGGTGGGAAACCCAATACCCCAACATATTTGCTATCCATCTCGTCTCATGGTATGGCATGGTCGTTTGGATTCAAATTCTCGTCTTATGGGTTAATTTGGATTGTAATATAAACCATTTCCCTGATAATATGGTGATTATTTCATGATCTACAATAAATTGTTCACATATTCCACTGGAAAACATTTTATTCAATGCAAAATTGCTTTGTTTGGATCACTTTACCAATAGTTAAACCCTAAGCATCTGTGACAAAATGGAGGATGCGGCGATATTGGCATGCTCATCTTGTTAGCGTAAATTCAATGTGCAATTTTTATGTTGTTTGTTTTTCATTATTGTTATTAAATCTGTTCACCCAATGGTGGAATTAGTGTTCCCGTGTAAGTTGCTAAAACCAAGAGAAAACAATCTTGGTATATTTCCCACTCATTCTCAATTTAACTTATTTGTGTAGGATTTTTTCAACGCATATCAAGTAACAATGGTATATTTTCACTAATTGAAGAATTGCCATCACCTGTGTTGAGTGAGGCTGCTGCCTATTCCTTGGTCCTTGCAATGCTGTTGAGCAAGGTCACTGTCCATGATAAGATCTAGAGCATTGCAACAACACTGGGTAGCAGAACAAGCTTTAAGACAAAAAATTATTTCAAAAGCTAGCGAGGAGAATAATCAGTATTGCAGCATTGATGTTTGCCCACATAGGTCTTGCTCCACCTCGTGGAAAATGTGGTTGATTTTGTTAACATTTTTTATTGCATTGGTGCATTATTGGATAGTGCACTAGTTTTTAAATACCTAGTAATTCCAATGCTTCCTATTTTCTTGGAATTGTTCTTTTGATAAAGCCTCTTACGAGCAATCCAATGATGTTGTTCTGATTGTTAGGTAGGTCTTTTTCTTCACCTCTATACTTGTGTTTGACCTTAATTAGTTTATTTTTATAAGCATTCGTGGGTTCTATTGTCGAGCATGGCTGCATGAGGGCAAACATTCAACCATGAAGGAGTAATACTTCACATAAAGTAAGTTGTTTTTTTATTTTTCATTGATGTTGTACAAATTCATATTGATATTCCCCAACTTTTCTTTCATGAACATTTTATAGCCAGTTAGTTCTGTTTTCTCAAGGCCTATGTGTAGATTCAAGATGCGATGCTTTATTCAGAAATCCTTTGAGTGTGTTCAGTGCATAGGAGAAGAGAAAACAAATGTAATACCCGTGGGAAAGAAAAGAGAAAAGGAAAGCAAAGAATCACTATACAAGCCAACTCCAAAATATCTCAATTTATTCCCCATAGCACAGTGAAGCCACAACACCCACATGAAAGCACCAGAAGAAGGCACAGCTAGCACATGCACATGGAGATATTAAGGCTGAAGACAACCAGCTAAGCAATAGAAGCAAAGTCCCACTTGGTCATCGACACCACCAGTCCATAGCCATAGAGGGGACAACAAAACCCTTCGAGAATGTACAACATCGCAAGGGATTAAAGCCAAGCCAACCAACTAGAAGAGAGGAGAAGGGAGAAGAAAAATTGGCCACTGCACCAACAAGCCCAACTCGTCTCTTCTCTTTTCTTCCCATCCCAATTCCTACCCTAAGTCACTTTCATTCACCCACCCCAAGAAGCAAGAAGCAAGGCCGGTCAACCAAGGCAAGGAGCAAGCAGTAGAACAGCAAGCCGTAGGAGGAGAAGTTGCCGCCACCACTGCTATCATCATCACACAGCCAATTGGGAAGGCCACCACCGAGGGCACAACTCCAACCCTTCCCAAAGCAACCCGGCAATCAACCCATCAACCGACAAGGTAGCCCACAAATATTCTTAGTACTAGCATCCCTTCCTCAAGGTTCACTTATGCATGCCACTTATTCAATAAGCAACAATCATTCAAATAACACATAGCATCACACAGGCACCATGTAACCACCACAAAAGGTAGGAAAGTAGAGGGGAAATAGAGGGGGAAGAGGGGAGTAGGAAAGAGTATGTAAGTTCAAGCTCCATTATATTGGTTTTGGTGATAATAACAAATACTTGTATGAGACTAATATGTTTGATTGATTATGATATGGCTTAGTCTCATTTAGATAAAAAGGTGAAATCAAAGAGGTATGCATTCGACACTTACATTCGTTTACATCTTAGTATATTCCTTGGATCCAAAATATAGATTAAACTCCACCAAAAGTCTAAGATGAATATGTACATATGCTTTTATTATATATTCTTGTATGCACACATTTAGGTGGAGTTCACTCTATATTTTGTGATTTCATTAATATTGATCCATGTTTCTTTCTCCACATACATTGGGATTTCTACTTTGAAATATATCATTTGATTATATAAAACTTGTATAGTTCATACATACTCACATTGAATCATATTGCTTTACACTTAATTAATTGTGTATGGGACTAATGTGATTATCAAGTGTTTGAAAGGTTTAGTCCCGGATGTTGATTGAATATTTGGAGATGCATGCAAAGATTGATAAGAAGATCAATATGGCTCAAAACAAAGGTCAGCATGCATTTGAATTTAAAGTCTAAAGTCAACGGTGCTCTTTCAGGAAAATCGGTAGCACCGCACCCACCTGCGGTATTACCGCAGTGCGGTAGTACCGGCGTGTAAATAGCGGTAGTACTGCAGTGTGGTAGTACCGATTTTGTGCGATATATTTTTTCCAGAGAGCACCCATTTGGGGGACTTCAACTCACAGAAATCGGTAGTACCGAAATACGAACGGCGGTACAACCGCAGTGCGGTAGTACCGCATGGTACCGCGGTACGTTTTTTCCAGAGAGTTCCCCGAGAAAGAACTTAACTGAGCAGAAATCGGTAGTACCGATATTAGCACGGCGGTACAACCGCAGTGCGGTAGTACCGCACTTTGAGTTTAAAGTTTTATATTCAATTATTTGCAATTGTGGTGGTTATCATCAATTACCAAAGGGAAGATTGAAGCATCTAGACACACCGTTCTGAGTTAATGATATATTTTGGTAATTAATGATAATCGCATTGTGGGACTAACATTTTCTATGAGTTGGATGAATAGGTTATGTTCCAAGATGATAAAGACTTTAGATAACTTCATATGTTGAAGATCATCAAGCAAAAATTCGAGATGGAAATGGCTTCATGAGTTAAAGGCAATCAAAAGAGGATGCATCATGTGTTGATGCATATCAAGATCTCGAAAAGGAGATGATCATGAGTTGATCATCAAGTCAAGAGAAGACAATGACCTAGATTTGAAGTGAAGATGAGTATTATCAAGCTTCAAGAAAATGCTCAAGGCAAAGGTATGACTACCTAGGGCTAAGAATGTGTTCCTAGTCTTTTACCGGTCTTGGTGTGTGGTTGAAAGACTGGATTGCTACTATAGGTTTGTCGTACTATTAAAAGGGGTCTTGTCTAGTAGCTTGAGTCTCATCATGTGTTGATAGCTCAATCTTGCTTACGCTAGCTCTCCATAGCATGATGCTATTATTTGCGAATGTGTTTTGTAAATAGTTGAGGCTCATGTATCTAATCTTTGTAACATGTGACTATACTTTGCAAATGTGTTTTGCAAATGGTTGAAATCCATGTACCTTATCCTTGTGGTATGATCTAAGTTTGCAAATGTGTTTTGCAAGTTGTTGAAGGTCGTACAATATCTCTTGGCATGGTCTAAGATTAAGTATTATTATTTTTCTCGGACTTAGACCGTGAAAATAACTCCTTAGATATCTTATGATTTCTACATTGATCTAGTGTGTTTTAGATCATGCAAATAGATGGGTTGTGTAGCTCTCTGAATAAGCTTTCTATAGTGTCCAAGATCACTCAATTCTGACATCGGAGTCAAAAGTTATGACCATTTTCCTGAGTGATGTCTGTGTTGAAAAATAGAAGTACGGTAGTACCGCACTTTGTACAGCAGTAGTACCGATTTCCCTGATTTTTTCAGCGGTTTAACTCCAGCGGCTAGTTTGACATAGCTGTTACTTTGTGCTACAGTAGAAATTGGTAGTACCGCATTTATAATGATGGTAGTACCGATTTCCCTGATTTTTTCAGAGATTTGGCTCCAACGGCTAGTTTTTGTGTGTGGGGTATAAATACTCACTTGTGGCCGGTTGGAGAGTACTCTTTGGCACCTCATTTCACTTCCTTAAGCTAGTGTGAGCTTCTCCACTCCATTGTGCATGTGTTGCACCTTGTGAGCAAAAGAGAGAGGTCTCTAGTTGCATGTGTTGCATCTAGAGGTGGATTTTGCATCCACTTGAGCTTGTGCATTCGTTGCACGTGGTGAGAGTCAAGCGAGAGGCTTGGCTTATTACTCTTAGAGTTTGCCGACTCCTAGACAGCGTTAGAGGCGTCGTGCGCGGTGATCTTCTCAAAAAAGGTTGTGAGAAGACCCGGCGTGTTGTGAAGGTTGGAGCTCACCTACCCGGAGCGGGAAAAAGCTACCACTAGTGGAATTGAGGTGTTTGGCTTCAGGGGCGAAGCTAGAAAAATTTGCCACGGTGTCACTGGAGTTCTCAGACAGAAGTACTAACGAAAATGAGCAATAAAACAATATCATCGGCTAAAACAGCTATCTTTGGTCTTAATAGAAATAAGCTACTGCAGTAGCAAGTATATGTTCTGATTTTCCTCTCTGATTCGATCTTCCATCTTGTGAAAGCGAACTATGACATCATTATTCGAAATTGTGGCTAGAAGTTCGCTCGATGAAGCATACAATGCGATCATTCATAAATCCATCACCAATGCGATTGCGTAGTATTGTCTTCACAATTTTCATTCTTTGAAAAGCACCTCTCTCTATTGCGGTTGCTATGGGAAGAATCAAGACTAACTTGAGAAGCCGATAGACCATAGGAAAGCATAATTCTTTTTGTATCCACCATCACCCTATTAAGCTCGAAATAGTCTTCAAGTTGGCAAATCTTAAATCGGCTCTCACATTATCAATGTAGATAGGAAGCTCATGACTAAGTTCCTTTAGTTGCTCGAGTCGAAATCATCCGGTAGAACTTAGCCAACTCCATCAAGCTCTCAAAATTGAAAGCATCGAAAGAATTCTTAGGACTGAAAGCGACAACACGGGTAAGTAGATCGAATTCACCTCATTGAAACGATCATTGAACTCGTGAGTCGCAAGTCAATAATTGGGTTCAAGCAATCATATCTATAGTGTTCATAGTTGGTGCGGTTTGTCTTTTGTCTTGGCTTATGTCGATCAATGTAATCTGCCTCCATGTCCAACTTAGGGATGTTATGTTTTTCACAAAAAGAGAATGTGGTCTCCAATAGAGAATCCCAACCATCATCTCTAATCTTCTGAAAATTCTGCTTAGTCAACTTCACCTCTGTCATGGCCTCTAAGATGTCTTTATCTTTCCTTTGCAGTGATAGAGATAAAGAATGTGCATGTCCTAAAATATGCAACATTAAGTGCAAGTGGAACAAAAAATCAAAATCCTTGAGATAGTCAATCAAACCACGAGCTTGACGTTTCTTTCCATCATTTGGTCCTTCATTTGCAACATATTGAAGCACTTGAATGATTTCAGGGAACAGATTGTGTATGCTTTTGAGGGTTTTGTAATGAGAACCCCAACGTGTATCTCGGCTCTTTGAAGGGTGCGCTCTTGATTTAATCCAGTTCAGATTTAGTTGTCCAATGCCTATGGCTTTTCCAATTCTCTCCTGCTGACTTTCTCGGATCATATCCTTGCGCTTACAAGAAGCACCGCCACATTAAGCAACAAAGATATCATGTGAAAGAAATCCCTTGCATCATCATTCTTTTAGCCACCGCAACAATGACTAATCAGTGGTGATGAGCAAAGCAATGGACATAATACGCCGAGCTATTCTCTTTCATGATTAAGGCTCTTAAACCATTAAACTCACCTCTCATATTACTAGCGCCGTCATAACCTTGTCCCCTAACTTGTTTTAAGCTCAACCCATACTTAGCAAACAAACTCATAATGTTGGATTTGAGACATTGAGCTGATGTTTCTTTCACATGAGTAACAGCAATTAATCTTTCCTTTATAACCCCATCCTTGTCAACATACCGTAAAACCACTGCCATTTGTTCCTTGCCTGACACATCAGCTGATTCATCTACTAATATACAAAACACATCTCCACCAATTTCTTCAATGATAGATTTAACAATGATCTGCACAAAGAAAACATTAATTTGAGAGATGACACCTGCCATTTGTAAAAGAAAATAACAACCAAATTTATATCTTACCTCAGCGAAACAATTAGCAATATCCCTTTGAATTTCTGGAGACACCATCTTATCATTTTTAGCAGCATTACAATGAATAGCTTTTTTTACTTTCTCATTTTCCTCTGCCAAAAGTAGCAGCAACTCTCGAAAATTTCCTTATTTTGAGACCCTTCTGATTCATCATGTCCACGAAAAGCCAAACCTTGATGCAGTAAATATCGAATAGCTTTAATGGAAGTATTCAAGCGAATGAAATGGCGCTCTTTAGTGACATCATTCTGCTTGTTCAAAGCAATATCAATTGGTGACTGTGCTTGATGAATTGTCACATCTTTTCACAATTTGTGTTATGAAAGCTATCACATTTGCTACCTATATGATCTCAAGCACATCGATTTATTCCAGCTATCCCAACCATCTTTGGCAAATGCATCATTTCCACCTTGGCCCTCATTGCAATCTCTGAACAAGTAGCAATATAAACAAAAAACCTTATCTGTCTTCTCACTGTACTCTAGCCAATCATACATTGTGAACCATTCAAGTTGACAACGACGCAAAGCACCCGCAATCATCTTTTGTGGAAACTTAAAACCAGGCGGTGGTTTAAAAGGGCCTCTAATCAAATACTTTCGCCTTACATCATCTTGTAACATTTGGCCAATGTAATCTGATATTCTCCTTCTATCTGCTGGATCATAGGGAAGCTCATCCATATTAACATCTTTACGTGAGAGCTGCGAAGGACGAACAACAATATGGTTGATGTTTGATGCATTGCCATCTCTTCTAGTCCCTGCATCATTATCCTCGTTGTCACCAGCTGCTGGAGATTTCCGTTTCAGGAATCGTTCCATGGTACTTTGATTTACTCTGCCTATAAAATTAGAAAACAAAATTGAACAATATGGAATATACGATTATACGAAATGTGCAAGCACGAAGCACCTACAACTAGTTTATCAGTTCCTTACTTGTCATCTTGCACACGACGCCGTCGAATATGAGACGCCGCAGACCGCCTTTGCTGCGCTGCTGCCCCTGGGCCAATTTGGGCGGTGGGCGTCGCACGACGCCGCGGTCGTCGCGTACTCGCGTGAGCGCACAGTGCACACAGCCGCTGAGCCGCACACGAAGCGGCAGCAGCAGCAGCGATCGGGCGAAGAAAGCGGCGAGGCCGCACCGTTGCGGCGATTCGGTGCCGAGAGTGGAGACGCCGCCATTTCTGCGATGACGGCGCTGGAGCCTTGCTGGAGCCTGGAGATCCCGGAGCTAGTCAGTAGACACCGGACGCTGCCGCCGGCCACCGGATACGGGAAATGAAGCGTCGAAGAACGAATACGGGAAGTCGGGAAATGAAGCGTCCAAGCAGTCCCTGCATCCAAGCGATAGAGATTGGGCCGCCTGCTGATGCTGGATTGATGGGCTGGGCCACCGGGGTCAGTCTCATTTTTTGCTGGGGTCAACACTGGTGAAAATTTTATGTCTACAAAAGCTATTGGCAAACCGTCGGTGTCAGCTGACACCAACAGCTGCACGTAGCTTCGCCACTGTTTGGCTTAATTCGTGGAGCCGGTCCAATTCGTTTGGGCTTACCTCAACGTGGATTAGGGGAGACCGGCAAGTCTCCGAACACCACGGTAAAACATCGAGTGTCAATTGTGGTTTGTTCTCTTGTGCTCTATTTACATTCAAGCAATTTATATTCATAGAATTAAATTGATTGCTTGTCACTCTAGGATTGCAAACCTTTGACATAGGCATAGAGTGCATTTAGGCGAACCTAGTTGTACCTAGTTGCTTTAGGTAATATTTGTGCTAAACCAATTTAAGTTAAGCTTACGCATTATATACTTGATTTAGATAAATAGATATTATTTTTAATTGTAAGATAATTTTAAGACCGCCTATTCACCCCCTCTAGTCGGCATCCTCGATCCTACATAGTACCTTGTGTGGGACCGGGCCGAAGGTCGGCACCGGTGGATCCATTAGCTAGAGCTCGAGGCAAGAACTAGCAGAGAGCCAAGATTCAAATAGAGGAGGAACTGAGTAGATCGGGCCATCCTAGGGTAGAAAGGGGGAACCCGCGATTCGGTGGAGCCATGCCAACTCCGACCTCGTCGGCACTAGACTCGGCCGGAGAGCGGCGGTGAGCCTCGCCGACGCCACGCCAGCGGCCGGTGGTGTCACCTAGGGGTGGCGCCGAGCGCCCTTGCCGTGTGTGCGTAGAAGCCATGCTCGAGGCCAAGCCGGCCATGACGGACCGGCAAGGAGGTGGGCGGACTTGGAGGAGGAGGTGAGTTTGCGAAGCCGGGCGTGGAGATTGTTGGCACCGGGTGGTGGCGATGGTGCAACCGGAATTGACACCAACACTGCAGTTGCGCACGTGTGTGGCTGGAGTAGGAAGCTAGAGGAGCCGAAGAGAGGAGCCGCTTAGGGGGAATGACGGAGGGGCTCGTTAGCCAGTGGCCGGCGGCGAGCTCGGGGCTAGAGTGCCTGAGAACCACCACGAGCGCCTGCAACTCGCTAGAGAGAGTGCTAGGAGTGAGTGCTAATGGTAGTAGTAATGGAGTAATGGAGGGAGTTGTATTAGTAGTTATTAGTGATAGTAGTACTCAGTAGTAGGAGTGCTAAATAATTAGCATTAGTAGTAAAAGTAGTAGTAGTACTAGCTAGGAGTAGTGCTAGTGAGTAGTGCTAGTGCTAAATTGTAGGCCAGTGCATGTGAGTGTGCCTAGGTCAAATGCAATAGAGCCATAAGTGATTAGTAGAAAATAATTAATTAGCATATGTGGCTAATTAAGCAACTGAAATATTAGTGTAGACAAATTATTGTGGATAAATGCTAAAGCTCCATAGAACATTAGAACACCAATTTTTGGCACAACATATTGGAACTTAGGCATCCGAATTGGAAGCTGCCCGGTATTGGACAACTCGGCCTTCGGGCTAGAATCGAAGTTTTAGATGACATAATATTTAAATATTGATAACCAGGAATACGTGAGTAAAGTAATATTGATTCCAGGTTGTGAGATAGTTGTTACATTAAGTTTTGACATTGAACACTATGGTTTTTAACCACCGGGAGAGTGGGAAAGCATTTAATTTAATAGTATTGTATATGCCGATTTGCTCATAGAAACGACACCGTTCGTATGTGTGCATGTATGACTATGATGTATTGAGGTAGGTCGATGCTTGTACAGGTGACGGTTCGGTTTTGGTATCGTCTACGCATCATCCACCATGTTAATAGGCAAGTGTATGGTAGAAGAGTGAATTGCGATGAATGCTTGTTATTCGTGTTTCCACGTCATGGTCTACAGTATTTATGAGATGATGTATATGATTATGTGCTAATAATATCTTGATGAATACTGCTTATGATTAAATATGCACATTTGAAAAATATTGCATCATGCAAAATGCATACGAGTCAGGTCAATAAGAAAGTCATATGACTAATCCGGAGTGCTCTTGAATACGACTTACAAAGGTAGATGAGAAGCATGTGCATAAAGAAAGTCCTAACTAAATGGTGAACCATAGCTTCTATAAGAAGCTCCCTTCGGTGAGGCTCCTCTAGAGATGGAGGCAGAGAGGTTTCACCGACGAGTGAAAGAACTCTACTATACCGATATAAGATACATTTGGAGACGCATCATGCATTGCACTCATCTGATGGACCTACGACGGTAGGCATCCCACGACGGTGGGAAGATCAAGACCTACTTCGGTAGACACCTCCAGGCATGGAGGCAGAGGTGTTTCACCTATGGGTGAAACAACTCCACTATATCGGTATAAGATACATTTGGAGATGCATAGTATTGCATCACATCACATTTGCAGGAAAGAAACAGGAGACTGAGATGCAGATACACATATTATGATTTACTGTTCATGAATATGTGATTTACTGGACTACTGTGTTAACCTCACTATTTTATCATGTGCTTGTTGAGTCTTCGGACTCAATCTTACTTTTTTGTTATTTTTAGGTGACTGTTGAAGGCGACATGCACGAGCGGGATTAGCACAGTTATTCCACGTACAACAGTAATTCACATATTATCTTTAGTCGATATGTTTAAACTTTGATGACATGACAGGTAGTTAGTATTAAAAGTATGTCATAACAAGATTGATTTAGCCGTGTATAGAACGGGTACCTTTTTGGTAATTGGCAAATTTATACCTCTGCTGTGCTTAGTGTCAAGTGTTTATCTTTTGTTGTTTGATTGTTATTTAATCAGAGGAGTTGCTGCATAAGACCAGTGGCAAAAGTTGAAATTGGTACCATCATAGAGTAGGTGGTAGCACTTTGAGCTCGGAGGACAAGCCATGGTGTTACAAAAATATTGATATGTTATATGAGAAATGTGTGTGAGGCATGTCTGTATTGTTTCAGTTGGCATGTATTGATATAGACTTCCCCACCCGTTTACAGCCAAAGGCTCCCCATTTTTCTTTCTTTCACATGTGTTGTTTCAGTTATTCAAAGCTACATATAAGGCATGGTAAGAACTAAGCTACTTAGTTGTATGTAAAATACTAAAAACTGGTATATCAAATGAAAGGCAAGTGAAGTGTAATGATCTTTATCTGTTCACCTCTCACAACATTGATAGAATTAATTTTCTTTCAAATATGAATTCGTGATTGCATCCAAGAAAAGTATGTATAGTGTCAGCCACGGAATTCATTCTTTATACAGTTTAAACTTCATTCGCTGTAACATTTGCATCATCCATTGCAATCTTGCTTTCATGAAGAAGATATTATAATGTAGTGTTTTAATTCTTTTGTAAGCTTCATGTGATATAATATTTTATTTCGTTGCAACGCATGTAGATTCAGCTGGTAAGCTAAAAAATAGGATCTATGTTTTTTTGTCGTCACTACTGTGTGGGCTCAAATGAATAAATGAATGGAGGTGTAACAAGGTAGAATTGTCCTGCTGAAAATAAGCAATGCACGATGAGAGCAGGAGATAAACAAATTGGCATACAAAAATGTTGTTTCAAACATGACAAATTGGCATACAAAATGTTGTTTCAAACACGAAATTCGGAGCAGTAGTTTGTTAGAATTAGGGATTCAAGTCAGGCACTGAGCTGAACATTCAGAATTCAGACATGGACATAATCGATTTTAATCGCTCATCACTTGATTACAAAATTGTACATGTTAACCCATTTCTGAAAAGTTCTTCGCCGGTGCACGAATCAATCGAAGGCATACGATGATGATACGAGATTCGTGCAGGTTTTGATCGGACGGTGGAGACGGTCTCCAGAGGAGGCCAAACGGGTTCAAGGGGAGAAGAAAAAGGCACACGTCGATTTCTGTTTCCGCCTCTTCTACGATCCTTTCCGATTCGTTCCTCCATCCCCTCTCTCATTCCGGCGCAGCCGCCGCTTCCAGAAATTCCCCAATCCCCAAACCCTAAATAAATCCTCCTCTCTCGGATAAATTCCACACCCGAATCCAATCCAATCCCCGTTGCAGAGGCGCGAGGCGGTCCTCCTTTGGATGGGAAGGTGGCTGGCGCTTTCGCTTCCGTAGTGAATTGAAGGCGCTCGTGGGGGTGGGCTTAATCGCTGGAGCTGTTCCGAAGGTGAGATTTTTATCGCCGTTTCTGCGCTGTTCGATCGAACCGCCCCCAGAGGAGGTGTGATTTCTGCGATGGTTTATTTCTGGTGATTTCTTTTCCTCGGGCTTGAGAATGCTTGATTGCTTCCTTCCGTGGATTGGGATTCTTTTTTAGTGCCTTCTAGTGCTTGTTTTCTTGATGCTCGCACAACTTGATGCTGGAGTTGCCTTAAGGTGAGACTTTTAGTGGTGTTTTCTACGCTGATCGTTCTTTTAATCGAGTTCTTATATAGCTTCAGATTTCTCCGTAATTTCTTGCAAAATTTTGTACCATACATGTTGATCAGCATCCGTGTGTTGTTTAGGCTTTGCGTGGAAAGGAAGACAAGGAGGAAGGGAGCAGATTGTGACGAAGGCAAGTGCTGCAGCGATGGCTCCATCTCCTGCAGCGGCGGCTGGCCCCACTTTCGAGGACCTTGAGCGTGACCTGCAGGCAGTACTGATGGGCCAGAACCACGCTGCGTCTGCTGATGAGCTCAGCATGTTCCGCAGTGGCAGCGCTCCCCCCACTGTTCAGGGGGCTCGCACTGCAGTTGGTTCCCTCTTCTCTGCTGCACCAGCTCATGTCGACAGCCTTGGTGGTGGAAGCAGCAGCATTGGTGGTGGTGACATGCTCTCCGAGGAGGTGATACGGTCACACCCGGCGTACCTGTCATACTACTATTCCAATGAGCACCTCAATCCAAGGCTGCCACCTCCGATGGTGTCGAAGGAGGATTGGCGTGTGGCACAGCGATTTCAGGCTGTGTCCGGAGGTATTGGGGATAGAAGGAGGCCCTCAGAGGTGGGGAGTGGAACCTCGCTATTCTCGGTGCAACCGGGAGCACGTGAAGGTAGTGGAGAGGAGTTGCTGGTGAATGATAGGATGGGCAGAGGTGAAACGAATGGGCTCGAACGTCAGCAATCATCCGAGTGGCTTGGGAGAGGCACTGATGGGCTCATTGGGTTGTCGGATGTCAGTGGGCTTGGGTCCCGTCGCAAGAGCTTTGCTGATGCCTTGCAGGTTGGGAAAATCTTTCTTCGTTTGTTTTGATTTTGCTTTGATCAATATATTTAAACCTTGAGTAGAAGTAGATGCTCTATATGAATAGAAATAAATTACCATGAGGTGTCCATTGCCTGTGCAGTTATAGCTATTGGTAGATTGATCTACATGGGATGGTATGCATGATTTGTTTAATAACCTTAGGATCCACCAGAGATATGTCCATCCCTGAATTTGATCCATGAAAGAATAATTGTATTTTTGTGTTTGATACGATGTGAAACTTCTTGCACAGATACTGATAGGCCGCTACTATGATGCATCACCGTTATGTCTATTGCAGAATGTAGGTGTCTGTTTCCTTGTTTGTTCTCTCATTTGGAATGGTTTCCATGACAGGAAAAT
The DNA here is from genome assembly GCA_036346265.1 of Melocanna baccifera. Taxonomy (NCBI): domain Eukaryota; kingdom Viridiplantae; phylum Streptophyta; class Magnoliopsida; order Poales; family Poaceae; genus Melocanna; species Melocanna baccifera. The sequence continues at coordinate 1,161,001 of JAYEVJ010000436.1, forward strand.
ATTAGCCATCCTGCTGCTACTGCTGGTCATATTTCACGCTCTAATAGCCGTAATGCTTTCGATAGCCCAAATCCAATTAGATCCACTGGTTCATCGAAAGCACAACTGCAGAGTAGACCGGAATCCATGACTGGCTTGCGATCTGGATCCGCTTCACCCAATCTTGTGAGGGTCCAAAGTTTAGGTTCTTCAATCTCTCATTCATTTGCTTCTGCAGTAGGCTCCTCTATCTCAAGAAGCACCACCCCTGACCCCCAGTTGATTCGGAGGACTCCAAGCCCTTGCCTTCCTCCTGTTGGAGTTAGGATGGGAAGTACTGATAAAAAGGTTGAAGGTGCATCTGTTGCTTCACATAATCATGATGGTGCTGACATTTCACCAGCTCTATCTGCTATGTCCAACTTAAGCCTTTCTGGGAACAAGATGGCCGATTTAGAAACTGAAGTACAAAATCATGTTTACCAGAACTTTGGTGATCAAACAGATGTGCTCTTTAATGTTCCAAAGGATCATAGACAATTTTCTCAGGAAAAGTTTGCTCAAAATGAAGAATCGATAAATGCCATGGAATATGCAGTTTTTCCAAATGGTAGCAATAACTTCAACAATTCAAGTATGAGCAAGCTGACAGCTGACAGCAAGAGCAAGTTTCCTACACAGTCACTGCATGGCAATGCCTACAAGAAAGGATCTTTGCTGAGCCCGACTGGATCTGTCTCTCTCTACCAGAACCTGAATGGTGATAGCTCCACCATTGATGTATCTGGACGGCACACAAAGACTCATGCAGGCGGTTTTGGTTCATCCATGCTAAACAATCAACTCAATGCTGGTCTCTCTCTCTCTCTCTCTCTCTCTCTCTCTGCCTGCTACTCTCTTGTCTTCTGACCTGTGTTTTCCTGTCCAGATGGTGAATATGTCAACCTTCTTTTGAATCAAGGGGGATCCGGTTTTCAAGGCCAACCAATGGAAACAATGTATGCACCATACTTGCAGACAAACTCTGACTCTCCCCTTGGTGCAGCTGCAAGCATGAGTCCTTTCCAAGGAAGTAACTTTTCTGGTTCAGGGCACCTGGATAGTCATCAATACCAAAAAGCTTATCTTGGATCGTTACTTGCTCAGCAGAAGCTACAGTATGGGATGCCATACCTGGGCAAGTCTTGTGGTCTTAGCCCAAATCTTTATGGCAGTGACCCAGCATTTGGCACGGGAATGACATATTTGTCAAGTCCAACATCTAGCCCTTTTATCTCATCTCCTCAGGGCCATGTCAGGCAAGGAGATAGGCTAACTCCTATTCCATCCATGGCGAGGAGCACTACTGGAGGATCTATGGTATCATGGAATTCAGAGAATGGTCTAATGGATAATGGTTATGGTTCTTCTCTGCTAGAGGAATTCAAGACCAACAAAACCAGATCTTTTGAGCTGTTAGATATTGTAGGTCATGTGGTCGAGTTCAGGTAATACTCCTTGGTTTTTCGACAGAGTAAAATTGCTGTATTCAGATGTGATGCTAATATGGTTATCTGTTATCTCCACAGCTCGGATCAGTACGGAAGTCGCTTTATACAGCAGAAACTAGAAACAGCTTCTACTGAAGAGAAGAACACCATCTTTCCAGAGATCCTTCCCCAAGCACGAATTTTGATGACTGATGTATTTGGAAATTATGTTATACAGAAGGTGCTCAACCTTCTTACACATCAGTATTTGACAAATTTGATGTTTTTATAATGATTTGTGAATTTATGTTATCATTTAAGACTTACTAGTTCTCAAATTACTTGAGCTTGGCAGTTCTGTGAATACGGGACTGAAACACAAAAAAAGCAACTAGCAAGCCTACTCAAGGGTTATGTGTTGCAGCTGAGTCTTCAAATGTATGGTTGCCGGGTGATTCAGAAGGTATGTGTACTGTTACAGGCCCAGTGTTTCCTCCAAATTAGTTTAAAGACCAGTTGTTACCAATAACTAGTCTCTCTGGAGGATTATGAGCATATGATTCTGCTGTAGGCTTTAGAAGTGGTTGATGTGGAACAACAAACGCAAATGGCTTTGGAGCTTGATGGATCTATCATGAAATGTGTTCGTGATCAGAATGGAAACCATGTAATCCAAAAGTGCATAGAATGCATTCCTCAAGAAAGGATACAGTTTATTATTTCTGCTTTTTATGGACATGTGGTTGAACTTTCCACCCATCCATATGGCTGTCGTGTTATTCAGGTGCTGTATCAACCTATATCTGGTTCTAATGGCAGTATTCCTTTTATAATTTGCTAAATGTGCCTAACTGTAATTGGATACCACCAGAGAGTTTTGGAGCATTGTGATGATGAAAGCACTCAAAATGCCATGATGGAAGAGATCATGCAATCTGTGGTTCCTTTGACAACAGACCAGTATGGCAATTATGTTATCCAGGTAACTGCATATCCATTTGCCTGCTAATTTTCGGTTTTACTTAGTTGAAACTTCAATTTCACCTATACCTATTAAAGCAGTGGGAGGGATGTCCTGTGTTGGACTTGTCTTCTACCAAGCTGGCAGCTACCCTCCATTTGCATGTGCCTTCTCTTGTGCCTATTTATCTCATTGGAATTAGTTTTGATTTTTCACCTATACCTATTATTCTGTTACTGTTTTGTTCATACTTTAGTTCACCACCAAGTTTTTTGGTTTGGCGTTGGTGTGATCTTTGTTTTATCATGCCCATATATGATATTAGCTTTGTACAGTGTTTTTCTGTTCTCTACTTGTCTCTCATATTGTGATATGATGTGCTGTATGGACTTGCCATTAGCTTCCACTTAAGTTTTTGTATCCCATTTATGCAAAGAGCTTTCTGTTTCTTATTTTGTAGCATGTCTTGCAACATGGGAAACAAGAACGTTCTGCTATAATTAAGCAACTCGCTGGACAGATCGTGAAGATGAGCCAACAGAAATTTGCTTCCAATGTTGTTGAGAAGTGTCTTTCTTATGGTACTCCTGAGGAACGCCAGATCCTAATTAATGAAATGCTTGGCACAACTGATGAGAATGAGCCGTTACAGGTGTGTTTTCAACCAGCTATCTAAGGATCCTAGTTATTTATTGCAGAACATGTTCTGTTAATAGGAAAGGAAAATAGTATTTATTAAACACATGAATGTTGATGTGATACGGCTGCTGAATTTTGGAAACATGTTATTGGCACAATATATTGCTTATTTAGTGTATATATGAGGAACTCACGGTTTGTTTGACACGATATATGTGTATGGTGAAACGGTTTTTCATTACTGTATCCACTGTTTCAATATGCAAAGTGTGGATACCATAGGTCAGTTACTGTAAGGTTGAATTTCAGGCATTCTCACATTCTTCTAATGTGAATTTTTGTTCTCCAGGCAATGATGAAAGACCAGTTTGCTAACTACGTAGTGCAGAAGGTTTTGGAGACTTGTGATGACCAGAGCCGTGAATTGATTCTTTCGCGTATTAAGGTCCACTTGAATGCACTAAAGAGATACACCTATGGGAAACATATTGTCGCCCGGGTTGAGAAGCTTATTGCTGCAGGAGGTAAATTCCACGCCTTTGGTGATGCTGATAACAATTCATCATTTTTTTATATGTTTCCTGGTTACTGATGTGTTTGCCTCTTGCTTCAATCTTTATTATATTTCAGAAAGGCGTCTCGGGGTCTCGTCGTCATCATCCTGAGATTGCAACGGTTTGTTTGACAGAATAACACCTGTACAGACAGATAGCGAGGCTAGCCTTACCAGTAGTCTTGTTCGGTACAATCGGAGAAGCTAAGCTTGCAAAGCCTTTGATGTAAATAAAGGAGGGCCTCTGGAAATAAAAGGAGATTTTGCTTGTTCTTAAGGAAAGAAGTTGTATATTTCTACGGTTTTTCCCTCTTCAAGTAAGACCAAAGAAAGGCAAAGTATGGAAGCAATTAGCGGAATGATTTAGGATAGATGATGGGAAGCAAGGACACCTGTATATCCTTTTGCCTTGGGTTTCATCATTGTATAAGGTTCATAAGGTCTCTGTAGAGGTTCTTTTTTTACTGACATTTTGCAGAAATCAAATGCATGTTTCTGTTTATCAAATGCCTGCATGCATGCATATATAAAAATATCAACCTTTTCTTTATTTTTCATGTGTTAACACTCGATCATTTCACCCCTTCTCTCTTGCAAATTAGACACTGTTAATGGTAGTGAATGGAATCAAAGCTAACGCTACGTGTCCTACTATGAATAGGGTCCGACTCCAACCTCATGCATAGGATCTAGATCGTGTGTCCTATAGGATTATTTTCTTATTATGGGCTGCTTGGATTGATGACAAATTTGCCCCCACCAAGGTGGCGCTCAGCGTTGGCTTCTGCCAGTGTCAATGGTGAGCGTGGGCTTTTTATTTACTGTTTAACTAGTCATATGCCCGTACATTGCAACGGAATTCATTGAATGTATAAAGAATAATGATATTAAAGAGAGTTACTCTAATCAATTAGGAAGTGAAGAGTGGTGAGAAGTTAAAAGAATAGGACGGTTGGAGAAGAACGGACGACCACTAACTCATTCTTTTATAGTAGTAATGATATTAATAGATAAATAGAATTAAAAAGAGTTGATCAAACCAAAATTGATACCATTGATTTCAACTACATGAGTTCTAAAGGTTGTAATGGAGATGTTAGAACCATATTATTTGAAAGTGCCAATTCGATTCTCTTTCCACCACACATGACATCTTAAATAGCATACCCTATAATTTCATAATCTTACACCATGCATTGGAGGAGCCCAAAAGCAATTCATACAATTCTCTTGATCTAAATTCAAATAAGAAAATTTCGAAAACAACTGAAATAAAAAAGGATAAGTAATAAAAATAAGAATACAAAATAACATCAGAAACAAACCAAAATAGCCGTAAGATAGTAACAAATTGCAAGATCAACATCGCCCTTCTCCTGCATGGAAAAATAGAATGCATCAATCACACAATTTGACAATATGGTTTTCAAGAAAAAATATTTACTCATTTGGCAATAGATTGTTGTTCCCCAATTTTTGCCACTACACCAGAACCTAAAGATGAATAGGCCGTCTCCATTCACAAATCTAAATGGCCAAACAACCTTAATAGCTTAATAACCTACACGCATTTATCAAATTCCGATGACAGTTTCTCTTGTATGATTTAGGCAAATAACCAATACAGATCGAAACTCACCACCATATTACTAACTCAACTGCTCACCATCTATGGAACCGAAAGATATGACATCATTTTCCATAATAGTTATGATGATGACGCATAACCAACATCAAGATTGAGATTGACTGAAACAAAAGAGGTGTACCATTTCTAATCTAGAATAAACCACCAGAAACTGAGATATCCTCTTCTAGAACCTTCATTTAATCTAACAATTTCTTGAGTCTGCATGGAAAAACTTTTTGAGGATCTTGGGCAATACGACATCTATAAAGTGCTCACAAGTCACAAAGAATGTGCTCAGAAAAAACAAAATGAGGTTTTGGCCTGACATTATTTTCCAGCAGCTTTTTCCAATTGAAGTTAATATCCCCGTTAATCTCCCACCCGAAATTCTTTGAATCCTGCATTTGTAATAAAACTGTAATTAAAATACACCAAACCAGCATATTCCTTAGAAGGATGGCTTTTATGAAGGCACAGACAAGCTTTGAAATGAATAGGTTATCTGAATTCAAGTACATAAATAAACTGATGGATTATGGATCAAAAGTTGTATAGCAGAATTCTGATGAATTGAGGAAGGAACGCTATCTAGCGAGTCAAATTTCATTCACAGAGCGTAAACAATGATGTTTCCAACCCATTTTTCGGTATCGGCTTGATTGGGTTGCATAGGGCGATAAGACCACTTGCCTCAAATTCTCCCGGAAAAGATGCACCATACACAAGTATCTTTTAGGACGCAACCACGAATGACACACCTAGTACAACAATGAGCTCATAGATTTAGAATGTAACAACATCCCCAAGCATGAATAGCTAGACGTTCAAGTATTCAACACCAGAAATGCACAAAATTAACAGGAGATTCTTACGCCCGCCGTGCCCTCCTTGCCAATCCAAGCTAATGGGGTGGAATGGGAGCTATAAATCGCAACTGCACCACATCTCACAACCAATCAAATTGCACGCAAACAAACCCAATATACTCATACGGCAAACACGATTGCTTATATACGCGTGGTAGGACCAAAAAGAAAAAGAAAGAGGAAAAAGCTACCTTAGCTCCGAAAGATGCGGAGGTGCGAGAGCATAACGCCGTTGCTCCCGTGCCGATCACGAAGAGATCATAGTCGTAGTTCTCGCCGTCGGCGACAGCCATCTCCTCGATCCTTGAGCATCTTCCTCGCCATGGATTTGAACGCTACAAAACCCTAAGGCACAACAAGAGTCTCCCGAGAACTTTCGATCCAAAGTTGCAAATCAACACCACCGCAATAATAGCAAGCACCACAGTCGCGCGCTGCGAAGGCGAAGGCGCGCGCAGTCGGCGACGAGTCCAGCAGAAGTCGACGCGTAAGGCCCGGTGCGGTCGGCCGGAGGAGGACTTGCCAGTCGCGGGGTCGAAGACGAAGACGGGAGGAGGGAGGAGGCGGCGCGGCGCGCGCGGGGGGGGAGGAGGAGATGCGGCGGAGCGGGTGGGGAGGAGGCGAGGCGGTGGCGCGGGTGGGGAGGAGGAGGAGGCGGCGGCGACGCGGGGGGGGGAGGGTCGGCGCGGAGGGAGAGGCGGCACGCGGGGTGGGGGGAGGAGCCCGCGGCGCGGGGGGAGAGGCGGATCTGCGGAGGCGAGGGGAGAGCGAGGGGAGGCGGCGGCGCCGGGGAGGCGGCCGTGCGAGGCAGGGGAGAGGAGGACGGGGAGCCAGGGGAGGTGGCGGGGTGGGGAGAGGGGAGGTGGCGTCCGTGTCCGTGGGAGGGTGGGGAGAGGAAGGACGGGGAGCGAGGGGCGCGCGCGCGGCGGGAGGGTGCGGCCGTGCGGAGGCAGGGGAGAGGAAGGACGGGGAGGAGCGAGGAGGCGGCGGGGGGTGGGGGGCGCTGTGTGGAAGAGCGAGGAGGCGGGGAGAGCAAGGGGGAGCGGATCGGGCGGCGGGGAGAGCGGATCGGGGCAGGGGAGAGCGAGGAGCGGATCGGGCGACAGTGCGGAGGGGAGGAGAGGGTGGGGAGAACGGTTCAGATTCTATCTCATAATCAGATCGAATGGCTAAAGAAAAATGAGGAAGGACTCATCAACCACCAACTCCTTCTTTTAAAGTAGTAAAGATTATTTTTTGTTTTATTTATTTTTGATTTGTGTGTGTGTTTTTTCTTATATTCATTTACATTGTTCGTTATAGACTAACATATTTTTTATTTTTAAATTTTTTAAATTTAATTATGTCAAATAAGCTAACTCAACTACAGAAAAATCAGCCAATTACAAAAAAAAAGTCATAAACTATCGTCATTCTGAACGCTACCTAAGTTTTACTAAATTGGCTACTAATGTTTTAGCTAAAGATTGACAACAAAATGAATTGGAGAGCCAATGGAAAAGGGATCTCGCCAAAGTTTGGTAGAAAACCAAATGCTTGCTAAATTCGGTCAACAATATCAAATTTTTGGTAAGACAAACATTGACAATCATTGGAAGCAAACCAAACAGTCTCTATATGCGTACTTAAGAAAGGCAGCAAGCTTGCTAGACAACCGGAAGGACAGAATTAACACGATAGTTAGTTAGCATATAATCCTCTAGTAATTGAATCCACAAACATCTCTAGCACCAGTATAGTAGCCATTATCTAATGAGCCCAAAACATCTTTGTGAAAACGCTGGCAGTTCATGCCCGCGAAGATGTACAACCAAAATTTGTCAGAATGCACTTTTCTCTTCTACTTCGTATTATTCAGTTTCATACAAGGACATTCTTGGATGACACAACTGCTAAGCTCAACGAGCTTAACAGTCGGAATACAATTCCCAAGGATATACTACTATGAATGCCTGCATTAGACATGCACCAGGTCCTCAGCCATACAGCAACCAGTTGAAAACACCACCGTCGATGAACAACTCACGGTATCACCGGACGGGGTCGCTGGCGTTACGCGCACGGCATTTCTGTGGCAGCTACTTCCTTGGACATCTTGAGGAAGAAGTCCAGGTTGTGGCGGTACCTGCCCTCCATGGCATCATCACCATCAGCTTCTCCAAGGATGTTTTCCAGGGCTGGTGAGTTCTTGGTGCTGGTCGCAGCTTGCTCGTCGTCGGACCAGTTACCGTTGTCCATCACGTCCTGCATGGCTAGATCGTCATATTCCTCGTCGGACTTGGTCGAGTGCTCATCGACAGAGCCAGCTTCTAACTGCAGGCATTTCATTGATACAAAAACATTTAGCATCTTCTAGTGCTGGGATTACTGGCTTACTGCTGCACATGCTTTAAAATGAAGCACATCAACTATCAATTGCAGTCCCTACTGATATTTTTCAGACACAGGACACAGTATACTTGCTATAGTTTCAGGAAACAACTGCATTCAAGGTGTTTGTTACCACAACTAGAAAGAAATCCCATTAGCAAAATTGCTGAACAACATAGAGAACTTTTTCACTACCTCGTGAACGTCTCTTTCTTCATCAGTGAGATCTTCATCAGTTTCAGCATCAGGAGGATCATCAGCTTCTTCTTCACTACCACAGACTGAATAATCCTCCATAAGCTGAAAAGGCCAGAGCGTTTGTTAGATTGGAATGTATATCATCAGCAATCTACTAAACAAAACATGAGCTCGTTATTAATCATATTAATTATTACAAAAAAAATCATATGGATACACACCTCTTTGGAAGGGCAATCCGACATCTTTGGTGAACTGCAGCATGAGGAAAAGTATCTACCGCCTGTCTCCATGCCATCAGCCCTCAAGTCGTCTACACTTCCAGTATGGCTTGTGCCACCTGTATCATTCAGCCACGCGCTGATCCCAAAAGAACCAAACTGGAGATTGACTGGCTCAGCCTTCCCAGTATGTAATGGATCAAACAAAGGATTTCCAACTGATTTCTCACTGCTTGTACAACCACTGAGATTCCCGACGCCATAACTTGTACCCACATGCCAAGCCTTGGTGACTGAACCATCAGTGTTAAGGAGAGCCATCAGATTCCTCGAAGACCCCTTCCTTAGAATCAACTGAAACATGCCCTTGGAACCCAGGGAGTTAGCTGCACGCTGGTTTCTGTATTCCTCATCCACTACAGTAACAGTCTTTGTGTTGAGGTCATACAGCTGCTCCCCAGCTTCTCGTCGGCGAAGACAGCTGAAAACCGTGGCATGTATGGCTGCCACACTCTGGTCAACATTGGTGTTGTTAATCTTGGGCACCAGATGCTTGTCAGCACGGTTGCAAAGGTATTCCTGGATAGCTCTGATATTCCGGATGTATTTGATATATCTGTTCTTTGCTGGGTCTAGTGTCATGTACTTTGCACGTACAGCGAATCGTTCCATGTGTTTCTCCTCATTTGCAATGTGCACCATGAATGGTATTATCGAAGGATGTTTCTTCATTAGCCCCATCTATTAGATATTGAAAATAAAAGAGCTCAATCAGTTCTTTGGAGGGTAACAAAATATAAGTAAACAATATTGTCTCTTGGCTAGTACGCACCACAAAGTTGAGGCTTAAATGAACTCCTTCAACAATTACAGATTCTTTCTGCTCTTCCCAGGATGTAATTAATCTGTCCAGGCTGTCGATGACCATCTCACTTTGTGCCTTGAACCCTTCTATTGCCATTTGCTTTTTGCCAATCAACTCAGTTCTAGGAGGTAATTCTGAGGATCCATGATGAGATTTATCATCTGAAGTGTCATCTTTGCCTTCATTGGTATTAGAATGAGAAAAAACGGCGAGCTTCTTTGCCTTGCGTTTTGCCTTTGCTTGAGCAACTGCAACAGGGTCTAAGTATTCACCTGCATGATAGGTTGAGGCATAGAGGAGAGGATTTTGCTTTTCATCTGCAAAGCTTCTCATCATGTGGCGTATGGAATCAGTAGAAACTACTGTCGTGATACCCAATCTACTACCCTGGGAAAAACAAACAGATCATATTAAGCATTCAGCAAGAGTCAGCATCATTCATTTCTTTGATTTATAAGACAATCTTCTGAAAGCAATGAAGAGGCAATGGAAATGGAAAGGAATTTAGGTGCTCTAAAGTGGGTTTGTTTTACAGATACTTGTTATGAAATTCTTTTAAACAGACTACTATATTACTGATATAGTAGCAATCACCCATCCTGAAATGGACGACTCTTAGGTAAACATACCAACAAAGATGATAGAGTGGACTTGCCGCATCCGCTTGTCCCACATAAGAGTACTGTCACTGATTCCTTTCTCTCCTTAATTCTGATCAGAACAATTGGAAAAGGCACAATTGCACAAAAGAACTGTTATTCAATACATTCAGGTAGCTTTTCCTGTGGCTGTGATGAAATGATGATGGGTAATAAATGCATCTTTTTTTTGGAGGTTAATACATACATTGTGTTCACAAGAATAATTCGATTTATTTTTTTGCTAGGGAATAATTTGACTTTAATAAAGCATGTTAAGCATGCACGTCTGTGCTAACTCCTAAGTCTGTTCTGTGGAGATAAGAGACGAGGAAAGGATGCAAATTAAATAGATCAAGAAATATATTGGCTTATTGCTTGTAATTCATATGAATTCACAGAGGTCGAGACAGGGAAAAGCATTTTACCTGCAAGCAAGAAGCAAATCAGCCGTCTGGTTTGGTCCCACATATTTGTACGAAGAGAGGGCATCACATACAACACTTAGGAACCTCTCCCTTGGAATAACAATGGTTGTCTGGGTCTTGTACAATTCAAAGGGAATGCTGCTACTACTTGCGTCCAGAATTTCTGGGTTCAAAATCTGAGCATCTTCCCCAATGCCAAGGGTAGGGGCATTTTCTTCTTTAACAACCCTATCTGACTTTGATACGTCCAAGAATTCACTCCTCATCACATTGAACACTCTCTTGCTAATCTGATGATGCCAACAAGGAATGAAAAAAGAACTTTCTTATCTTCACAAGTCAAAGAAAGAAACAACACTTACGTACTCTACAGAACAGTAGGCTTCAACAATTAATGTTGTTTCTCAGCTAGTCTAAAAAATGGACTATAAGAAAAACAAAAAAGATGTCAAACAGCCATGACCAAGTAAAAGAAAGCATTTCAAGTGGGAAGTGGGAACCCAATGGCAACTCAAGTCAATTACTAGATACTATCTAGAACTGTAGCACATCAGACCACAGTCCCAAAGCAAAAAGATCATGCAAGGCAAAGCAAATAGGTCTACATCAAATAACACGGTTTTGTCTTTATCAAATAGAACATAATAATCCGAAGAAAGGAATTACAAAGAGGCAACAGGTGCATGGCAGTATATCTATGATAATGACACGCAAGCAAAGCATCGCCAAAAAACAAATTCAATTTGCAACAGGAACAAGAACTTGGAAAGGTATGGCGTGTTTTGGACACCCAGAATACGCCGAATCGGATCCAATTGAAGCGTTGGGACCTCAGCGAAAAGATCATGAAAAGGATATGAGAGTTTTTGGTCTAATCCACAGCAGTGAAAAGAACTGAGGGGGTTTGGATTAAGCCGGGAACAAATATGCAGATAAACCACTAAAAGTTGTCTGTCACATTGTCATGTCAAAATCATCCATGGTAAACCACAGTTCCGCCAAATACCATACTAGACACGTAATTCGATCATTTGAACCAAGAACAAGCAATTCAAGCACCAACCCCACAGCAAGGAGCAATCTTTTCATGTAAGGATCTATCGCGTCAAAAACAAAAGGGAACTAGGCAGTTTCATCCTCAGTTTAATCACAGCGGAAGCATAACGCGAGCCTATCAGATCGGATGCAAACACCAAATCAAAGGCGCCACCTTTCCTCATAATACACGATTAGCACAAGAAGCAAAGATGTAGAAACACAGGTTTCCACCTCGCCCTCCAATGTTCGGATCAAGATCACACACCACAAGAAAGAGAGAAACAGACTGGCGAAGAAACGGGAGGGGAGGGACCTTGAAGGCATGGCGAGCCTTGCAGCCCATGAGTTGGATGGTGCTCTGCAGCACGGGGCGCGTGTACCGGAACGCCCGCCGGCCGCCGCCATCGGCGACGGCAATGTAGAGAAGCTTGGGCGGCGGCGGCGGCGCCTCCGCCATGTCCCCCACCTGCAACCGAGAGAGCAGCAGGTAAATCAAGAAACTGTGGCCGCACGGAGCCGGATCAAAGTAGCAAGCGGCGTCAATCGGGAGACCTCAAGGGGCTGAGGAGGAGGAGGAGGAGGAGGAGGGGTTTTGAGGCGCATTTCGGCGGCATGGGCATGGCGAGGCCGGGGCGGCAGCAGGCGTCACGACGTCCACGCAGCGCGCGCCCATGGCGTCCACATGGCCGCGCGCAACTTGTTTGCTTCTCCACTCTGCGTCGCCTTCCTTCCCTTGTCTCTCCTCTCCCCACCACTCTCTCTACTCCTATTTTCTTCCGCTGTTGTTGGCAGTTGCTTAACTTGTCAATGCCTGTATTTGTTCTCGGCAGACACCTAAAAGCTTCTCCAAAGTCAATCTAGGAAATGCTTCGTTGTTCTTGTTCCCATGTGAGAGCAGAGCACAAAGTAAAACTTTGGATGAGTCGGTTGTAGCTGCACTACGTGGCGAGCAGTCTTGTTTAATCCAGCGATAGGGACGAGAGACAAATCTTTCGGTAGTTATTTATTAATTGTCGGTGGTAGTAGTAGTAGTTAGCATGGCACTACATGCTCAAGACTTTGAGTCCCATGTGCAAGTGATGGAAAATCTTTGAGAATTGAGTTCATTAGTACAACATAAGATTGAGATATTTCATGGGTTTTTTCTCTCTTTCGCCACTAACAAACTATTAATTCTATCGTGGCGTTCAAACCGATTTTGAAAAGGCTAAGGAGGCGTTTAGAATGATGATGACTTATAGTTTTTTACTGTAGCTGGTTTATTTTTTTTACTGTAGTTGAGTTGATTTATTTGACATAATTAAATTTAAAATATTAAAAATAATAAAAATATGTTAGCTTATCACAGATAATACAGAAAAAAACCAAAAAAAAAGAGCAAAAAAATTGAAACAATAAAAAAGGGGCTAACGCTAGCTTCTAAAGCCGGCTTATAAGGCAACGTGAGCACGGTATAAGTCTATGTATGGCCAGTATGAACCATTCCATACGTTAGTATCTGCCCTAGTTTTTGTTACCGACGGATCGCTATAAAATTCTTAATAAATAGTACTACGTCTCCCTCCTTTATTCCTTACCATCTTGGCGACATTTGGTATCAACGAGCAATTAGATGCTAAATAAACTATTATTACTACTAGTATTCTGTAATCTTGGAGCCGCGTGACAAGATATGTTCAGATTCGAGAAAAAAACAATAGACGGTGGCTTAAGATATCGCAAGCAAAAGGAAGCCATTTAAGCCACTGCTACATCCGTTCTTTCATAAATGATGATGCTTCGAGGAGAGAATCTTTGAAAATTGACCATAATCATCTGTATAAGTATTTGGATCGGCCATACGAACGCTAGCTGTGTTGCTATATTTACTGTAGAAAAAAATACCTCTAAAGATTTCCGTAGGATATCGGTATATATTAAAAATACATAGTATTTTTACGTATACATATAAGGATGAACATGTAGTAAACCTCTATACATCTCTCTCATTCTCACCCTTCCTCACCTTTCTCTTCCACCGGCGACGATAGATACGGCAGTAGTGACACCGTCGACTGAGGAGGAGGCGACGTGGCTGGCCATGCTACTAGCAGCTGGAGCCCAACTAGAAGACATGCCTAGGGAGTGAGGCTTCCCTGTTCCTATTTCCGTGTCCCCCTTCGTGTTCTCTTGATCTGGACCGCTCGTTGATCGCAACGAGCGGTCCAGATGGAGGGAACACGGAAGGAGACATGGAAACAGGAACAGGGAAGCTATTTTCATGCCTAGAAACATGGCAACGCAAAAGTCTCGAGACACGGCTAATACATAGTCTCTCTCTCTACTTAGCTTTTGGATTTCTCCCCCTGGTTTTCTCCTATTTTCTTCCGCTGTTGTTGCTAGTTGCTTAATTTGTCAATGCCTGTATTTGTTCTCGGCAGACACCTGGCATTGTGTGAAACATAAAAGCTGCTTTGTTCTCCAAAGTCAATCTAGGAAATGCTTCGTTGTTCTTGTTCCCATGTGAGAGCAGAGCACAAAGTAAAACTTTGGATGAGGCAGTCGTAGCTGCACTACGTGGCGAGCAGTCTTGTTTAATCCAGCGATAGGGGAGAGACAAATCTTTCGGTTGTTATTTATTAATTGTCGCTAGTAGTAGTAGTTAGCATGGCAGTCGGGACGTACGAAATAATGTTGATTTATGATTTTTTTTATTGTAGTTAACTTATTTTTTACTGTAATTAAGTTGATTTATTTAAGATAATTAAATTTTTAAAAAATAAAAATAGAAAAAACATGTTAGCTTATCACGGACAATGCAAAGAAATGCAAAAAAAGAAAAGGCAAAAAGTCTAAAAAATCTAAAAAAATCAGAAAAAAAATAAAATTACTGAATAGTGAAAAAACAGAAACCAGAAACAAAAGTTGATTTTAAACCAAAATGAGCGGGGTGCATGCTCAAGATTTGAGTCCCATGTGCAATTGATGGATAATCTTTGAGAATTGAGTTCATTAGTACAACAAGATTGAGATGTTTCATGAGTTTTCTCTCTTTCGTCTCTAACAAACAATTAATTCTATCGTGGCGTTCAAACCGGTTTTGAAAAGGCTGGGGGCGTTTAGAATGACGATAACTTATGGTTTTTTTACTGTAACTGACTGTAGTTGAGTTGACTTATTTGACATAATTAAATTTAAAAAATTAAAAATAGAAAAAAAAATTATATTAACTTATCACGAACAATATAAAAGAATACAGGGAAAAAACCAAAAAAATAAAAAAACAAAAAACAAAAATTAAAACAATAAAAAAAACTAATGCTAGCTTCTAAAGCCGACTTATAAGGCAACATGAGCGCGGTATAATATAAGTCTATGTATGGCCAGTATGAACCATTCCATGTTAGTATCTACCCTAGTTTCCTAGTTTGTTTTTTACCGACGGATCGCTATAAAATTCTTAATAAATAGTGCTACGTCTCCCTGCTTTATTCCTTACCATCTTGGCGACACTTGGTATCGAATAGCGTTCCCTAGCAAAACAGTAGAGCACTAGTCCTTCTATAAAGCAAAAAAAGGAAAATAAAACTCTGCTTCTGCTTCCTCCTTGCCGCCTCTCACTCTTGTCTCTTTTTTTTCCTCTCTACTTTTCCACTGAGTAATCGGATCAACGAGCAATTGGATGCTAAATAAACTATTATTACTGCTGCTGCTAGTATTCTGTAATTTTGGAGCCGCGTGACAAGATATATTCAGATTCGAGAAAAAACAATAGACGGTGGCTTAAGATCACGCGAAGGGATTATTAAATTAGTTAATCTTATCGCAAGCAAAAGGAAGCCATTTAAGCCACTGCTACATCCGTTCTTTCATAAATGATGATGCTTCGAGGAGAGAATCTTTGAAAATTGACCATAATCATCTGCATAAGTATTTGGATCGGCCATACGAACGGTAGCTGTGTTGCTACATTTACAGTAGAAAAAAATTATCTCTAAAGATTTATGTAGGATATCGGTATGTATTAAAAATACATAGTATTTTTACGTATACACACAGGGATGAACCATACAGTAAACCTCTATACATCTCTCTCATTCTCACCCTTCCTCACCTTTCTCTCCCACCGGCGACGATAGATACGGCAGTAGTGACACCGTCGACTAAGGGGGAGGCGACGTGGCCGGTCGTGCTACTAGCAGCTGAAGCCCAACTAGAAGACACGCCTAGGAGCATGGCAACGCAAAAGTCTCGAGACACGGCTAAGCTTGTTGGGGACCATGAGAGCTTGCATGTGACTAGGGTGGGCTCACTGGTATAGGAGCGATTGCCGCTCCAAGACAATGAACCAGGCTCGCTTAGCCAAATCTAACAAGGAGACCACCAGATATGGGGACCAACTGTCATGACGGGGCTACATCCCGCAACCACCATGTAGCTAGTTGTCTTGCCACCTCCTCCTCGATTGACGGTGTCGTTGTTGCCAAGCCTCACACTGCCACCTCTACCGTCGACGGTGGGAGAGGGAGAGAGAGAGAGAGAGGAGAAAGAGACGTATAGAGGGAGTGGTGTACTACGGAGCCATCAATATGTGTATATACTCAAAAAAAATACCATGTGTTGGATAGCTTAGATGGTGTATATGGTGTTTTTTTAAAAAATATTTTGGCCTAAAACATAAGGTTTTTTGAAAACTTGTAAAACATAGGGTTTTATGTTGCCTTTACTATAGAATTTTTTGAAATTTAGTAAAAGCAAAAGTAGAGAAGAGCAAGAGCAAGGATGCGCTTTTGCGATCGATTGCAATCATGGAAATAAGCGGCCTTTTCCTGCCTTTTTTTGTGCCGAATAAATAAGCTGATGGTTGCTCCTCCAAGTCCAAAGCCAGAGCATAAATACAAGAAGAAAGGAAATTAATTAAGGGGACGCACACTGATTAGTTAATGTGAGCATATATAGATAGCCATGCGACGGTGCCGGGTGTTGACCGACCGACTGAACATTTCCTGCCGTGCGGATTCAGGCCTCGTACGAACGCATCCATCAATGCCATGCTTTCGTCCGAATTATATGTACTTTATAATTTTTAGTATTTTATGAGAGAGTATAGTATAAAAAATTTATATGTAGTTTTGACTGATATAAATGAAGTTGTTATAGTATGTGCTACAATCAATTTGTAGACTCCATCTTTAAAAAATACTTCGTTTAAAAACTAGTTATGATAGAACAGTTAAAAACAGTTCTTTAGATGAAAAAAAAAAGAGACCGTTAACTTTGGTAGCCTTTGCTTCATTGCATTGATGCAGGCAAGGGATCTCTGTGGGATGCTCCAAAGAAGAAAAAGGAAAATGAGATGCTTGGGAAATGTACCATGGGCCTCCAACTGTGCCGTGCGTGTATGGACATTTTGGGCCTCGTGAGCCCTACTCCTTCGCAAGCCACACTTGACGATTTTCTCCCCTTGTCCCGTTGTATATGTCCATGGCCTCTCGTTCCAATATATTTTCGCTGCATTTATCTATGGTCTCGGTAATATTCGATTCTATATACTTTTGCTTTATTTATCCATGGCCCCAGTAATATTCATTTCAATATACTTATCCATCGAGAGAATCTAGAGGGCAGATATTGTAATTTTTCTCTCTATACCAACTTAAATTCTTTGAAAGATATTAAGTGGTTATGGTATATTATATAATAAGAATATATATATCATCATTTCTCATTAATTATTTCATAGATTTAATTCTTCTTTGGTCTGTGCGTACGATGGACCGTGGACAAATATAGCGAAAGGGAGAGTACTTTTCTAATGCTACTCCGTATCACAACAAATCGGGCACTTAACTCAGTTCTAACCCCAATTATTATCATGATTATTACCGTATCATTCTTCCCGAATGAATAATTGTAGCCTCATTCCGGCAAAATTTGTAAATACAAACAGTAATACAACGCACATAGGGCCTGCAACTCTAACTATATACGGGACAAATTTCATGCTTATTCATTCCATGTATCTATAGTATCTAACGACGATCATCAGACCAATATCAGGATATGTGGATGGTGATGAACCCTCCCAGGGGAGCGCCTCCGGATCATCTTAATGAAGAAAGAGAATCTTGGCACGCCCAAACACCGCCAGATCAGATGCCCCGAGCTCCACCAACAAAGCATGCGTCATCAATGGTGGTGGTGGTGTGAGAACGGCCACCATCTCCTCTTCTTTGTCGGCTGCGACCTCGGTGCATCTGTTCACAAACCACAGAACAGCTTGAGCAATCGTTACTGAGACGAGGACCGCTGCGTCAAGATGTAATGTTGGCTGCATACGTTGGCGACGAAGACCGGGCAAGCATTGCAAGGATGCCAATGGCAGGCCTACTCACCGTTCTGCGGATATATGGAGTTGTAGTGAACCTCCGCCCAAAAGCTCAACAGCACCACTGCAATCCGAAAACAGTGGAATATAAATTAAGCTAAGCAACGATTGGAACAGTAACCACACACACTGACCAAGACCATCCACTTGGAAGCGGAAGGAAGGATATGCACATACCTTTGTTGGACTTCTGAACCTTAGGCTGGATCTCGATGTAGCACGTATCCTTGAACGACGTCATAACGAAAATCTTCACTCCATACTGCATCAGATTGTTGAGGTATACATTAGAATGGACAAAAAATAGCATTCCTATCAGCTGTGACTTAAGTAAAACAACAAGGAAGAGAGATAATATAAACACCTTGTCAGCAGCAGCCTGTAAAGTCACATGGTCTCCCCATTCACCGTTTCTGTTAGTTTATGCACCAAAACGTTAGTTAGGTAAGCATTCGTATGTGCTTAATTTGTATTAGTCGTAAACGTTTGATGCACAGTGGAACATACCGTGATACTTTCTCCAAGTACTCATCGTATGTCATGGGGACGTATCCATCATAGGCATCACGGTTACTTTTAAGCTGGAACGGATGATTTATTAGACAAAACATGTAAGAATGTAAAATAAAGAAAGAGAATAGGGACGGCGAAACAAAGATTAATACTGTTGATTACCTGGTTAATTATCTGCTGCCTCACAAACTCATGGTGGTCGGGAGTTTGGTACAGCTGGTCTGACAGCGCCCGGAACTGGGGAGTTGAGAACGTGAGATTAGCATCAATTGGTTGTGACTTTCATAACACAAGTATGACTGTAATGATGGAATAACCCAGTGAATTAGAACATATTATTTTCAAGCCCAGTGAACAAACCCAACTACTAAAGCTACTATGCTTGTTTTGCTAAAAATTCACAGCATGGGATCACACCATGTGGCAAAACAGAGACCAAAAACAGGAAACAAAAAATGAAATACATAGCTCACTCCGAGAAAAAGGAAGCTGAAAAGTCAAAAAGGAAAGAAAAGTGAAGTATTCAGGTGAGGATGGTACTAACCTGACAGTTACCATCACCTTTCACCTTGTGCTCAACTAGCTCATAAAGATTCAACCTACAAGATTACATGAATGAAAAATTAAAGAACTCCATCTGTACCCATCTCACATAAACAAATGTACGAAAGAAACATTATCAGCCTTATGTTAGTAATTTGATCCATTACAAATTGCAATGCTTCCATAGCATTTTACTAACAAACAGAACCCGGAAAGGTGTGAGACTTGCATATGAGTTATAACATAAAAGGCAGTAATTCACTTAGAACTAAAACTGAAGACAGACCTTTCTGTCAGCCTGTCATGGTCCATGGTGGCTTCGTCAACTGATGGAATTTCCCCATTAATTCTAGGAACATGCTGAACAAGGCAAAAACAAATTATTTAACCATAGTTGCGACTTGCGAATGTAGTGGAATGGAAGCTAATAAAAGATGCAGTAGTCATTCACGACTCACGATGGGTTCATTTCGTTCTGAACAATAAGGATATTGGAAAAAGAAAAGAACACACTAAGAGTGATTGTACAGATAGCAGTTGTAACTTGCAGTTGTGTGTTCATACCAAAGTAGTCTCTTTATACCTTTCCCTAGTTTCTTTTTTTTTAAGATAGTGAAGGTACGAATAATAATGTATGTCCATGATGGTATAAGGATGTCAATATTCATAGTTTCGTAAGCAAAAAATGGTAGCCACAACTTTTCAATTGGATGTGGGATAATTTTTCCAACGAGAGGCGAAACGACGCACAACACACCAACCACTCGTGCACGCGTGTCCTGCACTGTAGTGCGGGCAATGACCATAGTCAACAAGACCCGGCCCATAGGCCAACCACTCAACAGGCTGAAAGGACAGAGAAGACCAAGAGGCCTGGCGACATGGTTTCGGCTTGCCTGAGATGAAACCCTTTACCATGAGATACTACTATTGTGGGGGTGGCCCCCACCTATATCCATTCAGCCTATGGGCCAAGAGGCCCAATAAAACATGTAAAAGACGTATGTACCCTAGGAATAGTATTCGGTGATAGAGATAGCATTGTAAGAAGGCCTTATGGCTAACAAGGGGAAGTAGCCACTCACTACTAGTCCCCTCTTGTACTGTTTGGCCAGTAGTCACAGCAACATGAATTAACACGGACCAAAGAATATTCAAATTTAATTGGCCTTTCAACGTATCTAAAGATTTTTGGAAGAATTTGCTGTCACATCATTTATTACAGTCAAATGGCATTTAAGGTCAGTGCTCCAAATGACAGAGATATTGATGTACTTTTCCAACGAGATTTTAGCTATATGTCAAACATATGCAGGTATTATGTCGCTGATCTTAGCTAGTGTAGTCATTTCTTAGTAGTTACTTCTTAACAAAATCTGTGCCCCCCTCTCCCCATGTTTTCTTTGGTGAATGAAACAAAGCCTGTGTCCCCCTCTCCCCATGTTTTCTTTGAAAAAAAGAAGGGGACTAGGGGGAGAGACGTCCTCCTAACTTTCCTTCTGGTTTTTAGTTGGTGAGGAAACTTGAACCCAGGCCAGCTAAGTGGGACGTCCTCACTCTAGTCAAGCCGCCCAGGAGAGCTCCTCCTCCCCATGTTTTCTTTGGTGAATGAAACAAATGGTGGGTTCTTCTAAGCTTCCTTAGAAGCAAAACTTCCTTTCTTCTGGTGGTTAAGGAAGCTAAACAACACCATTTCTTAACCTGACTTCAAAGGATCAACAGACTCACAGGAACTGGGACCATGGGGTAAAACCTCTTCCCAACTTCTTCCTCCATCGCAAAACAGTCGTCACTGTCAGGGCATGAAGAGGAACTAGATGGTTCTATATAGACTGCCTCGTGCTCGTGCTCACCAGCATTTCCTGCAACGCATGAAAAACATTAAGGGAAAGAAGCAAAAAATGGGGAAGTTAAACGTTGAGTCAGATTATGGATAATTTCACTACCAGGGTGGTAGATGCCTACTGATGGGTTGTACAAATCATACGTACGTGCAGCAGAATGCAAATGTGTCTCCTCTGGATGTGATGCATCTGCAGCACCAAAAATATATACATGAGGAATACTGTCTTCCTGTTTCATGGTTTTGCACAAATACTTGCATGATGTTCGACAAAACTACCTCTAGCATAATGGAGGCCATAATAGTTGCCATCATTGAAACCGTTAGGAGGTTCATAGTACCCAGTAGGAGCAAAAGGGTCGCGGAAAAGGTCGTAACCCCAGTGGAAATTTTGATCTTTCTCACACATGATCATCCGTTGAACTCCGTCAAAACACTGCCCTACCAAGCAGATTCATTGATTTTAGCATTAGAGCATTAACACTAGAAAAGATGGGGGTGGGGTTGGCCGATGTACAGCAGATTTTGCTTGATTGCATCAAAGTCAAGTATCTGGTGAGATTTAACAGAAATGAATGATTTGAATCATCACATTAATGTGTGATATATAAGAATGACAGATTGGGGACAACTAACAAATCATTACGCAATCCTCCAGGGACCACTATCATATTATTAGATACTCTTAACATAATAACATGCAAGATGAAAGCCTTTTTTGTTAGTTGCACACTGACTGAAAGACCCAATATTATTACTCCCACAATACGTTAGCAAACTAAAAAGCTGCGACGGTCTCACAATCCAACCTTAAAATAGTATATTGCTTCCTAACTGTAGATTATGATTGAAAGTTTGCTTAGAAAGTGAGCTAACTACAACTGATATCTACGTTAAACCTTTTGATATGAACAACCAAGATATTAATAATAAATGCGTATAACCGTATCTAGGTAGACTGCTTTCCTGCATACCTGTATTCCCAAGGAAAAAATGATGGAAAAGTCGCAAGCCTATTATAATTCGGCAAGCCTTTCCCAATCAAAAACTAATAAACAAATGCGGTATTGTCCTACAAAGCAGCTTTCAACCAAATTGCAGCAACCTTAGCATGCAAGATTGCAGCTTTCTTCCTTTTAGTTCATGGACCCAATCATTTCCTAGAAAGTAAAAGAAAACAGAAAAGACACTCCTTTTTGTTGCTATAAGCTATCACGGAGAGACAATTTAACACAAGATTGCAGATTTCTTGCTTTGTTTAGTACACAAAGACAATAGAGCATCATCACCAGTTTCTGGATTACAAGATCAAAGCAGCGCGATAATCCAATCCAGAATTAACACAAAAAAAGGCGATAAAAATGAGATAAAAATCAGTACACGAGCAGCTCAGGATCACAGCTTTCCTCCCGAAACCGACCGCGTCGATTAACAAAGCTATTGCAACAAAAAGAGGAACATAATCCGAAAAGCGAAAAGGGCTAACCGCGAGGTCCGGCCTGCCTTCTCCCACGATCAATTCCTCGCATCCGCGGGGCGACTATGCAGTCAAAATTGGATCTTTCCCCCTCAGAAACGGCGAAGCATGGCGATTCCGGGCGGATTCAGCATCCAGGCAGGGAGAGAACCGCGAATCGAAGCGGGGATCATTCGGGAGGCGAGAAACCCAGCCGCAGGAATCGAAACGAAGGAAGCCTAGACAAATATGAGCCGCAGAATTCGTGGGGGATTGAGGTGTTCTTGGGTGGTGAAACAAGCGCGAGATGGAGGAGAAGAGGAGAGAAATTTTTTATTCTTTTATTTTTGGGCTGGCACGCGGCTTGGGTAGTTGTGTTTATACGAGCTACATGGAGGGGGCTGTTTTTTTTGTGGGTAGAACCCTGCAGTTCCTTGTGGCTTCAACACATCATTGGAGTGAGCAAGATGATCTTCTCATCTTCTGGCGGCACGAGGACGACTCTTCAAATGTATATTTTTTACGTATTGCTACTGTATATATACCTATGGAGTCGGGAATTTTCAGTTAACTTCTGCTTCTAGTTACTACCTTTTTTTACTATTTAATATTTCATTTTTTCTTATTTTTCAGATTTTTTGGCTTTTTTAGCTTGTCCTTTTTTCCTGTATCTTTTTGCATTATCCGTGATGGGTATCGATTGAAAGAAAGAGAACTATTGCGCAGCTTGCATCTTTCTCTCTTTATGTTGAAACTTCTTCTACTATTGCATTGAGTTTTGCAAAATACTCCATAATGAATTGAGGGAAAAATACTTGCTTAGGCAAAATATCAGCCACAGGGAAATAATAATGATAACGCACATTCCATCAGATAAATAGCTTGTTGATGGTGACACAGCGCACCAAGGACCAATTCCTTTTTTTATCTATATGTGTCTGACCTTGATCACTAGGTAGAATGATCCACAATGACACCTTGAACGGTAGCACCACTTAGGATGAAGATGATACACTGAAATACGAACAAGACGAAATTGGGATATCATGTTGAAGAATCGTAAACATAGATATCGATAGGAATTAAGGGAATAATGATAGCAACGAAGAGAGTATCGTCACATGGAGAGTTAGGGGCTTTTGATCTTTTTGTCAATTTTTTCATGATGATATTGTATTGCTTGAAGGGGGTGTGGTGTGTTACACCATATGTTAATCATATGACTATTATTGATTGGACTACATAGGGCAATATTTAAAGCCCCCACTCAATTTTGGAGAAAGCATGTTTATGCACTATACATATACATGCACACGCACACAAATTCTTGATTGATATGAAGAGGAAAAGGCAGCCGCCCTTTGCCATCTTTGCATGATAAAGGGTGCTACTGACATAGATCAAATTAATATGTGTACGTACCGGTATATTAAACCATATACTGTACTGATCGGTAGTAAAGTACATGAGATGCAAAAGAGCAGGAATTTATAAACTGAAGGTATCTATGTATTTGGTGCGACAAATAGTCATGCATGCTGCATTTGGTAGAACGAAACGGTTTCTGTGTTTGAATGAAAGGACGGGGTTGGAAACACAAAAAAGGCGTTTCGACCATTGGAATCGCGTTAGCGGCTGTAGGGCCCACTTGACCAGTGGGCCAGCGGAGTTGACGTCATCACCGGTACGCTCACATTCCGAGGGAATCTCAGCGCTCTGTTCGGCATCTGACGGCGTCAGTGGGTGGGCCCGCGGATCACCACGTCCCCGTATACGTCCAACTCGAGCTTCGCGCTCGTGGCTCTCATGGTGATGGCCAAACGTCCCAATTTTCTCCGTCCTGGAACATCAAGGTCAAATTTTACGCCGTGCTTGACAAGGGGAATATGATTACGGATCTAATTTTTTTTAAAGTATCTAACTTTTAGACGAAGTGCTTTTTTAAAACAAAGTTTATTAGTTGATTGTAGTACACAGTACAACGACTTTATTTATATTGACCAAAATCGCACACGAATATCTCTTCACAGACTTCTCTATAAATTGTTACTATCTATAAACAAAAGTTTAAAACTAAATCCAAGAATCTATATAAACGGGTCCCTATATGGTGAGGTTCCCTTAACCACTTAATCCTGATCAACTTGGACAATTAACCTCGAAATCTGAGTCTATGGCTCATGTTAGCTCTTGTGCTAATCTTATTGGCTGATTACGTACGCAGCCTGTCCCGAACATCCGCCGATGAACCTTGACGTAACACGAGAATCCCAACTCCCAGATGCAATGCAAGAGGCTACATCCGCGTTCGAGCCTCATCTCAAGCAGCTTTTCTTTTCGGCGATTGGCCATCGCTTCCCATCGTTCGTCGCTCGTCATGCTTTTAGATCGGAGAAGGAAACCTTCGTGCTCTCGTTTTTGTTTTGTTGTTGAGCATGCTCGTTTCATACTTGATTATGCCCTCTTGCTGTTCTTTCACATCCCTGATTACTGTACGGAGATGCTGGCCGGAATAGAGAGGTCATGCACAAGCAATATGTACTTTCACTGTTTGTGATAGGGAAAACAATGACAGGAACCCATACTTGGAAACAAGAAGAAGAAAAGGCAGGCTTAAAAAAGTAGGGCCACAGATCTTAATCAGGATGACTTGGATCCAACACGAAATCCGTCCTGTTTCTAATGCTCGATGAGATGCGGCCACGGCAATTAGATACTCACCTCCAAAAGCTGGATTGCAAGAATGGCCAAAATGCAGAAAACAACATTTTTTTTCCTCTTGTTCATGTCAAGTGGCAAGATGAAGGACCAGAGTCAGTGAGAATCCATGTGGAAGTTTTTGGTTCAGATAGAAAGAAAAGTATCAGAAAGAAACGTCCATGTGACGACGACGACCTGGCATTTTACATGAGCTGGATTGAAAACTGAAATTTTACTTTTCAGAAACCTAACAAATTTAGTTAGGTTTGGACAGTTTTAACTCTTATTGGAGGAAAAATAAAGAACTACTGAAAAATGAAAAGGTGCATGAACGTTGCCCTGTTTTTGGCGATGATAGGCGACGGTGCCACCACCCTTCCAACAGACCGTGGCTTAGGATGATTCATCACAACATATTTTTGGACCTTCTCGTATGGTCCTTCAATTCTAATATCTTGCGATAACGCTCAAATTTTGTTCGTACTCATATTCACAGGCTGCAAATCATAAGGTACAATTCCTGTTGACGAGGAGAATCTGAATCCAGCTAGTTGCAGTGGCTGGTGAGCACCGCAATACATGGTGCCCCCTTGAGACTTCAGAAGGCAAGGAGACTTCGCCATCATTTGCAATTGGCAAAGCGATAGGTGCAAAGAAGACAAGGCAGACCATGTGCCTGCACAGGTTCGGCAGAGTTCTTTCTGGGTCAGGAACATGAGCACTCCTTGTTTCCTAAAATGTGTCTGTTTGATTCTCTCAATACAAGTAAAAAAAATCGCTCTAGACTGGAGGAGGTTTGGTTTCCTTCTCAACAAGATACTGATACTCTCCTCTCTTTTTTTCCGCAAAAGCTGCACTGTCAATTTGATCCAGAAAGATGGAATCTTGGGTGCTGTATTAAGAGCGACCGATCGCAAGGTGATAGACTGATAGCTAAACAAGCAGCCTCTCTCACACACCCCATGTGCTACTTTCTGAAGATGATATGGCGGGCAGAGATATATGGTTACACGTCCTTTTCTTTGCATCCAAGAAGAAGAGAAGAAATCTTAATTCTTGGGAACCAAGTACTACTTTCGTTTCGAGATGCGAATGGAGCTGTTTAGATTTGTCAAAACTGAAAGGTGCCCTACAATTCCTGCCCACCACCTAAATCTGCCAATATTCTGCTCAGCACATATATCATAGAGCAAAAGGGCAGAAGGTGATGTTTGATGGAATGGAAAGTGTGTAGAATTCCTTGCTTCCAGTCAGTGTGTTTTCTACATAGGAACAGCAGCAGGAGAGCACCACCAGAAAGTTTTCAGAAAAAACTTTGCCACTGAATGATATAACCACCACACAATGCTTTGCACAGAATTCACAATGGAAAAATTGGATCATCTTGGATAACAAGCAATCACGCAGACCGTCCGATCGAAAAATCATTTGACCTAGATTTAGTTTGCTATGTGCCATCTCCACCTTCACTTTTCCCAATTGGACAGAGAGTCCCTTTCGAAATGCGCAGCTGAGTCTTATCTGATCAAAAGAATGGCTGGTATGTACCACCGGCCATAGGTTGTCGCCACCATCAGATCATTCTGAAATTTAGCTTGAGATAAGGAGGATTTTCCGATTGGCCGGCGCCAATCGATTCGTTCAGGTCACATCTTGCCTGAATCTGAATCATTCCCTTCGACCCTTTCTACAAGAAAAATGACAGTTTTCAAGTTTTACAGAAACAAATTTTTGTAGTAGTACACCAAAGAGGAGTTCATAAGAAGAAGGGCCAGAAAGTTTACTGCAAGCTATTGATCACCATCTTGCAGCTCGGATTGTATTACGCAGAAACAGATGAATTACACAGATCACTACAAGCTAAGGAGTTGCACACTGCAACTCAACTGTGCACCTGGTATGAACTCACATCACCCTAATGACAAGAAGCATACAGAGGAAGAACCTTATCCCTATGAACAGTTATACTTACAGGAAGGAGATGCTGTCTTCTCAGCAGGTCTTTATGATCTCAGGCTTCCAGCCCAGCCATACAATCTGCCGGCAACCGAATTTAAATTCATGGAACCTTCTCTTCAGTGATACTTTCTTTGTCCGCTTAGCGCCCGGTTCAGAAACCGAGCCATGGTAGTGCAGAGGCGGCTGTGGCGTGCCGGCGTCAATGCTGTCGACAATCTTCTGTACCATCTCATACACCTCACTCATCTTTGGCCGTGACTTCGGTAGCCGGACGAGGCAGCGGTTCGCCACGCCGGCCAACTTTGTCACGGACTTGAGGTTGTAGTGTCCCTCGAGCCGTGGGTCTATGATAATGGGGAACCGTTTTACATCGGAGATGTATGGTTTCACCCAGTCCAGGAGTTTCTGCTCGCCTTTTGGGCGGTTCCTGTCGATGGGGCGGCGGCCGGTGATGAGCTCGTAGAGGAGCACGCCGTAGCTCCATATGTCACTCTTCGCGGTGAGGCGTCCAGTCTGCACGTACTCCGGTGCGGCATAGCCTAGAGTTCCAACGACCTATGGAACCATAAGAATTTGAGATGTTAGCTTAAGATGGATGTATTAGATGTATTAAGTTCAAGTTGTTCTAGAAACTAATGGAATTGGCAGGAAGGAAAAACAATTAAACTTCATAACACTAGTACAGGGAGAATTGTTATGATAGTTGTGATGAACACTTTAAAACTGAACTCTTGTTACTCGTAGTTGGCTTTCACAGAAAAAGAGCGGAACCATTTTTGTTCTTTTAGTTTGGCTCGAATATATGTACATGCTGCATTCTGAAGCTGCTAGAGAAATGAATATAGAACTCGTTAGTGCTTCATTCATGTTGAAATAATCACACTTTTCTAGGACTAAAGCTGCCATTCTCAAATGTTTCGATTCTGTTCTTGTTGACTGCCTGAAGAAAAAAAAAAGAGAAGGGGGAAGTTTGGGCCAGCTTCGCCCAGCCCAACCCAGCTGAGCACCCCTATAAAGGTAGATATGTTTAGAATTTCTAGGGATAGACTAGTGGGTTGATTTCATGTGCACTGAGGTTTTGGACATGTTAAAGCAATAATCTGATAATCTAATCTACTAGGAATAGGTGGATCATTTTGTTAGATTTCTGTGAAGTGCTTGAACACCTGATTTGGTAGAACAGTTTGAAAGATATGCTTCTGAGAAGGCTGCTGCCCAGATAGGACAGCATAGCCTTCGAGGCTAAAATGGGGGTTTAGGTGATGTAATATTTAAATTGTGATAACTAGGATTACATGAATAAGTTTGTGTAGATTCCATAACTCGTATTGTTTGCTATGTTGGGTTTCAGGATTGAAAGTTATGTTCGTTTAATCACTGAGACAGTGAGAAAGCATCCAATGAAAGGGGTTGTATGTGCTAGGTTTAGGCGTAGAAGCTATGCCATTCGTTTGTGTGTTTATGTATTGTTTTAGTGATGTATTGAGATGGGTGATGTTTGCTTAGGTGAAGTTTCGGATTTCGTGCCGTCCACACATCATCCCCATGGTTATATAGGAAAGTGCATGGTAAATGGTAAATTGAGTTGATGGTTATTACTAGTTAAGTCTGATACAATTTCTAACTTTCTTTATTTAAACCTGATGCAATTTCTACCTTTCTTTATGTGACAATTATTATTATTCATGATAATCTTACATGATAAATGCTAAAGGGTTTGTTCTTTTCAGTTTTTTAAAACGGCTTTTGGTTTTTGCTATAGTACCTAACTTTCAAACGGAGTATTTTTTTTAAGATGGAGTCTACAAGTTAATTATAATACACGTTAAAAACCCAACATCTATACCATCTAAAATCGCAAGTGAGTATATCTCTCTCTATAATTTCTATCGCAAACAGCTAAAATTCAAAATTTTCAACCAAAAACCATAAGCCACAGCCAAAAAGAACAGGCCCAAAGAGACTTATGGCATTACATGCATGCATATCATGGGGATAGATGACCTAAGTGGCATCTATAGTCTACTTGATGTGGACTTCCCACGGAAGAGGGAAGAGTAAAACCTACTTTGATAGACACCTCTACGGGATGAAGTGAAAGAACATGAAAGGCCTACTTCAATAAACACCTCTACAAGATGAAAGGAAACAATATGAAAAATCTATTTTGGTAGGCACTTCTACGGGATGGAGGCACCTCCACTGAATAGAGGGAAAGACACCTCCACAGGATAGACATAATGAGATAATGGGGCGGTTTTTTGGGTAGTAACCGGCCAGTTTTCTAGTTTCAAATTCAAATTTCGACGCTTGAAATTTGGTCGGTTTTTTCAGTTACCAACTGGTAACCAATACCGGCCCCTGGCCAGGATTTAGGCTGGTACCGGGTTTTAGAACCTTGACTGGGTATCCATTATCCAACTTCATTGCTTCCAAAAGTTACCATGTTATAATAGTGAAACAGAAACAGCATTCTAGTTGCTACTTGGCAACATGGTTGTCTTTATCTTTAGGTCATCATACATTTTACCAGCTCAGTAGTTAAAAGAATATGGAACAGAATGCAGTCAGAACATGTTAATATAAAATAGTTGTTGATTTGTAGATGTGCATACCGCTGTGGAGACATGGGTCAGTCCTTCCGGTGGTCCATGCCTAGCCAATCCAAAGTCTGACAATTTCGCATTCCAGTTCTCATCCAATAGAATGTTAGATGTTTTCAGGTCTCGGAAAATAACCTGCATGCATATAGATATAGCATATTGAAACAGCTTAAAACACAAATTTTCGTATTTCATTTGTTCCTTTTTGCTGAATGTAGATACGCAGTGATGCTAATATTACACATATGTTTCACATACAATTGGTTTTAGTATTGATCATCAGAAAGCAAATGAGTTACCTGAAAATCCATCTCTTCATGCAGATACTTCAGGCCCCGAGCAGCATCAAGAGCTACTTTTAGCCTCATTGGCCATGATAGAGTTGAAGTTGACCTACTCGACAAGTGATCGTCCGCGCTTCCATTAGGCATGTATTCGTACACTAGAAGCCGTTGTATTCCTCGCTCATCATCTTCAGCACAATAGCCTATTAGTTTGACGAGGTTCGGATGCTCAACAATTCCCAGCACATTCATTTCTGTTAACCACTCCTTCTGCCCCTGAAGGAAGATCATATTCTGTTAGGAACCCTAGATTCCAGCGCAAGCGACTTAAAAAGGACTCAGCAAGCAAGTGGAATCGAAAGGATTTAATGGTGTGCTTGACTTACAATTTTAGTTTACTAGTGTCTTCTATGTGCTGGAGCTAGTTGACTCATCCTACCCTAGAACAACATGCAAGTATGGACTGCAGACGCAAGGAAATTTAAAGAGTATAAATTATTGTGCATTTCCTGAAGCAAATGGACCTACCGAATGGTTTCTTACTCTGAAGAAATGATGAGTCAGGGATCCCGGTTCATTTTCACTACGACGAGTTTGAAGGTTCAGAACTAAGTCCAAATCACATTTTTATGACTCCTTTTGACAAGGTAGGTGGAAGAGTTGATCGTAAGATTTGTATTACTTACTATCTAGCAACCTTAAGAGCAATCCCTACCAACAATTCTAGTCCGCTATGGCGAAGGACAAAGTTGCTATGAGTAGTGAATTCTTACAATCAATACAAGATGGTGAAAGCACTTGCCTGAGCTCCTTTGCGATTCAGCTGCTTCACAGCGATCTCGATCCGTTCATTCGGTTCGTCGGAGTTCTTGATGACGCCCCTATACACACACCCAAACCCACCCTCCCCAACCATGAGCGACCGGCTGAAATTGCGGGTAGCATTCTTCAGTTCAGAGAAGGTGAACACCCTGAGGTTACAAGGCCGGTCGGTGAAGCTGGGGTACTGCGTCCTCCGTATCGACTCGGCGCTCATGTCGGAGACGTTCATGGAGTTGAGGTCGGAGCCGGACCGGACATCACGCTCCGTCGACGTCGTGCTGAAGGACCGCACGGAGGCCGACTTGGTGATGGGATCCTCCTCTTTGATTTCTCCATGAAAGAAGGGTAGGCACCTCATTGCTGCAATGCAGACAGTGGGAAATTAATTAGGGGAACATCTAGGAATGAAGTTACTGTTTATGCTTCCTCCAAACAACATGAACACAAATGAAAGATTGGGTCATGAAAAACCAGTAGGGGTTCTGAATTCAAGTTTTGCAGAGGAATGTTTTGGCAACCAACTAATGTGGGCTACGAACAGGCACCAAATTTCTGAGTTAACTGACTGCGAAATGCTTTTTCCTCCTTAAAGCAATATTTCGGTACGGACTATGGAGACGAATTCGCATAACAAGTACTCTAGAATCGGATTAAACTGAAGTAAGAACTAACACCGATTCTGAACGCCAATCGTAACAAACGTAAGAAATTCTCACAATTGTCAACTGTAACAGATCTTGGTGAAAAGAAGCATTTTTTATTACTCCAGAGGCCTAGCACACCAACAATCAGCCGAAACTAGGCTAAAAATCGGACCGTTGTACTCAAGGAGCCAAGATCTGGGTGCAAGAATTCTATACCTGTAGCATTGCTAAGTCCCGAACTACACACCAGAAGAGCAAGGCAAGAAAGGAACAAGAGAAGACCAAAATAGCACGAGGCCTAAAACTACATAAAGCAGAACCAACCTGAACAGAAACTGGAAGTCCGAAACTGCAACCAGCCTTAATTCAATCAAACATGTGCTTAATCATGATAGAAATTTGGGAGGGAAAGGAAGGGAAGATGAACAAAACCTAGGATGCAGGTAATCTTGAAAAGAAAGACATCAAGAAACCATGGAAAAAAAGACCTGAATTACGGCAGCGAACCTTGCCAATCTTGCGGAGGCCAAGATGATCCGAGGGGGTAAAGCGTACAACAATCCTGTGAGGGAGCTCTGATCCAGCCAGGAAGCGACGGCGAAAGGGGAAGCAGAGAGAGCGAGGGAGGGAGACTTTGGACTGGGGCTAAGCAGCAGTCAAACTTTGGAATTTCTCCTCCACTCCTCTCTCTCACCTACTGAGAAGCTGCGAAGCAAAGACCGCTTCTTTCATTCGTACTCTCTTCTGGAACCCAGCGCTACAGTACCATAATCATTTTTTAAGCATAAATAGTACAGTAAGTACCCCTATAGTTGTCATTCTTTTTATTTTGTTCTTTGTGCGTGTGTTTGCTTGCCTTTTTTGGCGGGTCTTCTTCTTCCCGAGGTTGGTGGGAAGGAAAAGCTTGGGCTGCTTGGCTCACCACTCCAGCTAGCTGCTTCGCCATTTCAACGCTCTCCATGAATACGCTGCTAGGACTCTCCATGAATACGCTGCTAGGACTGGTGTAGCAAAGTAAGACAAGGGTCTAGAAGAGGACGAATGGGAGTGAATTAGTGGAGTACGTGGCAAGCCAGGTGGTTAGGGGAGTTATGACCCCTGATGGGTTATGGAAGCTTGTCACAAGCTTGATTCACTTTATGGCCGGCTAGCATCATTTGTACTCACATGATCGACTCCCAACCTCATCGAAACTCAATGACACGTGGGTCGCAAAGAGCATCGCTATTTTGTACTGTACGCGACGACTCATATATACACACACAAGGAATTTAAAATACATATAGAAGAACTATTAAAGTTAGGAGCAATAAAAGAAAACAGCAGCTCTCATAGGTCAACCACTTTCATAGTAATGAATCACTCTGAAGTAGCCAGAGGCAAATCTAGAATGGTTATTAATTACAAAAGGCTAAATAACAATACTATAGATAATACTTTTAATATCCCGAATAAACAAGAATGGATCAACAGAATACAAGGAAGTAAATATTTCTCTAAATTTGATTTGAAAGCCAGATTCTGGCAAGTAAAAATGGCAGAAGAATCTATTGAATGGACAGCATTCACATGTCCACAAGGTCATTTTGAATGTCTTGTAATGCCTTTAGGTTTGAAAAATGCACCAGCCCTATTCCAAAGAAAGATGCAGAACATATTCAATAAACACCAAGAATTCATCCTAGTTTATATAGATGATTTGCTGGTATTCTTAAAATCTTATAAGGAGCATGTCGCTCATCTTGAGGTATTTTTTAGAAAAGTAGAACAAAATAGGTTAATATTATCCAAAAAGAAAATAGAAATTTGTAAAGGAAAAATTAATTTTCTTGGCCACGAAATAGGAGAAAGTAAAATATATTTACAAGAGCATATTGCGAAAAAGATCTTACAGTTTTCTGATACTATAAATGGTAGAAAGGTATTACAACAGTTTTTAGGAATCGTAAATTATGCTAGAAACTATATAGGTAATTTGGCAAAATTAGCTGGACCATTATATGCAAAGTTAAGAAAAAATGGTCAAAAATATTTTGATTCTGAAGATATTAAATTAGTCAGAATAATAAAAGACAGGGTTCAAGACTTGAAACCCTTAGAGTTGCCCTTAGACCATAATTATTTTATCATAGAAACAGATGCCTCGCAGTTAGGATGGAGTGCTATATTAAAACAAAGATCTAGCAAATACTCATTTAAGTCAGAGGAAAAAATATGACAGTATGCCTCTAGAAGTTACAAACTAAAAACAGTAAATAATATTGATAGAGAAATTTTAGCAATAACCAATTTAATAAATTATTTTAGACTATATTAAGACAAAGGTCTAGAAGAGGACGAATGGGAGTGAATTAGTGGAGTACGTGGCAAGCCAGGTGGTTAGGGGAGTTATGACCCCTCAGGGGTTATGAAAGAGGTCACAAGCTTGATTCACTTTATCATTTGTTCTCACATGATCGACTAGCAGTGCCTAGAGAACTCTCAAGCACATCGAAACTCAATGACACATGGGTCGCAAAGAGCATCGCTTATATGGGTCACGTGGAAAACACGGGGGCGTTTGGTTGGCTGAACCGTAAGTGAATGAGATGGGATGATTTCAGGTACTAACCATGTCCTCGTGTTTGATTGAGCGAATTGAATCAAACAAGGGTTTAGCTTCTTCTCGCTCCATCTCTCTCTCTCTCTTTCCCCATGCTTTCTCACCGCCCATCTCCTACTCCTAGGGCTTCTTCTCTCCTCGGCGGTACAGTGGCGAAGTCCAAGTTGAAGGCGAAGCAGGCCACATCGGAGCTCCGGCGATGGGTAGTGAGAAGGAGAGGCTCGACCTCACCGACCTCAAGGTCCTCAACACATCCCTCCCCGCCGCCACCACCGAGTCATATTCCTCCCTCCTTGGCAATGGGGCATCACCGGGGCCGGCGACGACTGTGAAATCATCCTCGCGTATCTCATCAAGTCCTGCAAGGGCATCTCTGTGCCCTAGGTCCCATCACCCCCATTGATACTAGCTTACCACTCACATTAATTATCTTCCCTTAACTTCTCGCATGATTCTAGGTACAAACCATGTCCTCGTGTTCGATTGAGCGAATCGAATCAGACAAGGGTTTGGCTTCCCCCTCTCTCTCCTTGCTTTCTCACCACCTATCTCCCGCTCCTAGGGCTTCTTCTCCTCTCCTTGGAGGCGTGGTGGCAAAGTCCAAGTCGAAGGCGAAGCAAGCCACATTGGAGCTCCTACGATGGCAGCGAGAAGGAGAGGCTCGACCTCACCGACCTTAAGGTCCTCAACACATCCCTCCCCGCCGCCACCGCCGACAACTTTCGCGCCACTGAGTCGTATTCCTCCCTCCTTGACGGCAGGGCATCGCCGGAGCCGGTGGTGACTGTGAAATCATCCTCGCGTACCTCATCAAGTCCTACAGGGGCATCTCTGTGCCCCAGGTCCCATCACCCCCACTGGTACTAGCTTACCACTCGCATTAATTCTCTTCCCTTAACTTCACCATTTTTTCTTGGTGTCTTGTTGTCTTTGATTTGATGGATGCTTAAGGCTTCAATCGCTAGGGTTTCGGTGGGACCAGCAGTGGTTGATGAATGCTGAGACGTAGAGACGCGGGTGCGAGCGCGTGCGAGGCGGGCACGGTGTGGTCTAGGCGCGTTGGGCCTACTCCCTTGCGCTGGACTGCCTCCTGACGGTATACCTCCCTTGTGCTGCCCCTCCTCGCTCTCTTTCTCTTCTTCTGCTCCAGAGTAGCTCCGCATGTCTCCTCTGCCCCCCTGCGCCCCCTCCACCACCGCCCTATCCAGCGACGCCATCGTCGCCTCGCCACGTAGCCCCCCGACTCCTTCCCGCCCAACCTAACTGCCACAACCACCGTCGTCCTACCCTGCCTATCGCCCTCGCCGTTGCCTACCACCTCCCCTTCGCCTGACCTCCTTCTATGCCTAGGGGAAAGGTGAACCCGTAGCTGGAGAGCTAGATCCGACAGCGGAGAGGAATGAGGGGATGACAACGGCGAGAAGGGAGGGAATGGCAGATGAAAGCGAGAGGAAGCACAAGAGGGAGGGAGCGGCGATCGAGAGTAAGAAGAAGCATAAGAGAGGAGATGATATATCGTCGAACGGTATACTGGTCGCTAGTTTTTCTCTTTATAAAACTGCAGTGTTCATTGTACTCAATCACCTCAAAGTTTTCAATGCCATGGTATTTTTGAGAAACCGTAGTATTCTAAAAAAAAAATCAAATATACCACGTGTCCAAACAGCCCTAAACCTGTTCCACAGAAGCAAACATCCATCCGACCAACCACGTGACCCACAGCAGCGTCCACACCGTCCGATCCGATGGAGCAGACCGCAGGCCCCTCCCCTCACGACGGACCATCCTTCCCGCTCCACCGCTCCATTCCATGGATTCGCTCCTCTCCCATCCCCGCCTTTTTCTCCTCTCCACCAGCTCCTCCTCCATGTCTACTACCACCTAACCCTAACAATCCTAGCTCCCCTAGCTCCCCCATTTCCCTACGCGTCTGATCCCACCGCCATGACATGGGTGGCGGCGCAGGTGCTCGCCGCCGCGCTGCTCCTCCTCTCCGCCGCCGCCGCCGCGCGCGCCATCGACATCCCCCGCCTCTCCCTCCAGGAGATCACCACCGAAGACGGCGATGGAGTCGGGGGAGGAGCGGCGGCGGGAGGCGAAGGGCCAAGACCATCGCCGGGAGCCCCATCGTCGCCGGGGTCATGAACGAGCGCCTCAAGGCGCTCACCTCTTCATTTGCCAAGGCCCTCGGAGATCAGCTCGACTACTGCATCAAGGACACGTACGTCAGTGCACTGTCGATTCCATCCCCAGACTCTGAAAAGTTTTCTTTTTTTTAATCGGGGGATTTGCCATTCTGATGCGGGGAATTTTTTATTTCAATTTGGTGGAATGTTTTTGCAGAAACAAGGAGTGGAATGCGGCCTTCAATTTCTCCAAGGACACCACCTTCCTCACCAATTGCATGAAGCAGACCAATGGTATGCTCTATATACAATGATGATGAAATTACCAAATTACCACCACATTCTCTTTGTTCGTCTTTGCTATGCTCACCATTTTTGTTCTTTATCTAGTGTTTTCAATGGTGTAAATTATTGGGACCTTAATTTCTGATATCATTTCCTTGTAAATTAATTCAGAGCTATTTCAAATCCCCATGTTAAGGAAAACAAGGCCATTCTCCTACAATCATTAGCCTTTGTTTCCAACAGTGTTTGATGCTGCATTGCATTCACAATCTAGCTAGACGGCTCTGTTGCTTGTCCACATGTAATGATGCACGTATATATCGGTATCACCATGAATGAAACAGGAGACCTGCAACAGCGTGTCTGCACTGCTGCTGAGATGAAGTTCTACTTCAACAGTTTACTCGACAGCGGGGAGAAGAGCGGGGAGAAGAATTACGTCAGGCCCAACAAGAACTGCAACCTGACGTCGTGGATCGATGGCTGCGAGCCCGGGTGGGCATGCAGTGCTGGAAAGGAGCAGAAGATCAACCTGCAGGATGCAAAGGATATCCCGTACAGAGCCCTCGATTGCCAAGCTTGCTGCCCTGGCTTCTTTTGCCCCCATGGTCTCACTTGCATGATACGTAAGTTCTCACAACTAGATGAAGCTAGCATCAATGGAACATAGCCACCTTGCTTCTGAAATTTACTTATTGAATTATCCGCAATGGAGATCTAGTTTGATGTTCCAGGATTTGGGTTGTTGCTTTTGTCTTGATGTATCCTGCTTGTATCAATTTGTTTCTCTACATTCCATTCTTATCATTTGTTTGCTTGACATATTAGCGTACAATAAACTTCGCCTAGATAAATACATATAACAGCTTACCATGCTTTAAATGTGAAGGACAGACTTTTAATTGGTCTCAAGAAATTTGTCATGATGCTATTTGTCTTGTACAACAGTTAGACTGATCTACCAGGTTTTAGTCGAGACTTGGCAGAGAGAGATTTATGCTTAGTTTAACATCCTCTCGATGTAATAGAAAGAATTTCTACTGATTCTCTTTTTCTGCTGCTATGTGCAGCTTGCCCTCTGGGAGCTTACTGTCCACTGTCCAGCTTAAACAAAACTACAGGTGCCTGTGACCCGTAAGTTGGCTGTCCATAAAAATACTCTTTAATCCACACGACTGTCATAGATTGACTCGTTAATGCACTGAAGATGTATTCCAGATACAACTATCATCCACCTCCTGGGAACCCCAATCACACTTGTGGTGGCGCTGATATTTGGGCAGATGTGGTTAATACTGACGATGTTTTCTGCCCAGCTGGGTTCTACTGCCCGAGCACGACAAAGAAACTCCCTTGTAGTAGTGGGTAATTCTATCTATCTAATGTTTCCGATTATGGCTCCATCAAATCCATTGATTACCATGCCCCACACTAGTAATATTTCAAGTGCACGTTCTTCGTGTGACAGATTCCTTCGGTATTGTTTTGTCCAAATGCTGAGAGTATCAGGTGTGTTTTTGCAGGTTTTATTGCAGGAAGGGTTCAACTTCGCAAACTAGTAAGCTCACTTCTCCTTACAAAGTTGGGTTTCTGGCCATCAGGAATCTTCTTGGTTTTTGCACATCCTGAATGTGGTTACCTCTTTAATGCAGGATGCTACAAGAAGAGCTCTTGTCCACCAAATTCCGTTACTCAGGATATTACAATATTTGGTGCATTGCTAGTGGTAATATGCCAATAAATCAATAGCATGATATATGATAAATCTTAGTTCATCGGAGTAAACATCACCGGGAGGAAGGCTAGGCGGCATCGACTTAGTGAGATGAGAGATTTGACTATAGATTGAAATGATAGAACTTGAGGAACAAATTAGTTTAATTCATCTTTATTGTTTAATTGATAATAGATACATGCTAGTCATTTTATAGGGATAGCTCGACTTGACCTTCAAAATATAATATCTATCTTTAAAAAAACCTACCTCTAATAAATGAAATATATCTATATAGTAGCAAACCCATCTAATAAGGAAGTAAACTCATCTAATAAGAAAACTAACTATTTTTATCTCTATCCTTACTAATTTAACCTCGTCGCGCACGTTGCTACAGTACACGAGCATTGTTCACGCTCGTGAATAATAATTTGGCACACAGCTCGTCCTCGAGTTGTGATGGTAGCCATAGCTGCAACCCTAGGAGACCTTAAGTTGACGAGATACTACGATATTTACTGGTGACTTTGAATATTGTGGCTTCTACGTATAGGTGCAACAATATTAATGATATCTTCGATCGCCACAGCAGACGCGGTGGCAACCACGACAAACATTGTAGTAGGCTTCCACGACGCGTTTGCTGTGACAGGCTTCGGCACGACCGCGACGGTCTTCGGCAACACCGTGATAGGACATGACACAGTTGCGGCGGGCGTCGATAGTACCACAGCAGGTTGCGACAGCGACATGGTTGCTGCGGCAAGTTTCAGCAGCAACACGGTTGTTGCGGCAGGACATAGTAGGGTTGCGGCAGGTGTCGGCAGAACTGTGGTTGCCGCAATATGTTTTGGCGGTGCCATGACGGCTGCTGAGAATAGCACTGCTGCCGCCTCTTGTTGTGCCTTCTTTTGATTCGTGATCTTTTTCAAGGTAGCATGCATGTTAAGAAAGATGGTTGCCATCTTCTTGTCGATGTCGGCCATCTTGATGGTGTTAGTTTTTATCGTGGCCAACGACTCGGTAATAGAAGTTATGGTAGTAGAAGTCGTGGGAAGGGATTGATTGATCTGATACCAAATGTGTGGATCTTAGTTCATCGGGCTAATCACCGCTGGGAGGAAGGTCGGGTGGCGTCGGCTTGGTGGGATAAGAGATTTGACTATAGATTATTTATTGTTTGATTGATAATAGATACATGCTAATCTTTTATAGGGATAGCTTGACTTATCCTTCAAGATATAATATCTATCTTTAAGAAAATCTATCTCTAATAAATATAATATATCTATAAGGTAGTAAACTCATCTAATAAAGAAGTAAGCTCTTCCAATAAGAAAACTAACTATTTTTATCCCTATTCTTACAAATTTAACCTCATCGTGCATGCTTCTACAGTATGTGGGCACTGTTCTTATGTGTGAACAGTACCATGAACAGTAATACGACACACGTGAAAAGTACCATGAATAGTAATTCAAGCGCGTGACAGATATCTCCTTGCAAGCTGCAGCTATTGAGGTTGAACTAACACTCATGTTTTTTTCACGATTCTGTAGGTTGCCTCCTGTTTAGTCCTTTTGATCATTTACAACTTCTCCGGCCAAATTCTGACCAACCGTGAGAGAAAGCAAGCAAAATCTCGAGAGGCTGCCGCAAGACATGCAAGAGAGACCGCACAAGCTCGCGAAAGGTGGAAATCGGCTAGAGATGTCGCCAAGAAGGCTGGCATTGGTCTGCAGTCACAATTGTCCCGCACTTTCTCGCGTAAGAAGGCTGGCCAGACGCAGGGGGGACCGTCGAAAGGTTTGCCTTCAAGCGGAGCAGATGGGGGTGGGAAGAAGAACAACCTCACCGACATGATGCGCTCCCTCGAAGAGAACCCGGACAGTGACGAAGGTTTCAGTCTGGAAATAGGAGATAAGGGCCTGAAAAAGAACATGCCAAAAGGGAAGCAGATGCACAGCCGGAGCCAGATTTTCAAGTATGCATACGGTCAGATCGAGAAGGAAAAGGCAATGCAGCAGGAGAACCATAACCTGACCTTCTCAGGTGTGATATCTATGGCCAAAGATCATGATGTCAGCACGAGGCCAGCCATTGAGATCGCCTTCAAGGACCTGACTCTGACATTGAAGGGGAGCAAGAAGAAGCTCTTAAGGTCCGTGACAGGAAAGCTCAGGCCTGGCCGTGTAGCTGCCTTGATGGGCCCATCCGGCGCAGGAAAGACCACATTTCTGAGCGCAATTGCCGGCAAGGCAACTGGGTGTGAAACATCAGGTTTGGTACTCATAAATGGTAAAGTAGAACCCATCCGCGCATACAAGAGGATCATTGGCTTTGTTCCCCAGGATGACATTGTCCATGGGAACCTAACCGTCGAAGAAAATCTCTGGTTCAACGCAAGATGCAGGTATTTGCCCACGTAGAGCCTTCTAACCTTTCCAGCTAGTATCAGCGAACTTACATATATACATTGTTCATTGTTGCATCTCAGGCTTTCAGCAGACATGTCGAAAGCTGATAAGGTCCTCGTCGTGGAGAGGGTCATCGAGTCTTTGGGACTGCAGGCGGTTCGAGATTCTCTTGTCGGGACAGTGGAGCAGCGTGGCATCTCTGGTGGCCAGCGCAAGAGAGTCAACGTCGGTCTAGAAATGGTTATGGAACCCTCGGTGCTGATCTTGGATGAGCCAACGTCCGGTTTGGACAGCGCTTCATCCCTGCTTCTGCTTCGTGCCCTTCGCAGGGAAGCTCTCGAAGGCGTCAACATCTCCATGGTGGTTCATCAACCCAGGTTGGCTTGGCTTTCAAACCCAGGTTGCCGACTGTGTAATCATACATCTCCCTAACTAGATGGATTTGGCTTTGCTGTTTCAGTTATACACTGTACAAGATGTTCGATGACTTAATTCTTCTAGCCAAAGGGGGGATGACTGTCTACCACGGGCCAGTGAAGAAGGTGGAGGAATACTTCACAGGGCTGGGCATCGTCGTGCCGGAGCGCGTGAACCCACCGGACTACTACATCGACATCTTGGAGGGCATCGTCAAGCCAAGCATGAGTGCAGGCGTAAACGTCAAGGATCTGCCACTCAGATGGATGCTGCACAACGGGTATGACGTCCCGCGGGACATGCTGCAGAGCTTTTCAGAATCCGAATCGTCGTCGTTCAGAGGAACTACGGACCCCGCTTCCGGCGCCGACGGGCCATCCGTTGCACAAGAAGTATGGGGCAATGTTAAGGATATTGTCGGGCAGAAGAAGGACGAGTATGATTATAACAAGACCACTGAAGATTTATCGAATCGCCGCACTCCCGGCATTCTTAGGCAGTACAGGTACTTCCTGGGAAGGTAAGATGATCCTTGTCTGTGTGTAGACCCATTTTTTTCTTCTTCTGAAGTCTTCTTCAGTTCTTGAGAATGTTATTCGTCAGGTGTGGCAAGCAGAGGCTCCGTGAAGCGAGAATACAGGGAGTTGACTACATGATACTTTGTCTTGCCGGGATATGCCTGGGGACACTAGCCAAAGTGAGCGATGAGACGTTTGGCGCGCTTGGATACACGTACACTGTCATTGCTGTCTGTAAGTAGGGCTTGGTTTCTCTTTTGAGCAAGGCCTGCAAGTTGAAAGTCGACCTTCATTTGCTCATGTGAAGCTGCCTGTGTCTCTGATGCAGCCCTGCTGTGCAAAATCGGAGCCTTGAGGTCATTCGCGCTCGACAAGATGCACTACTGGAGGGAGAGGGCCTCCGGGATGAGCTCGCTCGCCTACTTCCTGTCCAAAGACACCATCGACCATTTCAATACCATCGTCAAGCCCATCGTTTACCTCTCCATGTTCTACTTCTTCAATAACCCCAGGTCGTCCATCTGGGAGAACTACGTTGTTCTCGTCGCGCTTGTCTACTGCGTCACTGGTATTGGCTACACCTTCGCCATCTTCTTCCAGCCAAGCTCTGCACAGTTGGTGAGTTGTGTATGCTTTTGCTTGCTCTATTCCTAGAACATGGAGACAAGTTCACACTCAACTTCCTTGTAGATTGCTACTAATACATCCATGCTTTCAATGCAGTGGTCTGCACTGCTTCCAGTTGTTTTAACTCTGATAGCAACACAGCAGAAGAACACTTTCTTCGCTGATTTGTGCTACACAAAGTGGGCTCTGGAAGCGTTTGTGATTTTGAATGCTCAGAAGTACGAATTGTCATCGCTTTGTCGATATGTAGTACTCAAGTTCCCACTGGCCATCCATTGCAACCTTACGGTAACTTTGTAACATATACACTGATCTGTCTGTGGTTGCAGCTATTCTGGGGTGTGGCTGATAACACGGTGTGGTTCACTGATCAAGAGCGGCTACGACATCAACGACAAACTTCTCTGTGTGGTGGTTCTTTTGGCCAATGGAGTAGTCTTCCGCTGCGTAGCATTCTTCTGCATGGTCACCTTCCAGAAGCACTGAGGCAAGAAAAACCCAGTACTTTCTCTGTCCATACAGCTGATTCATTCGTTGACTTCTGTGTAATAGAAATGTACAATTAGAACTTGTC
Organism: Melocanna baccifera; assembly: GCA_036346265.1. Taxonomy (NCBI): domain Eukaryota; kingdom Viridiplantae; phylum Streptophyta; class Magnoliopsida; order Poales; family Poaceae; genus Melocanna; species Melocanna baccifera. The sequence continues at coordinate 1,203,873 of JAYEVJ010000436.1, forward strand.
CCGTTACAGTATGATGAGGTGTAGATAACAACAGATTGCTCAATAGCAGGCAACTGGTCAGCAATGCCCTGCATTATATAGAGAGAGGCGGTATCGCTTTCTGATTAGCTGATAGTACATATCAAAGAAAACATCTCAACTTCACTCATTGCCTCCAGTGTAAAAATTGAAATGCAAATGTCAGCTTATTTGTTGCTGTTCAATGTGAGATTTGCAGCTATTTTCAGCAGCAACCTTCTGTACTTTCAGAATAAATGTCGGTTTTCGTGACTAGATGTTCAGGAGAAGACATTTCCATAACTCGTTTTGTCAGCAACAACATTGAACAAGAAATGATGAGACACCACCTACTACAGAACGTTGGTAGTCCACCACATGAAATTTACAATTGAGATATGTGGACTTAACCCCCTGGATGCAGCATTTATCAAGAATGCTACATTACAATAACATCATAGTTAACATGTAGTATTCCACTTAAGAAGCTACGAAGGAACCTAATTTTGGCCAGAAGGTTCTTTAGAATTGTTGACCTGAGACCCAACCAAGTCCTCTAAGAGTGAAGTTGAGTCTCTCTGTTGAACCTCTCTTCACCTCCTCTCCCTGTTCTGCTAGGAAGTCTTCAATGCTCCCCAAACCAACCAAGTCCATCTGCTATCAGGTGGAGGTTATTGCAGCCACCACAACGAGCGACCAGCACTCCTTTCTCATATGACTCACGGCTGGCGATCTTCATGGACCTGGTCTCGCTCGCAGACATTGCATGTAAAGATCATGTCTAGGTGAGATCTTCAAGTTTGAGGTACCTCTTACTTTGAAGCTGGACTCTGCTATAGGGACTGAAGCTGGTGTCAGGTTTGGAATCATCTATGTCCTGGGAACGCTCATCTGACGCATTACTGCTTTTGCTTCAATGATTGTTTGGAGGGATCTCATGCCTGCAGTTGCAGGCGAAGGAGACGAGAATCCTGCAATAAAATGAGTTTCCAGTTCGCTGCTTAACTCATTCGTATTGCAAAGGTGCAAAATAGTTATCATACATACTGATGAAATGACAATTGATAAGTGCTTTAGATATTTGCCTATCTGGCAGGAACCAAGAACTACCCACGAACAAACATGTTCTCACAACTTGGGAGTCAGTTGATTATTTAGTTTTTTGGTTATCGCTAACCCATTTTTAGTTCTTCAGAAGTCAGGGTAGCTCCCTAGTAATAAAAAAGAATGTAGCTATTGCTGAACACAAATAAGGAACAGTTGTGTATCCATCATACAGACGCCACTTTCCAATCTCAGAAACAACTAGGTGTAAACTGAACATAGCGCTGAGTTTTCCATTCGCACATTCATTCAGCCTAATAACATGGGGGAGCTTGCTTCCGCATACATTTCATCTTATGACCGCATACATTGAAGGTTCTTTATGGTGTATGGCTGGAGCCTCTGCTCTTCAAGAGCTCCTTCAGTCGCTAATCTCTTAGTGTTCTCGGTTTTTCTTGTGCTATGGGTGTGTTGGGTGTCCGGGAGCCTCTCTCCTCTGTTCTAGGAGTGGACTCTTGACCCTCCTTTGTATTTACATTTTTCTTCTTAATGAAATGACACGCAGTTCTCCTGCGTTGTTCGAGAAAAAAATATCCAAAACAAATTCATGCTACATTTTGAGCCAAGTCTATTGGATTTTTTATTTTTATTTTGTAAACACTGTCTATCGTGAGTGACCTTCATTGGAAACTAAAAACTTGTGAACACTGAACGTAAGACTATGTGGTGGCAATCCCTTGGTGATGATGAGTATTTAATATTGCTTGTATCTTACGTTCATTGCTTGAGTTTGATTTTGAAAATTTGCATTATAACTTTGAGATTTTGAAAATTTTGAAAATTTGCTTGTATCTCAAGAGAGGTGATTTTGAGATTTTGCTCTTTGTGAGGGTTTTGATTTGAATTTGTGTTGTGATCTAACTTGCTATAATATGTGAGAACTTATCTAAAGTCATCTAAATCATTTAGAACTCATGAGTAAGAGTAGATCAAGATTTCTCTCTTTTGCCCGATTTTAATATAACTCTCCTTGTTTTAGATAAAGGTCAGAATTTTAGCATCAATCTTCACAATCTATGATTAGAATAGATTCCTAATATCCTAAGGAGAATTTGTGTCAATGAATGTCCGCTCTAGAAAATTTGGCTTAGACATATCTGTTAAATGAAACTCTACTTACCTTATGTTTAAACATATATTGCCATATAAGAGTACATTGTTTGTTTTTCTTCATATTCAAGTTCATTAATCTTATAGCTCCTCCAGTAGAACCCAAGTTAGAAACCCGAACTTATTGAGAACGATTGGATTATTGGTGAAAAATATTTTCTTTTTTAGAACTTTTTGATAAGGCTATACTTTGTCTTTCTGGAGTATATTACCCAACATCTCCTCTAATTGTTCATAACATTCTTGAAATTACTACTCACCTAAAGATTTTTGAAAATGATCATGTACTATGAAATGCTGTAGTTGCCATGAAAATTAAATTTTAAAATATTGGAGGGAAATTTCTATTTTATATACATTCACCTTTATTTTAGATTCTAGAGCCAAACTCTAAGGATTTACAAATGTACTACAACTTTTAAGTGATACTACTAGTTTAGATTATTGTACATACTACAGAGTAGTTAACGATAAATTACATGAGGTATGCGAGAAATACGAAAATAAATTTAGGTCTGTGCATTTGGAAAGACCCCAGGTAATCCCTAACATCTCTGTGGGGACTATGCAATAGGGCAAGATATTTGGTTCTTCCTCTCGAAATTCTCATGCAGGTACACATCAGTCAGGAGAAGCAAGGCGATGAAGCATCGAGGACCTATCAAGTTATCTCAATAGTGATAGCGTCAGCTTTGAGCAAGAATAGAACATCCTCTCATGGTGGCAAAACCGAAAGTAACATATCTAATTCTATCCATATTAGCACGGGATGTGTTGACTATTCTATCTCTACGGTCTTCTCGAAGTCAGTCTTTAGTCTATTTGGAAGAATAATTGAGGAGCGATGAACAAGTCTCTTGAACGAGATGGTCAAAATCCTTCTGACCATCAAAGACTGGGAACAAGCTGAATCAAAACTCTAACACATTGCACAGAATACATATTTAGAAGAATCTTTTGACAATTTGTATTTAGATTGCAATGAATAGGATTTTCAATATTTTTCTTCAGATGTAGTCACTAGTGAGCTTTATAGGTTGTATTCTTTTTTTCTTTATCAAGGTCTTCTCAAGTTGAGTTTTACTTTGTAAAGCTTTTAACGAGGCAGCCATGCAATGTAATTTAATAAGTTAATAAAGCTTATTATATTATTGATAATAATTATTTTGATGATTAACAATGTCTATAATTTTTTTAATAATTTTTTATAAATTTTTACAATTGTCTACAATTTTTTCTTAATTTTCTACATTTTTCTATAATTTACTGTATTTTTTTGAATTTTTCAGGTTAAATGAGGCACGACACGGTCTGTTTAGTTCTAATCGTGCTCGTGCCGACACGGCACGATCTTAAGCCGTGCCTGGGCCGGATAGTCAGCCCGTGAACCGACATAACACGACCTATTTATTATCTGTGTCTAAATAAGTTATGTCTAAATAAATTATGTCTATCTCGAATATATGGCATGCCGGCCGGCGTTGGCCGACCTTACGCCTAAAGCGGTTTGTGTCCGGGACAGCACATGCCGTCTTGCGGCACACTCCGGGAGAGGTTCAAAGCCCTCTCTGGCAGAGAATTTCCTTCGACACTACATGGGCGGCGAAAGGAAGAGAAGAAAAAGGCAATTTGCGAGCCAAGAGTGGCCGGCGACGTCGGCAGGGGAGAGAGCAGGCGAAGCAAGATCGCAAGGAGACACTACTTCTTCTCTTGCTTGGTCTCTCTCTAATGGTTGGCCTCCTGGAGCCCAAGCCGAAGCGGATGTGCAAGACCAAGAGCTCCATCGCCACCTCCACCTCCGTCCACTCCATGGCCGCCGCCTCCTCCTCCACCCCAAGAGACCACCACCGCTCGCCCCGCACCACCACCACTCACCCGCCCTCCTACTCCTCCTCCTCCGCCGCCCCCTCCACCACCTCCTCCTCCGCCGCCTCCCTCCAAGCCCTCCGCGACTCCCTCCCCGACCTCCCCCTCCTCCTCACCTTCCACGAGCTCGCCGCCGCCACCGCCAACTTCTCCTCCTCCCACCGCCTCACCCCCACCAACGCCTCCTCCTCTAATTCCTTCCGCTGCTCCCTCCGGGGCCACCCCGCCGCAGTCTTCCGCCGCCCCCTCCGCCGCGATCCCCACGAGGTCTCCACCCGCCTCGCCGTCCTCGGCCACTGCCACCACGCCGCCATCGCGCACCTCCTCGGCGCCGCCGCCTCCCCCGACCGATCCCTCTTCCTCGCCTACGAGCTCGTCCCGGACGCCTCCCCCCTCTCCGCCCTCCTCCGCAACCCCAAGAACCCGTCTTTCACCCCGCTCTCCTCCTGGCAGTCCCGCCTCCAGCTCGCCGCCGACGTCTGCGACGCCCTCCACTACGTCCACCTCCAGGCCGACACCGTCCACAACCGCCTGTCGTCCTCCTCCGTCCTCGTCTGCGGCGACGGGCCCCTCTTCCGCGCCAAGATCGCCCACTTCGGCGCCGCCGACCTCGCCGGCGAGCTCCCGGACCTGAAAGAGGAGCAGGGCTCCGGCGAGATCAAGCAGGGGCACCGCCGCACCGGCAGCCGGGGGAGGCGGATCGAGGGCACGCGCGGGTACATGGCGCCGGAGGTCATCGGCGGCGGCGCGCCGTCGCGGCGCTCCGACGTGTTCGCGCTGGGCGTGGTGCTGCTGGAGCTGGTGTCCGGGCAGGAGCCGGTGCGGTACGAGTACAACAAGGCGACGAGGGAGTACGAGAGGACGTCGCTGATCGAGAGCGCGGCGGCCGCGGCGGCGGAGGGCGGCGGGGAGGCGATGCGGCGGTGGGTGGACCGGAGGCTCAAGGACTCGTTCCCCGTGGACGCGGCGGAGTCTCTGACGGCGCTGGCGCTGCGGTGCGTGGCCAAGGAGCCCGCGGCGCGGCCGGAGATGTCGTGGGTCGCCGCCAACGTGTCCAAGCTCTTCTTGGAGGCGCAGGAGTGGGCCGACAAGTTCCGCGTCCCCACCGATATCTCCATCTCCATCGCTCCCAGGTGACTGATGCTCGTGCCGGAGTCGAGCGCCATGAACTGCTCGCCGGCGAGCAAGGATGCGAGAGAATGGCCGGTTGCTTGCCAGGCATCTGTGTCGCTGCTCGCCGGAGAATGGTTGTGTCTACGGCGCTTTCGACGGTATAGTTGCTGATGGAGTGATGGTGTTTTGTTGCCGGCATTGATGGCTGCAGTGCGCGGCGCCTACACGGAGTTGGCGATCGATGGTCGATTGTTCTTGCCATGGCTATCGCATCACATGATGGCAGCAAGGGCTGGACTGGAGCGTGCTGTTTCTTCCATTGCCCATTGATATACGAGTGCTAGTGTGGAGACTGTAAAGGTAGATGTCATCGTCTTGTTCTTAATTAACTATTGTTGATGTACACAGGAGTGGAGGGTTCTGCTGCAGTATACGCAGAGAGAGAGAGAGAGATTCAGCAGTGGTTGACAAAAACCGAGGTAGAAAAATGTTAGGCGATATAACACTGAATTTTGTCAACGTTGGAGAGTTACGTACTGAACAAAATCTGAACGTTGGTTCCCTTGGTGTGGATGTGTTTTGAGTGCAGCCTATTTTTCATCATTTTTGGACACGACATATATTTCGATGCGTTAAAAAAAGAACATCCGAATCATCCTATCCATCGAATATTAGACACATGGGGGTGACGGAGGCGTCGACCAGCGCGGCCGGGCCACCACCCTCGTCCACGCAAGGGGCCAAACACGTGGGATGGGGGCAGCATCGCCGCGCCGCCGGGGGGCCAACCAGACGACACATGGCATGGGATGGGACTTCCTGTAAAGCGTATAGAGAACAAAATGATCACACGGCATTCCCATCTCAGGCAGCGGATATTCTTTTCCTTCTCTGAATCCATCTTAGACTCTTGAGAACAGAAACAAGCACTCCGAATATAACCTTCACCATCTATCATGTCTTACAAGGCATCAATTTTCCGTTCTAGTCTACTCAGATCAACACAGTAAAACAGTCTCCGAAAATGACAAGAACAAAAAAAGAACATGTTGCTAGCATGCAAGTTCAAAGTGCTTCAAACCATGCAAAACCCAGATCCAAACAGCACACGCACACAAAAAAGCAACAAATCCAGTAGAACATGTTGAAAAATCGCAGGTAATGGTGCTCCCTGTTAGCGCCGTGGCTCACTGCTTGGAAGTTTGGTCCAAAAGCATTTAGATAGCTATTTTATTGGCGTACGTCCGTCTGAATTTTTCGATTTTTGGGGCGGACGGGAGAACAGTCTTCATTCACATCCTCTCATATGATGAGAGATCATGGTAAAACCAATAATACATTACAAGAGTGTTAATCTAACATGAATGTACAGTTCCATCGACAGGAGAGTTGTACACATCTGCGTTCTTGTTTCGGCCCGAGGTAATAGCCGTAAATGCCAGTTAGTCGCAGCCGCTGAAGGTATGCGCCAGCATATCAGATCACAGCTTGCTCAACGTACCATCGTCACCATCCTCTCATCGACTAATCAAAGGGGGAAAGCAAGAAGGTTAGTTGCATTTCAATTTATCATGTACCATGAAGGTACTCAGTGATGATTCATGATTATGAATGAAGTTCCCTTTTTTGTGTGCAACCAGTCTGCATGTCCAGATTAATTTTTCCAACTAGTATGTCCAAATTGTTTTCCTTTTCCAATTACCATGATATTAAGTTAATCTAGTGGAGGCTCAGAGCTAGATCCCCATGGCAAGCTATGCCAGGGATATTTCTTGTTCTTATGTGAAAATCCAGCATATATGGAGGGGTTCAGTCAAGCATATAGCCATATACAGAAATATATTTTCCTTAGAATTCTGTATATCTGATCTAGCATCAGGAAATTAACCAAACCATTTGTCCCATCTTTGTTTTGATACTGCCACACCCGCGCTCACTTAGTGGGGAACAAAACATGGTAGGTCAAAGGGCAATAGAGTAAATATTGGTCAAGATTACATATATCGCCCGCATCAAATCTGGTAGGAGAAAAACTGAAATCTGATGAATCGCAACTTGATGGCGATCATGCGATGAATACACTGTGCAGCATTTTCCAAACACTGTTCATGTTTTGTCCTCATTCAATTTTTTTGTTTTTTCAGAATTTTTAGTTTTATTTTTTAAGCGCACAAAAAAATCCGTATTCCTTTGCATTGTCCGCTACACTAGATTAGCGTGTTCTGGAGAAAGGTTTGGTGGTTGGGAAGTTTATTTTTACAGTTTTTAAATTTAATTATGTCCAATAAGCCAACTCAGCTGGGGCTGTTTTTTTCATTTGGCCACTATTGCCCCTATTGATTACATGTACCTTGTTTTTTCTAAGATGAAAGCCAAGTTAAAGCCATCGCTATTCTGATACATACAATTCACCCCATAGTTTTCAGATAGGAATTGAAGTTACACAGTTTTCAAAGAAGTTACAGATAGGAGTTGGAGTTGTGCTTCCAATGAAGGGGAGTAAATATTGGTAAGATTGTAACAAACACCATTCATTAAGTACTCCTTGGTATGTGATCAAGGCCAAAACATCAGTCTTTAACAACTGAAGGAAGTATTGAAAATGGATACAAATTTTGTAGGGAACGGCATCATTAGCATATCATGTTATATTGTTATCCGTTCAAAATAGTTTTGTAGATTAAAAAAATGTTAAAAGAAGACCATATGGAATAATTGTACAGAGCAACAGCAGCACAATTATCAGAGGGCAAGTATCTACATTTTTATTGGAAGGGGAGCTGTAGGGAAGCACCATGCTGTATATATCTATACGGCAAATATCAACTGTTCCCATGTTAGTTCTGCATACCTTGAAGCCAGATTTGGTATTAGTTGAACCGCCTAACATTTTCCTCGCAGGTTTCAGTATTTGGAAGGAGCACATCAGTGTCTCATCTACACTCATCATGGCACCAGCATTATCGAATTCTCCACAGTAATTAGGGGCCGAGAATATTGTTACAAGTTGGCGGTTAGCAAAGAACTCATATCCATCTTCAACAACCTGAATTCCAACAAAGAGAGAATAACAAATCAATCAATTCGCTTGACAAGGAAATAAATAGGACGGGTACTTTGTAAGCATAACACACCTGATGGGCTCGGCAGATGAGATCTAAATCATGCTTCTCAAGAAATTCAGCCACTTTATCAGGTCCAAATGTATATGAAACACCTCGATCATTCATAGCCCACCCTTGTGCTTCATTGGAAGGATCGGACCAAAGAAGATCACAAAGTAACCCAGTATCAGGCACATCTGTTGGGCGATGGAGGTTGACTATTTGATCCAGTTTGTTCAAGTCCGGAGAAAGACCTCCATGCATACAGAGAATCTTTTCATCTATCAATGCTGCTACCGGTAAGCAGTTAAAACAGTCCGTAAAAGTTTTCCAGAGCTTTACACTGAATCTGCGCTTGCACTCATCATAAAACCCATAGATGCGGTTTACTGATGCACATTCATGGTTGCCTCTTAGAAGAAAGAAGTTCTCAGGGTACTTGATCTTATAAGCCAAAAGAAGGCATATTGTCTCAAGGCTTTGCTTTCCCCGGTCCACATAATCGCCCAAGAAAAGATAGTTGGACTGAGGTGGATATCCACCGTAATCAAACAGCCTCAGGAGATCAGAATACTGACCATGGACATCACCTGATCAGACAAAATTATGCAAGATTAACAGTTTCTAATGAAGCTTTATTAAAGCAGCTCAAGGTTCTCTCTAAACCAATATTCAGATTCTGAAAAAACATAAATAAGTTGTTGTGATATTTTGTTGACATGTTTTTTATTTACCAATGTGCAAACTGAAGGATTCTAGTGTGATATGGAACATAGTGATATATCACTGTATAAAGCTAACTAGGAACGTTGCTAGCATGGCCTATAGACCTGCATTATGCAACTGTTGCTCATCAAATATAACAATGAAACAGTATCAAAATAACATGAAGGAAACTAAAATTGTTGTGCTCATTCAGCGAAACATATTAATTATCAGTTGTTCATCTCAAACTGCACCCTTTGACAACAATATAGGTGAACAACAAACCACACAATATTCTTACATACAAGATGAGGGCTGCCAAATTCTCCAGCCTACAATTAATTAGCAATGTGAACTTTTGTTTCATCTCACTGATTTCATATCATAGAGAGTGTAGTTAGAAACTTTGCATGATGATAAACATCTATGATTTATGATTTCTGCTAAGTGAATTCATTACACTAAGCCCTGAATAGAATCATCACCTATGCACCTTTCTATAAACAAAAAGACCCTCTAAAAAACCTGATGAATGCCAGATTTCGAAACACGTAAAAATACTATCAATTCACCATAAACCACACTGATGCCGCATTGACTGACTTAAAGTCACTCAGTACACATCTAGTACCTTGCAAGTTATTATCTAGTACAAATACGAGCAAAATCTAGAACTGGACCATCGCCTCGAGAACTAGCAGCTTTCTATCAGAAAATAAAATCGAAGAGGGTTTCCATTCTTAGTATACCTAATCACTAGAAACCGATGCCTGCATACAATAAACATACTATTCCAGTCCACAATCGGCTCATCAAGCGATGAAATACCTCAGTAAACTGGACAATGGATGGCTATCAATCGAAAGATCGGGTCTAGTACATCAAGAACACCACCCAAAAAGAACAAACGAGTCACCTGCTACCCGTTGACCAACCAAACCAATACGCAAGATGACATTTCGAGGGAGACCGACATCAAGAAATGGCTCAGGTGTCACAAGAAACAGAAAAAATACCACAGATTTTGATGGGGGCCTCGAGCTCGAGGAGGTTGGGCTGCTGCAGGAAGATCTCCTTGGAGGCGGCGCAGAGCTGCTTAATCTCCGACTCCGACAGCTGGGCGTTCTTCCCCGGCTTCAGATTCTTCACCTCCAGCAGCCTCCCAATGATACTGTCCAGCAACGCCGGATCCATCCCCTTCTCCAAGTTCTCGAACGCTCCCACTCTTCTTGAAACTTCTCAAGAACGCAAGAGCAGTACCAGTTAAAGAAAGAAAGAAGAAACTTTGCAACCAAAAACTCACGCAGAGATCGAAGAAATCTTGTTTGCTGTGCTCTTGGGAGGGATTGGAGGAAGAGGCGGCTCTCGGTTTGTGATCAGTGTATTGGAGGGTTCAAAGGTAGTACCTTGTTCTTGGTCTTAGGATGCTGCTTTCTTGTTCTTGTCGTTGGGGATGGGGGAGGTCGTTAGGTGGGTTTTTGGAGGGGATTCGGATTGGATTTTTGCTTGGCCTCTCTGATCTCTGGTTCTTGGCATCGGTATGGGTCTCCCCCTCCTGCCTCCTGCCTGGACCGATTCCCCAAGACTTGATTGGACTTTGGAATAAAAGCATATCCTTTTTACGGTTAAGCCCTCTGAATATTGGTTGTATTCTGTTTGCGTCCTTGGTTGGAGTAATAATATTTTGGGTGAATTTCCTTTCGTTTTCTCCCTCCCATCTCGTTTTCATTTGACATTTCGTTGCTTTCGGTAGTCTGATTTTGTTTGCTTGCATAGAGCGATGTTTTGGATGGATGGAGATGCTCAGAGTCGGTGTGCAATGCTGATGTTCGTAGAAAAATTGTTGCAAGTATTTATGAGTTGGGGAGACTTTTTCTTCTTTTTTGTACCTGCATGTTTTGTCATTTCAAGTGGTAATTGTAACACTAGTGCCATCATCAGCTTTACCGGGTTAATTTCGCGATTTTTGCAAATGACTTGCTACCAATATGCGCCTGTGTTCATACCGTACTAATTGTTCAGATTCATATATATTTCGATCGTCGTAACGATGACTTTCATGTGAGGATTTTGCGGAATATGTTAGCACATGATTTTGACTACTCTTTTTTAACACGTTTTTCAATTTGATTGCTTATGATTTTCTGTTATTTACTGTTCTTTAGAAGAAAACTTTTAAGTTAGGGGATTATTTCCCTTTTTAATGAAAAAGATGAAAGAGCACATCAGACCTATGATGTGTCCAAAGTGACAATTCTGCTAGGAAATTTCTTTCCACACGGTCAAAATCAAGTCTTTGCTTGAAAGAGCACATTTGCTTGGATTAACGATTGGTGGTATCTATTAGTGCAATGTATATCCTTAGTTCCTCACAAGATATTGCAGGAGGCATGCATTCACGCGCATGATATGCATGCTGTCCTCTACTGCCATGCAAAATAGAATAGCATGAACATCTTGTGAACTATCCAAAAACTAGGTGGCAGTTGCTGAACAATGCAAAATGGAATGGATTTTTATTACAACAATGTATTAAAGCATATGGATCCTATGGACAGGCCAGAGTCTTCTTGTGCTGTGTTGTTCATCTTGCAGCAGGATGTGCATGCTTCCCAAATGCGCAATATTTAGCAGACCAGAAATACCCTTACATATTTATTTTTCAGATATACAGGAGAAGTAATACTGGTACTAGTAACAAATAATTGAAGACCGACAAGCAGCAGACTAGAAATGTTCAGTTGGTCACCGTTTCAACAGAAGGTTGGTACTGACAAGACCAAAAGCAAACTTAGAGTGACTAGTGCCAGAACTGTCAGTCAAGTCTACGAGTAAGAGGAGAAGCAAACGAAGGAAATCTTGCATCAGGTGGTGATCGTTTTAGCGATAGCTTTTGGCTTTTTTACTGTAGCTGAATTAGTGGATAGTGTAGTGAATAGTGGAAAAAGCTGAATCTAAAAGCTGAAGCCGAAACGATCACCACCTCAATCGAGGGCAACTGTGTGGGAGGTTTCTGAGGGGGCACAAATGTTGCCTAGGCGGTCCGGCGTCGTACATGGAAAAAAGTGCCAAAATAAGGCGCGTTCTTGTCACTCGCTAGACTCTTCCACAGCACGCCAATGGCGTCGCACCATCGCTTCTTCCCTGAATGGTACACAGTTCTGCACGATCTGAATCTGAATGTTCACCTCTTTCCCTGACTGCGTTTGCGAAGTGCAGAGGAGTACTACTACGCGGCTACGCATGTACAGGCAGTGCCTGACAATTGCATCCTGCAAGCAACCATTGCTGCTACTTTTGCTCCGTTGCTCCCTCTTCTAGGCTTCTTGGAAGAACCTGCAAGCTTTTCTTTCGCCACTTCACTGTATTTTTCCTATCTGACCGCCTCTTTTCTTTCTTCCCTCCTACCATTCATACCTGAAGCAAGGGCAAAGCAGTGCACTACATATATGTTGCATCAACATCATCAAACCTTCCATTCGGGTGACTGTGTTGTTTACCGCCAGCAGTTTCAGTTACTGCTGAGCTCAAGGCTGCAATCTATGGTGCAGCAGGAGCAGGAAGGGACCCTGTCTTCCCAATGCTTCTGTTCCCGCCGCCGCCGCCACCGCCATTGGCAGCTTATTCTTCTTCGTCTTCTTCTCCCACATCTCACCATCCATCCACCATGAGCTTCCCGATCCTGGTGCTCACCATGCTGGGCATCCTCACCACCTCCGTCCTCCTCCTCACCTACTACGTCTTCGTCATCCGCTGCTGCCTCAACTGGCATAGCTCCTCTGACACGCCCGGCCTCATCTCCCGTCGCCGCGGCCGCGCCTCCAGCAGCCTCTCGGTGGCTGCCGTGTGCAGGGCGCCATTAGAGGCGTGTGAGCTCAAGGAGTCGGCCATCCAGGCGCTGCCAGCGTTCAGGTACAGGAAGGCCATCAAGAGCACTGTCGATTTGAGAGAGTGCGCGGTGTGCCTCAGCGTGTTCCAAGAAGAGGAGAGGGTTAGGCTCTTGCCCATCTGCCTCCATGTCTTCCATGTCGACTGCATCGACACTGGCTCCAGGGCAACGCCAAGTGCCCACTCTGCAGGGCAGCCATCACCACCACCACCAGTAGCTGCCATTGCCAGCTTCCATTGATAGATCAGCTCCTGAGACCAGAGGAGGTAGTCATCCAGGTGGTCACTGGCACCGAAGAAGAACGCACACAGACACAGCAACAGCAAGAAGTTGCTGACTCTGCAGGTGATACTACTGCAGATCTACAGGTCAGTAGTAAGAAGAGGAAGAACATCAAGCCATGGCATGATGTGACCAGTAAGGGAGATGTGTGCATTCAAGTGAAGAGAGACAGATATGTTCTTCTAATGAGGAGGTCCTTCTCCATGGACTCGGTGGGTCGTGGGGAGGTTTGCTGCAAGTTTAGAAGATTTTGGCAGAACAATACTCATTTCTATGGAGAAGCACACTGTAGGGAATTTTAGTTTGATCGCTTGGCTTGCACATTCTTGGGACATGTTATGTGCAATTTTTTTGATGATCTTTTTCCATTTTTTTTCCTTTTTGTAAATTGCAAGATATATCGAAACAGGAGATGATAATCTAATGGAGAATTGTTACTCCAATTGTAAATGATGGTTTTGACGTGTCCCATGTTCCAATATAACATGATTTTTTTCTCTGAAACATTCCTTTCAGAGCAACATGAGTTGCCCCTACCTGGATGAAAACGATGATAAACAAGTTTCGAAGAGTGATACGTGAGTAGTGAAAGTACACCAGAAAGCAAATTAGCTTATGATAGAAGAGTAGTGATGCCCCAGCTTAGAAGCCTCCATTCTTTTCGGCTTAGTTTCAGCTGATGACAGGAGCAGTGATGACAGAAAAACAGTAAAGAAAAACGTGTAGTGAAAAGGAAAAGAGGTAACTGTCTTTTGAATTTACTGTGTATTGATCTTAACCCAAACCACAAAGTCTCACCAAAACCTTCTTAAAACGCTCAATACGTTGAAATTTCTGTCTGGGATTTCATCATAGCTTGACCGATCAGGTTTTCCGTGTTGCAGTAAATTGGCAGTCCACCAAACATTGATTTCTGGTCTCCGAAGATCTGTATACTACTCCAAGCAAGAAAAACCTCGATTAATAGTTCCATCAAGTTCCGATTCTTTATCATGTTGAAAAGGAAAACATTTCGATTAATTTAGATAGACTGTTAGATCTTCTAGATGGCACAGAAGTAAGGCTGCTTAGTTGGCAACAATAACATAAAATAGCTACATTTACAGTCAAAATTTCTTCTACAACTGAACACCAAAATGATGTAAACATAAAAAAAAAAAGATCATGCGTACAAGACTTGAAAATTACTGTCGTGCAACTTTGACAGAATCAGCATCGACTTCCTGCTCCCGAGGTTCAGGCAATGCATTTGCTGGATCTTCAGGTGATAGGAACGCAAGAGCCTTTATCTTGATCTGCTCGTAGAGACGAATAGCTTCCTTGAGCTCATCCCTAGCACTGGGACCATGGCTTCGCCATGAATCAACAACTCGCTTTTGGAACTCCATAGCCAGGGCATAGCTGTATTTAGATAGAAGAGGATATTGCTGATCAATTAAAAGTTCAACAATTAAAACTCGAAGACAAAACAGCGTACTGTCGTTAAAGTGAAGCATTATGCACTATCTGGCCTTCCATCCAAATTAGCTTAACAACAAACATAGCAACAATAAACTCACAAGCAGAGTAATATTCCAATTATCCGGTTCTGATATTTCATATTAAAGTTGAAACTAACAGAAATTGTACCCAGGATTGTTTCATCAGAAATAACTGCCTGTTCAGTAATTTCTAAAACATTTTTTCTTTGTTTGTCTTTGTAGTAAAAAAGTCTTTGAATGGAATGATGTTCTGAAACAGTACCTTCCCAGCACATTGTATGCATTGGCGAGGCTCTGGCAGGCCTCAATGGTATCTGAATGGTGCGGCCCTAAGGAAACATCCATGACTTCCTTTGCGAGTGCAAACATCTGTGCAGCAGACTGCGGTCGGTCCATCTCCATATACGCAGCGCCCAAGTTGTTATACACATACCCTACCGCATAATGCTTTGGCCCAAAGCTGACCTTCATCCTCTCCACTGCATCCTCCAAATATGGGACGGCCTCGGACACCTTCCCCGTCAGAAGCAATAGCCACCCAATCCGAGCCGCGACATTCCCCTCCATGTGCTGTGCCTGAGGGATCCTCTCAAGCATGCCCAGGCTCCTCTTCAGCAAAGATATTGCCTTGTCGAACTCGTTTACCATCTCATACAGTGAGGATACCTCCACATATGCCTCGGCCACCTTGTCTGGTGCAGCCAATTCCCTCTTCTCCAGTATGTCGCAAGCAATCCCCAAGCACCTCTTTGTGTCCCCGGCCTTCTCCTGATTAGCGAGTGCCTTCGCCATCGAGATGAACACCAGAGCTCTTGTCTCACTATCCTTCTCCACCTGCTTAGAGACATTCCTCAACACGTTAACAGCCTCGTCGAACTTCCCCAATGCGATCTTGATGTTTGCCGCGTCAATCTCAGCATGCAGGAGCTCGGGGCCAGCCACGCCCCAGCTCCTCATCACCTTCTGTGACATCTCATTCTGCTGCAGCGCCTGCTCGTGCTGCTCCAGCCCGGTGTATACCACCCCGAGCAGCCGCCTGTCATGTGCAACCTCCACCGAGTTCTTGCCAAGCGTGGACTCGTGCAGCTCCAGCGCCTTCTGGCACAACGGCAGAGCCTGCTTGAAGTCGAGCACGGCAGCGTGCGCCTCCGCGAGGTCCCGGTACGCGGCGCCGAGCTCCCGGCTGCCCGGAGGCAGGATGGACTCCTTGAGGTCGAGGCAGGCGCGCAGGTCGGCGAGCGCCTCCTCCCGCCTCCCCAGCGCCGTCTTCACGTTGGCCAGCTGCAGCCGCACCGCGTGCGCCACGGGCCTGACGTCGAACCCTTGGGAGTCGCCAGTTTCTTCTCCAAAGGGCGCGCCTTTAGAAGGCAGAAGCGGCGAGAGGAGGCGGAGGGAGCGGGAGAGGAAGGAGAGGGCGTCGTGGAAGCGGGAGAGGTCAAAGGAGGCGGAGCCGGCAAGGTGGAGGGCCATGGCGAGCGAAACGGCGTCGGAGTCGGATGTCGCGGAGCTGGGGCTGGCCTCGAGGATGCGGAGGGAGCGGAGGGCGAGGGAGAGGACGCGGGAGGGATCGGCGGAGGCGGAGGCCTCAAGGTGCTGGCCGAGCTTGAGGCAGGCGAGGGCGAGGCGCTTGTCGGAGGGCGGGAGGGCGGCCTCGAGGCGGGAGAAGGCGGCGAGGAGGTCGTTGGTGGTGGTTGCCGCCTCGAACGCCTCCTCCGCAGCCTCCGTGACGGCGGCGGCCGAAGCGGAAGCGGAAGCGGGGAGGGGAGGCTGTGGCTGCAGGGAGAAGTGGCGGCGGGGCGGGGGGAGGAGAGGGTTTAGGGTTTTGGGCGCGGGAATCGGGGCGGGGGATCGGAGGCGCGATCTGAGGAGAAGGGAGAAGGCTCGGCGTAGCGCCATGGCGATCGACCGAGGCGGGTAGGCGGCGGCGGCCGGCGGAGAGGGGGAAGAGTCAGTAGGGGGAGATGGGCTGGGCTGTTAGGCTTTTAGTACGACTTCCTTAAAATGAAGTGAGAAGGGCGGTATCCGGGATGGGCCGTATATTAGTGTGCTGGCCTTTGATAACTGCTTAGAATATTGATACTCGGCCCACATGTCTGTTGCTAGTAGTGCAGGAGCATAGTATTTTGCTCTCTCAAACAAAGAAAAAAGGTAAAGCAGTGCATCAGTTTTGCTACCGACAAAAATAGCATCCATGATGTTACAAAAAATAAAATGAAAAAAATGATATTGGATCTGATGATATTTGGGACTGTTTAGCTGAGCTGCACCACTGAAAGGTCAAGCAATTCCTCCGAAAATTTTGGCATTGCCTAACCTGAAAAGGATGCGCATTCTCGAGAACAACGTTCATCTGACCATGACTACCTCGTCCACAAGTTACCGGTAAGCAAAAATGCTCTTAGGCAAAGACAACGACGTTACATTGATGTCGAGTGATGCAAGGTTCAACTAATGGACTAGACAAATGATCAAACGTCAATGCCGATGAGCACGCGAGATTTGGTTCAACCATCGTTTTCCTGGTGGCTATATCACAATCAGTGAATTCATCACAAGCCAATCAGTATTTAAAGCAAAACGGAGATTCAGATGCTTCAGAAAAATGATCGTTCAAGATGCTGTCAAGTACGCAGGGTATTACTGCTGCTGCTTCAATGGTTTTTGAGTTGTGCACAAGCAGATTCAGTTGTTTGCTCCTACTGTATCAATCATCTACTCCTTTGTTAATGATCGATTCATTGCTAATTTGCTCTCCTATTATCATTCTCCATTAACAAAGTATCACACATGAACATACAACTCCATTAACATGTATTATCCATATCTGAAATATGCACTCTCAATGTTGCTAACCTCAAAAAAAAATCTCAATCTTATATGATCAACAATTGCAATTTGCAAGATCAACAACTGTTGCAGTAATCGCCTCTGCATTCTGCAAGATCTCACAGCTGCTTCAATCCTTCAGAGAAGCATGAGCTCAATTGCGCCATCTCGGCCTCCGGCAGCACCACCCCGATCTCGATCCCGCCCTGCCCGTCGCGATCCTCCGCCAACGACACCGTGCCGGGCGTCTTGTCGATGGACACCAGCTCCACCTTCTTCGGCCGGCCCAGGCCGAAGTCAGTGTCGTAAACGCCGTACCGCGGCGAGCCGCCCACTGACATTGGCCGCTCCGGCACCAGCGACAGGATCTTGTGGAACCATCCGTCGGCGCCGTTCAGCACGCCGTCATCGAGCCCTTTGATGGCCGCGCCTATCGCCGTGGCCGCCGTCGCAACGCCGTCGGCGCCAAGAAGGTCGTCCATGTCGACCTCGACGAAGCAAGGCCGGAGGCAGTTGCCGAGGTACTCTTGTGGGATCGGCGGGGTGAGCCGGCGACGGCATTCCACCGAGAACAGCAGGTGCGCGAGCTTCTTGCCAGTACAGCTGCCGTCGACTCTCACCAGGCAGGCCCACGCGAACGCGCACGCCACCGTGAACGCCGAGCAGTGGACGCGCCCACCGCCATTGCCAGCCGTCATGCCCTTGGCCACGACACGTTGCTTGAGCTTATCAATGAAGTCGCGGGTGAGCGTGAACGACGCGATGACCAGCTTCGGCGGTGGCCCGGGCGGCGGTGGCGGAGGTGGCCCGTTGGCCGCCAGTTGCCGCATTTCATCAAGCGTCCTCGCGGCAAGGCCGTCGGGATCGGCGACCACCGCACGGTCCAAGAACGGTGGCGGTGGCACCGCGGCGGCGTCCTCGCCGGCAGCCACCCGGCAATGGCCGGCCCAGGTCTTGACGAAATGCATGTAGCTGGAATCGTCACAGGCCACATGGTGGATGGACACGCCGACGGCGAACCCCCGGCCAGCGAACACCGTCACCTGCACCGCCGCTAGAGAGAAGCTTCCATCCTCCGCTCTTGGGAGCTGCGGCACCAACGAGCACAGCCGACCAACATCCCGCTGCCGGCCGCCCGAGAGCTCCTCGAAGTTGTCGGAGCTCTCGGCGACGGTGAACTCGACGCTGTCCCCATCCACATCCGCAGAGCAGAACTCGTACCGGCCACGGCCGTCCGGGCACGGCCCGACGCGACCAAGAAGAGGGTAGAAGCCGTGCAACGCGGCGGAGAGGGAGGATACGAGGGAAGGCAGGAGGTGGGCGGTGAAGTGGTCGACCGGGTTGGGGTAGGAGTAGAAGAAGACGCGCTCCACCGGGCCGGTGAAGAGCCAGGGCACGTCGAAGAAGGTCAGGGGGAGCACGCTGCCGGCCGCCGGAGGCGAGGCCGCCACCGTGAGCCTGTCAAGAACCTTTGTGGCCATGAGAATTCCAGATCCCCGCTTCTTCTTGCTGTGGTACTGCAACAGGGAGAAGACACATGCGGGGGGAGAAGTCGAGATCAGATCCACAAAACACAAGCAGTAGTTGGAGGAAACGTGACCTAACTCTCCCCCTCTCTGTTTGTTCCTATTCTGCGTTGCCATCACGGCTGCTTTCTGAAAGGAAGATGTCAGTCAGTGTTGCGGTAACAGTAAAGAAACTTCTGCCCAGAGAGGTGCGCGCCATTGTTGGTTGGCTGCCCGATGGATGTCACCGGATAACTGTGAAAAGGTACAACAGAGTATTAGTAGTCACATCAATCTGGTATATGCGCACTCAGATGAGTATTCGATGGCAATCAATGGCAACATTGTACTTCATCTCAATTTTCTAAAAAGACATAGTTTAGCAGACCCATGGAAATATAGTTCCTTCTTTGCAAAGAAACCCTGTGAGTAATGACCTGACAAGCCTTAAGAAATTCAGGACTGAAGCAATCGCAAAGAGGAACACTTTGCACCAACTGCAGTTGCTATGGCCTGCTGAGGATGGTTAGTACCAGGCTGTGTGAATAGTACTAGACTACTAGCAGAAAAGTCTTGAACTGGAGCTCAAAAAGAAAAAGAAAATCTCTTGAACTGAAATGATGGAGAGGCGCCACATTCACAATTTCCAAGGCATTTGTTCAACATATTCCATCTCCCTTGTCTTCTTTTCTTTCAACTTTTTCTGTTTGGAACAACTATTGTTATGATCACAATTGGCTTGGAGATAGATAGGGCCAAAGCTTGCATATTTTGACTCCTCCAATTACAAACCATCTTCTTTTGGTCCAAGACTACACCAAAGCAACTGCACACTCGCAGAAAAGCACTAGTTTTCCTTTCCATTTGGCTCTTAATTTATGGTTTGGGATTAGTGCTAAAGTTGTTTGATTAGTGGGGTCTAATAACTCTCAAGTGCCATAATAAGCATGCTTTTTGTGCTTAGCTTTGTTTGACTGGTGACCAGCTTCTTGACCACTTGAATCCAAACATATACTACTAGTACTCCTTGTTTCATAAGTATAGTTACAAAACACAAAGGGCCAGAGCAAAGAAAAATAATGAAATTGCCTTCAACTTTTAAGAGACAATCTCTTCTATACTTCAATGTTTGTTTCTCAGGCCATTAACCAATAAAAATTGCAAACAAAGATGACAAGCATATTGGAAATTCTCCTTTCTCTTCTCTAGGTTTGAAAAAACTGAGCTTGCTGTGAACTGGAGTGATCTCTTGACCTTCAGACACTAATAAGAACAAAACATGAGCCAGTGTTAGGGCCACCGATTCACTGATGACTAGCATCCTAGGCTACCAAACCATGTCCATGTGTAGATCATCTTATACTAACCCACATTAATCACGCGTTAAATCTACGGCTTTGCTCCAATCGATAAAGAGGACGGATCACAAAAGTCAGTGACCTATACCAATTGTTAAATCAACTGTGCTTGCTTGCATTCGTGGTGTTCAAGCAGATAAATATTACTCCAGATTGTAGTAGCTTATGTGCAGGTTCTTGCTTACTTGCTTGCAGCAGTATTAGATGACCTGAACAGTTCGCTGTTCATTGGCTAGATATTGCTCTTAGCTTTTAGTCTCTGACCTTAACTTTTAGCCTTTTGTAATGGATTCAGTGAACATATGTGAATGAAATTGTAGAGTCCCAAGATGCTAGTCCCACAAACCTATAGCAGTAGCACTGTTCTTATTTGATGACTAGACTAAAGAAATTCTGTATTAAGGTAACACAAATACTGCAATGGTCTAGCTACTGCTAGTACTCCAAACACCCAATGCAGTATTTGGTTTATCTATCTCAATTATTGCAATGGTATGGCCATTGGAATGTCTAACCATTCCAATGGACTTGTACTACTGTATGATCTATTTCAAGTGCTAGAGTTTTTCTTTTCGCTGGGATAACAACAATAATGTACTAGCAGGAGTAATTTACTAGTAGTACTGTTTAATTTGGTCAGTCATCCAATTACAGTCAATTCTACCAAGAAATCAGCCATTGGGATCAGTGACCTTCACCGTGTTTCTGCATGCGTTCTTAAGGTCAACATTTATGTAGAACATACTCCTAGATGCAGTTAATTGAACCAAAAGTAAACGTTGCTGCGGCTGAGGAGTTCATACCTGTCCTTAATCAAGGGGACAATCTTTGTGCATGATATGAAAAACTAGGATAATCAGCAACAGTCTATGAATATATACTAGTGCTTTTAGGGTCTCCAGAGAGGAAGTTTTTGGTGAAAACTCGAAGTTGTGTAATAACTCTTCCTTCAACTTTTGGATTGCATTCTCAAACTTCAAAATTTGCACAAAAAAAGAACAAAACAAAACTATGTTCAAACTTATACTATAACAATATTCCCATGGAAAAAAGACAATCGCTGATAGTAGTGTTTATCTTGTCGGCTTGCAATGGACTTCATATCATCACCTTTCGAACATCAATCAGGAAAAAATTTCAAATCTCATGAAGCCATGGTTGCACAGAACATGAAACAGAATGAGTATCTGTTTGCAAGACCAGCTGAGCAATACAATAGTACAGAAGTTTCTAGTGCAGTTTTGGTGCCGCTCCAAACCAGGGAAAAATCATTGTTCTGCCAAAAAATTGGGAGGGTGGCGAAAGCGGCGAAATACCAAAATTTTGTTCATTTCGGCTAAATTTCGGATAAAATTTTCAAATAGCATTTGAATTTTGATGAAATTTAATCAAATTTCGGATAAAATTTGAACAAATTTCAAATAGGGTCGAATTCGGCCAATATTTGGCTGAATCAAACTCATTTCGAAGGGTGACGAAAGGGGCAAAATTTCATAAATTTCGCCCCATTTTGGATGAAATGATGAACTCTGCTCCAAACAACTTCGAAGCCTAGCTTCTGGCTTTTAGCTGTAAGTGTACTATAATGGCTGTTTGCTTTTCTGAGTCAAAAAAGAGAAAACATAGTAAAAAAAGGAATAAAAATTTGAAAAACACCGCTATATTTTTGGGACAATTCAAAGCAATAAAGAGAAAAAAACAAAAATTAAAAAGAGCTAAAATTAAAAAACTGACACGTTTCAAGTGGCTTCTGCCGAAGGCTTAAAAGCCATTTGGACAGAGCCTTACACTCTTACTTTATCATCTGATCTGACGCATGACATATTGAACTTTGTTTCACATGTCTTGCTGTAACCTAGTCACTCAATTTGGGCCACATCAAGATTTAGTTCACTAGGTCAGCAAGATTATACTTCCATGTAGCCAGCGATGTCATTGTCAAGACTTGCAAGAAGTGCTATTATTTAGTACCAATCATCAACGCAAGCTTGTCCACTATAACTCTAGGATCAGAACACTGATAAAAAGTTCAGTACAAGTTAATTTCCTCTCTTCCATTGTAGATCTCGCACTTCCATCAGTTGAAGTCGAAGCAAAAAGGATTCGTTCTACAGAGAGCAGTTTGAGCTTCTCATCATAGCCTGCGCCAGGTACTGGAGCTCTCCGGGATCTGCCTTGCTGCAATGATGCATGGAAACGTCGTCCTTGCTGCCCATGATCTCCGGCAGAAGCACGCCACCGGCGAAGCAGTCTGCAAGGCCGTCGAGGGGCCTTCTTGCGTTGCATGGCATGTCCTGCCGGAGTAGGGCGCTGATGCTGTTGTCCGGCCACTGGTGGTGGCTCACCGGCGAGTGCGAGCTGCTCTGGATGCCGCAGGCTAGCTGCGCCTTGGCCTGCATAAGCTGTGCTTGCAGGATTGCAACCTGTATATATAATCATCCAAGAGTCAGAAAAACGAATCAATCCATAGCAAGCACATTGCTTAAGTACTCCAAATTAACTTCGTATAAACATAGAACTCATATAAATCGCAGTAATTAAGGTGAGTGATAGCATGATGGTACTGTGTAATATCTGAAACATGGGCCATAAGGTGCAAGAGGAGCTGGCATGCATGCAAGAAGTGGCTGTTAATTTGAAGTTGCTGACCTGCTGCTGCAGCGCGAAGATCTGCGCGACGCATCCATAGACGGGGTCGCGGATCCTGGCCTGCGCCTCGTAGGTGATGGTGACGACGGCCTCGCAGCGGTCGGCGACGGGGAGGTGAGAGAGCAGCTTGGAGGCGTTGCTGGCGCCGAACACCTTGTGGATGGCGGCGAACCTCGCGGCGCCCTGGTCGGAGCTGAAGTAGGGCGCGAACACGCACTCAGGGGCGCACCGCCGCCGCAGGAACTTGCACGCACCGCACGGCGACCCAGCGCCTGTCCCGGAGGCGGCCATGCCTTACCACCAGGCCGGACAAGAAGAAGAAAGGCACTAGTGCTAGTACAGCTAGTAGTCGGTCTCTACTATACTAGCTAGCTAGTACCAGCCGGTGCAACTTGGGATTTATAGATAGGTCAGGTGAGCTGGTGAAGAAGGAGAGGAGGAGGAGGAGCCGACAAGTAGGAGAGGGTGTCTGGTTCGGAGGGAGCAGATGCTTCGTTGAACAGAAGGACCCGCGCGCCTTGTGCTGCACAGGAACGAGGAGGGGATCGAGTGAGGTATCAATCCGTCTTAAAGATGGATTCGTATAAACTCAGGATCGAGGTGAGTGTGCACGTACGTAGGTAGAGTGATGGTATAAAGAAGGCATTTCGCGCCGAACGCCCGCACTTTGCACGGTCGACTCGTCTCTCTCCGCCACCTGCCACTGGATTTATCCGGCCATCGTAGTAGTATTAAATCTAGTCATCTATCGCGACCTGATTAACTCGTGGTTAGTTTAGACTCATCTTTTCCTCTCTCTCTCTCTCTCTGGCTCTACTAGTAGTTTGCTTGCTTTGCTTCTCTTCTCCGGGTTCAGCTCGTCTCGTTCTCTGCTTCCTCCTTGTTGAGTGGTCTTGTACTCTTGTGCGAAGCAGTTATTGCTTCCTTTCCTTGCTGGGTCTTCTCTGAGATTCTGAGAAGATGAACATTTTGCTGTATGAAGAAGGGTAATATAGTAATTTCATAATTGATAAAAAAGGAAAAAAAATAAAAGAGAGGGACCCACCTGAGCGGGCGACGGCGCAAGCGGTCCCGGCGGCAGGCGGGCTCTACCCGACGGCCCGATCCTCTTGTGTGACCTGTTCTCCCATGTGGCCCGCTCCCCCCAGTGCGACGCGCTCCCCGTACGGCCGCTCCTCAGATCTGGCACGGGCGTTGTTCCTGATCTGGAATCCCAGGGGGCGGCGCTGACTTGAGCGGGAGAGGAGGGGGGTGGTGACAGCCCGAAATCCTCGGATCCGTCCGTTGGAGGCCACCGCTTCAGGGGTTGTTCCTCTCCTCTCTCTCGGCTACAAATAGGAACTCGGTTCTCCTTTGTGATGCATCAAAGGAAAAGTGCGCTCTCCTCTTCCACTCCTCTCTTTCTTCCTGTATTGCCTTTGGTGTGTGATGTCTCTGTGCTTGCTTAGCATCTTGACGCTGACCACGGTTCTGTGCTCGACTGCGAGGTACTCGGCCAGTTCCTCCGATGTGCTTGTGCAGCATCCCCTCATCTCAACTTCGTCGGCTTGAGAACATACACCGGCAAAGGGGGCTTTGTATCTCCGATTACCTACTACCCTCTCTCACTGTGACATAGAGAGGTGCTAGGTTTTCTGGGACAACGCCCTGTGGCGTATCTGGCTCTATGACCTTCTCGGTGATTTCGAGTATCACCGGCTTTGTGAGTATACGATTTTAATTCTTTGCAGTTTACAGCTTTTCATATATCTGTGAATGCGAAGAAAACAGTAGGCTAAATTGCTCGATGATGAAATAAGTCATATACTGAAATTGGTTGATTTAATCTTTGAGCTTTAATTACTATTATCTCTGTCATTGCTATTAACTTTGAGCCCTGCAAGTTAATATCCAGACATAGATATATTGGTCACATACCATTTGTTTAATGCAGTCACTAGATCATAGCAATTCCTTATATATATTGCATGACTGTTAGAATTCAGACTTGGTAATTTGAGTTTGATTCATCTATGGGAAAATCAGTTTATATGTGATTAGATTTGCTCTAATTGAGCCATCACTTTGGCTGCTGTGCTGCTGGCTGAATGCATATATACTGAGTATATTTTGAACTTTGATATTGTAGAATCTGAATTTAGAGCTCAAAGATTGAAATTTTATTTGACATAATCAATTGATGAAGAGTATAAGACTTTAATAGTAGGACGACCAAGAGTTAATCTTGTGTAATCTTACTCCTGATAACACTAAATCTTAACCAATTAAGACTTGAGCTTTTTACTAGTTTTATTTGGTTCCATGCCATTCACATTGAAGGTGCACACGGTTGCACGAGCAGCGAAACTCATGAAGGTGCATCCATGCAAATGGGAGGTTCTACATTATGTGACAATATTACAAGTCTACAGGCCAGATGAGATTATAGGAATGGAGATGGCAACCACTCATACAGGAATATCAACGTATAAATCGCACGCTTGCCACCGAAGCAAGGAACGCATTGCATCATCGTATTAGTCACACCCTACACAGAAGTCCATGGACCCAACACCTCAGATGAACGCCGCCGCTGTGGAATCACCAGACCTTGCAGTTTTTCCATGGTGAATGATCACACATCATCAGACTGCACCAGGGAGAGCCGGATCACGCAGCAGCTTATCGACTTAACCGAGCCACTGTGTTGCACGCCGTTCGCCCCCACCACCTACAGCGTGCCGAATGCTGATCTTCTCGTGGGAGTACTTCTCCTGGAGATACTCAAATGCATTCACATCAAGCTTCCCGCTCACCGACTTCCCCTGCTTCCGTCGGATCTGCTGCTCTTTGATCGAATTCCACAGCTTCTCGATGGCCTCCCTCTGCAGCTTTGTGAACCGGTTCACGTTGTCGAAAGCATGCTTGGCAAAGATGTCAATGGCAGTCTGCGTCCTGACAAGCAAGAGATAATTTAGCACAAAAAACTGTAGTACATGGTTAGTAACACATAGCATTTTGTCAGATAACTCACCATGGTATCCTATAGCGCCGAGCAGCTATTTCTAGACATTTCAGAAGGGCTTCTCGCTGTGACTTCAGAAATCTCTTTGATTCCTCCTCATCTGCTTTTCTGTTCAGAGTTGCTACTGCTTTCTCTCGAGCCCTTTCAGATTTCTTCGACTTGTGCTCAAGAAGATCATCTAAACCAAAAGGATCAGAGGACTCTTCTCTTGAGTTGGATGCTTGCACGTTATCATCTTCTTTATTCTCTTTGGTGCCAGATTTGCTTTCAGCAACTGCAAGCGCTGCTGCTTCATTGTTATCATCATCCACTGTTGCTACTGGAAGGGCTGAGATGGCATCTTTGATCTTCCCTACAGCCTTTGAAAACTACAAAATAAATGCAAGTATATTAGTCAAAACACACAGGCCAGTACTGTGTTTGTGCCATAAGACATTCAGATAAGGAAATGAAATTTCATACGGGGCAATCAGGATATGCAAGTAGACTGGTTACAGCAGCCGTAGTATACAAGTATAACACAAATTTCACACTTGGATTGAGAAAATAAGTAACATGGGCGTTTCATCACAATACACTCACCACAAAACTGTCATCAGTAAAAAGATCATTAGCCACCACCGCATGCAGCACCCATATATCAAACTGATTTTTCTGCTGTTGGTTGAAGCACTGCGCATCAACCACAAGTCGTAAGTACACGATGCAGTGGCTTAACAGAACTGAACAGAAAGGAAGAAAGCTCAAAGACTTTTCAATTATTTGTTTCAAAAACAGCAGAAACTTCACCTCTGTTACACCCTGCGTGGCATTAAACAAAGCCTGGTAATCTGCACGTACAGAAGGCTCATTAGAAACTCCTGGTGAAGACATCGCAGCCTCTAATATAGCAAAGAAGTGACCGATTGTCCCTGGCTTGACACTTCCAGCCTCAATAAGCTGCAGAGCTAGTTTTGATGCCTTGCTGAATTTTGAAGGATTTCCTATGTGTGAAGTTATCTTCTGCATAGCTTCAATGATTTGCATTTCTGATGCATCAACAGTAGTTCTGAACCGAAGACGCTTCTCAGGAACTGCAAGAAAAATATTGATCTTAGAACATGACCATGTGGCAGGTAAAAGCACTCTGCTATTGCTAGCAGCATTTGGTGAGAAGAGCACACAATATAAAGGTTACTTGTAAACCATCAGCAAAACATGAGGAAAAATAACTGGATGAACCAGAACCTTAAGGCAAATGGACATATAATTTCATCGTTTTTTTCAACCATATTATCTTGCCATAAGCACAGAACTAGACATTCAGTGCTAGCACAGCTGACAGAAATCTGATATAAGACAAGATGGCAGTGCCACTTATAGTTTCACCTTTGAGGGTTAAGGGTAACCTAATACCAGGCTGCCAGCCATACTGGTCACTGGTCAACAATGTCATCAGATTCTGCGAATACATCCAGCACCAAATAACCTAGTGAAAAATGGATCTTTACTAGATACCTTCTTGCAAACAATGCCCAGAAAATTCCAGTGAACAAAGTTGGTACTTGGTACCTGGCAATAATTTTTCCAGGATCCACTATAGTCCCAATTGAGTCACTTAGGTGGAGGCAAACCCTGGGCCCATGGCAGTAAGCTAAAATAAGGCTGTATTAAGCTTAAAAAAATTCAGACAGTGGCACACTCATCTAAACCAGGTTCAGATTCCTATCTTTGCTACCACTGAACTAATTTAGCATCTTTTAGAGCCAGCTTCTGTTGCATTTCAAGCGTGCCTCTACTGTTAAACCTACAACATATAAAAGAGGAGGTTATTATCCTGACGAAACTAAGAGGAGGTTGTTACTATTCGAGTTTTCCATAGGCCCTAGGGTTAAGATTAGCATCTGTTTTTGCTTAGTTCCGCAACAGCTTGAAGTAATTTGCTCAACTAAGCAATTCTGGCTGGCGAAGACACTAAACTGAAGCCACCCAACCCAAGTCTTCACAGATGAAACGCTATTTTCAGCTCTCATTGAAATCCCGACATAGAAATCCCCTCCTATTAACAACATCCGCATCTCGATCTCCACACAAAATTCTGCAATAAAGCCACGGCACTCTAGCGCGCCGCTCCGTCCGATTGCTCCTAAGTGGAACCAAACCAACAACAAATCGGCGCTAAAATCTACAGCAACACAACCTAATGGACTAGAAGAGTTCATTTGAGTAGGGGTCCCAAGCAGCAGCCGCAGCCAATTGGAAATGCTTAGGGAGTGGTGGATCAGAGATCTCACCAAGGCCTTCGGCTGCGGCCTCCGTGGGGGTGGTGACGGCGGCTGGTGGTGAGGAGGAGGAGGAGGGCTTGTCCCGCTTGAGGGCGCTCTTCAGCGCAAGCCGCCTCGGTGGCTGCGGCGCCGGCGGGGGCGGCGAGGGGGAGGCCGGAGCGGCGGCTGGCGGAGGCAAGCCTTCGAAGAGGTCGTCGGAAGCCATGGACGGTGATGGGTGGGGTAGCGCGCCTGTTAGGCCAATACGGCTAAGTAAACGCCGTTGTGGTGGCTGAGATCTTCGGTTGTTGTTGGGGTTTACAGAAGGCTGGCAAAGATCAATTCACTCTTATTTAAATTTATACCCATACTATAAGATAGGCATTTAAATTTAGGTATGGAAAAGGTAATGTGTATTTAGACTATTTATGGATTTGGACTACCCATACTCAGTTATAACTTCCTATAAAAATATGTAGGAGCCACCTATACATCTGTACCAGCCAATTTGCATAGAGTAACTTCCCTACACATACAATCATTTTCAACAAATTTTAATTGATTTCATAACATTCTTATGGAACTAGTCAAATGCCCGTGCGTTGCTACGAAACATCTAGTGTATATTCTCAATCAATTAACATCAAATTAAACAAACCAATGTAACAATGTTTTAGACAGAAGTATAACAAAAGTACCCTCTAATAACTATCACAAAAACAAATAATGAGGCAGTAAAATTAAGGAGATTAAATAGTTAATAAGGTTACTGCAGGAACATCAGGACTTTGTTTGTCTTGTAAGCTAATTGAATGGCTCTTTCCTTAACATTACGAAGACATATTCAGCATTTTCAAAAATTATGATTCATTGCTATTGCTTTAGATAAATTGGTGCTTTTGCACTAACTACACGAATGCAAGCTTATTTTAGCAACTATACACTTTAACAGATCATAGGTTATGAAATATTTACAAATAAATAATCAGATTCAGATGCTTTACAAATAGTATAGTTTTTAATTCATAAGCTACATTCGTCAAGCCAAATCCTCCCTATCCATACAAGCCCTACATGAACCAAATACGGAGTTTGGTTTTTGATAAGCCTATTTACATCAAATTTGCCATCTACCTACACACCAGAAACTCAGAAACCAAATACGGAGTCTTCGGCATCATCAACCGGGGACGGGGGATAGCCTTACTGGTGAATTCTTGATTTCTGCGAGAAACTCGTAAAGCGCCAGATCCGCTTGTCGCTTATCTCATATTGGAATCACTCAAAGATATTAAATAAACTGCAAGGGCAGCAAACACAAGGTTGCCGAATCACAATACAAGTAATACATCGAGGTAAAGAGAGGCATTACCATCGAGAAAATCAGGAAGGAAGCCAAGCATGTCAATATCAGGTACACTGTCTAACACTGTTATCCACCCCACCAAAAATTGTCTTACATAAGGATTCAACACATTCATGCGCTCTCTCAAGAGTGGTATAAATTCTTCTATGCTAAAGAGCAAAATTAAGATAAAAGCGGCAATCAGAAGTCAACACTAAGATTAAGATAAGGAAAACATTGATATAAAAAAAGCAAAAGATATACAGCATACCTAAACTGGTCACTCTCAGTTACAATATCCTGGTTTATAAATAATTTATTTTATCAGTGGTAATTAAGAAGAAAATAAGACACATGTTATAGGATGCACGATGCAGTCCCGCATAATCATACCTTGACAAGCTCGTGAAGAAGATGAGTGCGCTCGCACATTAGCATCGGGAAAGGAAGTGCGGCGGATGGGGGAAGGGGGACGGCGGTGGGGAGAAGAAGCGCGGTCGGAAGAAGGGGGACGCGATGGGGAGAAGGAGCGGTGGTGGCGGCAGTGAGGGAGAAGGGACGATGGCGGTGGGAAGGTGGGGACAGCGGTGGGGAGAAGGAGCGCGGTCACCGGTCGAGAAAGGCGCGCAACGGATCGTAGAATGAGCGGCGAAGGTGGGGAGAAGGACGCGCGGTGGTGGGAAGAAGGGGACGGCGGTGGGGAGAAGAGGCGCGCGGCGGATCGGCGAGCGAGTGGGAGGAGGAGGAGGCGGCGGCGCGGGTGGAGGGAGGAGGAGGAGACGGCACGGGGGGGGAGGGGGAGGAGGCGGCGCGCGGTGTGGGGGTGGGGAGGAGGCGGCGGGGAGAGCGAGGGGAGACGGGAGAGGAGGCCGCGAGCGCGGATCTGGCGAGGCGGCGCGGGTGGGAAGAGAGGAGGCCGAGGGGCGGCGAGTGGGAGGAGAGGAGGGGCGAGGCGGCGGCGGCAAGGGGGCCGAGGAGGCGGCGGCGCGGAGAGCGGAGGCACCGCGAGCGCGATCGGGCGAGGCGGCGGCGGGTGGGAGGCGTGAGAACGCACAGCATCATTAATACTAAGCACGGGGTGGAGGCGGGGCGGGGGAGCAAGGATCATGAGGCGGGGAGAGCGAGGGGAGGCGGGGAGTGAGAGGCGGAGGCGCGGGCGGCCGTGCGGAGGCAGGGAGAGGAGGACGGGGAGCGAGGGGCGGTGCCGGCGGGGTGCGGCCGCGGAGGTAGGGAGAGGAGGACGGGGAGCAAGGGGGAGACGGCGGGGTGGGGCGTGTGGGAGAGCGAGGAGGCGGGTGGAGGCAGGGGGAGCGAGGTGGAGGCGCGTGGGGTGGGGGACGGTCCAGATTCTATCTCATAATCAGATTGAATGGCTAAGAAAAAATGAGAGAGGACTCATCAACCACCAACCCCTTCTTTTAAAGTAGTAAAGATGAACACGAGGTTTAAATTTTAAATACCGAAATTTTACGGAAGCTTACTATAAAAGCATGTAGGGCTTATGAATGTGCCTAGCTCTGCCATTTGCACATAGTAGCTCCCCTACACATATAATCATCTCCAATAAATTTTAGTCGATTTTGAAAAAAACTTCCTTCACAATCCTCTTTGACTTCGCCTCTTTAGCCGAACATGAAATGGAACGCAATCAGATTGGTAGAGGATAATGCAAAGGACAAGCAAATCGTTAGTTGATTGTTTCCTTTGCGGGACAATTTGGCGTAACAAGAATCAGTTATGAATAGCACAGGCTAATGTTGTCCCAGCATATCTGAACACTTATGGAAGAGTAACCATTTTTCGGCCTCAAGAGGACCCGAGGTGGTATCATCAGTGGACAATGGTCGTTTCAAGGTGGGCTGGGCTCTATTTGCAGCGCGATCTGATGGTTCAGAACTGCATGTAGCGTGGCTATTGGTAAGTTGTGAAAATAGCAGCGTAATAGTTTAGCTAAGTCGATGTCGGTGTTTGTTTCAGAGATGCGCTTTTCATGGACAGTCGTCTCAACGTGGTTTGCAGAGTTGGCGGAAGTGTCTGTTGTGTATGTCCAGCTGATTGTACTTCTGTTGAGCACGGTAGGGATAGGATTTTCTGATGCAGTAGCCGGCGTAGGTTCGACATGCGTACCTGTTTCTGTTGTAATGGTAAGATGACTTGGAGCAGGGACGGTTTCTTGTTTTTTACCTTTACCGACAGAGGTAGATGCCAATGTAGGCGATTGCCACGTCAGTTTGGTATGATATCATAGTTCTTTGTAGAGTTCTTCGTGTAACGAAAAACTTTAAATGGTATTGCCTTCCATAAAGCCTTGTTATTTGTGGTGGTATGAAACCTTCAAGGCCTTCAGATGCGGTTACCGATGGAAGCACTAGGCAACCGACCAGTTGTTCGGCTATTTCAGCAAAGAAGACTAATCCCACTACCTTTGCTTGTGGGCTATTCACATCACTTGGGTCAATGTCATATACTGTGATGCGATACCTATTACTTGTTGTGATCCCACATTTAGGGCACTTATAAAATTCTTCTTCGGAATTGACTGCTCTTTTGCATGTTCAACATCCTAAGTACCACCATGGTTGTTCTAGAGCAAGCCATTTAATAATGATATTCACCATATAGTTATTTCCCTAGATATACGAAGATGAAAGCAATGGTAAATACAAAGGGTGGGTTTTGAACAATGGACTCTAGACAATCTAGAATAATGACAGGGACGGTAATGGCCTCACCAGAACATCATGTGAGTTAAGATCATAGATTTGGAGGGGCTGTAGCATAGGTAGGCTCTCTGTATTGGTGGTTGGCCAGTCCATTTAATCTCATGTGGTATAGCTGCAAAACTGAATAATGGGTAAGCGTTGAGTTAGAGAGAAGCAATCAGTGAGTGTATGGAAAAGTGCCACTGTGCTGTTCTTGGAATTGGTGGTGATGGAAAGGGGTGTGGTGCTTTGTGGGGCAGATGTTAAGGTGGTGGGGTGCGATAAAATATATGGCAGTGGTATGTGATGGTTGGAAGAAGATGTTGTTGACGGCGTCTACAGTGGCGTAGCTGACGGCTATCCCATATGTGTTGGGAGAGCCGACTGCTGTGCTCCAGGCAGGGTCTGCAGAAGACCTGGCAATTCCACCGTTGGTTTCTTGTCGACAGCCGTCAGACGGGTGACAACATCTCCTAGTTGTTGGTGCATGCCATACCATCTCGATTTTCGACTACACAGGAAGTAATGATGATTCGCCGGTCCTCGTAGCCAAGCTCCTCATCGCCCAGGAGCCATGGTGGAAGCTATCGCCGAAAACAAGAGATTGGAAACAGGGAAAGACAAGACTAGAGAATATGGAGACTTCTTTATTATCTGCTGCCTGATACAACACTAAAGACAACAACTTCAATGGTTTATCTCTAAAATTAATTTGTCTAACTATTTTATCTTATTTTCATCATATTTTCCCCTCACACACTTCGTTACCATTTGTGTTTATTTGTGTGTTTAGGTTGTCTCTTGCATAAGAGATAGCGCATTCTTTTTTCTCACCTCCTCATCCCTCCACATAGGAATTTGCTGACATAGTATAGCTAAGAGATAGCTAACATGGTTTTACCTATACTTCTAGTGTAGCTTATATTAATTGTTTTTTGTTTGCGCTGCGTTAGATATGTCATGCACATGCACCACCCCATCAATGTTTGACAAAGCTTTAAGTTATCCATCTCTGGGAGTTGTGCCACTAGTTTAATTAGTGGGTAATGCTTTATTAAAAAAACTTAGGGGTTCATACATTTACACTACTACAAAAACGTTTATATTAGACACCTCATCACAAACGGTTCATATAAATCGCCTGTATTGGCAATATCACAGACGGTTCTTAATAAGAACTGTCTGTGATATTGTAACGGTGGATTGTAATCTTGTGATATTGTAACAGTGGATTGTAATTTTGTGATATTGTAACGGTGGATTGTAATCTTGTGATGTTGTAATGATGAATTGTAATATAAATAGAATGCTCTCTGCTATGTTTGCTATCGTATTTACTTGTTTTCAAACGGCATAGCTAATATTTTCTGAAGCTAATTCAAAAATAAAAAAAATGTAAGTATAGAATATACTATCACATACGGTTTTGTAGTATAAACCGTATGTGAAAAATATCATAGACGACTCTATATATAGAACCATCTGTGATACTCACACATCACAAACGGTTCTATATATAGAACCGTCTGTGATAGTGTTTTTCACAGACAATTCTAGTTATAAACCGTCTGTATTATATTTATCATAGACGGCTCATAAACCGTCTGTGATAACCATCGATTATCACTGACTCATAAATTCAGACGGTTCAAAAAATCGTCTGTGATGACGTTTTTGAACCGTCTGTGATGATGATTTCTGTAGTAGTGTTAATTGGTTACAGTAAACTTTTGTTTTTTAGATTGGAGTGGAGGCATGAGCATGACAGGATATTAATTTATTAGGGTGCCTTTGTACTTTACTATAAATGTTGTGATTTTTGCAGCAAGGATATAATTAAGAGAAGGCGTATAGTGATCAAAATACTGCTAAAGAATATATAACTGTGAAATATTGCTAAAATGACTTACAAATATAATTGGAGAAGCGTATTTTAGAAATGGACTTATTACGTACTTGTCTGTCTAGTTAAGGTTAACAAATGCGGGGGCTATGAAGTTTCTTAATCCTATATAGCACAGTTCCGGACGCAAGACATCATCATCCGGTTGTTGTGATATACGTACAGAGATCTAACATGAAAAGCATACACCTTTTTTTATACTGTGGCTTGATTACTTAAAGCAATGCCTACTTGTAGCTTCAAAATCCATCGATGCCTGAACTCCCAAGTACACGTACGTACTCTTGCCTTGACTGATTGATTGGTGGTTGATCCTCATGTGTACATTATTGAAACGATTGAAAAGTCAGTTAGCTAGGCCTGAACATATATAGAGAACAAATTCCATCTCATTTTTTTATTGCCATTCGAGCAGCCATTTGGAAAGAAATGATCGACTAGTGGTTGAAGGCCTTGTTAACTGCTCATGCATATAGAATTTACCCGGGGGGAGTGATGCCTTGTTTAAGAGTTTCAAGCCCTAGTTTAACATGGTGTTCATGCTTATATCAGCTGATTGATTGCGAGAGGCCTCATGGTTTCTGACTTTTATCCTTTGTTACAGTAATTACATTTTAAATGTTGTATTTTTTTAAAACAGGGTTTACAAGTGGATTGTAGTAGACATTGTATTAACTTCGGCTATACCGGTCAAAATCACATGCGACTATCTTTCTCTTCGTACTCTCTCTCACGAACAACCAAAATTCAAAAGTCATAAGTTATAAGTCATAAATCAAAATCGCAACTTTCAAAAAATCATGAACTGGCCATTGTTGTTTGTATATATTTGTTCAATAGGCAACGTTGGTACAATATCTTGCAATAAAACGCAACACCGTACGAACTTTACCTGATTAATTAACGGATCACAAGCAGGGCATGCAGAGCTAGATAGTAGAAAGAGACTATGCATGTGTTCTTTGTTTGTGGTCAGATGACAATAGCAAACGAAACAATATTCGTAGTACGGATAGAAACATGAGCGCTTAAATCAACTTGTCAAGTACGACGATTCAGTCCCAATTGTATTGAGATTTTTCGTTCAAAACAGCATATATATTAACACCATATCAACGTACAATAATATGTACTACGTACATATACCACTGCCTTTTTGTTTCAGCGACAAATTAAGATTCCGTTAAATGATTATATATACAATTTAATCTTAAACGACAACATTGTAAAAGGCACTGGACAGTCCATGATTATTTGCTTCTTTCTAATTCCCTTAAGATGGAGACGCATTAATTCATGTGGAAAGCACTTCACTTAATGGATAGGAGAGTAAGAGGGGGATCAGTACTTTCTCGTTAATTGGCCGCAAGCTCTGAGAAAGAAACGGAAGCTAGCTAGCTAGTTTAGTTGGGCTGATTTAGTTTAGTTGGGATGTCAGAGCTTCGAGAAAAGGACATGCATGCACCCCCACCTGCCTTTCGCACGCACTCCCAAACAAAAACCCTAATCCTCCGCTACACACACCTTATCACCAACGAAACTACGTCTCGATACCACACCTACAAGTTAATTAAAGTAGTTAAGCGCGCGGTAGGATGTCTAAAACATCTCTGCCGATTAAAAATAGAGATCATAAGGGTAAAATAGTCATTTTGAAAAAATATCATCACTACAAATCGACCCATTAGATTCTTAGCTATCGCCTATTATAAATATTATAAATGTGTGCTTACCAATTCTCAGCCACGACTAAAGAGAGTTTTTAACATTATTTTTTTACATGTGTCATCAGTCTACTAAACAGCACCCCACTAGCTTAGCAGGATCAGATTGAATGCATGATTTAAAAGAAAGAAGTAACTTCATTGAAGTAAAATGCTAGTCTACTTTATTAAACATATGGTGTTATTTGAATTCACATGACAAATAGGACCACTGATCAGTCAAAATATAGAACCGAAATAAACACCTAATTAAATAGCATACTTTATAGTGCCGCCCAAACTCTCCCCCCTCCGCCTGTATCAAGTCTTCCTACATCCATGTCCATCGATCTTCCCCTTCCTCTTCCTTTCTTATACCCACTTGCATGCCTCTTCTCTTCTACACAGTTCAGAAGCTATATACTCTTCTTCTTCTTCTTGAACTCTCCAAGCTCTCTCTCTCTCTATCTCAGGTCTCAACGTACACATGCCAAACTTCCACTTCACGACCAGAGCTAGACAGAGTAATTAACCTACAGAGACTTTCATATAGTGTGACCTGTATGCTTCTCTAGCTCCATATCGCTCCACAACAAGCTCGGCTCTCCTACATCAAGGTATGCAAATATATGTTCATATTTGTACATTCAGATCTCCTCAAATATACGTATACAACGACAATATTTTTTCCTTCTTTCAGAGAAGGCGTGGACAATCTCTTGATCTTGTGTTCTACTTCTATCTTGCATATACTACAAGAGCCCAACAGCCAGGAATTTAAAGTGTAAGCTCATAAGCTCTGTATTTTGCTTGTTGGTTGCATATGTGCTAGCCAAACAGCCGTCAAGCTGGCCAACCAGTGGTGGACCGGCGGCCATTTGGGCCTGACCGGCGGGCCGGAGCAGCCGTCCGGCTCGTCGGGCCCCAAGACCGAGCCCCCGGGCGTCAAAGATCCTGAGCCCAGCCCAACCGGAGGCGCGCCGGCCGACCACGTCGACGAGAACAATGAATCCGGTGGCGGCGAGCCACGCGAGGGCGCGCTGGTCGCGACTCCCAACCGGCGCCCCCGCGGCCGCCCGCTGGGTTCCAAGAACAAACCGAAGCCGCCCATCTACGTGACGCGCGACAGCCCCAACGCGCTGCGCAGCCACGTCATGGAGGTGGCCGGCGGCGCCGACGTGGCCGACGCCATCGCGCAGTTCTCGCGCCGCCGCCAGCGCGGCGTCTGCGTGCTCAGCGGCTCCGGGACCGTCGCAAACGTCGCGCTGCGCCAGCCGTCCGCCCCCGCCACCGTCGTCGCCCTCCACGGCCGCTTCGAGATCCTCTCGCTCACCGGCACCTTCCTCCCCGGGCCCGCGCCGCCGGGGTCCACGGGGCTTACCGTGTACCTGGCCGGCGGCCAGGGGCAGGTGGTCGGCGGCAGCGTGGTTAGCTCGCTCATCGCCGCCGGGCCGGTCATGGTGATCGCGTCCACATTCGCCAACGCCACCTACGAGCGCCTGCCGCTGGAGGACGAGGACGAGGGCTCAGGCCCGCCGATGCCCGGCGGGGCCGAGCCGCTTATGGCCGGAGGCCACGGGATCGCCGACCCATCGGCGCTGCCGATGTTCAACTTGCCACCGAGCAACGGGCAGCTCGGCGGGGGCGACGGGTTCCCGTGGGCGCACCCTCGCCCTCCGTACTGATGGCAACGCGCGCGCGCGAGAGAGAAGCGGCGATGGAGCATGATGCATGGTTACTGTTCCATTGGAGATGCATGCATGGAGTGGCGCCATTTGCTAGCTAGGTTAGTACTATGATGAATTGGTGATTAATTAGAGCACGTACTACACTACTACTTTGTTGTGGTGAAATAAATAAATTAAATGTTGGTGTGTTTATTATTAATTGTGTACTTAATTGAACTATCTAGCTATAGCTCGATCGGATGCATGCAATGTTTGGTTTTCAGCTTGCGGTCTCTTTTCTTCCTTCTTTGAATTTGTTTTGTGCAACTTGTGCTTTTGATTATTCCTAAGTTCCAAGGAAGCACACGCACCTATATCACAATTAACAAAAACTAGTTGCTTTTAGTGGAATTCGTCCATTTCTCCTGTAAGTATTTTAACTCGGTCCCAAATCTGGCACTGTCTCGAACAAACGCTCTTTTTTCCTTCTGTCCCGGCCCCATGTTTCTATATCTGATGGAAATTAATGTACCAACATCTGAACTCTGTTTTGCATGTATCAGTTTAATTAAGCATGCATAAACATCTGAACATATGCACAATGTTAGTTTAGATCTACTATAAGTAAGCTGGGACGAAAGTAAGAATTTTCAGTAAACTGCAGCGTGCACTCTTATTGTGGTTATACTTATATCAACCATTAATTCTCAACATTGCCTGCATTCTTTATCTGCTGGATATCAACCAAATGTTTTCAGTCAAAAAAAGAAAGTTTTCTCCTCTAGCTAGGATCTCTTGGTGGGAAATGAACTACTACACCTGAATGGATTTGGCAGTTTGTACATGTATATTATGCATCTTATAGCTTCTGTTCTTGTTCTTGTTCATGATTAATTATGGACTCGCATAGAATATGCATGCCCGGAGTTCTATCGGTTTTGATCAATCCGAAATCATGTGTGTAATTATTGAGCTAGCCTGCACTCGCTAGCTTTTGTTTCTCTCGCTATATATGCATGCATGCAGTGAAATTCCAATTGTTTGTATCAACTAAACATAATTATGTACTCTCAAAAGAAAAACTGAACTTGTGTGTATATGTAAATTATATTGAAGCTCCTTTTATTTTGGGGGAAAATTTGAGGCAGCTGTTATAAGCGTCTAGCGTTTGCTTCTAGGTATTGTGCTGCTGTAAAATTGTTCGTCATTTCAAACTCTAGCTACCAAGCTAGCTAGTTAAAAGCAATGTTTCTTCATGCATGGTATATAATGAAATATGTCAGATCTCCTAACAAATATTAAAGGCTAATATATACTATACGAGTTGTCTAGTTTTTTTATACATTACCAACGATCGATTAAATAGCATGTATATACTACGTACGTTGCAACACTTAGGGGAATTAGTGTTCACTTTGACATCTTAATAAGTGGATGCATGCATGGAATTAATAATGGAGTCCATGGTTGTAATGGCTGCATTTGGAATGTCAGATCGATCGAGGGGGTGGATTTTTGTTCGTTGGTACTAAAAAGATTTAACGAAATGGCTACAACAGGGCTGTTCACGTGAACTCTACCGTCATAATGGAAATGGATCTTTTGAATTATATTGGAGGTAGAAATTGAATTAATGAGGACAGATTCAAACCAGTTTTCTCAGAACAAGAATGTATTAATTGGTGAACTACATAAATTAGGTATTTTTTACACTAACATTTTGCGATGTGGCATTCAAAATGGTTACTACTATAAAAAAGCT
This sequence comes from Melocanna baccifera, assembly GCA_036346265.1. NCBI lineage: Eukaryota > Viridiplantae > Streptophyta > Magnoliopsida > Poales > Poaceae > Melocanna > Melocanna baccifera. Next base: position 1,243,191 of record JAYEVJ010000436.1, read on the forward strand.
ATACTGGACAGCTACATCATAGACGGTTCATATGAAACCGTCTATACTGTAATTATCACAGATGGTTCATACGAATAACCGTCTATGATATTTTCACAGACAGTTATTTATACGAACCATCTGTGATAATGTAAGCCATCACAGATGGTTTCTATTAATAACCGTCTGTGATATTTCACAGATGATTATTTATACAAACTATCTATGATAATTGTAGACATCATAGACAATTTGTATAAATATATAACCACCTCTGAACTATCACATATGGTTATTAATACAAACCGTCTATGATAGTTTCGTATCACAGACGGTTGGTGGTTGGAACCGGTTTTGGAGAGTTTGGGGAAAACATATCGTTTGTAGATCGATTCGTTCTTAATGATTAGATGTTAGTATTTGCTTTTAATAACTATATACCTTGTAAGTAATAGAGAGAGATGATAGCTAGGTTTATAGATATAGCTGTGTACCTAGCTAGATTTAGAGAGAGATGGTAACTTTGCTCCAATTTAAGAATGGGCTAGTATTACTTCTAGTTTACTTCAATATATTCTTACTTGATATATATATATATATATATATATATATATATATATATATATATATATATATATATATATATATATATATATATTGCTTCATGAATACGTGGCTAGCTACTTAATTTAGATATCGATAATTTATTATAAGGTGAATGATAATTATGTGTGTAAGTAGTTAGGCTTGTTAACTATAGTAGCATTAATAATCTAATTTGACATTAGGTAATTTGTAATATGTGTAGCGTGCATAGATCGAAACTGGATGTACATTGAGAACCGTGTGAGTGAGATGTACATTAATGGTGTGTCGGCTTTTAGAAGAGCGGCCGAGTATGATATGTTAAACAAGAGGATATAATATATGTATTGTCCATACATTGATTGCGATAATCTGAAGATGTTTATCAACTCAGTATAAATCAAAGCTCACTTGATTCGAAGCGGTTTCAAAAAGGGGTATACATGTTGGATCAGCCACGGTGAATAGAAGATTATACAGAAAGGTAGTTATAACATTGTCAATGGAGACAACGATATGTCGGTTGTGGACCGTGTTTTCGATGAGGATAGGTTGCAGGATGACAATCTAGATCAGATGCTACACGATGAAAAAGGAAACTATAGTGAGAGAGAGTTGATAAATTCGAGGGCTTGATGGAGGACTCGGAGAAACCTTTGTTCCCAGACTGCAAGCCGCAATACACAAGGTTGTCATCTGTTTTTGAACTGTTGAAATTGAAGGCAAGCAATGGTTGGTCCAACAAGAGTTTTATGGTATTGTTAGTTTTCCTAGCGAACATCCTTTCAAATGAAAATGTGTTGCTGAGAACCACCTACCAAACTAATAAAGTTGTTTGTCCATTGGAAATGGAAGTAGAAAGAATATATGCATGTCTGAATGATTGTATAATCTACCGTAAAGAGTATGCAAGCTTACATGTTTGTACAGTATGCAAAGCATCTCGATATAAGCATAAAAATGACTCTAATGATGAGGAGGGCATCGAGGTGAAGTAAGAACCTCCTGCTAAGATGTTGTGGTATCTGTTTATAATTCCCTATTTGAAACATTTATTTGCAAACCAAAAATGCAAGATTTCTATGGGGTGGGGTGGTGAAGCTGTGGGGTTCGATTTCACCCAACACTAAGGTTTAAATCTTAGTAACTAAACTTACATATATAGAAGCGTCATCCAATAGAAATTAGTGAGATCGTGAATTTATTCTCAGTCTTAGTCGTTTTGGACATATGTTAAAGAGGTGCAATCGTGTGCGTGTGCATATGATGTGCGGGCTTGGTGATGTACGCTGCATCATCCAAGTAATAAAAAAATCGCAAGAAATAGCATTTAATTGGGCGGATAAAAACCGAAACCACGAGAAAACAGTCCAGCCTAGTACGTAGCCGCTTGGGCCGTAAGGATCGGCTGTTTGGGTGGCAATTCGCAGCCCAGTTCAGGCCAATTGTTAGGGGAAATCTTCAATTTCCTCGAGGATATGAAGGACAGGCAGGCTCGACTCCAGCTGCGAGGGTTACTCATCAAGAGAAGCATGCTCACGATCAGCAGCTAGTGATGGTGGGAAGACCGACTGTTTCTTCCAAGTGCAAAATGCCATGCATGAAATCAGCAGCTCGAAGTCGCAAAAAGAAAGCATTGTCCTTGTGCTGGATGAAGACAAGCGTTGCAGTTTGTTTACAGCCTAAAAACAAAGTGCGTCATCTCGTCGTGAGCTGGGGCTGGGGCAGAGAAGAGAAGAGGAATGTCCCACATAAGATGCAAGATTTCATCTATCGAGATGCTGTGAAGTAAGAACCCCCACAGTCGGGAGCTATCTGTGATAATCATCTATTATCACTGACATATAAATTTAGATAGTTCAGAAACCGTCTGTAATAACGGTTTTAAATCGTTTATGATAACCATTTATGTAGTGATGGGTACATATAGTGCATTTTGTAATCCATCGTGCGTGCATGTTTCAATACTCATGCACCTCGATCGAACAGACAACAGCTGAGGAATTAGGTAGGATTTGGAAATACGTTTACAAAGCAACGAACCAAATTAAAGGACACGAAACTGTTTCGTCGATTAGGTACGTACGTATTTCCAAATTAGATATGATGCAATTAACATATCCACATACACTTGGACAGCAGCACGAACAATTCCGGTGGATATATATTTTCCCAAAAAAGCAAGCATTTTTCACAAATTAATGGATCGGACGAGGTGTTCAAGTGAATAACACTGAATATAACTCCATACATACATCATGTGCATGTCCGCTGCATGCCATACACGTACGAAAATGCAGTTATTTGGATGAATCATACATCTAGATACGTTAATTTTGCGTACGTGATTATGTATGTGTCCGATCGAATTCGATTTGTCAAATAGACACATGCATCAATACACAAAGTGATGCTCCTAATGTGTGTATACATGATCATTGTTCCTTTAGCTAGTGTTGAGATTAATCCTAGTTTGCCCTCTGCATCCGATGAGACGTCTTGTTGTTCTTGCCTTGTCTAATTAATTATCGAGCGAAGATTGATTATTGCGAAACATGCGAATGTGACTGCTGAGAAAAAAAAAAGAGCGTGGAATGTTAGTTTGGAGACAATAATTAAACGTTCATTATTTCATCTCAAGTTAGGCTAGCTGCGGTGGTGATCGTTTCGGTTTTCACTTCTAGTTTTACCTTTTTTTTCACTATTTACTACACTATCAACTAACTCAGCTATAATAAAAAAACCAATTACAGTAAAAAAAAAAGCTAAAAGCCATCGCTAAAACGATCACCACTGACCTAAATTTGCAGTACCTTCGTTATTTTAAACTTCTCAGTTCGGTAAAAATCGAAATTATCACCGTTCTCGCATTTTCACAGGAGAACCCCAAGACAGGGTACATACGTGCACAGAAGCAAACAGATGATGTGATCCATCATGACATGCATGCAGTCATATACTGTGAGTTAAGCTAGCTTGACGACGTACGATCGAAGAATGAGTGTGGCAAGGAACTAGCTGCTTCCTCTCACATACTATATATAATCCCAAGTGCTTAACTAGAAAGTCACTAGTGATTTAAAGCAAAGTAACAAATTGAACAAAGGGGAATCCATCAAGCTAGAAAGCTAGCGCGGCTACGCATTGCACAATAATTCAGCTATGAAAATTATTTCTCGGTAGCACCATGTCTAAAAAAATATTTTCTCTGTGCATTATAATAACAAAGTCTTTTATCACAAATAAGTTGGGGTATTTCCTCTGTGCATTGTGTGCAAAAAATTTAGGAATTTTTCAGAAATCGAGTTTAACTTATTTTGCTAACTAGTTCAAATAAGTTTATAAATTAGAGTTATCTTTTTTATAATAGTTTAATCATAGATATATATTGATTATATGTAAAAATTAGTAAAGCATACTATAAGCAAACAATAGTTGAAAAACAAAAGTGAGGAAGCCCGCACAAGAATGAATGTAAGTACTAAATGGCACTAGAGTTCTACCGAGAAAAAAAAATTTCATACTCCAGTCCACAACAGTTGTACGGAAGTACCAAGGCCCATGTATAGGCTCCATCTTTTTTTCCCCTTTTGTCTTGGGCCGACATTCCGTTTTTTTCTTTTCTCTCAGCAAGGCGTACAGTTGAGCCTTTTTAATTCCGGCCCATGCACGGATAATATTAGGAATAGCTAGTTCCTTTTCGTTTCTCTTTCTTTCTAATAATTGATTATGATGACTAAATTTTTTTGAGCTTATGGTTTAATTTTTTTATAGTAACTAACTCTCAAACGTGTGTCTTTTCAAGACAGAGTCTATAAATTAATTGTAGTAGATACTATCCCAAGCTTATCTATATTGGTGAAAATCATACGTGGGTATCTCTCACTGTACTCTCTTGCGAACAGCTGGAATGAATCTGAACCATAATCCACAGCCCAAAAAACTCATTGTACAATCATCGATCACCTTTACTTTTCTTTTTTTAGAAGTAGAAGGAGCTTGATGACGATTGAGTGCTCGCAGATTACCTACGGAGGCATGTAGGGCAGGGGAGATGAAATGAACCAGGACATTCCTCTCTAAGCTAGTAGGGCATCCACAATGTTTAGAGGCTACATAGCCTCTAAGCTGGGATCCACAAATAGTCTCTAAGCTTAGCATATTTTACACAATATATAGAAACTACTATTGCCTCTAAAATCGAGCCCACAACTATAATAAAAATTCTCTTTCCCATTAGCCTCTCTCATGGCAAGTGGGCCATGCATTTTTTTGCTTTGAGGCAACCTCCAGGGCTGGAGGCGATGCCAAGCATTTTTGCTTGGTGGCAGCCTCCCGCAGTGTATAGCACTGCCTCCAAGCTTCTCTCTCTTCTTGGAGGCAATTTTTTCACACACTGTGGAAGCTCATAGTGTAGTGAGATTTTCATTTTTTTTTTTTTTGCAAATCTAGCTCCTAACCCCTCTCTGAACTTAGTAGCTCTGATAGACGACATGTGTCGCTTGCCGCGCTACCACAGCTCAGCAGGATGACGTACCAAGCTACTCGACATGTGTCCCTTTATGTAGTGGTGGGTACATATAGTGCATTTTGTAATCCAAGCTACCTGGCTCGGTAGATGATTAATTAGTGTTAACCATGTAATATGATGCTTAAGTAGTGTTAATAACACTTAAGTTAATCACTAAAGCCTCCCGTCGATACATGGTTGCTCAGCTGCGGTAGCGTAGCTATTTCGCCTGCCGCAGCTAGCAAGCTTAAGAAAGAAGCTAGATTTGCAAAAATTATCCTCGGTGCTACATTTGAAGAAAAAAGCCATAGTGCCATGTACACTAAGATTTTGTGACATCGGACTTTGTCTGTTTAGTTACTTCAATCCCACTTGGATAATTAGCTAGTCTATTTCGGTCGAGTTGTAGTTAGCAAAAACTTGGCTGTAAGCTGTTAGTTGCTATTTAGAGCATGGGGATTTTATATCTTATCTTTTTTCTAAGGAAAAGACTATTTGATATAACACACTAATCAAATAGAATTCAAGCAAGGTACAAAGGAATATCATGATTGAGTTGGCAGCGACCAGTATTGAATGGAGCACTCAAAAGTATAGTTATTACTGCCGTTTTGGTACCCGCTAATATGATTGACATGTTCCATATGTACCATACCGTTATCTAAACTGATACAAAGTAGTCATACGTACCATATCGATCAGTACCGACCATATTAATTTTGATACCGATCAATAACGGTCATACCAACAGAATTGATAATGCTGTCTATTAAACTATATATTATATTTGATAGTACTAATATATATTTAAAATAATATTATAAGTGATATTTGGTGTGCATATAATTAAATAAATATACTTATAATATATTTATATTTATATTATTATATTAAATCTGAAATGATATGGTACCATTTCAAGAACCAAGATATGGTTTCCGGTTTGGTGTCGACAAGTATGTCCAAAAGTAGTAGTATTGAGTGCAGGCTGCAATGATCTCGACACCCCACCTGTCCGTCCATCGACCTGGATGGGCTACCAATTCAGCCAATCATGTTGTTTGCCTGATGCGTGGTGATGCGAATTGCAAAAGCCGTGAAATTCCAATGTTTCCTGGAGAGTAATACAGCTTTGACGCTACAAGACTCACTAGCAGCTTTCATCTGACTAAATTTAGTGTTTTTTGCATGGTATGTGGTTCTGTGTGATGTGTTATATGACTGATCCTTTGAAATTGACAGGGCAGGAAGAGCACATTGGAGAACTGCTAGATTTTGCAGGTACAGGCATCTATCCCCTGTTCGATTGTTTCCCCAAAAATGTGCTATGTTTAGAGCAAGATAATGGGGACTGGTTGGTGCTTCCAGGCAATTGAGAGAACTGAACTTCCTACATCATTCCCACCTGTTGCATGTTGTTTTGTGCAAGTGTGCTTTCTTCAGCCACAGATCTGTCAAACTAGTTGCTCATTGTTTTACAGTTACTAATGATGTCGAAACTTGTCTCCAGTGTGTTATCTTGTTGGGAAAAAATACGGCAAGTAGTGTGATTACTGTGATGCGTACCAGTTCATTTTACAAGGCACGACTGATGTATCATCCCTGCTTGCAGGCTACTGTGAATCGATCTAAAGGGAACAAAAGTGAGATATGCAAATATGAACTCGTACAGAAGAGTGCGTATTGTAGGGTTTTAGGTAAGTAATGTCTATCTTAAATGAGCCTGCTGCCTTTAGGGAAGCAGCAACTAAGCACGGTATTTAAATTATTCAGGTACCTGACTTGCTAAGTAACTTTGTCTAATATCTGCAGGACGTGATATGGATCTTCTTGAACTCTAAACATATGGGAATGTCCGACGAGGGCCAGATTCAGGGGGCTGCAAAATCGAATGAAGATGGGGGATATATCTGAAGAGAAATGTTAATCAGTTTCGAGTAGTTGCCTCAAATATGGAAAGAGAAAGCTTGGTTGATGGTTGTGTCAGATATGTTTAATTATTTGTCTGTAATTTGATACTTCAAGTGATTTATCCGAGAAAAGGAATATCTGCATTGTCAAAAGAGGAATAAGGGGCAAAACCGGTAGTTCACCTTTGGAATATATGAAAAATCAGAAAATAGAAAAGAAAAAGGGGGGAAATGAGTGATAATGACATATGTCAAAAGAGGAAGAAACTAGATTGGCAAATTTCGAATTTTAGAAAATTGAGTGGTATATCTCAAAATGGTAACTTTCTGAGTGGCATATATATCAAATTTTGCCTAAAACATATGAGCAAATTTAGGATTACTATGCCAAATGAGCACTGCACCCACGCCGAAAAGAAAATAAAAGTTGGCTAAATGTTGCTAACCCATTCACTCACTCAAAAGCCTAAACTGTTGAGGAAAGACGAACGATTCACTTATACTTTAACATTAATCCATATTAAGTAGTTGACAAAGAATTGACTCATTATTACAAACAATTATTAATTAGTTGACAAAAGTAAAATGTACGAAAGTAAGCATGTCAATTCCAACGCACAAGTCATCCTAGTAATGTGGTATATATTCTTCATTTCAATGGGTCTATCTGTGGCTAATTTTGCACTACAAAGAACCAATCAAGTAGGTTCAACCACTTTTCCAGAGAATTAGTATAAGATCATGAATGGTTGAAACCAACTTTATTATTTTTTCACCCACAAATGTATGGCCCAAAAAGATTCCCAAATCCCAGGTAGCTACTAAAACCAGACATTTGTCAGCATTAAGGCCGAGAGCATCTTGGTTGAACTCACTAATCATGTCACGTCCATACGAATGCTGTCTCCTAGTGAATTCAATTGTTTGAATTGGTATCAAACATTCACTATATAGGGGAATGTACTGAAACCAATTGTTGCATCAATTATCTGAATAATTTTTTCTCAAAAAAATATCTGAATAAATTCATGGAAAAGGCATGAACAGACTTTTATGTTGTTTCGCAGAAGTACATGAGGAGGATTAAGTTACCCACATATTCATAGATATTACTAGGTGAAGAATCAGATATCAGACTCACACCACACTATGAAAACACTTTGAAATTTGTATAAATTGCGTTGCATACCAGTACGTACGACTCTGCTGAGAATTGAAAAAAAATCCCATTTTCATTAATTGGCAGCAATGGTTAGTAGTGTACGTCTTCCTAGCCAATTCCACAATATTGCACAGATCCTAGTTATATATATTTGTTAGAAGATCACATAGAACCTAATTAACTAAAACATTTTAAGTTAGAAGAGTTCTTGTATGCTCCCAAGAAAGAAAACTACACATACAGATTATGAACATTGTGAGTTATTAAAACATATATAGGGCTCAATCGTTTTCTTAAGTGTTCTAATTAAATTAAACATGTGCAGTTTTTCCTAGTGAGAGGGGAGATCACAGAAATTAGTTCCTTCTACATACATGTTATATCTACATCTTCAAGGGTAGGTAGATGCGTTTGCGCACCTGTTGATGATCAAATTATATGCACTAAAAATGAAAACGGATGGTACGACACACAAATCTGAGCATGGAGCAGTGAGCACAACGCAAAAAAACATGATAATACGTTCATCACAGCCGTAAAAAATTAAAAGTCACATTCTTGGCAGAAGATCTTCATCATTAATTGAAATTTCAACCTAAAAGAACTGATTATTTCTTCCCATGTATTTGTGGGCAAAACTAGTGAAGTAGTAACACACATATATACATGCTCCTTAATTTGCCATGCAAAGATTAATTCATGAACCACCGAGTCTCAGCTCCAAATCCAATTCCTCCTCACCTTCGTCATGATCGCCATCACCATCCTTCGAGTGGTACTCTCGTGGATCTCTTGCGCAGCCTTCTTTGCCACGACCGGCGTAGTCACGGCCGAACAGCCGCAGCTCTTGCGGCGCCCGTTCGGCATGGAGCAAGCTCCCGCCGGCCGCCGTGGACGCCTCGCTGCCGCTCGCCGGATGAGTTTGGCTGTACCCGGTGAACGCCATAAGCGTCCCGTAACCGGTACTTCTTATCGCCGGTGTCCCTCTCCCCCGATCCTTCCGGTGGACGTTCATGTGCCCGCCGAGCGCCTGCGCCGTCGGGAACCCCCTCTTGCAGAAGGTGCAGTTGTACGGCTGCCTTGTTCCCTCGTCGTCGTCGCCATCATCGTCGGGGCTCTTATGTAGCTCCTTGTCGTCGCCACCGCTCGGCGTTCTTCCACCCTCGTCCTTCCTATCTTGACTTAGCTCCATCGATCTCTGTAGATTGTTAGACAGGCAGAGAGTGAATAGAGCTAGGGTTTAGGCTTTAGGCTACTTCTTGGGGGGATCTAGTCTTCAGGTCTTCCGATGCAATGCTGGCGCTACGGTCAAGCAAGGTAAAGAAACGCAAGTGTACGTATAATAAGCTTAGTTTTCTAGCTGCCGTGACCATAATGTTAGAGATTGCTATCTGTTGATGTGTGCTTTACTTTTGTTATATGTTTCTTTTCGTCATTCTGCCGGCCTCAAAAGTTTCATTTTGTTAAGTTGTTATTGGTAAATTAACTAGCTAGTTTGAGTTGTTCGATCGGTGGCCTGCAATTAACTTGACTAGCTAGTCCCGAATAGTACTAATTTGTAAGCTTGTGTATGGAAGTGTGTGGTTGGGAACGAAGCACTCCCAAGGCATCCGGCGAGGTTCCGCGGCGGAGGGTGGCGGCGCTATTCTCAATTCGATCTCTTCTTTGGAATTGGATTCCTTTTTCGTCTTGTTTGGGATGGATCCAAAGCGGAGGCTTGGATGAGTACTCTTCTTCTTCTTCTATTTGCGTGCCGGCGAGGCCTGGACGGCTGACTCCAATCAGTCGGGCTCAGCTGTCACTACTAGTTGTATTATTAAGAAATCAAGTTATTAGGTTAATACTGCATGCAAGATAGGTCGCTTGTAGAACTATCAAAAGCAGCAACTACGAACACAATGCTAGCTTAATTATCATGTTTTAGTTAAACCGTCCCTCCTACATGCATGTCTTTTCTTCCGCTCCACATATATATACTGCAGCAGAGCTTACAGTATAAAGTGGAGCTGTTTTTCTTTCGATCCGAGGATGCCCATTAACAAAACATGATTAAACCTAATAACTTGAAACGCCCTTGGCCCACTGACTTGAAGCAAGCATGTCTTGTATTCATCCGAGCAACAACTTGGATCAATACAGTGATGAAATATAAAAATAGTGTTGTATTAATTTGTTGTCTAACTCTACTATTTACATATGACTGAAAATATAATTGTATTTCTCATACTACTTTAATAGTTTCTATATACATTTGATTAATCTGCATAATTATAATTTAGACTCATCATAATTAATGATATAGATTTTTCTTCTTTTACTTTAATTAATACGGCAACTTCTGGCCCTTAGTAGCGATTGTGATAGCTTTGGACCCCAAGAATCTTGTTGCCATCCACCAACTTAGGTCCTATTCAAAAATACTATGACTTTTCCTTTTTAGCTAATTGTGAGAGAGGTTAAAATAGTAAGAGACATTAGCGTTGAAAAGCCACTCCGTTCAAAGTGGTTTCTGCGGTGATCCCTACAAACGGTTTATAAAGATCACCTTGAGAAGCTAGTCCATTTAAATACCGGTTTCTAAAAGCTAAAAAATAAAAACTGTTTGGAAATGTCAATACATGTACTGGTCACACTTCTGTATCAAACAGTACAGCTAATGTGCATGACATCATTTTGATATACGTAACGGCAGTAACATGCTGCTCAGATGCCTCAAGAGTTGTTTCACCGAAAAGCATAAGGGGCTCTACTGAAGCTCCACCGAAAAGAGTAACATGCGGCAGTAACAGTTCCTTTTTTTTCTTTCGATTAACGTAGAAATTTTTAGCTCTTAAGAGCGAATGCAGTGGCTTTTTAAGTTCAATTTTATTGGTTGGAATTCATACACAAAAGCAATTACCAATTTTTCTTTAATTTTTATTATGATTTTGCTGTTATTTAATTATTTTAATTTGAATTTTGTATCGTAATCAAATTGCTAATATTATTTTATTTTTATTCCTAATTCCAATTTTTTTGTTGGAATTCATATACAAATCATTTTTTATTTTGAATTTTTTATTTACTTTTACTTACGAGTTTGTATGGAAATCAACTTCCTTATTTTATTTTATATTTTATATTGTTGTAGGGGTGGCCCCCACCTAACTCAACCAGCCTGTGCCTGTTAGATGTGTAAGGACATAAATACCCCGAAGGGCATCCTTGTAAAGACGCTCCTCGTAAGGAGATATATATGTGACGCTAGCCATGGTGAGAGGGACATCTCACCTAACTCCCCACTACACTTCTCTCTGTTTGGTCTGTAACCACAACAGTTGGCGCCGTCCGTGGGGACGACAGGATCGAGCCGCAGGATCTAGGAAGGATGGCACCGACATCATCGGCGGCGAGGAGGAGAAGAGGGGTCGCAGTGAGGTCCCACGCCGACACCAGGGCTCCGACATCGGCGGTCCCGAGGCGGCGACGCCGACGCAATGGTCGACCCAGCCGCCCGCCGACGCCGACGCAGCGGCGACCGCCCCACCGACGCCGACCTGGCCGACGACGCCGATGACGCAGCGGCCGACTCCACCCTCGCCGACATAGCGATCGATTCCGCCAACTACCACAGCACCGGCCGGGCGGCGCAGCGAGGTAGCGTCGGCGCCCACAGAGGCATGGCCACCATCTTCACTCCCGGTACAGGAGCGCCGAGCAGCCCTGGCAGCGACGCGGACCGAGTCAACGACGCGGGAATCCACCACACTGACGTGGCGAGTAGCTTGGCGGTGCAAGCAGTGGTCGCGGCTGTCAGACTAGCGCGATCGGGTGTGCCGCTCGCTTTGACTACGCTGGTAGTGGAGAGCTCCCTGCTGGCGGCCCTCCGTACGCTCCAGCGGGAGCTGGCGGATCTCCGCGAGATTGTACGGTCCATGCAAGAGACTTGGAGCCCGCAGACCCTGACGGCCGTCGCACCGGGGACCCGTCCGCAGCAGCCGCAGCGAACGCCCCCGCAGGTTCAGGTTATCAACGTCATCTTCGAAGGTTCCTCGTCGGGAGCCCCGCAGCAACCAAGACCGGAAGTAGCCCAGAGCGAAGTCACCTTTGCGCCTGCCGATGCCCGGGGCGTGGACTTTCCCCACCAAGACCCTCTCCACATCCGAGCCGACATTGCAGGATGTGACGTTAGGTGCGTCCTTGTTGACGGAGGTAGTTCGGCGAACATGCTTGTTGCGGAGGCCCTCGACCGTGTGGGAATTCCTCGATGTCGATTGCAGCCATCGAGGACCCCGCTGCACGGTTTTGGGGGCCAATCGCTAAGTACATTGGGCCAGGTATATCTCCAAGTCTCCTTTTGTCAGGGCGATAACGTCAGGAGCGAGGACGTCATCTTCGATGTCGCGGACACCCCAAGCCTATACAATGCCATTCTGGGCCGCCCCGTCCTCGTCTACTTTGGGGCGGTATCGCATCATGGCTTCTTGTGTCTGAAGCTCCTGGGCCCGCGGGGCGTCATCATTATCTTCGGCAACTAGGACCTCGCCTTACGCGTGGAGCTTAGGAGCCCCCGCCGTAGGGTGCACGCCCTCGCAGGCAAGCTCAAGGCGGACACACCATCCGCCCCGGGGTGGACTCCCAAGCCCCGACCGAGGGCGGAGTCAAGAGGGTACCTCTCCGAGCCGACAGCCAAGTCGTCTTCGTCGGCGAAGGCTTCCCCCCGGAGGTGGAGCAAGAGCTACTCCAGGTTCTCCGAAACAACGTAGACGTCTTCGCATGGTCCCCGGAGGACATCAAGGGCATGGACCGCTCCCTCATCGAGCACAACCTAGCGGTCCGCCAGGATGCTAAGCCGGTTAGGCAAAGGCTTCTGCGTATGTCCGTTGACCGGCAGCAAGCAGCCAAGGTGGAAGTAACGAAGCTCCTGCAGGCTGGAGTCATTCGCGAGGTCCAACACCCAGATTGGTTGGCCAACCTGGTGCTGGTGAAGAAAACTAACGGTGCCGGCGTATGCGCATCGACTTCACTACCCTCAACAAGGCATGCCCGAAGAATGACTACCCTCTACCACACGTAGACCAATTGGTCGACGCCATCGCCGGCTGCGAATTCATGAGCTTCTTGGACGCTTACTCCGGCTACCACCAGATCTACATGGCCAAGGATGACGAAGATAAGACCAGCTTTATCACTCCGATAAGGACATACTGCTTTGTCAGAATGCCCTTCACCCGCCTGATCGCGCTAGCGCTGACCTCCCAACTGGGGAGGAATGTGGATGCTTATGTCGATGATATGGTCGTTAAAACTAGACAGTTGGCCGCCCACGGTCAAGATCTTCAAAAGACCTTTGACAACCTTAGGAAGGCAGGCATCAAGCTCAACCCGGACAAATGTATCTTCGATGTGCGGGCGGGCAAGCTCTTGGGCTTCCTGGTGTCGGGGCGCGGCATCCAAGCCAACCCCGACAAGATCGACGCGATCCTCGCTATGGAGCCGCCCAAAACGACAAGGGAAGTCCAAAGACTCGCCGGCCGCATGGCTGCGCTGAGTCGCTTTTTGTCCAGGGCTGCGGAGCGGGGCCTGCCCTTCTTCAAGACCCTTCGCGGTTGTGACGGGTTTCGTTGGGACGACGATTGCGCCAGCGCCTTCGACGACCTCAAGAAGCACCTCGCAAGCCTACCGACTCTAGCACCGCAGGCCTCTTGCTCGTCTCACCGCCTCGCCGGCGATCGGCGCCATCCTCGTTCTCGAGGAAGGCGCTCTTCAGCGCCCGGTCTACTTCGTCTCCGAAGCCCTCCAAGGCGCCAAGACGCGGTACACGGAGCTTGAGAAGTTGGCTTACGCGCTGGTCATGGCCTCGAGAAAGCTCCGACACTACTTCCTGGCCCATCCAATCGCCGTACCGTGCTCGTTCCCTTTGGCGGAGATGTTGCACAATAAAGAGGCCACCGGACGTATCGGTAAGTGGGCAGCCGAGTTCGCCCCTTTTTCTCTAACTTATGCCTCGCGTACAGCAATCTAAGTCCCAAATCCTTGCGGACTTCCTCGCGGAGTGGACTCCCTCGACCCAGCACGCCCAGCAGCCAGAGGACCCGGTGTGGACGCTCGACACTGACGGAGCCTACTGCGTCTCTGGCGCGGGCGTGGGTGCGGTGGTCATTACGCCGGAGCGACACCGCCTATTATACTCGGCGCGCCTCGCATTTCCCGCCACCAAAAACACCATCGAGTATGAGACACTACTTTTTGGCCTCACAAAGCTCAAAGCTCTGGGCGCGCGGCGAGTTCTCGTCCGCACGGATTCACGGCTGGTGGCGGGCCAGGTGGACAAGTCATATCAGGCCAAGGACCCCGAGCTCGCCGAGTATCTCGCAGCTGTGCGAGCCAAGCAGTGACATTTCCTGTGTGTCACGGTCAAGATCATCCCCCAAGCGGAGAATGAACAGGCCGACATTCTCGCAAAGACCGCCAGCCAACAGCTCCCCACTCCTGAAGGAGCGTTCTACGAGGTCCTGCCCGCGGCAGCCATCACACAGGACAACCGCGACGCGGCCCTCGTCCACCAGATCACTCAGCAGGGTGATTGGCGACAACCCGTTTACGCATTCTTGTAGGGCATCACCGAGCCTGACGACCCCATCGAGCTCCGCCATCTACAGTGCCACGCTAGATCCTTCCAGGTGCTTGACGGAGTGCTCTACAAAAGAGGGGTCTGTGCACCGCTTCTACAATGTCTACTACAATGTCTATCGCGCGAGGAAGGAAAGCACCTTCTCGCGAAAATCCACGCAGGACTCTACGGCTCGCATCTGACGCCGAGGTCGCTCGTCGGCAAGGCATTCAGGCAGGGCTTCTACTAGCAACCGCCGTTGCTAATGCCCAGGACCTCGTGTGCCGATGTCAAAGCTGCCAATGGATGGGTCGGGTCATTCACAGACCCCCAACCAGCCTCAACCCCATCTCTCCCGTATGGCCGCTGGCGCGGTGGAGCATTGACGTTGTGGGACCTCTACCTCGGGCCCCAGGAGACTTGCGCTTTATTGTGGTCGCTTTGGAATATTTCTCTAGGTGGCCAGAGGCTGCGGCGTTAGCCGAGGTTACTTCAGCGGCCGTGCAGCTCTTCGTCTGGCAGAACATCATATGCCGCTTTGGGGTGCCTAGGGAGATCATCGCCGACAACAGCCTGCAATTCGATTCTGCCCCATTCAAGGAGTTCTGCGACAGCATGGGCATCACGCTCCGCTTCGCTTCGGTCGGACACCCACAGTCCAACGGAGCCGTCGAGCGAGCGAACGGTGCCATCTCCACCGGAGTCAAGAAGCGCCTTGTCGAGCTACCGAAGGGCAAGTGGCCAAGCGAGCTCCACAGCGTCCTCTGGTCTCTCCGCACAACGGCGACACGCCCGACGAGATTCACGCCGTTCAAGCTTCTCTTCGGCGATGAGGCGATGACGCCCGAGGAGATCCAAGCGGCTCGCGCAGGGTCCTCGCCCAGACACCAGAAGAAGAGCGCCAATTGTCCTTGGACGTCCTCGACGGGGACCGAGTCAATGCCACCCAACACGTCGCCAAGTACGCACGACAAATGGTGCGCATGCGTGGCCGCTCCGTATACCCACGAGCATTCCAGCCGGGGGACCTCGTCCTCAAGATGGCCCTCCGAGCAGACATGGTCGGTAAGCTGGAGTCCAAGTGGGAAGGCCCATACATCGTTGTGACAGCATTACAGCGCGGAGCTTACCACCTCGCCACACTTGAAGGGCAGACGTTCCGTCACACTTGAATGCGGACAAGTTGCGGAGGTACTATGTTTAGACCAGCAAAAGCTAACATGAGGCGGCACCCATATTCTGTCTATTACAAGACGCTTCCCTGGGCAAGCGGGAGATTAATAAAGTCGACCGTCCAACAACCTCTCGTCGGGATCTACCCCACTCTACGGAATATAAATAAGACGTAGCATCGAGGTCCGCCTCTGCACGCACTCTACTGAGTCTAAACAAGACGCAGAGTTCCGCGCACGCATCGGTGTCACCACCGCATGTACTCTCCGGAGTATAAAGACGTGGTCGATGTTCCCACGCGCTGCACGGAGATTCACCTCCGCACACGCACTGCACGGAGATTCACTTCCGCACACGCACTGCATGGAGATTCACCTCTGCACACGCACTGCACCGAGGTCCGCCTCCGCACGCACTCTACGGAGTATAAATAAGACGTAGCGTCGAGATCCGCCTCCGCACGCACTCTACAGAGTATAAATAAGATGTAGTGTCGAGGTTCGCCTCCGCACGCACTCTACGGAGTATAAATAAAACGTAGCGTTGAGGTCCACCTCCGCACGCACTCTACGGAGTATAAATAAGACGTAGCGTCGAGGTCCGCCTCCGCACGCACTCTACGGAGTATAAATAAGACGTAGCGTCGAGGTCCGCCTCCGCACGTACTCTACGGAGTATAAATAAGACGCAAGCGGGGACGCCTCCGCACGCACTCTGCGGAGTATAAACTAAGACGCGGATGTTTTCCCGCGCACTCTACTGAGTATATACAAGACGCGGATGTCCCGTGCACACGTTGGCGTACCCTCCGGGGCCTAATTAGGTCGTGGTTGATAGTCCCACGTATGCTCTGAAGTACAAACTAGACGTGGATGTTTTCCCTACACACTTTACTGAGTCTAAACAAGACGCGGATGTCCTGCGCACGCGTTGACGTACTCTCCGGAGCTTAATTAAGCCGTGGTTGACAGTCCCACACTCTCCAGAGTACAAACAAAGACGCGGATGTTTTCCCTGCACACTTTACTAAGTATAAACAAGACGTAAATGTCCCGCGCGCGCGTTGGCGTACCGTTCGGAGCCTAACTAAGTCGTGGTTGATAGTCCCACGCACGCTCCGGAGTACAAATTAGACGTGGATGTTTACCTTGCGCACTCTGCTGCGCTTGTCCCCGTGCATTCCCGTGGAGTGCAGGCAAGGCGGGGAGCGCTCGCGCGTCTACTTCGACTAGGCGCCAGCTCCGCTGCCACCACTTCAAGGGGTAGGGGACGGAGCGCTCGCGTGTCTACTTCGACTAGGCGCTAGTTCCACTGTCACCACTTCGAGGGGTAGGGGACGGAGTACTCGCGCGTCTACTTCGACTAGCTACCAACTCCGCTGCCACCACTTCGAGGGGTAGGGGACGGAGCGCTCGCGCGTCTACTAGCTCCGCTGCCACCACTTCGAGGGGTGGGTGACGAGTGCTCGCGTGTCTACCTCGACTAGGCGCCAACCACGCCGCCAATACCTTGCCTACTTCGCCTCCAAGGCGCTGCGATCGCGACAGAAGACTCGAAGCAATGCTTTTGTTCACATATATATATATATATATATATATATATATATATATATATATATATATATATGAGGACAAAGACCAAGAAAAATAATAGCAAAAAGATACATCACACACCCGCCAGGTCCTAATCAGCACGCCTAGGGGGCCGCGCCTCCTTCATGACGCCGACGAACCTCCTCCATCCACTAAAGGAAGTTACCTTCACGGCGTAGCGTTCGCCGCAGCAGGACTTTGGCCGCATCTTCCCCAAGGTCGCCCCAGATCCGCTCGTAGAAACTTTGGACGGCAGGCAGCAAACTGCGGGCGGCGCTGGACAATACTCCGGCTTCGGTCGGCACACCCAGATGAGGATCGACCAGCTCGTCTACATGCTCACACCCCCGGGCGTGGAGCAAGGCAAAGGCAAGACAGGCGCTGGCGAAGCCACAATGATCGCCGAAGGCTTTGGCACCGCGGAGTGTCAGGCTCGAGCCCTCATCGATCCGTGCCAAAGATTGTGTCACATCCATGGGATTGTGCATGCGGTCCGGCACGTCGACGCAGAGGTCCCCGAGGGCCCCCTCAAGTGACTCCATGGCCCTCCACGCCGCCGCGGATGCGTCACCCAAAGTCTGATTCCTCCCTTCCAGGGCGGTGACGAGCTGGGCCTTCTCCTCCTCTAGCGCGCGGATTTGTCCGAGCAAACCGGCGCGCTCCTCCGTAGCGGCACGCTGGGCCTCTTCGGCGGCACGTTGCGCGCCGCCGCCGCACGGATCTCCGCCTCCAATAGACATATGCGTTCGTCCTTCGTGGCGTGAGCCTCGTCGGCGGCGCGAAGCTGTTCCTCCAGCACCCTTCGCTCGCGGATGCGCGCCTCATCCAGCGCCCGGCTGATGGCAACCGTCTAACAGTGAGAGGACATGACTATTTAGTATGCATGCAGTACGGGATGTCGAACGCGGGCTCAGGTGCTTACCTTCATCCCTGAGGTGCCCAGTGCGAGTGCAAGAAGATACCCCCCGCACGACGACAGCGCTCCTCGATCCAGCTTGCTGTCATCGCACCCCGCGGCTCCGTCAAGGGCGCGAAGCGCCTCTGGATGCAGGATGAAGTTAGACACGGTATGCCTCGGGGGCCCTGCGACAGCATCAAGCGTCCGCGCTGCGTTTTATGCAACGACACCGCCAACCTCGCAAACACCTCCGCTGCTCGATCCTTGGCCACGTCCGGGAGACCTCCCCTCCCCTAATGTCGACGACGGCATGAGCGAGCAAATTGAAAAGAGCTTCGCGAAGTCGCGGCGAGAAAAGGAGTTACGCCTACCTCCGTCACCTTCCACTAAGGCATTGGAAGGCGTCGGCTCAGCCCCTGCCCGGGGAGCGATGACTCCCTCCCCGGTCGGAGTGACTTCCCAGTCGAACCCTAGGCCCCCGCCGACCACGCCCGCCACATGGAATTGCCCCGCTCGCGAACGCGATCTCACTCGTTGACGCTTCGCCCTTGGCGATTCAGGCGACGCACCCTCGACCGCTCCAGTAGTTGCATGGACTGGAGCGGGCGTCAAATCCGTGACGGTTGCAGCAGGCGTCAAATCCGTGACGGCTGCAGCAGGCGACGACGACGAGCCCTCCACCGCTCCAGTTATCATAGGAATTGGAGCAGGTGGAAGGTCCGTAGCAACCGCCATGGGCGACGAGAGAGCAGGAGACAGGTCCTCGCCGGCCGGTACAAGCGACACGGCCTCGTACTCAACGACGTCGCTACCAAGGCCCGCCCCACCACCGCCTAAGTCCTCGCTGGGGGCAGTGTGACCCCCTGAGCTGGCATGCTCGGACCCGCCACCTGACACGTCGTCTGGGCCAACAGCGCCTGTCGCTAAGCCGGCGGGCGGGTTAGAGACAGCGGCTCTGGACCGAGCCCTACCCCGCCTCGTCGACGCCATCGCGGCGACGGGACGGACTCCGCACCGGCACCATGCGTTTTGGTGCGACGAGGCCTAGGACCTCGCACACCCGATTTATCCGCCCTAGCTTCGCAGGCTCGGTCGCGATTTCGCGCAGGAAGTGCTCCTTCGGCATGTACGGCCCCAGGAAGACCTCGACGGCGCGCTTCGTGTCTTCCAATGAGAGCACTGCACGCGAAGCGTTGCTCCGTTCACAAAACAATTACATATGCATACGCAGCACACGGTCGAAGTACCTACCACGATCGGGGGGTTGCTGCAGCGAAGACACTGAGGGGTGGACGCCATCCTGCCGAGTGTGATCTCGTTCATACTTCCACAGGTCGGAGAGAGGCAATACCTCGTACATCGTGAACTCCTCGGCGAGATCGCGCATATTGAACCGGAGGGCGACGCCGGTGAGTCTTCGTGCCTGCCGTCGATTGCCGCTCCTCGGCTCCAACCCCGGACTGCAGTTGAAAGCTATTGGCTGACCCCGGCACCGAAGCTTGCTGGTAGGCGTCACGCGGTAGTAGAACCATTGCCGCATCTAGCCGGGCTCCCACTTCTCCTGCGTCGCCAAAGCGGGGAGCAGCTTCGCGCAGCCCGACCTCACCACGAAGTGGATTCTGCCAAAGTTAGACAGTGCCCTCCTTCAATCCTCTTCGGCTGACAGCGCGCATCATGAAGAAGGGCGAACAAACTCGCACGGGGACGATCACCTTCCACCCGGACTGCGCAGGCAAACACCGCCAAGCGAACTATCGCGTTCGGGGTCAGCTGCGCCAACTCAAATCCGTAAGCTTTCAAGACCTGACCGACGAAGAGCGTCGAGGGCATTCGCAACCCAACCTCAAAAAAGGCGGCGAAAACAATTGCCTCCGACTCCTCTGGGTGAGGCTCTACTTCGTTGCGCGCAGGCAGGCGAGCTCCTTTGCGCTCCTCTATCTTCTTCTCCCGCAGGAGGGCCTCGATTGTCTCCTTTGTAGCATGGCTCCGCCCTAGCACCCCGGAGCAATGCCCTTGCGAGCTCCGCATGGCGTCGTACCGCTTGCGGGCCTGCGACGGCTTGCGAGCCACCAGGGGGACCTCGCCGATGGTAGCGTCACACCGCGTTGGCTTGACGAAGCGCTGCTACTAAGTCGGCGACCAAAATCTCCGTGGCTCGCCATCCTTCTTCCCAAGCGACGGGTTGATGGAGCAGGAGACGAGTGGATTTCGCGCAACAGGATAAAGCAACCGACGAACGCGCACGGGCCAGAGACGCGTCCGCACGTCGGCAAATAACCCTTTATAAAGACTCTCCACATCCCCATGATTGGGAGCACAACCGGTGGGGGCCCGTCGATTCACATCCCCACGACTAGGGAGGGTAACTGTCCACAGGATGACTCTCCACGTGTCCCGACTCTCTTGGATACGGATGCGAGCTCGCGGTCTCGCGACCGCTGACATCCCACGACGCACCAACCAGGCGGCGCCGCGTGTACTCCTCCCTCGGGACCGTGCGTACAACCACAGCAGACCGCCCCAGTCTTTTCAACACTCCGCGTGCTTCACGCCGACAATTCAGACATCATCTCCGGCGCATCTGCCGGGCGTGGCGACTCCGACCGGCGAGACTCACTCACCAACACAGCGTTGCGCGGGAAGGCCTGGTCCGCCCCGCGCCAAGCGGAGTCTCGACGCC
The DNA here is from genome assembly GCA_036346265.1 of Melocanna baccifera. Lineage (NCBI taxonomy): Eukaryota > Viridiplantae > Streptophyta > Magnoliopsida > Poales > Poaceae > Melocanna > Melocanna baccifera. The sequence goes on from JAYEVJ010000436.1 coordinate 1,264,272, forward strand.
ACTCCTCGCACGTTCGACATCTTCGGCTCCGCGGCACGGCCCCGCCGACAACTGTGGCACCGCAAAGGATGGCTCCGAGGCCGCGGACGACTTCAACGTCTCACCGACGCGCGTCTGTATTACCCAACTGCCCCTTTTATCTATCTATGGTAGGGCACAGGCCGTAGGGACGGAGGCGGCCAAAGGGCTCAGCGACATGGCTTCGGCTCTGTAAAACCCTTCACCATGAGAGGCTCCTGTTGTAGGGGTGGCCCCCACCTAACTCAACCAGCCTGTGCCTGTTAGATGTGTAAGGACGTAAATGCCCCGAAGGGCATCCTTGTAAAGACGCTTCTCGTAAGGAGATATATATGTGACGCTAGCCACGGTGAGAGGGACATCTCACCTAACTCCCCACTACACTTCTCTCTGTTTGGTCTGTAACCACAATATATATATTTATTATTATTTTATTGTGCTTGACATGAAGTCTTTTTTTAAATCTAGATCGTTATAATTTAAACCCACTATGATCAACAGTATGAATCTTTCTCCTTTCCTTCAATTAAGGTGTGTATTTTACCCCTTAAGAGCGAACGTTGTGATTTTTTTTGCCTCCATTTCAATAATATAAAAGATACGAGCGATGCCTAGACCTGCAGCTCAAAGTGAAGAAAAGCGAGCTTCCATTTTTTTTGTTGGAATTCATATACAAATCATTTTTATTTTGAATTTTTTATTTACTTTTACTTATGAGTTTGTATAGAAATCAAATTCCTTATTTTATTTTATATTTTTATTATTATTTATTGTATTTGATATAGATTCTTTCTTTTAATCTAGACCGTTATAATTTGAACCCACTATGATCAACAGTGTGAATCTTTCTCTTTTTCCTTCAATTAAGATGCGCATTTTTACTCATTGAGATCGAATGTTGTGATTTCTTTTGCCTCCATTTCAATATTATAATAGATACCAACGATGCCTAGACCTGCAGCTCAAAGTGAAGAAAAGCCAGCTTCAGACAGAATGGGTTTGTCTCGGCTAAAGAAAGAGCTGACTTCTGTACAGATTCCCTTAAATTAAAGGGAGCTCTCACAAAGTTCTATTCAGGTTAATAAAGATGCAAACTTTGTTCATACAGCTGTAGCGAAGAAAATACACGCTCAGCGACACACACGTACGTTACCAGAATTCAGAAGAAGAAATGGAATGCTTCGTTCGTGTGTATTTACAGCTGTTAGATATCTTGATATCTTAAGATATGCTCTTGTAATAAATATAGATAGAGATAATATGGTATGGCTTTAGATAGAAAGGTTAGGCTTGTTTCCATGTTTTAGGATTACCATCGGTATTATCTTATCTGTATATATCACCTTGTAATCTTGCGCTTCTATTGTGGAACATATGAACACGTAACCTGTCGCGCCGTCGACGTTCCCATCTCCCTTGAGTTTCCACAACAGCAACATCATCATTATCTTGCATCAAACCAAACCAATTACCAGCATGGACCGTGAATCAGCGAACGTCCTTCAATTCTCCGGGGTTCAAATCCTCCAGAGCTCGCCGGTGCCGGTGCTGGAGGAGCTTGCCCGGTCGGAGTATGACTGCGGCGTGACGTCGGAGGCGAGCGTGTCCCTGTAGGTCTTCCTGATGGTCCAGAGCACCCTGCAGCAGTCGTTCATGCTGGGCCTGTCCTGCCTCACCGGCCCCAGGCACCGGAACGCCAGCTCGAGCACCATCTCAAGCGCCCGCGCCGCCGCGACCGTGCGCGCGAGGTGAGGGTCCAGCACGTCCGCGGCGCTCCCCTCGATGAACTTCCTCATCGCCCACCTCGCGGTGAGGCGCTCCTTCATCTCGCGCTTGGTCTCGATGGGGCGCCGCGCCGAGGCGAGCTCGACGAGGAGGACGCCGAAGGAGTAGACGTCGCTCCGGTCGGTGAGCCGGCACGTCTTGAAGTACTCCGGGTCGAGGTAGCCCGCCGTGCCCTTCACCTGCGTGGACACGTGCGTGGCGTCCGTCGCCTCCCCGACGCCGAGGCGCGCGAAGCCGAAGTCGGCCACCTTGGCGCGCAGCGAGGCCGTGAGCAGGATGTTGGACGACTTGATGTCGCGGTGGATGATGGGGTGGTCCGAGTACATGTGCAGGTACGTCACCGCGTGCGCCACGTCGATGGCGATGTCCAGCCGCGCCCCAAACTCCAAGAACCTCCCGTTGCATCCTGCCAATCAATGTACGTTGCTCGTTAGTTACTAGCCACGCCATCCATGGATCATGGATCAAGAAGAGGTTGAATTGATGCTCACTGTCGAGGTGCTCCCTGAGGGTGCCGTTGGGGACGTACTCGACGACGACGATCCTCTCCTCGCCGCACTCCATGTAGCCGTAGAACCTCACAAGGCTCTGGTGCTCGATGCGCGCCATGATCTTCACCTCGCTCCGGAACTCAACGTCCACGTGAGGGTTCTGCATCAGCAGCTTGGCGCGCTTGACGGCGACGAGCGTGCCGTCGGGGAGGACGCCCTTGTAGACGGCCCCGAAGCCGCCCTGGCCGATCTTGAGTGCCGGGGAGAAGTTCTTGGTGGCCCTCAGGATCTCATCCATGGAGAACACCGAGCTCTGGAACTGCAGCCCTGTGCCGCTGTTTCGCTGTCCACTGTTGCTGTACAGCCCTCGGATGGACGGCTTCCCGGCGTGTCCGAGCGCTGCAAGGGGATCGCAGAAATCAGCTGCAAAGCTAGGCGAAGCTAGTTGTTACCCTCAAGTTTCAAAATTTTCGCCATCGATTCTTCTCCGGTAAGTTTAGGGAAGTTGCTGCAGAATTGGAATAGCCCAGGATCCACAGCAATTTTCGAGAATGAGGCAAATTCATCTCACAGCGATTCCAGAACAAGTGTAAAATTTCTTCAGTTTTGGGGGTCGGTCTCTGGACCGGCAGAGAGATTGCAGGTGTCGCGCTCCCAGCCCCATGCCAAACAGAAACAGCCAACTACTCACCTTCTAGCTATGGGCTATGGCTATGGCTATGGCTTGCCTTGCTGGTATGGTTGCACTCGCACGCCATGAATCAAACAAGCAAAATTATCTCAAACAGAAGGGGGGCATCACATGAAAGAAAGGCTAGGCTTGCTTGGAAATTAAGGACTAGGAAGAAACCGATCGATCGAGCAGAAGAAGAAAAGAGGGGATCGAGCACTGTACGAGGTGGCTTCTTGATCACGTCGTTCGGCGCCGCGGACTCCTTGCTACCACTATTCTTGTTGGAGGCGGACGACGATGTGGAGAGAGAGGTGAACCACACCCCGATGGACCTCAAGAGTGACTTGACCGAGGCCGCCCTTCCACCGCCCCCGCGGGAGAGCGGCTGCGACCACGCCCACCGCTCCCGCTCCGGCTCGCGCCCCCCGGACGACGACGACATGTTCCTACGGTGGTCGCGTCCGGCCATGGCCGAGTTGGATGGACGGGCGGAGCTGGCATATGCGCGTGCGTGTGCTGCTCGCTCTGTATGCGAGGAAGGAAACGCGCGCGAGGCGACCCTATACAAGGCAGGAGATGCCATGTGCCTCTGCATGTGGGGCCCGCGTTCCAGAGCGTTGGACCTAGCAAACAGAACGATCTATGGTTGGGAATTCTCCTCTCCGTGAGGACCTCTTCTTCTTTCAATCCTTGTCACAGGCTCGTGAGTGGTAGCAAGCACAGGAGGCCACGCGTCAACACACTGAAGGTGAGCTAGTCACCTTGATCAGCATCAACTCGTACTTCTCTTGCTATTTTTGCCTTGTATCATGGCTACTGACTATCTATTCTTGTGATATTTATTATACTAGTATGCAACGATCATACCCTGACCTGTTCAAAGTTCAACCTCGTGGACATGCACGCATTGACAAATCTATCTCATCTTATATATACTTTTCAGTCATATCCAGAGAGTTCACTCGTCTTGTCAACCAAAGCAACATCAGCTAAAATACAATTCCAGCGGAGCAAACTATGCCCACCAGGCACCTGCGTCTCATGTTTCAGCCGCTCCAACCAGTAAATTACTCAGCAAGAAAAATATACGCTGAACAAAAATGGCAGACTTTAGAACAGGCCCTAAAGGCAAAAGACTCCTTCGGACAAAGATGCACAAGCTGATTCAAACAAGAAAAGAGTGCCAAATTTCAGAGCAGAAGAAGATTTCCCAGTGAATTGTCCTGACTGATCAAATGGGGGATGGATATACAGCAAGCTTTTAACAGCTTGGATTGTACAAAGGAAACATAAACTAGGACCACCTTTTCCTGTCACCTATCTAATGTGTGATGGTTTTTACAGACACTAAGCGAATCAGAAATAAACCAACGGACGTCCCAAACTCAGAAGCACAAAAGAAGAGATCCAGCTAATTTCAGTGTTCCAACTTTTAACTGAATGGACCAGCTGCGGATACGCATATCGCAACCAAGCAGTTACCTAATCCTCCTGTAGTCATAAACAACCAAAGCTTGACACAAAAAAAGGAACAAAACAGAGATGATTTTAACACATTTCATGTCATTTCCTTCTTCAATTCTTTCCCCGGTTGTTTTCTCAAAATCCATTCCAATAGCATCTCCACCTGATCAGATCAATATCATGGGCAGAGTAGTTGCTGATTGTACTTCCCCATCACAAAAGATTAGCATCAAACCAACTCAATAGGCACGAGCTCCAAGACAGGATCTACCAGAGTCAACAATGCTATTCATACATCTCATCTATCAAAGCTATCTGCAACATAGCATAGGAAGCTTTCATCAAATGAGAAAAGGCACCATATTTTCCTTGCAAATAATCTGGGCAAAAATAGAAGTATCCAAAGTAAGGGCTTTAGATGAACAGAATGGTCAATAACAAACCATCAGAGGTATAATCTCAAAGATCAATGGCCGCAGGTTTTCCTTTATGTTGATATTACTCAATATCGGTTGGTAAGTTTTTTTCATAAACTTGCAGGATGGATTAAACACATGGAAAGATGAGATATCTTGCATAAACACCTCTAACATACACTTTTTCCCATTTCATGTATCATAATAAGCAAATCTACTTACAGGAAATGTCACAGAAAACACATCCATGTGCTACAATGGCAGCATATTTCAACTGAGATATACTGGCTTTGGCATACTAACCTGGTCACAAACTGGGCAAGTATCACTTCGCTCCATCCATTCAAGTATGCAACACAGATGGAAATGATGCTCACATTTAGTAATAGAGCGGGGATTTTCTTCATCATATTCTGGTGAAAGAAAAAGCAAAGGTTATCACAGAAATCTATGGTCGACCAACATAGAGCTTAGATTTACAGTATCAATCCGTGCATCAATGGAGGATACTCAGAGTGCCATGCACATCATCAACAAGCAACTACATCTAGGGCCTAGGAAATAACAACACAACACATGTTTCAACTGGAACTCGGTCATGGTGGGAAGTTCCTACCTTACATCCTTTTGAAAAGTTCCATTATTTCAGATTGTATGCATCTATCAACCAGTGAGCTGCTTAGGGCTTTATCACACATGCATAATAATGAAAATACTGATATGCAGGAATAAAGGATGAATACATATTGCATATAATGCAGACAAATAATCAGAGCATCAGCAAATATTTAACTGGCAGATTCTAGGAACTTATCCCTCTACCATTATTTCAGAAATGCAGAATAGTTGTGTTTCAACCCAAATGAGCTGACCAACATACTAACCACTTTTACTCTGATAACAAGAAAACAGCAGGCCTAGAGTAAGAGCAGCAAAACCATGTGCATCCAGTTCTACAACCAACCAAGTAAAGATAGTATTCAACAAATATTCAGTTCTTGTCCTGACAATCCAAAGAATTAGTGTTCCTGTGATCAAGAGAAGCACAACCTTCAAGACAGATTGGGCAAACATCCTCCTCATCGGGCTTATCTTCAGGGACACCTTTATCACATGATTCATACTCCTCCACCTTTAAAGATTCCTGCTGATCATCGGTTTTGCTCTTAGTGTCTGTCTTTTCCAAATCTGCACATGAATCGGCAGCTCTAAGCTTCCATGACTACCATTAGATGTCAATTATCATCACTCATTCTCACAGAAAATCAAGGTGTTACCAGGGTTTTCTGCAACTGGCAAGCCCACATCGTAGGGCAAAGGTGCAGGTGGTGCTCGATAAGTGTCAGGAGTGGATGTATCCAGATTTGTGTCAACTGCAACTATGGCAGAAGCTGGAGATGATCCATCAAAGGCTGAAGACAATGGTCCATGCTCCTCTAGATTGTGCTGATGCTGAATAATGCAAAGCCAATAAAGTCAGCCAAGTAATTAAAAATGTAAAATTTTGGCACATACACAAAGCTACCAACAAATCAGCTTATTAATCAATTGTAGCTTCTTTTTGCAAGAGGCTATGATTATCGCATAGACTATACTAAAGCAAGCATCATACAGTCGAGAGTAATATTGCTGAATCATCAAGGATTGAAGACAACTAATGGCAGCTGCACACTACAAGCAAAATAATTTCTCCTGTTGCATCAAAAATGCAAAAATGGCATTTAAACTTCTAGCACTCTGTTATTGCTAGCATTTGCAAGTAACACACGAACAAAATCTGGGGCACTCTCATATGACAGATCATTAAATCGTTAAATGAGCAGAACGTATTACATACAGCAACCAGAATAAAAATGTCTAAGAGTCATGATTGCATATAATTTGATTCGGTCTTCATAAAACATATGTAGACTACATTGCAGTTAATGACAAGGACAATAAAAAAACTTGACGCTAACTCAGCAGAATCTTTTGACTGGAAAAGAAGGACAGATGGTAGATACCTCCCTGACATTAACTTTGATAATGCATAGTGGCACACAGATAAGAGAGCACAATTCAAAGGACATAATCTAAGACAAAGCAGGGTCTACATACAGAGATATGAGCTGGTGCTCTTTCTGCTTCAGATCTCCTTGAACAGCAACAGCAGCCACCCATTCTATCCTGAGTGAAAAATCTTACTCCAGGCTATCCTCTAGCTGCCATTTAAAACTAAAATTTCGCCTCCCGTAGCCCTACCAAGAAACAATCATATATTGATGCAAGAAAGAACACGAAATCATGCAGTGAACTAGAAAAATATAGCATATGAATACAAGATGACACAAAAGGTACTGGTAAAGGACTATAAGTTAGTTTCAGATAGCTTAACATACAGCAATATCTTTCACTAGGAACCGAGTGCTATTCTTTATGATTAGTCTAATGGAAGGTGATTTTTTTAGTATTTCAAGAACTGTCCTATGATTTCTGGGCATAACTCGGAGTAACAATTCCTTCCTATAAGTCATGTTAAACCATGTTTCATTACATATTTCATGATTTTCAATCTGGTTCAGAAAATAATCAAATGTGGGGCTGACTATAGATGCAGCCTTATCCCCAGCACCTAAGGCTTGCAAAACTAGACAATTACACTCACTCATTACTTGAGCCTTAACATAAAGTATAGTTCACTTCAAATCCTCAATCAGTCTTACAAGAATGATTCCTTAAGAATTCTCCTAAAAAAGAATAACTCCTTAAGAAACCTGACACCCTGCACCTGAATGAAGCAACAAATTGTACGTAATACATGTAACAACTCAGAAACAAATAACCTCAAGTCTTCCATATCAACGTCAGAGATGGCACTAATAGCTACAAATCAGATCCAAAGCAAGTGTTCCCAAACTGTGGCGAAGTATGGATATTTCAATCCTCACAACAATTCAGTTCATCTCTAATAGAGGCCACAAGAACTTCCGTACAAAGCGCTTCATCATGGACCATTCAAGCTACTCGTATCAGTAACGAAACAAATATGGATTCCATTGAGAACCCATATCAGCTTCTTCAGCACAAAGAAAAATATACGCAGCTCTTAAGAAAAATATGGATTCCATTGAGAACCCATAGTGCAGATTGTGTCACTAAAGTGCTAAATTATGTTTATATCACCAGCCCAGCATCACCACATAGCTAAATTTCGATCGAAGGTACACAGAGTTCAGACGGAACGGTACAATCCTTAAATCGCTTACGCTGGCTCGATTGGCATCTCTACTTTTTTTGGTACTTTTTCCCCGTGGGTTTTACAGCATACTGATTGAAAAAAATCTTCAAACCATAAATCAAAGCAAACAAAAAACTATCTTTATCTTGCAAAAAAATACGATTCTTGGTTTCGATCCAAGAAACCGTGCATCCAAGGTCAATCCAAGAAACAAATACTCTCTGACTTGTGTGAGCAGCACTAGAGCCAACCCAGAATTGGACGAAATATGTACGCAAACCCAAAAGAAACCCCACTAGAATCAAACTCGGTCCAATCGCCATTGCAAGGAGCAGATTTATGCAGAGAAGCAAGAAATGAAGGCTCTAACCAGAGCAATCCAAGAAATTAACCAAGAACACATGAAAAAATACCACGAAACAGCACGAGAATCGAATCAGAAGCGCGAGATTAGTTGCTAACGTAGACGAATTACCGAAAGGAAGGCAGGAAGTTTGCGCTCCCTCGATCGCCTCGGGAGTCGTGAGCTCTTGGGCTTCCCAGCGCCTCTCCTCTCGGAGAAGAGAGGGCTAATGACTGTGATTTAGTGGAAGTTGGAGGGGTTCTTCTATAAGAGTGGCCTGCTAAGTGGACAGAATCACAGAATTTATTCACCTACTCTGCGTTACACCGCTCTCGCTTCTTGTGGGCTTCGTTACACCGTGACCCACCTGTCATAGGATGTAGATGGGTAACTGGCACAAGATTCCTCTTTGGACCAGTGCTTTTCTTCTCCCTTTCTCTAGAGAAAAAAGGAATAAAAGTTTTTGTTTCTTCGCACGGGCGTTCCCTCCTTCCCCCGGTGCCGGCAGAGAGAGAAGCTCGATAACAAAAAAAAAAAGGGTTCACCAAAATTTTTTTTGTAAAACTCCTCCAAAAAACAGAAGAGAAGCTCTAGATAGAAAAAAACCGACCCACCCCAAAAAAAACAGGATCGGTTGAGAATTTTTTATTAAAAATGGGGATCACCTAAAAAATATGGGCGCAAGTCACAAACGCGTGATCGAGAACGGATGGCTGCAACAGCCTGCGGCGGCATCGGACGGCGCGAAGACGCGCCCATGACTTTAGGATGTCACGGGCGTTCGTAAACTAACGAAATCGTGTTTCTTCTCCTCTCCTGTTCTCTGTGACAGCGGCAGGATTAAGATGCCACGTGGACAGGACACGTGCACCTGACCAGCTCGCTGACAGTGGCTCCCGCCGCTTGAAAGGATTTTTTTGACGGGGCTGTCAGCTTCGACAGTGTTGTGTTTTCTTCTTTCTCGCTTGCTTTTCTAGTTTTTTGTTTGCCTCACAAGAGTTGGTTGGGATCGTTGGACTTTGTGATGCCGACGTGGCTTTGACTTAACAGTGATACTATGCTAGGCAAGCAGTGCAACCTGGATGTAAAAATAGTCTAACTACCCATTCCACAAGTAACGAATCCTCTAGGATACAAGAAAACACTATAAGCTAATCTCTGCACGTATGCTTAATTTTTCAACTACCGTTGAGAACTTCTTTCCTCAAAAAAAACTACTGGTACAATTCATTTGGAACTTATTTGGAAAACACAAACTACTAGTGTTGTGCGCCCTCGTCTATCGAAAACTTTAATCATTTGGAACTTATTTGGAAAAAGAGAGAAGAAAAACCTTATTTCGAAACGAACATTTGGATTGAGTTTGTTTGGGTGGTGGCAGTTAGTTGAAGGGATGTGTGAACAAGCAAAGCCTCTTCATTAAAACGACAAGCCGATTACTCCTAATTAGGAGGAGATGCGTAACGGTGACGGAGGTTGATTGTTTTGTTAATTATCGCTTGATTTGTTTATTTGGAGTATATTTTCAGCATGGGGGGAATTAAAGAATGCGACTTGTTTATGCAAGTGTCTCGCGAAGATTAAATTAATTAATGAGCTCCGGCCTTTTAGTACCTACGATATTCACCTGCTTTGGGGGCACAATTTCAAAGAAAGCAATCCAATGCAGATTTGAGGGAGGAAATCCAGACAAACCTAAAGCCAAATGCATAATCCGATCAAATTTGCAAGAGGGCATAATCAGGTATAAAAAAAACTTGATTTACGGGGGAAAAAACCTCCCAGGTATTTGCTTAAGAAGAAGATCTTCTCACGCATATCGAGAAAATCTTCAAACCCCTACTCCACCTTTACACAGTGGTCCACACACCCATTGAGAATGACCTGGGCGGGGCCTAATATCATATGCTTTGGTGTGGTAGCAGGCGAGGGGATTTTTTTCCCTCAGTCTAAATTCGCTCCCACTGGGAGTCGAACCCAGGACCTGATGGGTGCTACTAGAGCGCTCTAACCGTTGAGCTAGAGGCCCGTTCGCCATTAAGATGCTACTAGAGCGCTCTAACCGTTTAGATTTTTGTTTTGTTCTTGAGATCGGAGAAGGAAACATTCATGCTTTCGTTTTTGAGCATGCTCGTTTTTTAACATGCTCAAGTATGAAATGAGTATGCTCAAAAACGAAAGCAAGAAGATTTCCTTCTTCGATCTCAGAAACAAAACAAAAATCTAAAGCCAGGTGCATAATCCGATCAAATTTACTAACTCGTTCAGATTTTAGGAAGATGGCCGGTGCCGCCATGTGCGCTGCTTGCATGCATCACGAACCTGTTCTCAGCCATCCGTCCTTAGTAGCTCAGGTACGCCAAGAATGGCAAACCGATCGAGCTCGCACGCACGGCAGCACCTCCACCTCCTCCACCACCATGGGCTACACCGAGCCCCTCCTCTTCACCAACCCCCACACCAGCCACAGCCCGCGCCACCTCCGCATTGGCCACCACCGTGCAGCCTCCGACCCTACCAACACCCCCAGGAACCCGCCGCCGACTCCCACGACAGCGGGTACCGGCGCTAGCACCGACATGGTAGTAGCGGTGCACGACGACGAGTCCGGCGCGCTCGTCGCCGCCGAGGACGCCCGGGACGCGCCGGTGGTGCGGTCGGTGCGCGGCGCGTGGGCCGTGTTCGCGGAGGAGTCGCGGCGGCTGTGGGCGATCGGCGCGCCCATCGCGTTCAACATCATCTGCCTGTACGGCACCAACTCCACGACGCAGATCTTCGCCGGTCACATCGGCAACCGCGAGCTCTCCGCCGTGGCCATCGGTCTCTCCGTCGTCTCCAACTTCTCCTTCGGTTTTCTCGTGAGTCCTCGTCGATCCTTGCACTGATAATCAATTCTCGAATCGATCGATCGATCATGTCGTCGCGATGATCCTCGCGTCGCATTGCATCTAATGACAAATTGGCCATTAATGGCAGCTCGGGATGGGGAGCGCGCTCGAGACGCTGTGCGGGCAGGCGTTCGGGGCCGGGCAGGTGTCGATGCTGGGCGTGTACATGCAGCGCTCGTGGATCATCCTCACCGCCTCCGCCGCGCTGCTCTCGCCGCTCTACGTCTTCGCGGCGCCCATCCTGCGGATGCTCGGCCAGGAGGAGGCCATCGCCGCCGCGGCCGGGGACTTCACGCTGCGCATCATCCCGCAGATGTTCGCCCTCGCCATCAACTTCCCCACGCAGAAGTTCCTCCAGGCGCAGAGCAGGGTCACCGTGCTAGCGTGGATCGGCTTCGCCGCGCTCCTCGCCCACGTCGGCCTCCTGGTGCTCTTCGTCTCCGTGCTCGGCTGGGGCGTGGCCGGCGCGGCTGCGGCGTACGACGTGTCGGCGTGGCTGATCGCCCTGGCGCAGGTGGCGTACGTGGTGGGGTGGTGCAGGGACGGGTGGACGGGGCTGTCGTGGTCGGCGTTCAAGGAGCTCTGGGCCTTCGTCAAGCTCTCGCTTGCCTCCGCCGTCATGCTCTGCCTGGAGATATGGTACATGATGGTGCTCGTCGTCCTCACCGGCCACCTCGACGACGCCGAGATCGCAGTCGACTCCATATCCATCTGGTCAGCATGCACGCATGCATGCGTTTTTTCCGAGTCTCAGCTGATAAGCATCTGCACATTGCAATCTTGATAGAAAATTGCCACTGACTGATGGACTTGTGAGCGCAGCATGAACATCAACGGGTGGGAGGGGATGCTGTTCATAGGCCTCAACGCAGCCATCAGGTATATATATATAGGTAGAAACCGCCTTGCGATCGACAGATGAACTTGAGCAATGTGCCACTGCTGCTGTCGATGTGCAGCGTTCGCGTGTCGAACGAGCTTGGATCAGGCAGGCCGCGGGCGACCATGTACGCGGTGGCGGTGGTGCTGGTGCAGTCGCTGGCGTTCGGGCTGCTGGCCATGATGCTGATCCTGGCGACGCGGAACCAGTTCGCGGTCATCTTCACGGGCGACAGGCACCTGCAGAAGGCGGTCGCCAACATCGCCTACCTGCTCGCCGTGACCATGGTGCTCAACAGCATCCAGCCAGTCGTCTCAGGTACGTACCACGCATACGTGATCGATCAGATTACTTGCACTTACCTGAGCATCTCTTTTGTTGGTCAGGTGTCGCGGTTGGTGGTGGCTGGCAGGCCGTAGTGGCGTACATTAACCTGGGCTGCTACTACGCCTTCGGCCTCCCTCTCGGCTTCATCTTCGGCTACCTCTTCAGATGGGGCGTGCAGGTAAAACCAAACCTCACACCAATGCATCGGTCGCCATTGCCTACTCAAAGCTATCACATTGGTTGATCTATCTCGGTTTAACCAGCTACTCCTAATCTGGGATGATTTATCTTAATTAATCCGTTGGTCCATTTGCAGGGCATTTGGGCGGGCATGCTGTGTGGAACAGCATTGCAGACAGCCATTCTCATGTACATGGTCTGCAAAACCGACTGGAAAGCAGAGGTAACGACTGAGAAATCCAATGCAGTGTGATGTTCTCCACATCAGAATGGCTAGTGGTGGTGGTGTGTGTGTATGTGTATGCTGTAAGCATAGTTGGTGATACTGATTTCAGGCATCACGAGCGCTGGAGAGAGTGAGATTATGGGGTGGACAGCACGAGAAGCTTCCCACGACAGACCAGGAGGAGGCTCTCTAGATTACTGCTCTGCTCGCTCTAGATTCAGCAAGTTTGCAGCATCTAGTTTCAGAAATCTATCTTTTGTTTCTGTCGCGCTATGTGCGATAACTGCTTGGCTCGTGCTGCTGTTTCGCTAGGTTTAAGTTTTTTCGCTAGCTGAGTTTCCAGAGAAGAAAAGGGAGTCTTTAGATCCTAGCTCATGGTCATATCTTCTCTTGTTCTGTTGGCCCAAGGAGATCGGCAGCATTGTTACTAGCGGCAATTTAGACTTTGATTTTGTAGTCATACTGTGGATATGTAGAACTATTAATGCTAGCTGGTATTCTCTCTCTCTCTCTTTATATATATATATTTATATATATATATATATATATCTCTTTTCTACACCGGGTGTAATTCACCTTATATCGTATCTCTCTCGTAACGGAGAGTATGTACGTGTAGTATACGAGTATTTAAGACCATCTAGGTGGTATATATAGATATATGTATATATATATATATATATATATACGTTAAAAAAACTGTCAATTTTTTCATGTGGGTATCTTATAAGTATATGAGTAATCATGAACTGAAGATGGCCCTGACTTCAAAAACTAAGGAAAAGTAAAAAAGAAAGAAAAATAATTACTAATTTATCTCTTCTTCTCCCATAGTCCATTCACAAGCAGATCCAAATAAAAAAGAGTAAATTTCAGAAAACACTAGGTTTTGAGGCATTAGTAACCGATACACAATGTTTTGAGATATTTTTCACAAAACCACGTACTTTTAGCTAGACACCACACATAAACCTATTAACACTGCAAGAATCAAACAAAACATCGTCAACTCGCGTTACTTTGGTTTGGCTGGCCCGTAATCAGAAACATAGGGAAAGGGTTAGCATTGGCCCAGTAGAAATTAAGCCCATTTCTCAAGCACTAAAACCTAGTGAGTCCCTCTATAAATCTTGCTCTCCCCACGCCTCCATCAAACCCTAAGCCCTCCAAAACCCTAAACCCTCTCCTTCAGCGGTGGCAACGACAGCCATAAGTGCATCGTCGAGTCGACGCCATGAGGCCACCACAGGGCAAGCAACCGAATCCCTAGCATTATCCATCGCCATCTTCTTTTTGCTCTCGATTCAATCTCACGCGATGTTTTGCATGAGGGAGGGGAGGGAGAGGCACCGTGGGGCGGGGGGGGATTCGGGAGAGAGATGGTGGAGGAGAGGAGGCATTTTTGTCAGCATTGAGCGAGGATGGAACCAATCGCCATCTTCTTCTTGCTCTCGATTCAATCTCACGTGCCTTAGCTTGTAGCAAAAATAAATGACTCCGATGAATTTTTTTCAACTAAATCACATTAAAGTATCTTACAATTAGTATTTAAGTATACCAAATATGATAAATAAGTATAACATGTTGTTTAAGTGGTAAATTAGAAGTAGTAGTATTAGGGTTGTTCATTCGGTTTTTTTATATGTACAGTTCGGTAAATATGGTATATACAGTAATAATAATTCAGTAAAATATGGTGTAGTTTACAGTATAGTTTAGTATCGGTGAATACCATATTTATCAAAATTGACGTGAATTGAGAACGACATGGCAATGCGTCAATACTCTCTGCCTCTAAATATGGTGTAGTTCTGTGGCAGTGATCAAAGCTAAGTGGCTAACAGAGGCGGTGAGGTAACACAAGCACAGCCGCCGCACAGATCATAGAGCGAACAATGGGAATACCATATTTATCAAAATTGACGTGAATTGAGAACGACATGGCAATGCGTCAATACTCTATGCCTCTATCTATTCTGGTAGCTAGTTGAAGTGCTTAATTAATTTTAGTTGATATGCGATCTCCCAATAACATGATTCATGGAGGTAGATTAATTAATTGGACTTTGCAATGCTTATTTCCGCTAATTGTATCGGATTACGGATTGTTCGGTTTGATTTTAAAATGTTTTGGAACCATGGAGAAGGAGGAGGTGCCCATGGAGCAATGGAAGAGCATGCGGTGGAAGATGTGCGTCTACGTCATCATCTTCGACATGCTTATGGCGCTGCTGCTGGGGCTCAACATGTCCTGGAGCGCCATCACCGCTGCCCTCGCGCTCATCATGCTCGACTTCAAGGATGCCCGGCCGTGCCTGGAGAAGGTAACCAATTGCAATCGGCTCACTTCTTCTTCTTACTTCTTCTTCTTCTTCTTCTTATGCTTCCTCATGTATCATTAGATTGCCATATACCACTGCGTTCTTTGTGAAACCAAAAGCCGTACACTATGATTGTTACATTCTCGAGCTCCTTGTATCTAGCCAAACCTTTAGACTTGTGACTTGACACATGTGGTTCAAAGCACTCACTTTTTGAACACTACTAGATGTGTAATAAAGGAAATGGTCCTAACTTTGACCTTTCCTTACAGCGACATCAACACTAACAAGAAAGATGCATCTTTTCGTCTAATTTCTCAACACAACAGAAATGTGGGCCAATCATTCTATGGTGAACATTTCTTTTCATATCTTGATTCGTGTGTGTAGCCAAACCGTGACTTGTGACTTGACACATGTGGTGCACCTATGGCCAATATCTATGGTGAACATTTCTTTTCATATCTTGATTCATGTGTGTCATTTCCCTGCACCATATATCTGACAGACCGCATGTGCTTCCTTTCAGTTCTCCTACTTGGCACACGGGTGGCGGCATCGGCAGCGACAATCTCCCCCACCGCAAAGACTGACGCCTGGCTCATCCTGGCCTGGGTGAGCACAGTGGCCGGCAATCTCTCCCTCCTGGGCTCCATCGCCAACTTGATCGTCTGCGAGCAAACTCGCAGGTCCCAGCAATACGGATACACCCTCTCCTTCTTCAGCCACCTCCAGTTCGGCTTCCCGGCGACGCTCATTGTGACCGGAATTGGGTTGCTGCTCATCAGAAGCAACTGAAAAGGGTACAGATAAGAAGATAAGGATATGGATATGTAAAAAAATGTAAATTTTCAGGTCGTTTGAGTTTCAACAAGATTCATTGTGGGATAAAATCATGTACCGTTGCCTCGTGAGCACAGATATCATGGTGCTTGGAGGCTTTTTGGGTTGTAAATTTAGTATTGAAAAAGTTGTACATTTTGGAGTAGCAGGTATCATACAAAGAAAGTGTATATTTTTGCGCAGCATTCCATGTGTAATTCCAATATATATAAGTTTGATAACTTTGCAGGTAGAGAAAGTTTTCTTTCTAATGGCACCACCGGTGGTGAGTGCTGTGTAGAGAATCAAGCTAGCAAGCCACCTTGCGGCGGAGAGCGCCGGTTGCCGCCGCACCAGTGGAACCGGGCGGGACCGCACGAACACGACATCTCCACACGAGAGCCTTGCTCGTTCCACTTCGCTGGCGAGCACGACGGCCGGGGACGTCGATGTCGTGGATGGAGGCGGCCCTCGTCCAAATGGGTCGCACCCTGAGTTGAAGGTGGAGATGGTCGGTGGGGTCTCGATCTCGATCTGACGGCGGCGCGCTTCTCATCAATCCAATTTTCTTTGACGGTACGGAATAATATCAGGGTGTTTTCGGAAAAAAGGTGTCGATCCGGGTCGCGGAAATGCTCGATCCAACGGTGGGCGGAAGTCGAAAAGCATTCTTAGGTGCAAACGGTGATACGGAATACGTGGAGTCCTTTTGTGCAAAATCTCTTCCCTCCTCAAAACGAGTATCCCCTTCCCTTCTCCCCTCCCCGTACCCTCTCTTCGCCAGCGCCGGAGAAGAAGCGTCCAGGGCAGGCCTCCATTCGCCGTCGAAGCTGCGCCACCTCCAAGGCGAAGGAATCCTTCTCTCCTCCCCTCGACTGGGCTGGCGTGGAGATCCACCCAGGCTGATTTCTTCTGTTGGTACGGAAGCCCTAACCTAGCTTGCTTGGATTGTTCGGAGTGTGTGTTTTTCTTTTCTGTGAGCAATCAAATCCAAATCCTTGTTCGTTTCCGGGATACTCCAGACCATCCAGTTAGTTGCGTATTGGATTTGATTTGATAGCAGCTTAGCTTGTTTCCGCAGATTTTTGGGGGCACTTTAGTCCGCTTCTGGTGCCTGTCTGATGTATGATAGCATCTGAGGAGTGCTGTGCTGGTTGTGTTCTACTAGGCCCTTGCTCGCTGTTATCAGAGGCTTTCGGGCATTTTGCAAGGATGTCGTGGTGCACGATTGAGTCTGATCCTGGTGAGTTTTGCTTTATCTTCTCTATTAGTTGTTTGCAATTCATTCATGGGAGCCCATTGTACGGCATGCAAGTGGTTCTCGAGTAGCCAAGGGATATTCTGCTTACTACTTAGGATGGTTTGTTTTGGCCATGCATTTTTCATGCGCTGCCCTCAAATTCTGGGGGATAATCAAGTGTAAATAAAACATCCAGGCCTGAGCAAATCACTGATTATACCAGTGATTACACTGTCATCTTACACCGATCAATCATAGGCAGCTCTATACTCTGTCATACTACTTTCTCCCGTCTTTCCTAAAGAAACAATTGGATACATTCTATTTGTACTTTTTCATGCATTCTTATCATCACAATTTTAAAACTTTGCTTATGTTTCACTTGAGTCTATGCCCTGCAGGTGTTTTCACCGAGTTGATACAGGAAATGCAAGTAAATGGTGTACAGGTTAGCTTCCAGGGCTCATTGCTTTCCTTGCCTAAACATAACTTAGAAATGAAGTCTCTATCAAGTGTAGTTGATTTGTACTCATGCTTGAAATTATTATATCTACAATGATGTAGAGTGCTTGGTTGGATCTGTCAGTTGAGTCGTGCAATTTACTTGAAACTAGTCTTCTGAAGATTTGTTTCCCTTGTGTTGCGAAGCTGACGATAACCTGATTGACCTCGCAACGAGGAACTGCCACGCTATATGTCTGTATGATAAGCAGGGTATACATTAGACATAGCTTATGGTTAACTCATATTGCTACATAAATTGTGAAGGTATTTGCTTGAATTTAAAGACATTTGTGAAGATATACACTTGAATTTGAAGAACAATACCTTTCTGGGAGAAGAGAACTTTCTTTCTGAAGGAAATATGGTGGGCAGTTAAAAAGGCTAGGATAAAATGAAAATACATGACAATCCTGGCAGTCAGTGGGTTATATCGATGGCTCACTGTTAACTCAAATTGCAAAAGGAAGAGGCCTTTACTGAGGCTTTGTTCTACACTTGCTAACCTGCTTGCATACTTTCTCTTTGGGACTTCGCGTCACTTTATGAGATGGCGGGAGCAAGCAGCATATTGTTGATATGAGGTCATGGTTTCTTTTTGTAGTTTGATAATGGTTGATTGATTGTACTTTTATTACCATAATATATATAGCGTTAGGCGCTTCTAGAATTTTGTAATGGACGACCTTGTATCCTATGTTATCATTTATCAAGAAAAAAGACTCAGTCATGTATCTTCACTTTAGGATGTAGCTCTAGCCAGTTAGCCACCTCTGACATTGTTATGCTATGTTTAAACAGGTGGAGGAGCTTTACTCTCTCGACGTGGACTCTGTTAGTGAACTACGGTGAGAATCTTCATTGTTTAGTGTCATTAGCCTCTGCTCTCTGGATGGCCTTAACTCATTCTTCCTCTCTACTTCTCATAGGCCAGTATATGGGTTAATTTTTCTCTTCAAGTGGAGGCCTGGGGAAAAGGATGAACGGCCTGTTGTCAAAGATCCAAACCCAAACCTTTTCTTTGCTCGCCAGGTTAGTTCCATTTTGGTCCTTTGGCTGCCTCTGTTTAGTACTTTGCGTTCAACAGTTGATCTAATTGATCATTTTCAGGTCATCACTAATGCATGTGCTACTCAAGCTATTCTCTCAATTCTCATGAATCGCCCAGAAATTGACATAGGTCCAGAATTGTCAAATTTGAAGGAATTCACAGGAGCTTTCGCACCTGATATGAAGGGTTTAGCTATTAACAACAGCGACTCCATTCGGGCAGCCCACAACAGTTTTGCAAGGCCAGAGCCATTTGTTTCTGATGAGCAGAGAGCTGCAGGCAAGGATGATGATGTTTACCATTTCATAAGCTATTTACCTTTTGAAGGTGTCCTTTATGAGCTGGATGGTTTGAAGGAAGGTCCCATAAGCCTTGGGCAGTGTTCTGGTGGGCCCGATGACCTTGATTGGCTACGGATGGTGCAGCCAGTTATACAAGAAAGAATTGAGCGCTATTCACAGAGTGAGATTAGGTTCAATCTTATGGCTATCATAAAGAATAGGAAAGAGGTATATACCGCTGAGCTGAAGGAACTGGAGAAGAGAAGGGAGCAGATTTTGCAGGAGATGAATGAGAGCTCCGCCACAGAATCCTTAAACAGTGCACTCGCAGAGGTGACATCAGCGATTGAGACTGTCAGCGAGAAGATTACCATGGAAGAAGAGAAGTTGAAGAAGTGGAAGACGGAGAACATCCGGAGGAAGCACAATTACATCCCTTTCCTGTTCAACTTGCTGAAAATGCTGGCGGAGAAGAAGCAGCTAAAGCAATTGGTCGAGAAGGCCAAGAAGCAAAAAGCGCCCAGCCCTAGCACAAGATGATGGCAAGGGTGCCATCGTAGTCTGTATCAAGTTTGTGGGGTTAGCTGCATCTTCCTCTTTGAGAATGCACTATGTTGTCAGACACAGTACCTAGTTGGCAGCTTAGAGATATAACTAAGGTTTTGAACTATTTTTGCTTAATTTTTCACTGTACTGTATTATCAGTTATGATCCACCCCCTCCCCTGACGGCGGGTAGAACTGTAGAAGCTGTCAATTCTTGAGGGTGGTAGCATTGTTTATTTTGTGTCAGGCCAGGGAAAATATGTTGAAGAGAGGGATCTGTTTGCATGCTATTTTGAAACGGCCACTTGCTAATCTTACCTAAATTTGATGGTATGAGTCTGTTGGGGAAGGATCTTTGCGCTACCTCGGGCCCATATCTGGTTTGGGGCAATGATTAGCCAACCTCAACCAAGTACGTGAAACCAACTCTAGAAGGGTCCGGAGCTAATCCCGGACAAAGTATGCAAGACTGATCCTAGAAGGGTTTGAGACTGACCTTGGGTGAAGTATGTGAGACTGAGCCTAAGAGGGTCCAAAACTAACTCCGGGCCAATCCTGGGCAAAGTACGTGAGACCGACTTTGGAAGGGTTCGAGATCGATCCTAGGGTCAACCCTGAGCAAAATACATGAAACCGACCCCGGGCCAACCCCGGGGTCCTGGACATGGCCGGGCCGCATGGAGCAAATGACCAAAATACTTCTAGAAATAGACCAAATCCTAAGGGCAAAATTATAACTATACTAGCCTCTCCCGTCTCCCCTATAAATAGGACCTCTTATAATAGGAGAGGGGAGACCACTGTTGTAACCCTAAAACACTCCTCTTGAATACACTTGGTGGTTGTGTGCTACTATTAAGTCCTTTCACACCCGCGGCGGTCTTCGTATCCAACCCGAGGTGCTTCTAAGTTTATTGTCCGAACTCGTACCGATGATAGAGTCCATGAGAAGTGTAACATATATGGTTTATGACTTATGCCTTCCTCCAAAAAACAAACAGAACAATTTCTTTGCTGCTATTTCGAAGTGGTTTATCAGTATAGTTTCTTCGAAACGGCTTATTGGTATTTAGTTTATTCGCATAAATGCTCATGTTAAGAATAAAAAAATATCAGTGTAAGAAGCCTTCTCATGAATATAAATATGGACCTAGGTGCCACGAGGAGGGCTCATTTCATGAAATAAGTCTATGTAACACACACTTCTATCCCTATCCTCATGGTTTTCTAAGGCCCCGAATAGTTCTTTTATGGTCTCTTCATGGCCGTATTATTCACTATTTTATCTATAACCACAACATCTATAAACCATCAGTCTTAGTTGAAAAGAACGCACCTATTGCCTAAACGCTGGAGCTGGTAGAGTTGACGGAGGAAAGGGGACAGGAGTAAGGGTGGAAAAAACTCGAAACTCGTGAGTCAACTTGGCTCATTAAGAACTCGGCTCGAACTTGGTCCCTTAACGAGCCGAGCCGAGCCGAGTTGGCCATTTAGCTCGGTCCCTTAACGAGCCGAGTTCAAGCTGGCTCATGAGTTACCCCATTAACTCGTTTAGTTCATTTAGCCAGCCCAGTAGCAACTGCGTCGATCCAACTCTAGGCAGGCCCAACCCAGTTAGGTGCAACCCTAACTT
This sequence comes from Melocanna baccifera, assembly GCA_036346265.1. Lineage (NCBI taxonomy): Eukaryota > Viridiplantae > Streptophyta > Magnoliopsida > Poales > Poaceae > Melocanna > Melocanna baccifera. Next base: position 1,285,574 of record JAYEVJ010000436.1, read on the forward strand.
CCCCAGTACCCTAGACTTCCTTCCCCGATTCACCCTCACGCCGTCCCCACTCGCAGCGATCCGCAAGACGCAGCCTGCCGCGCGCCTCCCGCGGCCGCCTCTACTCGGTCGGTCTCCCGCTTCCGCCACCTCCTGCTCCGATCCTAGCCTTTCGCTTCCTCCACCTCCTGGTACGGCCCCAACCCCCACCCCAATACCCCTAGCAGCCGCTGCACGTCTACCCTCCCGCTGGCTCCTGGTCCTACTTTGAGTCCACACACCTGCTGGTTCTAACAACTGATGGATCAACAACCGAGCCTGGAGTCCAAGAATCGTGGAGGGAGGAAGTCATCTGCCTTTGACTTCATTTCACCCCTTGCATCAAGGGAGAAGATAAAGAAGTTAGCAGTTTCCCTCAAGTTTCCTTTGAGAAAACTTTTTGTGGTGGATGGGTCTGCCAGGTCAAGCCACAAATAATGTATGTTAATTGCTCTACCTTCAAGGTTGGGTTCATTGCTAACTAGCAATCTATAGTTTTCTGCTATGATTTCAACTATCAATTCTCTTTCAAGCTTATTTTGTTTCGTTGCAATTTTGGAAGCACACATGAAATCGACCTGTATCCTTGTGTTGGTTTCAGGGTAGTAACAAGGATGAGATATTTTATGTTATTGCATATAAACTTGGGTATTGAAAACTCAATCATACTGTGTGTTCCTTTGTAGATGTCCATATATTCTCTTTTTGAGATTACTAATTATGACCTTTGTATACTAGTCATTTATCTAGTTTTTTTTTGCATTGGCATTTATGTATTTGTTGGCTAAAGATATAGTAGTAGTCCGTGTTAATGGTGCTAATTGGTCTAAAAATCCTCCATTGGTTTTCCTAAAGGGATATGTGCCATTATTTTTTCCTGAAAGAACCTATGTAACTGTATTATTGTATCAGCTGGTATAGAGGTATACTGAATTACTGATGATTAATTTGCATTAATATTCTGTAATATCGCTTAACAAGCTTTACCGAATCGAACCGAGCCGAACAGAACAGGTGGTCGACCCCTGGACGGGTGGGGAGCACGTGGTCGAACAGGTCCCTACTTCCGCAGCCAGATCAGATGGTCCGGCACTGCACTTGGAATGAATGCGTAGGCCCCGACCGAGCCACTGCCTTCGTCTCACCTCCGTCGCAGGCATATGGAAGCCCCGGGCTCCCCCTACGCCTCCTCGCCGGAGTCCGCCCCCAAGCGCGCCCCCCGCTCCCCTCCCCAGCGGCAGCCCTCCTCCGAACCCCAAGGTAACCCCTCATCTCCCCCTCCCCTCTCAGACTAAGCTGGCCGCTTTCGCATCTGAACATGGCGCGCCCGTACGTTCTGTCTGGATCCGCGAGATCCGGGCCTCCGCGCCCCGCCCTGAGGTCGAGATCTGCGAGCACTAGTGGATGCTACGATAATATGGCATGGCTAGCACCAGGCGCCTGATTTGTGGCGGTTCCTCGTGTAATGGAGAGAGAGAGGCCAACCGAAGCAGGATCGGTTTTGGGTTTGCCCTAGTTTCAGTTTGTTTTTTCCTTCATGCGCTGTGTCTAGTTGATTTCAGTCACTACTTGGGGTGTTTAATTCATTGGTGGTTTAGGTGCATGTGCCCTGGTTCGTTGGCTGATTCGGTAACAATACATGCGCTTGAGGTGGTGCGATGCGGTTCTTCGTATGTACAAGCGGTTTGACATGGCTACACTCTGCTTAGTAACGGCTGCGTGCGTGATGATAGACAACTACTCTTAGGTTAGTAACGGTTTTATCACGGACAGCTTCCAAAATACAAAATAGGTGGTGGGATGAAGGCGCTCCTTCCGTTTCATAATTACATTTGTTCCAGCTCTTGCACAATGAAAATTACTTCAATACACAGATCTTGCTGGGTAAAATAACGACATAAGCCAGGGTAAAATACATTTGCTGGGTCATCATATGCCAGCCCTCTTGACATTGTTTGACATGCTTGTATGACACAAATAGTAAAATACCAAACTTCTAGACACGTACAAACTCAGAGAGAAACCAAACACAACGTACTAGTGGCTCTCTACGAAACATATTGAGTCAAGTGTTTCTGGTAAGCTATATTAACCCACTAGAAGGAGAATTAGCTGGAAGGCTGACTCTTTTCTTCCTCAGCCAAGATGCAGTGTACATTGATCCTGGTTCCATGTAGCATTGTAGCATATATTAGTTCCAATTTGAGGGGATGTACAGCGTAGAGTTGCCTAAATTCTTATCCTTTCTCTGGGTATCATGGGTGCACTTGTTCAATGTTTTCCAAAAATGTTTTCAGGTGTACGTGAGATACTATACTTTTGTAATGAAAATTCACTAAATCATATAAGCATATTATTTTCTATAAGTGTTACAATATTTTCTATATGCCCGGGAGGTCGACCACAAAGGCAATTTTCTTGATACGACAATTGATAGAGAGATATATGGAGCAAAAGAAGGATCTTCACATGGTGTTTATCGACTTAGAACAAAGATATTGTGACTAATGTCAGAACATGTGGTGGTGATACTGATGATTTCCCTATTAAGATAGGATTACACCAAAGATCAGCGTTGAGCCCATACATTTTTGCTCTATTGATGGACGAGGTCATGCGGGACATACAAGGAGATTTCCCTTGGTGTATGCTTTTCGTTGATTATGTAGTGCTAGTTAATGAGAATATGATAGGTGTCGATAGGAATATGAAATTGTGGAGGAAGATATTAGAATCAAAGGACTTTAGATATAGTAGGACTAAAACTGAGTATATGATGTGTGATTTCAGCAGTGCTAGGGTAGATGATGGAATTGTTACTCTGAACGGACAAGTAGTGCGTAGAAAGGACACTTTTCGATATTTGGGATCAATGATACAGTGGGACGGTGAGATTGCTGAAGACGTGAGCTACAAGATAAGAGTGGGGTGGGTGAAATGACGCCAAGCATCGGGTGTCCTGTATGATAAAAAAAGTTCCTCAAAATAAAGTCGCCTTGGGTGGCGTGTGCGCAAGACGACGGCATGGGCTCGTGCTCGACTGCGGCCGCTTAGGCACGGCCGTTAAGGCGTGTAATAAACGGCCGTCGTGCGTCTTGCCGCGGGCGTGGTGCAAGCCAGCATGGCGGCCGTCGCGTCTTGCGCCGAACGCAGTTAAGGCTAACGCTTAGCCCAAAAAGCAGAAAAATAAGAAAAATCGTAGAAAAATAAGAAAAATTGTAAAAATTGTAGAAAATTCAGAAAAATTCAAAAATTATAGAAAATTATATACATTACTAATCATAAAAATAAATATTTACAATGATACAATGATCTTTATTAACTTATTAAATTAATCATAAAAATAAATATTTGTAATTATATAGAAAATTATATGCGGGCGCGTGCGTCTTCGTCGTGCGCAAGCGCAAGCGCTTGACTACCGATGGCTAAGCGGGCCGTGCCGTCGCCGGTGCCGCAGCCGCACCTCGGCCAGCACGGCCGGCGGCCCGTGCGCTTGGCCGACTTCCGTTCTGGTCGTGCGTCTCGCCGCCGTGGCGGGCCTTCCTCGTGGTGCGGCCCGTTTAGGCCCGCCCAGTTACCTCAAAAGTTAAAGTGTAAGTTCTATAGAACGGTGATCAGAACTGTGATGTTATATAGAGCGGAATGCTGATTACTAAAAGACAACATATACAAAAAATGAGTGTAGCAGAGATGGGGATACTGCGGTGGATCTGTGGTCACACAAGGCAGGATCGAATCCGCGATGATGATATACGTGATTGGGTGGGGTAGCACCAATTGAAAAAAAGCTTGTTTACCATTGCTTGAGATGGTTTGGACATTTCCAACGGATGCCTATTAAGGCACCGGACAGACCGAAAACGCAAGAAGTGGCAGAGGTCGACCAAGACTAACATAGGAGAAAACAATTAAAAGAGACTTAAGAGATTAGATTGTATCTAAAGAATTAGTTTTGGATAGGAGCGCATGGAAGTTAGCGATCTATATACCATAACCATGACATAAGAAGGTTTAGGGGTGATATTTTAGTCTCTTTGCTCAGATGGTAGGATGCAGGTCTATGTTTTTGTCTTGTAGGTTTTATTATAAGGCTCTCGTTTTTTGACCTTAAGGAGGTTTTATTTCTAGCCTACCTTAACTTATTTGGAACAAAATGTTTTGTTATTGTTGTTGTTGCTATGTTATTTATCAGATTTTACTATGCATCATTGGTTACTTTTGCTCTTTGACTTCAAGTATTTTGTGACTAGTAAACTCATAATGCCATTGTTTTGCTATTCACCTTTCTTCCATATAATTCTGAATGTCCAAATGATGTTTCTTCTCAGATGATAAGGAGAAGCCAACGCATTTGAGGTTTCTGGTGTCTAACACAGCAGCAGGATGTATTATTGGCAAGGGTGGATCAACTATTAATGAGTTTCAGTCCGAGTCTGGGGCTCGTATTCAATTATCACGTAGCCATGAATTTTTCCCTGGTACAAATGACAGAATCATCATGGTTTCTGGACTGTTTGACGAGGTGATAAAGGCCATGGAGCTGATACTCGAGAAAATTTTAGCTGAGGTAATTCATTTTATTTTGCAAATGGTTGTATCCATAGGGTCATGTTGCCTTTGTTTGATAATTGATCTTCGCTGGTTATTTTTCAGGGGGAAGAATTCAATGAAGCTGAAGCTAGACCTAAAGTTAGACTTGTAGTTCCTAACAGCTCTTGTGGTGGAATTATTGGTAAAGGAGGGGCAACAATCAAGTATGCCCCATCAATAAACTTGTTCTAATTTCTGATGCTATCAGTAGTCGTATTACCCCCATTATGGTAGTTAATTTTCTAAGCTGGTGCAGTACTGTATTGTAAGGATAGAATGAGGTATATCAGAACCAACTGACCATAATAGGAAACATATGTTTTTTTTCCTAATGCTCATCCAGCTGTGTGAATGGCAATCTGATTTGCGGTAGTTCCAAATGACTTGCAGCCTGTTTCTCCCCTTTTTTTTCTTGACTTCTTGTATACTTTAGCAATATTTATTGTTCGATAATGTATTGCTTTGTTTCACTTTCTGTTGCTTGGATGTTGAGAGTTGGTGTATCCCCTTTTCTCTTCAGGTCATTCATTGAAGACACACATGCTGCAATTAAGATTTCACCGCAGGATAACAACTATGTTGGTTTGCATGATAGACTCGTTACTGTCACAGGACCCTTTGACAATCAGATGCGAGCGATATATTTGATATTAAACAAGTTATCTGAGGATGTTCACTACCCACCTAATCTGAGTTCCCCATTTCCATATGCAGGTAAATCCTAGCATTTTTCACTACTTATGTTACCACATGGATATCTGCTTGCTTGTTTGGGGTCTCTATTTATAATGCATTTCTTTTTCATCAGTCTTTGAGGAATTCACATTTTCACACTGGATGATAGCATGCTTTTGTAAAAAAAAAAGTCACAACTGAGCATGCTGGGATACATTTACATGCTCGGTGAACAGATTATTTGCCAGCCATTGGCCTTCTGCATGAATCCTCCATTCAGCTATTGCACCATCATTTTCTCCGTCCGATACTCTGATTTCCTTCTTTTTAAAATATCCAGGCCTCAGCTTCCCAAGTTACCCTGGTGTTCCTGTTGGGTATATGATTCCACAGGTGCCATATAATAATGCTGCGAACTATGGACCTAATGGGTATGGAGGAAGGTACCAAAACAACAAGGTTAGTATTGGCTGCTGTGTTGCTCTTGTTCTTATGCATATTACTCATGCAAAAAAAAATTATTCAACAACAGCATTGCCTTGCATGCAATCTAGTCCATCTGTGTTGATACTGTGCTACCATGCATTTTCTTTTGTTATGCACTAGAGGAGGTGATATGTATTCAGATACTTTCTAATAGAAATATTGTTTTCTGCTTTGTGTACATCAGTAAATGTCTAGAACTATTTTGAACCAAGTATATGAAATGGCAAAAAGGCGTACTTTTTAAAAGTTGGAAATCTCATGAATTTAAGGTGTTATCCTGGTAGCTTTTTTGTGGGCGCTGTTAATAATTCTCGCAATTACAGGCTGCAATGAAAATAAAAATGGTATTTTACACTACCAGATCGCAATTACAGACTGCAATAAAAATAAAATTGGTATTTTACACTATCAGACATACTTATGTTTTTGGAGAAAGAAGTTTGCATATTGAAAATTTGTAATGAAGTTGGTGAGCTAAACTGTTGATGTTTTAATGAGCACGTGTAATTTTCCTGTAGTTTCATTAGCCTGCCTTCTAATGTTTTCTCCATATCAACTATATGCATATATTTTATGACTTAGTAAGAGTGCTTGTACGATGAGATGTTAGTATTGTGTTTTCTGTGAATGCCATGCTTACTTTTTGTTCATTACTGTTGTACATGTAGTGAATAGTGTGTCTGTTGGTGGAAAACATAAAACACGTTGAATAAATGTTCCAATTGAAATTGAACTATTACATATTTTCTGAGATTTTATATCTGCTATCTCTTCACCAGAACTTGATTTATGTGTTCGAATCACTCCAACCATGGTTTGCTGTTGAAACTTTGCAGCCCAGTACACCTATGAGATCACCTGCTAATAATGATGCCCAAGAATCTCGCACCATTGGTGTTGCTGACGAACACATCGGGGCTGTTGTAGGACGTGCAGGGAGGAACATAACAGAGATCATTCAGGTATTTTCTTGCACTATGTGAACTCAGAATTATAGTAACTCCATTAGTGTATTTTACTGCAATGTTTAGTTCCTCAAAGCCTCATATATATACATATGATTGTATATGTGTTTCTTAAAAAGGTATAATTTTTCTGTGGTTTCTTAGGTGACCAGATCATTAAACTTCTTAAGGTGTAGTGCCCTATATTGCAAATCATCAATTGCTGTTGCCCTCATAGAGCCCATTGGTCAAGTAGTTAAAGTAAATAGTTGAAAAAGGAGCGTATATTGACTACCATCATTTTCTGCTTCAGAAACATAGTACTCTCTTTCATACCGCTAAGATTTAGGGCAAACCCTTTAGAAACTGCCGCTGCCTTCTTCTGGTGTGAATACACCATATTTTAGGCAAATTAATCCATTTCATCGTTTACCTAATGCTTGCAATTTGTTGCAACTACAGGCTAGTGGTGCCAGGATCAAGATATCAGATAGGGGTGACTTCATGGCTGGCACATCTGACAGGTAATTTCCTTGGTACCTTCTGCCATCACACACACGTTATGCTGCCCTCTGGGATCACGTATGTATGCTAGTAAAGGGAAGCGTTGCTAATATTACTCACTTATTATGCAGGAAAGTGACGATAACTGGAACACCTGAAGCTGTTGAGGCCGCCGAGTCTATGATCATGCAGAGGGTGTCAGCCAGTTCTGAGAGGTGATGGAATCTCTTGAAGACGGTGCATCCATCCATGTGATGGAGTGTGTGCCTGCAAAATGTTTAATGCCAAGTTTGTTGGACGAGGAAGGAATTTTCTTTCTAGCTTTAGTACTGCCTGCAAAGCTTGAGAAGTTTTAGATTGTTTTTGTTTATTGCGCCCGATTGTGTTAGTGACCAGTTAATTAGCTGCACTATTTGGTTTTTTAGGAATAGAATTATATCTCAACAGATTTGACTGTCTCAGGAACACAACGCTGGTGTGCTGCCGCTGCCTGTCTGAAGTTTGACAAGACCTTGAGAACAGATTGTCGATAGGATAATCTGCTGCCTGGTCTGCTTTGCTCCTTGCTCCAGTCTTGATGACTGACATCGGTGTACTTGGTTCTCCTATCCTTGGAGTAGTTTTATAAAGAGAACCTGGTGTTACTGCTGCATTCCTCCTGATGTACTGTTTCTTGATATCTCGTAAATCACGTGCAACTAATGTTTGAAACTTCACCACGTGCCTTGGCCACGGAGCAGGACCTGAAATCCAGAAAGGATTATTTGCTCTCTCTTTTCATGGGAGCTAGTACTAGTTTGCTGGAAATTTAGCCTTTATTAACCAACAGGATTGGGTGGAATAACAGGCGGAGCAACCAAAAAGACTTGCCAATAAGTTTTGCAGTTCACAGCCGGAAATGGCTTATGGCTTTTTTCTAACAAATAAATGGAATAGTTTCTCTGTTGTCATTTTTGAAACAGCATATTAGGATAATTTTTTTAAAGCAGTTTATTTGCTTTTGGTTCATTCATACAAGCCTTCGCGCTATAGCCGAAAAACATAAACCGTAGCTATAAACTACAATCGAAAAAAATGTACCCAATGTGACTGATGCCAAGTGGAGTATTATATTATGACGATGATACATACTACTCAACAACCACTCCACCTGAGAAGAAACAAGAAAGATATGTATACCTAAAATTCTTAGAAAGAAAATAAAAGCTATCCATGTCAACATGTATCGGCCATCTTTTTCTATAAAAGCTTGCATTTATTTTTTGCTAGAATATGAGATTGTAATATTGGTCACAAAAAGAAAGTGGAAGTAACACTGATAGATGCACATCTCAAGAAGAATACAGATAGAAAAATGATATGACTCTTATATTTAATATGAAAGGCTTATATCAGATGTCTCACCCAGGCCGAACCACCACCACACGAATATCATACTTATCCTCTTCTACTAGTAGTTTTGTTTTGGCTACCCCTGCTCCACTATATCTCACCGACGATCAAGAGCTTGGTGCTCTCACTCCCACCCCTGTCCTTCCCTCTCTTTTCGCACTTGCGCTTAGGAAAGCCATGCACCATGACTAGAGTTCACATGGAGGTGCTTTTCCATGGAGAGGCCAGAGTTCGTCAGACTTGTCGTCACTGCGGTCAAACTCATTGGATTTGGTGGGGCTGAGATTAGAGAAGCTGAGTGAGTAGTGCTAGCCTCACCTTACTAGATCCGAGTCCGTTGGTGAATAGGGTGGCTCGTCCCTATTCTCCTCTTTGCTCATCTCAAATATTGACACTAGGTAAGTTGAGTTGTTGCAACACAAGATATCAAATGCTGCAGATGTTTTGATGTCTTCTTTGTTGTTGCAATAAGGTTTAATTTTGGTTGCAATTGGTTCTTGTATTTATTTCCCCAATAGGTCAAGTTTGTTGCACATTTTTGTTTTTTGATTTCGTGTTTGTTGTAATTAGATCAAAGATTTATCACAAGCTTAGAAACTAATTGTTGCATTTCTGGGATTTTTGTTGCTACATCGAATTGATTGTTTCATAATCATCCATTTGCTCATAAGTCTACGTCTCACAATCTCTATTATCACATTCTAGCACTCCTCCCCCTCCGGTAGCTAGTCATCGTCGTATACATGCTTCTCCTACTCTTCTCCCATCTCTTGCTCTCTCTACATGTGAATATTTTGTAAATTTATTGCAACCGATCAAATTCCTCCTCCTCTGTCCCTTCGCTCCTCCAGTAAGCTAGGGTTCCGTTGAGCCAACGGTGGCCGGGAGACCGCCCTCTTCCTACCCGTGCCGCCTCCTTAGAAGCAGATTGTGATCATCGGCATCACAAAAGCCCCGACATTAGTATCCCAAGCTCCAACGTCAGCCGTTAGTCTAAAGCCGCCGCCACCACCTCTTGTGCTCGAGGGAGACCATCCGCCATGGTCTCCTGCTCTGGCAAGATGGAGCTTCGACGAGGCGGCGGCAATCAGAATTGAGCTAAGATGAGCTTCTTTCTTATGCCAAATTAAACATCCGAAATCAATTTAAGTTAGATTTAACAGTGAGAGGTAACATACTATATGAAGCTTTCTATCATACGTACGTAGGTAAGTAGTCCTACACAAATTGTTGGTATTAGCTTTTGGCTATGTCTTTTAGAAGCGGAGGAAAATGGATAGTAATAATTAAAAGAAATATATTTTAGAAGAAGGGCAAACGGTGAAAAAAAGTAAGGAAGATATGCTATGTATGATTGGAGTGAGAGGAGTAGGGTGTGTGATACATCTATGATCTTTGCTTTATCTTTAAAATGAGATAATAGTGAGAGCAGTGAAGAAATTATTATTTTTATTAATTTTAAAAGTAAAAATCAGAAGCAGACCAATACAAAAAAAGTGCCTTGCCTTGCCTTGCTGGACGACACGCCTCGCCTCCCCCAGAAGACTAGAGGAGCAACAGCAGCTATCCTCCCCACTTTCCTCTGATCCTAGCTCGAAACCCTAACCTGCCGATCGAACCTTCCACCCATCCACATCGAAATTTCTCCCCCCAAATTCCCGGAGATCCTAGCTCCCAGTTCAACCCTAGACCAGGCCGATGGGCCTCTCACCGTCGGAGTCGTCCGCGGCGGCCGTGCCCCTCGCCCCGGGCTTCCGCTTCCACCCCACCGACGAGGAGCTCGTCTCCTACTACCTCCGCCGCCGCGTCCTCGGCCGCCGCCTCCGGGTCGACGCCATCGCCGAGGTCGACCTCTACCGCCTCGAGCCCTGGGACCTCCCCTCCCTCTCCCGCATCCGCAGCCGCGACGCGCAGTGGTACTTCTTCGCGCACCTTGACCGCAAGGTGACAGGTGCCGGTGCGGGAGGGCGCGGCGGCCCCGGGAACAGGACCAACCGCGCCACTCCGCGCGGGTACTGGAAGACCACAGGGAAGGACCGCGAGGTGCACCACCGCGGGAATGCGGTCGGGATGAAGAAGACGCTCGTCTTCCACGCCGGCAGGGCGCCCAAGGGCGAGAGGACCAACTGGGTCATGCACGAGTACCGCCTCCTCGACGCCGACGGCACTCAGGTACCCCGGCTCCCCAGGGATCTATGTTATGTTTGAGTTTGTACAAGCGTGCCGATTTGAATGATTCACTGGACTGCCTGCCCAACGCCCATATGTAATTCGTGCAGGATCTACTTATGTTTTGTCAATTATAGAGCTAATTGCGATACATATAGTTTCATCAGTGAAGGAAAGCTTAATAAGCCACTTTTTCCTTATACAAGCTAAAAAGGGTGATTGTGTAGATATATTCTATTACTGTAAAATTTCTGTAACCAGAAACACGCAGTTACGCTCAAAATACTCAATTTGTACCTTGTACATGATACCAAGTGTTAGTACTGAGACTGATTCTGATATACTTACTCGAGTGGGTTGTACTTTGATAGTCGACTATCTTGTGCTATAATTTTGGTAATTCTTGACCAAAAGGTTTTGTTTTTTGGTTGCCTTCCGCAAGGTTTGCATGAAGTGGGTCTTTACCAAAATGGTAGGTGAAGACCCTTGTCTACAATGTCATCCCTTGAAAACAAAGGGCTGCAATGCATGGGCTTATACATTGTGAAATAAGAGGAACAACATAGAGCAGAGAGAGACAACGATTAGTCCCATTTATCTGGGACTAAGCAAGGGAGATTTATTTGTCACTTTGAACTGCAGAGGGGGGCTGTTTTTACTTATTTTTGCTTGCTCAACTTCTATAGCATTGTGCTATAACAGCAGAACCAACACTAACATCAGTCTGATATGGCAGTACAACACATGACTTTGAAGAAGGCTTGTGTTTTACAAGGGTAGGAAACTTGCCTTTTGATGTCAATTTGCTGCTTCTCTCTTTTAATGTTATGGTGATAATAGTTATTAGTTTGCTTGAAGTTACTTTATGAGGTTTAACATGCAGGTATTCTGTGTGCGTGATCTGAAAAAGAAGAAGAGAGAGTTCTTTCCCTTTGTCTCTTAGAAGTTGTTTTTTTAAACCATGCAGTTTGTATTATTTGTCTACATTGCTTTCTAGCGTGTTATTTTTATTGGTTATCCCAATTTTGCTTTAAGATATTCCTTTCCTGATTCTGATGTTGATTTCCTGTTGAGTGCAGGATCTGCATGTGGTGTGTAGAATCTTTCAGAAAATTGGGTCTGGACCGCAGAATGGAGCACAGTATGGTGCCCCATACGTGGAGGAGGAATGGGAAGAGGATGATGATGTGATTGAGAATGCACCTGCCAGTGGCGCATCCACAGAAATGGCTGCAGTCACAGATACTGCAGATGAGGAGTCAAATGAGGAAGATGAGAATGTGTACTCTAATGCTAATGTGCTTGTGCAAGTAAGTAGTTCCATTTTCTTTGGCCTTTTGCGAGATGTTAGTTAGATAGAATTGAAGACTAGAGCACATACTTCTTGGCATGCAGCCATATTGGTGAACACTGAACAGCAACAGCTGAACTAATTACCTATTTTAAATGTATGCAACTGCCCAGTTGGCTGCTGAGTCCAATCTTTACTCAAGGCTGTACATGTTTTAATTCCCTATTCCTATTCTAGTGAACTTCTATATAATATAATAATTTACTTTCTCGCTTAACTTTTAGGATGTATTTGAAATTTCATTATTTTTCCCTTTTGCATTTTTCTGTGGATGCACCAATTGTGAGAAAATTGTTCTTGTTTTCAACTATCATATGCTCTGTTAAGTGTTTTCTTAAAACACACCAATATTTACTTTGTTATTGTTTGCCATCATTCAGGCGCAAGAAGTGCTCAACCAACCAGAAATGGCTCCTCTGCAAGCTCAAAGTTCGAAAGAGACCGATGATGGCAGCTATGGTGAAGGTGTTATTTCTCTAGAGGAGATTTTGCAGGAACCTGTGTCAAATGCCAGTGTTGAAAATTTCAGCAAACCTGAAGAGCAGAATGCCATTGATGATAACTTCAGTATTGCAGATTTGTGTGGATACCCTAGGCAAGATGATGGCTATGTAGGTCAGAATGGCCCTATGCATTGGAATGACCCTTCAAATGGGGATCATGCATATTGGCCTTTGAGAACATATAGCAATCAGAAGCATGTCAATGGGACTCTTAGTGCTGAAGAGTTCTTTGACACAGGGAATGATACCAACACATATTCGGGACAGCAGCAAATCTGTCCTTCAGATTGCCAGAACTTGTATTTGCAAACTAATGGCCTGCCAGCTCCTCAGCAAGTGGACGATAATATGGTGTTTTATGATGCATCATCTAATCACAAATGGATTGATAAAAAGGACGATTATGTAAATTTGAATGACCTGCTCTACCAGCCAGTTGAGAATCAATCTGTCTTTGATGTGGGAGACGATCTGTTGGCTTATTTTGATGCCACAGAGGATTATCTCAAGTTTGATATTTTGGGCTCAGTCGAAGGTTCTGATCCTCAACTTCCAGATATGTCGAACTTTGCCCAAAAGGTATGCTTCAGAACAGTGACATGCCACATTACCATTGCCCTCGTTTCCTAAAATCCTAGGCTAAAGAACCACTTGGTGATCACTATCCTTGTATGTCTCTTCTTTCTGGAGATCAACTATGGTGTTGCTTCTCTGCAGGGTAATAACATGGATGGTTATGCATTCGATGGGATCTCCAAGACTTCAGATGCAAATGCTCAATACGGTGCATCCTCGTCTGGCTCCCATGAAAATCAGTATCCAGACACTGCGGTACCAGGTACAGTTTCTATTACTATGAAAACTCATTTCTAGGTGTATGCTCATATGCTTCATTTCATTTATTAAGATTTGCAGTGTCATACTTGCAAGCTTCTCTTTAGACAATCAGTGACTATACTTGCATTGAACTATAGAAAAAACTCGTGTATAGAAATTTTATGGATTTTTTTTTGCTCCAGATGTGCCAATGGATGATACCGTTGATAAAACTTTCGGAAAGCGCCTTGCCAGCATGCTGGGCTCAATCCCAGCTCCACCTGCAATGGCTTCAGAGTTCCCTCCAGCCACAGGAAAATCTGTTGGCCCGCTTTCTGCTGTCAACCCACATAGCTCGATTCACGTCACCGCTGGCATCATCCAGCTTGGTGGTCTCACTTTTACTGGCAGCTCTGAGCGCTGGCCCTTGCAGAAGAATAGAGACTCCAGTTGGCTCCTCTCTTTCACCGTGGAGGGTGATGTGTCCACCAAATCAATTGATTACGAGCCAGCTACACAGATGAGCACCATTCCAATGGTGCTGCGCAGCGGCTTGTATCTTTTCTTTGTTTCGGCGATGATTCTCATGTTGAGCTACAAAGTAGGGTCGTGTATCTACAGCAGGTAAGTTAGTTTTTGTTACCACTTGCTGTTTATTTAATTTAATGAAACCACACATGGAGTCCCTCGACGACGAGGGAACAACAATTCAGACGGTTTGGTTTTACACATTTAGTTGGCGTACCATTCTGACTTGGTGAAAAGTATGTAATAAACTCTTGAACGGGAGAAAGCTAGTTTCCACGCATTTGGTGCTGAGGCCTATGCTTGGTTTGGGACCCGTACTGTATCTATTTATTCGGTCAAGTCTGGGAGCCCCTAATGATGTAACGTGATTATACAGTGATGTGCTCTCGCCTATTTTCCATGTCGAATGGCCGACATTGTTTGCATTTGTACTTGGTATACACCAGCTGAAGATGGATACTCTCCGAAGATTGCGTTATTGTGGAGCAGCCCTTTTATGTTGGAAAGTTGTCCAGAGTCGCTCTTGCAGGTGTAATGTAATGTTTGGATACGCATATGTCTTGTACTTTTCACTCAGATATATTATTTGATTATTAGAAAAATATTAAGCTATATTAAATATTATCAGGTGCATGTGTTTGCTGCACATGGGAAAACTAGAAACTTAGTATTCCACGTGCCAACAGCAAGAAACATGAGAGTAGTTGCTGCATGCGGCTGCTCTTGTGAAGAAAACACGGGAAGCAAAGGCATATCAAAGCTCTGCGTCCATCTGGCCGAGCCCAGTTACTTGGTCATGCATCTGTTTGATATTTTGTTTCCGAACTAGCTAGCTGATAAGAGTCCGGTCATTGCTCAGGAAGAGTCCAAACCGTGCGCCCAATTGGAGAGTAATTAGAGATTGGTGGTTTCGGTCGTTTGGCTGAACTTGGAGTTTGTTTCGGCTTCGACCGAATCAACTTCGGAGCTGACCAAACCGTGCGTCCGTGACGGCTGACGGGCCATAAATATCATTGCCCGATGCTTGTTCTTCTATGATGGCTAAACCATCTTAAGAGGAAATTAGGAGTACTTCCATAATGGAGATCGATCAACATTTTCGCTGAAAATTGGGAACACGATAGGGTTTGTTTGGTGGTCGTGAAATCTGGTTCGTGTGTTCTTGCGAATTAAAGAGTGTTCGTTCTTACATTGGCAACAGAGAATCACTACGATTCAAAAGAGGGTACGTGAGTATCTTGATCTTACGTCGAGAAGATCGGACGATCTCGTATCATCTTATTTGTGTGCTAATCGCTGCTTGTTGGAATTGCATATTTTCTTTCTAGGCCCTACTCTAAATAGCTCTAGCTTTCATAAGTCACTTAGAACGTATCGATTTTTTAATTTTGTATTTTTTTTGTTTTTTCTCTCTTGTTCCTTTACATCGTCGATTTGATGGTGTTTTTAAAATTATTTTAATTGACTCAGAAAATACTAACAATTAATGTAGTGTAATTTTAGTTGATATAACACAATTTTAGAAGTCCGTTGGTGCGGCCCCCAGCTACGTCGGATGCAATGTGCAGACTTGGGAAGGGGCCGTTCTTTTTGGTTGTGCCTTATAGTTTTTGATTGAAAATTTTGAATTTTAGCTGTTTGCGACAGAAATTACGGAAAGAGAGATGCTCGCTTGCGATTTTAGATGGTACAGATATTGGGCTTTTAATATGTACTACAATTAACTTGTAGACACCGTTTTAAAAAAATATTTCGTTTAAAAGATAGGTACTGTAGAAAAACTAAAAGCAGCTTCAAACAGGCCTTTATCCTGTGTTGCCTTCTCTTGTAGTGTCATTTCGTTATCTGAACCGTTGGATGAGAAAGCAAGGGACAGGATGCCAGGTGCCCACTCCCCTCCGGTACATTTGCAAATCGCCCTTCACCATATTCCAATCGATACACCGTCCTTACGGCGGCGGAGGCGGCCGTCGAGGTCACTCACCACCCGCAAGATCTCCGGCACCCAAACGACGAAGCTCTTGTAGTATGTAGCTGCCGCATCTCTCGCTGCTCAAAGAAAAGATTATCCGGGGTATGGTCTTCTCCTTACTCACTCATGGGTCTTTGCAATAATATTTGAAATCGATGTGAAGATCTGTGTAATTTTTTTGTCTCAAGTTCTCTTGCGATCTGATACTCCAATTTTTACTTGCAATTTTTTTTTGTTTCAATATGGTGCGAGTGAAACAAGTACATGTTTTGTTGAAACCAACTTGGCAGTTCTAATCTTCCTAATATTTGGATTGGCAGTACCCACAAAATGCTTATCTTTGTTGAAAGCTACAACTTTAAATGTAGAGCTTTTGTAGCTGATGTACGACTATGCTGCATGTATAGAGTAGTTGATATTTACATACTTTCTTAACTGATTTTTTGCTTACTACAAGTACTGAATATTCCTATGTGGAAAAGGTTCATAAACTGAAGGGGATTTACTTTGCTGATAACTAAGCACTAATCATGTGATCATTTGCTTTCGCCCCTGAAAAAAAAACGAATGGACAGTTTGATGGTTGAAGCGAAGTACATGTACTTGATCAAAGGGCTCTTGATGTTGTGCATGTCGAAAATTGTATTTGTAGGGCGCAGCGTGTGCACTTCTGGACTAGGAGTTATTGCTTTCCAATTGTACTATAGTTGGACATGTCAACTGTCAATGCCAATGTTTTGAGACTTAAGTGACTTGTTAATTAAGGGTTTGTAACAGTACTACTAATCAGGACATGTCAACTAGTAAACTATTTTTACTATGATTGGCTGGTGGTGAAGATGTGCTCAAAATTGATTCAGGTTTGTTTTTACGTCGAATGATGAAATCCAACTGTCGCAAGAGATGCTGACTATCCCTGGATGGTTTGGTATCTCAATGAGTTAAACTACACAACGATATTTCTCCCAAAAAGGATCTAATGGCAAGATTTGTTTTACCCAATTGTTGTGTTTTGTTCTTCTCTGTTTTCATTTATCGTCTCTTCATACATGTACTCATTCCTGTGCCATTATTATCTGTGCTAATGCTATCGGTTGCAGAAAAAGTTATTTGTAATTATGTGGTAATGTATTCATTTTGTATATAGACATTGATGTGTAATTGATTGTATGTATTTGGATTATATATACTTATAAATTGGTTAGGTGAAATTTGTCGTCAACTGAAATGGCTCATTTGAACATGTTTATTAATTCGATGTGCTTATAGTGTATTATTGTACAAATTAACTGAACATTATTCTCCTTCTTTTCTCTCCTTCTTTTCTCTTCTTTTTTTTATCTCGGTATTGTTATAATACATGTGAAATTGCAACGTAATTAAATATTGTTGTGGTATATTTGAATAGTAGACTCATATACTACTATGCACCATTGGACATTTGTGATTACTACCTTCTTTCACATGAACTTTATGATGTGCGTGCAAATATTTCTTATTGCTAATTTATTTAATTACTCAATTGGAAATGATTAGCCACTTAATTACTACTTTAAGATGTAATACTAATGTGGGTCATTTCAAAGAGGTCAGTTAAGTAGCGAGGGATGAAAAGTGCACAACATGTGTCCATCACATACCAGGGGTATTTTAGTCTAAACTTATTTATAGTGTAGTACTAAATATTAGCATTGGAGCTAATAATGTAGAGTAAAATACAAAGGAAGAGAATTCCAAACATATTGAGAAATCATCAACCTAAATTGACTTAAAGTGCAGTACGAAATATTAGCATTGGATTTTTTCCAACAATATTATCACAGACATGTTTTTTATTGCAGCTAAAATGTTGGTGAGAGGTTAGAATAAGTGGTGATATTGGTTGGGTTCTTTTGGGTTTATGACATGATTTTTTTCAGTAATTAGCTTTCAAACATGATGTCTTTTCAAGGTGGGTCTATAAGTTAATTGTAGTAGACATTGTCTTGACTTAATCTATATTGGCTAAAATTGCATGCGAGTATATATCTCTCTGTACTTTCTCTTATGAACAGTTAGAATCCAAATTAAATTTTAAGTCAAAAACTAAAAGCCACAATCTGCGTTCTTTTTTGGCTTCATCTCATGGCTAATGTCTACGGTTTATGACTTTTAGGTTGTTCGTGAAAAAGAGTATGGAGTAACAGAAACTTGCGTGCAGTTTTTGTTGATATAAATAAAATTATTACAATATATACTATAATCAACTTGTAGATCCCATCTTAAAAAGATACTTTGTTTAAAAGATAATTACTGTAGAAAAGCCAAAAACAGTTTTTAGAAAACTGAAAAGAATAGAACCCACCCATTATAAGCAGATCACACAGACAAGTAGACCATCATATATGGGAGCATATCTAGTGCAAAAGGATATTTCAGTGCAAAAGTGCAAAAACTTCTATACCATCGGATATATACGGATCGGATCAAAGAGGGTGGAACCCCACCTCATTTAATTCATTTAATCAATCTTTCACAAAACCCCCTGCATAGATTAAGTTTTATAGGGTGGGGGTTCCACCTTCTTTGATGTGTGTGTGTGTGATCCGTGACTATTGAAGTTTTTGCACTTTTGTGTGTGAAATGTTTGCACTAGATATGCTCCCTATATATATATGTGTGTGTGTGTGTGTATGTATGTATTTTTTGTAGCAACGAAAGACAGATAAAAACCATGAATCTTATGGCTGATTGTAGCACTGCTGGGAAACCAGGGGCAATTGTTTCAAAAGAGAGAACATCACACTAAACTTGTATTTGCATATCCAAAAGGGGTTTGAAATTAATCACACAGGCATAAACATCCAAATGCTACTCAAGTGGCTTACAATCTACTTTTCAAAAAAGATGGCATGCATAACAAAGACAAAACGCAAACGAGGCATGGTTCATATCGGTTTCTACTTCTAGCTTCTGCTTGGAGATCAAAAGATAATATGAACACCTGACTTCTCTACTTCTTTCGCTCTAAGGATAAGGCGGGATAAGGGTCACTAGCGCATCATGCACCCCACTCATCTCGTTCCATTCTCGCGTACTGACGGATTTTCCACCGCTCATGTTCTCTTTCTATAAATTATTTTTCTCAACCTCTATTATTTATTTTCAGCTAAAATCACAACCAAAATACATTAGCCGTCACATTCCTAGGTGGTGCTCAGTTTGTCAATGGCTCAAAGCTTTTGTCATTGTAGTTGCTGAGGCTTATTTGGTATAATTAAATTTAAAAAATTTAAAAATAGAAAAAATAAATTAGCCCATCACAGACAATGCAAAGGAATATGGAAAAAGAAAATGGCAAAAAAGTCCCTCAAAAGCCAAAAATAAAAAAATAAAATTAAGAAATATTGAATTAAAAATTAGAAACTAAAACGAGCGGGGTCCTAAGACTGACGCCCTCAATGTTGAGGCTTGTAGTACAGGACATGTTCTTTCTAGCTTTTAAAACCGACTTTTGGCTTTTACTACAGTAATTAATTTTCAAACGAAGTATTTTTTTAAGACGGGGTCTACAAGTTAATTGTAGTATACGTTAAAATTCAATACTTGTAATAGCTAAATTCGTAAGCGAATATATCTTTCCATAATCTCTGTTATGAACAGTCAAAATTTAAAAATTCCAATCTAAACAAACAAAAGAGCAGCACATAGTCAATTGGCTTTCCTAGAGGTGGCCACTTGGGCCGTGCCCACACGGGCCGGACCGTGGCACGCTACTGTAGGCCCAGCCCAGGCACAGCACGACTCATCGGCCAAATGGGCCGTGCCGGCATGGCATGACAGCCCGGGCCGTGCCTGGGCCAGGAGGTCGGCACAGCACGACCTGTTTAGCTCGTGGGTCGTACCAGCATGGCACAGCACGGCCCGGGTGGCAACGGGTGTAAGTAGGCCGTGCCAGCACGACACGTACGGCCTGGCCTAGGGAAATATAGCCGTTTTTGACCGTTTTTCGACCGTTGGGGTGTAAAAATTCCTAAAAAATAGCAAACAATTCAGAACAAATATGAAATTTTTCTATAAATAGAGGTTCATCCGGCCTCCATTTTTCACAACACAAACCTCACTCTCATCTCTCTATTTAGTTGTGAAAAATTCAGAAGTGCTTGTGGAAATTTTGCAAAATTTACGGAAATTCTGAAAATTCAAAAAGCTTCAAGTAATTTTCGGAGAGCTACAAAAAAGGTAATAGTGATGTCTTATTTCAATTTTTTTATATTGCTTTTTTGATTGAATAGTATGTTAATCATTTAATTTCTATTTCAATTTGTAGCTAATTCAATGGAGAACTATGATTTTCAACTCTCCGAATTCGACTGACGGCGCAGAATATGCAATTATTTCAAGAAGGATATCCATCTACGGAAGGTCCACCTCCAGAACAAAATGTAGAG
This sequence comes from Melocanna baccifera, assembly GCA_036346265.1. Classification (NCBI taxonomy): domain Eukaryota; kingdom Viridiplantae; phylum Streptophyta; class Magnoliopsida; order Poales; family Poaceae; genus Melocanna; species Melocanna baccifera. The sequence goes on from JAYEVJ010000436.1 coordinate 1,305,955, forward strand.
GCAGAAGATGTGGTCGATCCAGTCGCGCAGGGTCCAATCGATTGATCTTCTGCTAGCTCAACGAGTGCATCGACAACCCACAGCACGGGTTCAAAAAGATCAAAAGCTACTACGTTAGGAGTCTGAAATGATTTCGACAGGAAGTTTAGGACCGACGAAGAAGGAAATTCGGTGAGGTCTGTTGTTTGTAAAATTTATGATAATAAATTATCTGCAAAATCTACAGGTGGGACGGGTCACTTGCAACGGCACGCTGCAAGCTGCAAAAGAAGGTAGAGAATACAACTGCGCCAAACATAACTGCAATATAATCCCGACGGCTCGGTGCATAATTGGGAGTACAATCCGGATGTAGCCCGTGAATCTTTTGTAGATTAATTGCTTCTCAAGATTTACTTTTAAATTTTGGTGAGTCTCCTGCTTTTCAAAAATATATTAGAACTGCTCATAACCCTCGATTTAGTGTTGTATCTAGGCAAACCATAACTAGATATTTAATTAAATATTATAACAACTGTTATGAAAAAATAAAAGGAATGTTTAATACTTGTACATTTTCTATTGCTTTAACATTAGACATATGGAGTGGTAGAGCTATAGAGGATTATATTAGTGTTGTTGCTCATTATGTTAATGATGATTGGATAATAGAAAAAAGAATTATAGGATTTAAATTATTTAATGTTTCACATACTGTTGAAAATATTGCAGAATGCATTATTAAAGTTGTAGACGATTTTGGCCTCACAGAGAAGATTTTTTTCTATAACTTTAGATAATGCAGTTGCAAACACTAATGCTATGAAAATTCTTATTCCTTTGTTTAATACTTATGCATAATCTTTCTTATTGCATCAACGTTGTGCTTGTCATATTATTAATCTTATTGTTAAATGTGGTTTAAAAATATTAAATGCTTCTATTGATTGTTTTAGAGATGCAATTTTATTTATTAATTGTTCTAACCACATAATAATTGCATATAAGAGTTTTTGCGTAGCAATGAATATCCGCCCTAAAAATTTGGTTTAGACATGCTTGTTAGATGGAACTCCACTTAACTTATGTTTAAACATATGTTTTCATATAAGAGTAAATTATCTTTTTTTCTTCACACCTAAATTCACCAATCTTGTACTCCTCCAGTAGAACCCAAGTTAGAGACCCCGAACATCTCCTCTAATTGTTCGTAATATTCTTGAAATTGTCACTCACCTAAAAGCTTTTGAAAATGATACTGTACTTCGAGAAGCCGTAGTTGCCATGAAAACTAAGTTTTTAAAATATTGGAGGGAAATTCTATTTTATATTCATTTGCCTTTATTTTGGATCCTAAGGCTAAACTCCAAGGATTTTCAAATGTACTACAACTTTTAAGTGAGGCTGCTGGTTTAGATTACTGTACATACTATAGAGTAGTTAACGATAAATTACAAGAGGTATATAAGAAATACGAAAATAAATTTGAGTTTGTGCGTTTAGAAAGATCCAAGTAATCCCTAGCACCTCTGCGGGGACTATACAATGGGGCAAGCTATTTGGTTCTTCTTCTCGTAGTTCTCATGCAGGTACACATCAGTTTGGAGGAGCAATGCGACAAAGCACCAGATCTATCAAGCTATCTCAATAGTGACAGCGTCAGCTTTGAGCAAGAATTGAACATCCTCTCTTGGTGACAAAACCAGATAGTAACATATTCAGTGCTATCCATATTAGCATGAGATGTGTTGACTGTTACGGTCTCTACGGTCTCCTCGGAGTCAACTTTCAGTCTATCTGGAAGAATAATCGAGGAGCAACGAACAAGTCTCTCCAACGAGATGGTCAAATCCTTCTGACCGTTAAGAACTGAGAACAAGCTGAAGCAAGACTCCAACATACTGCCCAAAATACAGATTTAGAATAATCTTTCGATAATTTGTATATAGATACCAATGAACAAGATTTTTAATATTTTTCTTCAGATATACTCACTAGTGAGCTTTATAGGCTGTACTCTTTTTTCTTTACCAATATTTTCTCAAATTGAGTTATTACTTGGTAAAATTTCTAAAGAGACAGCCATGTAATATCATTTAACAAGTTTATAAAGCTCGTTATATCATTAATAATAATTATCTTGATGATTAACAATGTCTATAATTTTTTTTATATTTTTTGTATTTTTTTACAATTTTTCTATATTCTTGGGTATTTTTTGAATTTTTCTAGGCTAAACAGCAGCCTGTTTACCCTTAACCGTGGCTGAGCCGGCACGGCACGGCCACGAGCCGTGCTTGGACCTAGCCCTCGGCACATGGGCCACGGCACGGCCCGTTTACCCTTAACCGTGCCCAGGTCAGCACGGTATGGCCATGGGCCGTGCTTAGATCCGACCCTCGGCACGTGAGCCAGTACAGCACGATACGATCCATTTATTAGCCGTTTCTAAACAGATTATACCACGTCCGGACCTGATCACGGCCCATTAGACAACAGTAGGCTTTCCAGCACCTCGTCTTGCTTGTCTACTTCCCCTACCAACCTCCGTCCTTATCTATTATATATCTAAATACACTGTCAAGTCAAACCACGTGACCTCATTACCACGTGACCTCTGCTTCGTCGGTCAAACCCGTGCGTGTATTCTTCCTCCTGCTCCCCCTCCAGTCCCCAAGCGACGCCGTGCCGGTGATGGGCACCAGGTCGCCGGAGATGGCGGCCGCCTTGGCTTTGCTGCTGATGGCAGCTCTCGCGGGGGTGGCGTCCGGCGGCGACATCGTCCACCAGGACGACGAAGCCCCCAAGATCCCCGGCTGCTCCAACGACTTCGTCCTGGTACGTGCGGTCCTCCTCCTCCTCTCGTCTCGCATGCCTCGTTTTCTCAGGGGACTAATATTGCTGCTTCCAGCTGATGGGTCGATTCGACTTTCGGTTCCGAGCTGCATGTGATGGGAGCGTTTCGATTTGGGTGTCTCGGACTAAGCTAGGGTTTGGACTTGTCGATTTCAGGGTTCAGAACCCTCGGGTTTGTTTGATTTGTGTATTGGGGAGTTTAGCGACGTAACTTGCCGCAATAGGTGATTAGGTCGCGGTATTGCTTGGAGTCTGTGGGATAGTAGCCTCCTTTTTTTGGAGTTCATCGGTTTATTTATTATTGGGGTAGGCAGGCTACAGAGTGCGAGCTGCTTGGAGGCTTTGGTTAGGATAGTTCTTTGTATCGTAAGCTCAGGAGCTCCCTTCACTAATTTGCTTCAACTATTATGGACTTCTTGATGCCATTCAGATAGGGACTGTAGTTGATTAACTTTCCTTTGAGATGATACGGACTAGTACCGTACGGGTTCTCCGGAGGGCGGCTTTTATATAGGGTAATTGTCTATATAGCTTGGAGAAATAGTGGGTTTTACAACTTTGGTATGCCTTAATGCAGGGAATTATATGGTTCTGACATTGCATGACCTGTTATTTGCTTGAGGATTAGAATGTAGATTTATTTCGAGTTGATTGAACCGATCTATAGTCTGCTGGAATTTCCCTGCTGAGGATATTTTCTAGATACGGCTAGTGATAGGGTCATAGGAAGATGATCCAACTTGTAGCATCATAATGAGATATTAAGGTCTTGGAACCATATGGGGACTGCTATGGCCTCAAATATATTTTTTGATCCATGGTCAATTGGTCATTTCCGACTGCAATCCTATTAGTTGCTATGATCACCTTGATATACTGCGGCACAAGTAGTCCACTCAAAACAGATTAATTGTCCACTACTTAGTTATTTTTTCTTGTTTCAATCTAATCAGCGATTATACTAAACTGTTTATCACAGGCTCCACCTGAACTTGTATTCCCACCTCTGAGCCCATAATATTTAGCTAATAAATATGATTCCCAGGACCTATTGCGGTTACCTGGATGAAGGTGGTTGTTTGGTTGTTAAGTAGGCAATTAACGTGATGTAGGACCACAACTCAAGGGCATTACACTTGAAGTTTGGTTAGTATCAGCACTTTGTATTTGGTACTTAATGCCTTACAATGCTACTTTATTGATCAGAGTTACGCTGCCCATCTTTTACTTTTATTATCTACATTCACATTTTGTTTCCTCACTTTGTTATCAGGTAAAAGTGCAAACCTGGGTCAATAATAGAGAAAATGATGAGTTTGTCGGTGTTGGTGCTCGGTTTGGCCCCACGATAGAGTCGAAGGAGAAGCATGCCAACCGAACAAGTCTATTGTTAGCAGACCCTTTTGATTGTTGTACCCGTCCCAGAGAAAAGGTTATCTTTCTGGAAATCATGGTTTAGTTGTTTGCGATTTTTCGATTGTCCTACATTCCTATGTACTGATCGATTACCCCTTTGTCTAGGTTGCTGGAGATGTTTTGTTAGTGCAAAGGGGAAACTGTAAGTTCACTACAAAAGCTAAGGTTGCCGAAGCTGCTGGTGCTTCTGCTATTATAATCATCAATCATCTCCATGGTATGCCTTATATATGAAATTCGTTGTAAAATTCTACATACAATGTTTTCCACTTATGACCTGTGTTGGAGTACTATGTAATTAGCAGACGAAGATGTTATAATACGGGGAATGGGATCAACAAAGTAATTTGTCTTGACATGCATATACTAATTTTCAGCACTATATATTTTTGTTTACCCTTATAATCTTACTGAAGCCCTTTGGTGTTTATACTGTTCTTTAAGATCCATAACTTTCTTTTGCAAGATTAGGGCCCTGAGGCCCCTCATCATCCATAGGCAGAGATCAAGCATCTATGCTTGCCATGAGTGCCCTTGTAAACACCTACTATTTTTGCAAATGTTTAATGTGTGTATTTAAGAAACTACTTATGTTCTTTTGTTGTTGAAAGGTTCATCTCTAAGCATTAGAACTAAATAATTTGGTTCCTATGCTTCATCTTGTTTAATATGTTGCCTCTGACCATGTTATTGGACATTTGTTTTTCATAGTTTCATGTATACACATTTAGCAGTACACATGTTTGCATATATAGATTAGCAATCTTATGGTTGATGACTTGTCTTCACGCTCATATATTTGGTGCTGACACATGTCATGCATCTGCTTGCAGAGCTATACAAGATGGTCTGTGATCAAAATGAAACAGATCTAGATATAAATATACCTGCAGTTCTTCTGCCAAAAGATGCAGGCTCCGCTATACAGGGACTTCTTGCACGTGGTAAAGGTAAATATTTAAGTCTTTCGTCCTATGGAATCTTGTGCCATGTCCTGTGAATGTGAGGTTGCCTATCTTTATTGTCTAACTTTTATGTTTGTGTTAACTTGAAAGTTGGGTACTTATTTTACCATAAGACAGCTAAGGGATTTACATTTCTTGTTTTCAATTTCTCAGTTTTGGTGCGGCTATACTCTCCAGATCGTCCTGTGGTTGATACGGCAGAGGTGTTTCTATGGCTTATGGCTGTTGGTACCATTCTTTGCGCAGCATACTGGTCAGCATGGAGTGCTCGAGAAACAGTTATTGAACAAGAGAAGCTCCTGAAGGTTCTGAGCCGAAGCTTATTTGTTTTATCATTTGTCTACTAAAAAAGAGGAGCTAACAGACACACTACTTATATAGGATGGACGTGAAAGTTCACTGAACCTTGAGCCTGGAGGTTCTAGTGGTATGGTAGATATCAACATGACATCAGCATTACTATTCGTTGTGATCGCATCATGTTTCTTGATAATGCTCTACAAGCTGATGTCTCACTGGTTTGTGGAGCTTCTGGTGGTTATCTTTTGCATTGGTGGTGTGGAGGTGTGTACAATTTCATCTCTTTTTCTGTTGTTATAGTTTTCTTAACTGTGTTTGAATGCCCTAAGATTACAAATTTTTTTATACTGCTTAATCAGTAAAATAGAAGAGTGTTTACGTGCTCCCCCAAAACTAAATTGCACAAATTGTGAAGCGATACGAATTGGGGTAGAGAATAGTATTGGATGGTTGCAAACCAGGCTCTTAAATCTACTTAAAATTGACCTTTTTTTAGAGCATTGAAGGACTTCCATTTTTATCAGTATTTTTTAATTTTATGAAAGAATTGTCTCAAATTGAGAGTGCTTTATGGAAGTTGTTGAATGACCAAGCATAATTATCAGTGTTACCAGGACTCGTGTGTCCAAAAAAATTTTGGCGTGTCGACTCGCATCTGACATAGTAGGATGCATCTCCGACACCTCTGCCCATGTCCAAAGAGGCGATGGCGGAAGAAGCAGGGGCGGAAGTCGCCCCTGGCCGAATCGACATCACCGCTGTCGTTCCTGCGACGCCCCAGGACTCCGTCAAGATTTGGACCGTCTGGTGGCCGGCGTGGCGCGGAGGGAGGCGGCGCGGATGGAGCAAGGTGGAGGAGGGCGGATGGGCAAGGGAGGGGGGTGGGGGTGGGACTGGGAAGGGGTTAGGGTTAGATGGGGTTATGTAGTGGGATAGGTGGGTTTTTTATGATTTAGTCCTCAGATGTTTGAAAATTACGAATAGATCCTTTTCTTAATAGATTTCTTTCTATTTAGACCTCCCTATATATATATATATATATATATATATATATATATATATATATATATATATATATATATATATATATTAGACGAATCTTAGAATCTTACTTTCTAAAGTTTAGTGTTTACCTAGGCGCTGGCGGCAGACTGGCGCCGAGCACCTAGATGGGCTAGGCAGCCAAGGTGGGTTAGGCGGCCGCCTAGGGGAACAGTGCTAAAGTTTGTCGAATCGAACACCTGAATCCGAGTTGGACTCCGACACCCGTGTCCGAGTCCTGGTAACATTGATGATTATGTGTATCTAGTAGAATGAATCAACATCGTTTGTTGGTTGATACTCAAACTACTGTTTATTTTAGTATGTCGCTCTGCCATTTTGTTAGCTCACGACATGTTCTGTTTTATTTTTTTATGCAGGGTCTGCAAACATGCTTGGTTTCTTTATTGTCAAGGTACATTTGTGGCTCTGTAAGATTTTATTTATATTTTCACTGTATACACTTCGCAGCTGTCACTTTAATCTGTTACTTTACGGTGATGGCCAATCTTTTTTTAAAACAAAAAAAAGTTACTGACCGGAAGTCGTGGGATCTTTCAGATGGTTTAAACCTGCTGCGGAATCTTTTGTGAAAGTGCCCTTTTTTGGAGCTGTTTCGTATCTTACGTTGGCAGTTTGCCCATTCTGCATTGTATCTGCTGTTATTTGGGCTGTTTATCGCCGGATGCCCTATGCTTGGATTGGGCAAGATATTCTTGTAAGTACAGTTTTGTTTTTGATGCCCTCCTTTGGGATTATTCTCTGTTGTTAATGTCATGCTTTGTACTTTCAGGGTATTGCACTGATTGTTACTGTGATCCAAATTGTTAGGATACCTAACCTGAAGGTAATTCTGCTCTTTGGTTTATCCTTTCCATTTAGTGAAGGACTTTGATGCTAATTCTTTACTTGCTCATCATGCTCAGGTGGGGTCTGTTCTTCTCAGTTGTGCCTTCTTGTATGACATATTCTGGGTTTTTATCTCCAAGATGTGGTTTCATGAGAGTGTCATGATTGTGGTAGGGACAAATGACTATTGTGATGCTCTACTTTTGCCATTTGCTAGACATTATAGTTGTGCTTGTGCTCTGCTCGCAGGTTGCACGTGGTGATAAAACTGATGAAGATGGTGTGCCCATGCTGTTAAAGATCCCACGAATGTTTGATCCATGGGGCGGATACAGCATCATAGGCTTTGGTGATATCCTTCTTCCTGGACTGTTGATTGCTTTTGCGCTAAGGTTAGTGCGCTAAATCTGTGTCATTCATTCTTCTCTCAATAGCCATTAGCCAATACCTATGGGCATGTCATATGCGAATTACATAATTATAGGCTGGAGAACAACAATTAGCATGAGTTTCTTCCAATTTCGTCTGTTAGATAATTAGCTGTGTAACAGTTATTTTGAACTTGCAGTATGTTTGATGCATTAGGTTGCTGAGCTCTCCACTTAGTATTTCCCTCCCTCTATTTAGGTATGATTGGGCTGCCAAGAAGACCTTACAATCTGGTTACTTTTTGTGGTCAATGGTTGCATACGGTTCTGGTAAGACATCACTGTTTCCATCACAACTATGCATTTGCCACTTTTTTTTTAGAGCACAGTTTGCCAACATATTCAGCTTAAACTAAAATGCCCTATCTTATGTGAACTAATGTGATACCTGCATCCTTTTACCACATCCACCTTGGTTTGATGTACTGTATCGTCGCCCTCTCCAGGTCTTCTGATCACGTATGTCGCCTTAAATCTTATGGATGGTCATGGGCAACCAGCTCTTCTTTACATTGTGCCTTTCACGCTTGGTTAGTAACGCCTTGTGCCTGATGATGAGGTTCATAACTTGAGATTTTTGTGCTTGTGTTTTAACAAACCACCGGACTACTGCAGGCACTTTCTTAGCACTCGGCAGGAAACGGGGTGAACTCAGAAACCTCTGGACAAGAGGACAGCCTGAGAGAGTCTGCACGCACGTGCACATGCAACCTTCCCCAAAGGAATCCACTTGTGCTGTAAGCTCGTCATAAACAGGCTAGCCTTACAAGCCTGGCCTTGGAGAGCTTCACTGATACCCCTAATGATATGTAAATTGTATCTGGTCACGGTATGGTATTGTCATAATATTTCCTTTTTCTGGAGGCAGAAGCACTCCACTGATTTGTAATGTACGTACGTACTACTAGTAATTAGGCTCCAGTGCTGTAGTGCTTGTTGTAATACGTAGTATGTTGTCATCACTAGCAATCCATCCATTGTATGATATAATTGGGTGTGTCATTGCATAAAAGATGAGGGGAGTTTAGGATTTTACCTCTGTATTTCCCAACCATAAACCTATGCATCTGATCCATAGATCAACGGAACTCTTTCGGTATAGTGGTTTTGCAATTCTGTAACTGTCATATTCTCTGCCCTTATTTATGTGTACAACTCTACATCCTTGTGCCTTCCCTGATTACTCCCGTGTACTATCATGGTTCATATGACTGCTGAAGAATAATTCTGTACACAAGAAGTTGCTAGCTAGTTTTTTTGTTTCTCTGGACCTGTTTTTTCTCTGACCAGTTGGACACGTGGTAAGAGTGTTGAAATATAAGTGAATTGTCCGTTTTTCTTTATAAGCTTAAGCTTTTGAGTGAATTTGCTGGTGCATGTAACTTAGTATGGTATTAGAGCTAAGAGGTCTTAAGTTCGAGACCCGGTTAGCGTAATTAAAAAAATAATTGCAGCTCACTTCTATTCCACGTCTTATGCCTGAGAGAGCCTACACGTGAGGGGGGTGTTGAACTATAAGTGAATTGTCCATCTTTTCTTATCAGCTTACCATCGTCTGTCGTCATATAGGAGGTGACGCCGCTGTCCATGACCCAACCGTCGTGTCCTTAGACAGCCAGTTGGTTCAACGCGGTCATGAGGTCCTGTTGATCCTAGGTCTACGAGGTGAAAGGCTGGGACGGCGTGAAAATGGTATGAGCCTGAGGTGGAGCACCGAGAAGATCAGGAGCGGGCGAGGAGCGCCATTGACGGCCAGGAAGGGCAGTCCACGGGTTGAAGCAAAACCAGAGACAGGTCGGTAGAGATGGTGGTACGCGACCACTCTGGAAGTCAGCATGGGCGCCATGGCCGGACCCACCCTGCTTGCCGCGGCGGTTGCGACCGCTGCGACGTTCGTCATGAGCATTGGCAGCCTGAGTGGTGGTCGATGACATTGCGGTGGGGTTGTAACCGGAGGAGCTGCAGGAGGAGCCACCGGAGGCGAGCAGGGATGTTGCGGTGGCGATCTTTGCCTCGTTGTCAAGGTGAGTCTCCTTAAGAGGGAGCATGGAACACGTCCTGGCGAAGGAAGGGAACGGTACAGAGTTGGCGATGTCGTCGGTGGTGGTGGAGAAGCGCGGGTTGAGGCCATGCAGCAGGTTAAGGACGAGCTGCGTGTCGTTGATGGGTAGCCGATGTCGCGTAGCTCATTGGCGAGGACCTTCACCCGCTGGCTATAATCGGCGATGGACAGATCAACTTAGACGAGCGAGTGAAACTGGTTGTTAAGGAAGATCGCATGTGACTCCTTGTTATCGCGGAACAGAGCCTCGATCGCGATCCAAAGGTCACGTGCGGTCTCTTGATCAGTCATCGCTGAGTCGAGTACGTCGTCAGAGACGGAGCCATACAACCAGCTGAGTACGACGGAGTCGGTGAGGGCCCAATTAGCCTCGTCGCGATGCGCTATGTCAATGCCGTCAATGTGGGAGAGGAGGCCGAACTTCGCGCACATAGTCTGAAAGAATTTGGACCATCGGAAGTAGTTTGGTGTCTTCAGATCGAGGGTGGCCAGTATATGGGACTTGACGACAACCGTGCAGTAGGGGTTGAGGACGATCGGAGGGGCGACAGGCGCAATCTCGCCGACGGTGGCAGCGGCAGCAGTTGGATCGAAGAGAGGGGCCGCCATGGTCGGAGAGGTGGCGGTCTGGGGGAAGGCGCGGTGCAAGACCGGAGCTAGATCTTTCTTTTTGTTTTTTTAACCTATATAAGGCTCTTGATACGATCTGGCTTGATCGGATCTGAGCTCGGCGGCACTTGTGGAGGAACTTCGACTGGTGAGCAGATGGACCTACGAGCGGCGACCGGACGGGTGGTGCACACCGGTGAGGGAGCGGCAGGCGGCGGCCGGACTTCGGCGGCGCCTGCGGAGGAGGCTTCGGCGGTCGGCGAGGCCACTTCGGCTTTGCCTATGGGAGCGACCAGCGAGCACGGGCGGCCAGCTGACGCGGACGGTGTCGGCGGTGGTGGAGAAGAGCCGAAGCCGCACCGGGATGGAGCGGCGGTGCACGGGGAGGAGGCCGACTCGAAGGACATCGACGCTTGGGTAACAAACCAGGTTGGAGGCCGGCTCGGAGGAGAGGCGGCGGCGTCCTGCGCGAAGGCGGCGACCTGAGGGGAGGTAGCAGCGCCTGGAGGGGAGGCGGCGGCCTGAGGGTGGGCGGCAGCCTGGGGAGAGGCTTCGGCCAGGAGGTGTGTGGTGTAGAAAGCGGAAGGTTCAGGAGAAATCTGATACCATATAGAAGAATAGGCACAGACACCACACAGCTAAAGGGTTAGGGTGATTTTGTATATATATGACCCGGTGTAGACATACAAGGAAAGCGCATACAAGAAAAAGCGTATATAAAGAAAACATGTGCTATACAAGAAAAATAATAGCTATCTAATAATTCTAAGAAAGAGCCTATTGGGTTCTGTCGGTGTAGGTGATGCATCCATGGATTCCAGGGCAGCAGATTTAGCTTCGCTATATTGTGAGCATTGGTGCACGTATGCTAGCTAGCTTCTTGGTTTTTCTTTGATCGGGTGCAACATCACTGTTAACAACTCCATCACGATGGTTTACACGCGTGCGAGCGGTATCACTTCACTATTAGGGAAAAGACGACTTTATTTTGATATACTCCATTGACCTAGCTAGTTTTTTCTTCACTTCTCTTCTCTTTCTTTTTGCCACCAATTTATTGAACTGACTTTATTTTATCTCAATCGATCGAGTACTCTCTTCTATGTAGTATGACTGTGGTGCGTGACATACCTATACTATTACTGAAAACCAACCCAACTAGTAGTGGACAGTGATAGCTACGCAAGGAGGCATTCAGAATTTCAGATACAGTACAAGTGTACAACGGTAGATAATTTATTTAAAGTTCAGAACTTATATTTTACTTACAAGCTAAGTCAAAATGACTGGCATAAACACTGAGCTAGATTAGTATGTAACTAGCCAAGGATATGACATAGGGCCTGTTTTTTTTTGGCTGCGGCTGATGGTTTTTTGGCTGTTTGCGACAGAGATTGTGGAAAGAGAGATACTCGCTTGTGATTTTTTATGGTACAGATATTAGTTTTTTAACGTGTACTACAATTAACTTGTAGTCATGATCAAAGCTAAAACGACTTCTAGAAGCCGCAAAAGAACAAAACTATAGTACTCTTGTCATGATCCTGCAACTTGCCAAGCATATGTAGTATATAACTAGTGGTGCTTTTCACAGATATCACAAAAAAGTCCAATGCATCATTTCACTTTGTTGAAAAAAGTTGTTGGGGGGACAAGGGGAGGATTAGAGTCTAAGAACACATACCCTTTAATTTTCTTTTTTCTCAAGACAAGAGCCAGATACTTTTCATTTGTGCTCATGATTCGTTGGGGGTGATTAAACAAGAAAAAAAGGAAGTATCTTTTGAGGCTTTCTTAATTTAGATCTTACACGCATTTTAGGCATTCTTGGGCAAAAAGCAATGCCTTCAGACTTTTCCTGTTGCCGTTTACTGCTAAATACAAATAGCTTAACAAAATTGATTAAAAAAGATAGCCCGACAAGCTGTGATTGCAAGCGGACATTAAGATTCCGGGTTTTTTCCTTAGTTAATTTAGAGTACAGTTCAAATCCTATATCTACTGGAACGTTTGGTAGTAGGGAATTTGATGGAATTTTTTTAAATAATCAAATTTAATTCCGAATTGCAGTATTATACTTGCTTTTTTATTTTTTTTAGTTTTGACCATATGTCACCCAATCGTTAGCCGATTTGGGTTAGTCACCCAATCGTTGGGCGACAATGCCTATAATCGCCCAACCATTGGGTTTTTTTAATATAATTATTTTATTAATCTGATAGAAATAATTGTGGGGGTGGGGGGTAAATGATAATTGTTGTATATAATACATTTAATAAATCTTGTTTGTAAGTTGTATCTTTTTAAAAATAAAAGGACAGATAATGTTGCTTGATCCGTTTGTATTTTTATAGATTGTAAATGGTACGAAATCTGTTAGACTCACGATAACATTTTGCAATCATCGTATGTTGTTGAACTGCGATAAATTTTCTGAAGAATTTTGTGAGGACGATGGAGGTAGCAACGATTACTAAGTACAAAGATAAGTGATACTGGGATGCAATAGAGAATTCGTATACGAAGAAAAACAAAGCAAAATACGTACACAACAAAAAAACAAAAAGCAGGAGAAAGACCCACTATGTGCCATGTCCCGCCCCGGTCGGTACCTACTCGTACGGCCCCTCTTGGGCTTCCTCAGCGCGGGGTGTCGGCACCCTGACAGGGTGAGGTGGTCTGGGTATGGGCGACCCGTGGGTACCCGTTAACCCAGTGGGTATGGGTTTGGGCAAAAATTTGTACCCGTCACGGGTATGGGTTTTTTAGCAGGCACGTCCAACTTTCGCAGGCACGGGTTTGGGACGACAAAACCCAGCGGGTTTATGCCCGTTGCCAACCCTAATCCACCGCATGGGGACCATGCTTCTGTTGTGCTGAGAAGGCGTGGTACGTTGGCGCAAACTCGGCCGAAAGAACCGGGCCAAACCTGTCCAGCAGGTTGTCGCGCTAGTTGGCAGGCGCATCATGAGGGGAGGCAGCCTCTCCCGCAATAGGCAGGCCAAGTAGCATCACGACGTGCTGCAAAGTAGGGACCATCTCCCCGAATGGGAGGTGCAAGGTGTGCGTCTCAGGCCGCTACTGGTCCAACAGAGCTGTCAGCAGCGACCGGTCGAACGGGAACCGTCGTGACCTCTTCTGGCCGATGTGGACCTTCCCGGCCTCCTCGACTGGAGTGTCGTCCTCATCGATGGCCTCTACCATCCGCGCGAGAGGTAGAAGACCGACATCGCTCAGCCTGCAAAGAATGAAGAAGTAAGTACATAGCTCAAATATCGTAAAAATACATGACATAATTTGTACACAAACCTGTCTATCCAGTCTCTAAACCCGTCGGGGTGTCTGCGTACAGACCACCCCTAACGGGGCCTCTGCGTACAGATCACCCCTAATGGGTCCTCCTCGTCCCCACCCTCAAGATGAGTGACATGATGGTGCGTCGACGTGCCAGTCTAGCAGGCCGAAAGGCTAGTCCAAACCACCTAGGTCACGAGCCATATTTGTAAATCAATTTGAAGCTAGCAATTACGACACAATTACTGCTTTAATTATTAATAATGTAGCTCCAAAAATTCTTTAAATCATTCTTAGCCGATTTCACGTATACTATTATACCTATTTAATTTATCTACCTATCTAAATAATTTTAGGTCTTAGAATCAACTGGTCTAAATTCTTCCCTCTTTGTACCTATTATTTTCCGTAATTAGTACACGTGTGATGATTTACTCACAGATATAATAGAAAGTAAATCTTAAATAATAATTAAATTAATTAAACTAAGATGTCTCTGTGGGATGTCAGAATTTTATTTTCATCAATTACGGTAAACCTAAAAACCCATCGTTGTTGATGCGCATATCTCTCCTTTTCTCTTCCCCTCCCCCTCCCCCTCCTCACCTCTTCCTCCTCTCCTCTCCTCTCTTCTCCTCTTTTCCTTTCCTCTTCTCCTCTCTTTCTCTTCGCCCCTTCTTCTCTTTTCTCTCAGCCGAATGATCAAATGAGCGTCGGTTCGGGTATGGCCGTGCAGCTGAGGGGATATACCCCTAATCGCTCAATGATTGGGTGAAATAGGATCAAAACTACAAAAAAAAAGGTATAAAACTGTAATTTAAAATTAAAAATTAATTATTTAAAAAATTGAATTCGGTGATTCCAATACTTTGAACAAACCGTATGTATTTACGCCTAGAAGACAAAAACTCGACCTCTGTTCAAATCACTTTCTCGCGTCAGCGTTGCGAGATACAGACGGGCATTTAATTAGGAGGGGAAAATACAGCTCAAGTTTGAGATGGGCTTTACTTTATGACGGGAAGACTCGAAGAAACTGCAGCCTGCTCCTGTACTGTCCTCTCCTGTATGCATGCCTAGGATGATTTTTATTTCTCGCAATTCGGCCATGAAAAATACGCGCGAGCAGAATACTAAATGATACGAACTAATTAATTTCAGCTTTATTGTACTATTACATACTACCATCCGACATATTTCCTTTGCAATTTTTTAAGGAATCCTTGCCGTTATGTTGAAAACAACATGGATCGTCAGCTTTGCTTTGCACACTAAAGCTTGTGCTTAATTTTTAGTTTAAAAATTATTTGTAATGTTGGAATCAAAATAACATTATTTGTAATGTTGGAATTATATACATGCAACATAGAACTTGTGTACTATGCTTTTGTTTTTCAAAAAATTGTGTGCAAAATTACCACGAGGACTCGAGAGACTAGCAAAATCGCAGCAAAAAGAAGAACCCATCTCGACTTGTGGCTTGTGTACCCGTATCAAAAATAGCTGCACCCTTCGTCTCCCCCTCCCTTTTTTCCCTCAACGAGAGGGAAAAAGGAAAAGGAGTAGGAGAAAAATCCCATAAATCGATCGCCGCTTCTTCTTCTTCTTCTCCGTGGCTCAAATTCCCACATAGTTTTGCTCCTCCTAGGGTTCGGGTTAGCATTAGGCGGAGCCGCCCGGTCCATGGACGACTACCACCACCGCATCGGCGTTGCCGCCGACTTCCGCCGCGACCTCGAGGACCTCGTCTGCGACCACCTCGGGGCTGCTTCTCCCCGTCCTCCTCCTCCTGCTCCGCCGCGGGGGGCGGAGGTGGAGCCGGCCATGAGGCGGACGAGGCGGAGTCGTCGGCGGCACGGAGGCGGAGGCGGGAGTCGCGCCTGCTCAGCCGCTGGGTCGCGCGCCAGGCCGAGGAGGTGCTCTCCTCCATGGAGCGCGAGGTCGAGCGGCGCAACCGCGAGGCCGAGCTCCTCGCTCTCGCCCGCCTCCACCCCGTCTCTACCCTCGATCCCTCCTCCTTCCTCCTCTCCTCCCCCACCACGCCCCCGCCGCCCCCGCAGGCGCCCTCGCCTACCGCGCCGCCCTCCCTACTCCAGATGTGGCGCGAGCTCGAGCACCGCCGCACCGACGCCGACCAGCCGTTCGACCGCGAACCCTCCCCAGATACCGCTGACCGCGAGCGCGTGCGTCAGATCGCGCGCCGCCTCACTGCCTCCACCGACGGTCCAACCGCCGCCGTGGCAGCGGCCACTGGGGAGTGGCTCGGCGAGACGGAGAGGCAGAGGGTCAGGCTCGTAAGGGAGTGGGTACAGATGGCCAGCCAGCCGCGCGACTCCCGTGTGGGCTCACGCAGGGAGGAGTCGGGTGGTGCCGAGAGGGAGAGGCGTGGGGAGCCTCCTCGGCTCCGTGGCCGACAGGCGAGGTCGGATGTGATCACTCGGATGGCCCGGGAGCGGCAGCGAGAGCTGCAGGGGATATCAGGGTACCACATTGTATCAGAGTTCCCCCACCGCAGCCGCAACCGCATCCAGGTGGGAAGCTGATGGTATTGCATGGCAGGAATCAGTTATCTGCGACACGAGTGCGCTGGTCTGAGAAATGCGTGGTTTTGCAGGGATTGCTTAGGGGAAGATTCTTGAGGAACGTGGCGCTTCCGGTTGAGGAGGAGCGACCGCCATCTGTGGCAGCGAGGGAGCTCGGGCAGTTGAGGCAGAGCCATCGTGTGTCCACCTTGAGGTTAGCAGGCACTCCAGTTGCAACTCTCTGTGGTGATAGTAGCTATATTTTCATTGGTATCTCCTACATGAATGCAAGTATGCCTGGTATGCTCGTTGTAACCTTTTAGTGCAAATGAAACTCTCGGGTGGATAGAAGCTTAGCTTTCCTCTGATTGACTGAACCTCATTCATGCAAATGATCAAACCATCTTGGTACCTTGAAATAGAAACTCTCTAGAAGCTTATGGAGTGGGGTTGCAACCAAGTTTAGCAGGCTAGTATTGTTAAATCATGCGATTTGTGCATACTTTTGTAGTATTGTCAAACTAAAACTCCCTTTTTATCTGAGGCCTAAAAAAGTACAGTAATCTGAAGGACTAAAACTTATTTTGAAACTGGATCAACTAATGAACATTTCCATCATAGGGAGATTACAGGCAAGGTTTCAGGTGCCAGTACTGCTTATTATGCTGGTCCCTTCCATAACAAGTCATTCTTGCTCTACACGTTAAAGGCTGTTCACCAACCAAATTGGTCCTAAATGGTACATTGAAATGTATTGATTATATTGGTTAGCAACTTAGCATACAATGGAAGTTAGGGTCCCTGAATTGAATCCAGCCTCTTTATGCCTTCTTCTTCTAGTAGTTATGTTGGTGATACCAACTATTTGCTGTACCGCATCCACTCATTATGTTTTATCGTTGGTGCTTTCTAGTGATCTCCTTGTGTTGCTGAGTGCTCCTGTTATTCAGAATACTGACAACATTACGTCATGATATGATCATTGTTTTTAATGGTAGAGCTGTAAATGTGTGACTGCTGCACCTGCATGCCATGGCAGCACCTTCTGTGATCCGAGGGGTATTTATCTGTTGTTGCAAAGGAAGTACATAAAAGATAACTTGTATCAGAGTAGTTTAAAAATGAGCAACTGCAGAAAGTTTCTGTTGATGTTTATGTTCTTGTGTTGATTTTTGTACAACTACTAAATTAATATGGTTGTACCGCTAGTGGATTTGACGATAATAGATGGAAGGAGAGTGAAATTTCAAGTATCAGATACAATTGAACGGAGTCAAAATCTCTTTTATGTTGCATGCGGTTATGGAGATACTAGAGTTCATGCAAAATTAAGGATAAGAATTTATTTTTGATTGCTATACCGTGTAACCTTGGTTCGTTATGCTAATAAATGAAATATAAGTTTAGTCACATTGAAATATGAATATTATATTTGTCTTCAAAAGTGCTAAAATATAATTATGTAATGTTTGGCTAACATAGAGCTTGTTCTTTTGGGCTGCGGCTTATGTCTTTTGACTATTCGTGAGTGAGAGTGCGGAGGGATAGAGATGCGTGTGATTTTGGCTGAATGAAGTCGCTGCAGTGTATGCTACAATCGACCGCCTTAAAAAGACATTCCATATGAAAGCTAATTACTGTAGAAAAGCTGCTTTTAGAAGCCGAAAAGAAAAGGGCCATAATATGTATAAATCATTGTCGAAGTTGCATATTGAATGCTGTGAAAATCCAACAACATATGTAGCATGGAACATATGGAGTATGTTTTTGTGCTCTGCTGGTTATACGTAATCTCAAGCATCAGACAAGCTGTTAAGCAAACAGCAGCAAATTGCCAAAGGGTGATTCCTCTTTAGATTGCCCTGTTGATGTTTGTTCTCACCCTTTCTGTGACACCATCAATCAAAGATGTTCATACAATTGACATCCCCTATCACTTGTCTTCTGTCCCTTATCTTCTTGTTATGTAATAAATATATGTTGAGTTTAAGTTACTGTTTCAAGCTAATGAAGGATGTGACTGAATGTGCTTCTTTCAGATCAGACAGTGCTGTAAGTAGTCAAGATGTTAGCCAGTCTGATGCTTCTGTGGCCGAAAATGTTGGAATACTAGATAATGATAATGACTCTCAACGAGGGGATGACGTCAGGGCTTTTGCTGGTAGTGAGGATACGGCCCAAACTATGCTCGAGAATGTGGGTTTACAGGAGGGTGATGCAGATAATGCTGGGGCAGAATCACCAACTATAACGTTGGGTGGAATGGTTGAGATGCAAGTGTCTCAAGGTGATAATAGGCTGCAAGATGAGATAGAACGTGACACAAGATTCTGGCAACCATCTTTCGATGGCAGGCTTGATAGGTGGCCCAATGAAACTGCAGAGGATGGTGACAGAAATTGGGATGATAATGCAGAGGAGTTACACAGTGAAACTCTGGAGTATGACGACAGGGAGCATGATCATCTCCAAGATGAGCATGATGAGTGGCACGATGATGAGTCTCGTGGTACCGAGGAGAACTGGCAGGATGATTACCAAGATTCTGCACTTGACACAGGCCCCATTCCTAGAACTGAAAATAGGTTCATCCCACCTGATGATGACAATGTGTACAGCATGGAACTGAGAGAATTACTTAGCAGGTATTTTGACCTTCATGCCGAAATTTCTTCTGAATGTTTTTTCTTTGTTGATTTTTCATGTGGTCTTAATATTAAGCTATTTCAATTTTTGTATTGCCAGGCGAAGTGTATCCAATCTTCTTAGTAATGGTTTTGGTGAAAGTTTGGAGCGATTAATAAGGTCATATGTTCAACGACGTGGCCGTGGTCCCCTCAATTGGAATCTCGATACAGCCATGCCCACTGCGAATCCACGAAATGAAAATCAGGAACAAGAAAGGAATGCTGAAACTCGGCAATTCCAAGGTCCTGTCAACAGACCTGCCCTTGTTATCCCTCCACCGCCTTTGCCACCGCGACAGCCACTATGGCACAGAGAATTGCGTCACAACAACTGGAGCAGTAGACACAGGGTACATCACACAGATCCTGTGCGTTATCTTCTCACATAATGTTTAGCTCTTGTGAAAAAATGGAAATCGTTGTTTCTGCTGTTTCAATTTTACCATGTTTTGCAAATATGTTGGTCCAATTACACCCCCCCACACACACACCCCAGCACACGTACACACAAGTATTCTGTGTCAAAAGTATATTTGATGCCATGACTCATGATGTGTTTGGAACTTTAAAAGTGTTATGTGTTTTTCCTTTTCCTTTTTGCTTGGAACCATATTTTCTGCCATGCTATTATCCATGAAATGTAGGAACTTTAAAAGTATGAAGGGTGATATTTTTCTCCCCTTTTTTGCTTGTCTCCTGTATGTTGATTAGAAGTTCATCTTGGGGAATTCATTTGTCTTGTATTCTTGCAGGAATGGGACGCAATTAATGATTTGAAAGCTGACATGGGTAGACTTCAACAAGGGATGAGCAGCATGCAGAGGATGCTGGAGGCATGCATGGACATGCAACTGGAATTGCAACGTTCAGTGAGACAAGAAGTGTCAGCGGCCTTGAATCGATTTGCTGGAGCTGAAGGTAGTATTCATATCGCTCCTTGTCGAATAATAGGATATTCATGGCATCATAATTATGCTGTTTTCTCTTATACAAAGATATTTTACACCAAACAAGGGCAGATAGGGGAACAGTCCCATAAATTCTTTTATGTATTTGTTTACCTAGTTTAAGTTGTTTCCAGGTAATTATACATTTATAATATTGGTAGACATTTGCGTGTTTTCAGTTTGGTCGCGTTTGCTATTTTGCCGTGTAGTTCTTTTGTTGCAACTCATTGCACTAATACGCAAGACCCCTTGCGAGTTTCCTTAGCCCACTTCTTTTTATGAGGGCTAAAAACGAATCAGTTATTATTTTTGCCTTTTGATCCCATACTGTAGAGTGGATTTTGAAAGATAGGAAGATCTCCCTTCTCCAATTAACTCAAATGACTGATTCCTTATGTTTGTCAGGGTACACCATGGATCTATCAGACGATGGATCAAAATGGGATCAGGTGAGGAAGGGAACCTGCTGTGTATGCTGCGATTCGCAAAGCGATTCTCTACTGTACAGGTCAGCACACACTTTGCATCTCAGGTGTCCTATATGTACCTAAGCCTGTCTGATGTGTAGTTTTGAACCCATTTGGTCTGACGTATGCTTACTTTGGGTGCAGATGCGGGCACATGTGTACTTGCTCAAAATGTGCAAATGAGCTGGTGCGCGGTGGTGGCAAATGCCCGCTGTGCCGGGCGCCGATCGTGGAGGTGGTCCGGGCATATTCGGTAATGTAAAGTTGTGGGCAATACGACGGGGAGCAACTCAAGTTTTGCTGCTGGAAAAGCGTTCAGAAAATGAAAAAAAAATGAGCTCTGCTCTTTTTGTTTCAACTTTTTTTTCTCTCCTCTCTTCCTCTTCCTCTTGAAGTGTATCTACAGGTTCTCTTACATATTTGTTGCCTTGCTGTTGGCCTCGGCGCGAGCAGCAACGGGCGGTTGTGCGTCGTGTTATTTATTGATTGTTGAAAGGGTATGCGCTGGGTAGAGAGATGACCAACCCAATGTAAAGTTCTTTCACTGTATTTATGCCCTCAACACAGGAGACAAAGGCAATCACCGTATAGCAGTAGATTCTTGACCCAAAAACACTCGTGTGCGGGTGGTGCTCGTCGTCCAGTGGGTACTTGCTAGGTGATATGAATCGTACCTAAGATTGGTTTTGACTTGTCACAACGCCGGACTGGGTGGGGGAAAGCAGGCAAGTGAATCCTCTTCTCTTCTACTGTGTAGTCGGGCCTGCAAGTGGAGGAGGCCCATAGGCCCGTGTGCACAAGCAAACAAAACGCCTAGTTCTGTGCTGTGTCGGTGAGCACAGGAACTGCAGCTGGCATAGCATTGCCCGCGCGTGCCGAAGCCAACACCAACACCATGTCGCCACTGCAGCACAGTCCACTGGCCAGTCATATCATTATATAGCACTGAACGGTCCGGTTCTTTTTAAATTGATCTATCGGTATTCGATTCATTTACATAAATATTTGTATTAGAATCAAAAACTATCAGATGTAGCCTAAAATGATGCACCCTATATATGAACAAAGCTATATAATCAAAAACAAGTGTTTCATGCAACTAGATATCTAGGCATCCATATTAATACCCGTTGATGTACTTTGAGATTCGCGTATATAACCCATAAAAAATATATTTGAGATATCAACTTCAAAAAAATTAAATTCAATTTCAGTTTAAACCCGTTGATGTACTTTGAGATATATATTCACTGTAGTTGCATCAAACTCAAAAGTAGTTTAAACTAGTTTGACCTAAGTTCAAAACGTACTTACCATAAATATATCAAAGATATAAAATATTTTTATATCTAAATTTTTTAAAAAAATTATCAATCATATATATATCGGACGGTTCTTAATGTAGATGTATAAACACCCAGGTGCTTTAATATATATATATATATATATATATATATATATATATATATATAATCCTGCCAAACAATGGACCGCTTCTGACTGCAAAAATAAACGATCCCTCAAGTGAAGGGCCTCGACCCCAACATGCATGCATGAGCTAGCTAGTGTCGGTGGTCACCGACTAACTGATCGAATGGCAGTGCATAGCTCGATCGGGTCTGTAAACGAGGTAACTCGCTAGCTTTCAGGCACGCACACACACACAGATCGAATCAGTTGTCAGTCGACACAGCTACACGGAGGATTCGACAGCTCGTAATGATTAGATCATCGCGCGCAGCCGCTTTCTGAATAGCAACAGCATGCGTGCAAGCAAGCATTGTGCTGCCTGACGATCTGAGTTCCTTTCTGAATAGCATCGTGTCGCTTTTGCATGACATTTTATTTGTCATCATGCATACAAAATTCGATCAAGCACTTGTGATTGTTCCTCTTCATCGCATCACTGAAAAGCTTTATTATAGCACCCTGTACGTCTATATATAGCGACACAAAACATGACACATAGGGGCTAGTAGTACACAGTGAAAAGTTGGCTATCAGCTAGCTGCAGAGAAACACGAAAATGACAAGCTAGCAGTGATCCCCGTGCACAAAAAACACATATATAGAGAATCATTGTCTTTAACTAATACTAATATCTGACCAAATTAAGCAATATAAATAAACCCATTATACAGACAGATAGGTAGATAGATAGATATGCAGCTGTATATTATGCATGCCTGTACGTACGTACGTACGCGATAACAGTATATTAAATATAGCAGTAAGCTAGCTTGATTTGTAGAGCAGCTAGCTAGCGTCGCCGTGAATAACAATGACTGAATAATAACTGATGCGGAGGTTTATAAGCATTCCGGGGTGAGGGTGTGGTCTCTCTTGGGGTCCCAGCAGTAGTTGTACACCATGTGGTTGCGCTGCACCCACCGCAGCGCCGCGTACTGGCGCGGGCTCAGCTCGCCGGCGGCGGCGGGTGAGGGCCTGGGCGCGCGGCAGCTGCGCGGTGCGTGCGGGGAGCAGGCGCGGACGAGGAAGCCGGAGAAGCGGGCGACGAAGGGCTGGAAGCGGTAGTCGGCCCTGTACCTGCCGTCGTCGGTGGCCCAGGAGGAGGCGTCCCAGATGGAGCCGTACACCCACATCGGCCGCAGCGGGAACGTCGCCGCGCTCCGGCGAGGGTACCGCCGGATCGGCACGTCGTCCACGTAGAAGCTGCATGCATGCACAGCACAGGCGTACGTACGTATGAGTGCCTATATATAACACATTAATATGTACGTACGATGCATGCGTGCGTATATACGTACGTGAGATGGGTGGTATATATTTCGTTTGGATGGATGGGTGTCGGCCGAGCCCAATGTTAATGGTTACAAACATTTTTTTTATCGATCGATGGCTGAATGATTACGAGATGCTACTGCTAGCCGCTTTTTGTCACTGCATGCATGCGCGCGCAACTGTTAAAAAGTCGTAGCACGATACAGCCTGGCACTGCTCACGCACGCTAGTGCAATTACCGGCAGTTTATCAAGGTTGCTATGGGTAGCGACCGACAAGCTTGATATCTTTACTATTATAAAAGAAGGAGTTGGTGGTTGACCCGTCGTCACTCCTCTTTTCTCAACCATTCGATCTGATTACGAAATTAAATCCGAACCGTCCGTCTCCTAAACCCCAGCTCTCCCCCGTCGTCCGCCCCCCTATGTCACTGACATATGGACCCACCAACTCTTTCCGCTCTCTACGCTCCACATCCATTTTTCCCGTGCGGCCACCTCGTTTCTTCCGCTCTCCATCGCTCCTCCGCTCCCTCCGCTCTCCATCGCTCCTCCGCTCCCTCTCCATTTTTCCCGTGCGGCCACCTCGTTTCTTCCGCTCTCCATCGCTCCTCCGCTCCCTCCTCTGCCGCCGCGCCGCCCTCGCCTCCTCCCCTCCCTCCTCTGCCGCCGCGCCGCCCTCGCCTCCTCCCCTCCCTCCGCCCTCACCACCTCCACCCCCCCGCACCGCCGCCACTCCTCTGCGCCCCCACCCTCATCTCCAGCCCGCGCTCCCGCCGCCTCGTCCTCCCCCCACCCCTCCGCCCTCACCACCTCCGCCGCTCCCCCCGCACTGCCGCCCCTCCTCCGCGCCCCCACCCTCCTCGCCAGCCCGCGCTCCCGCCGCCTCCTCCTCCCCCCCCTCCGCGCCTCCCGCCTCCTCCTCCCCACCTCTCGCTCGCCGCCGCCTCCTCCCGCACCCTCCGCTTTTTCTAATCTAATTTGGTTGGACCAGATTGTAGTTCTTGTTTTCTTGCTCGATGATCTCAACCTAATGCGGCGATTATTGCGCGCAGCGCTTGGACAATCGTTTTATCTTCTTATTTTTAGAAAGTTCTTGGGTCGAGTCTTTGACAAGGTTTTTGTAGTTGAGGATTAGGTATGGGCAACGGCAATCTTGAAATAGGGAAATACAAGATTTGGGAACATGATAGGAGAGATTAAAACATTATGTTGAACCAAAGGAACAAGACGGGATATTTGTATTAGGAAAAAGTTTCTCATCGAGTTTGTTTCGTGGGAATTCGCAATTTCGGTTTCAGCATGATTAATTGGTGTATCGAATTAATCTACGGTGTTTATTTATTTGACCAAAAAGAATTTTGGTCGCCACCGCTAAAATAAGGTGATAAAGGATTGCCTTATCTTTTCCTTGAAAAAGATGATTTGTGTTTGCCTACCCCAATTGAGGTATTAGTTTTGATCAATCTGTTGTTTGATGTCTCAGAACATTGTCTCTACAGTTTGTCTCGATTGCAGTTAGATCTCAAAGCATTGCTCTACTGTGCTCGAATGCGAGTACAACCCAAAGGTATAATATCACCGATGCTTAATTTTTGATTCCTTATAAATTAAAACGTAGAGTAATTGTATTAATTTATTAACTATAATCTGATTGTATCATTTGTGCTTTGTTTGTGACGCTTTCTCTGCAGCTTATCATGAGGATAAGGAGCCAAGACGACAAAGACCGGTATTTGCTTCGGGAAAGATGGTCTGCACGGAGCAAAGAGCGAAGAACATTCAAAGCTTGCTGCAAGGAAGGTAAAGCCAATGATCATATTATTTCATCATTACATATGCTTAGGAATCAGGTGTTTCCATTGTGCAGGAGAAACTGTTCATTGATCCTATTTTCAGCTTTTGCTGAATTGCTCATTTGCTCTATAACATTTTTTAGCTGTATAGATTTGAATCTTTAATACCGTGTGTATCGACGTCTCGAATTTATCAGTAGCCTTATCAATTGTAAACCTTTTCTTGGCCACAACATTTTGCCTGTAGCGCTGGCAATTGTACTACTTTTCCCTGCCATTTAATGGCTCTTCTTGGGTACCAAAGAATCGTAAATCGCTAGGAAGGTTGTTGTTTTAGTTTAGAACATGGAAACAATTGGCAAGAACTAATTTTGTGGCAAATCAAACATAGACTTTATTTATATTTTGTTTTCATTGATCCTATTACTGCCTTGTAGTGGTCAATCCATTATATCCAATGAATATGGCAACCAGAAGTTATTCAAGCTTTCTTTTCCACTTTCCAAGAGTTTCGAATCACGATAGTGCCCCGAACAAAAGAAGTTAATGCTTATCCAAGGGAAAGAAATATCTCGTAATATTGTGTCTTGTTCTCTCCGCAATCATCTTGCTTTATTTGTATTTTTTCAATGAACCTATCGTTGTGTTGATTTGGCTGATTTAATATATCTGAAGAATATAGCACTAAGATGCTCTTTGAGTTTTGTCACCTATGGAATCATTGTTGTATCCTGAATGAAAAAGGTTACTACCTTATGCAAGGGAAGAAGAATCTCATGTTACTTCTTTTGCTCTACTTATACAATGATACTGAAACTTTGTAAGATCCATGATTTGCATTGTTTGAGACTTTGAGGTCTTGGTTAACTATTTTGAATTTGTGATGCAGAGGGCACATTCCCTATCGTGATAGCAAGTTGACTCGCATTCAAGAACTGCACTTGGAGGCAATGCAAAGAGCCAAAGACATCAATCATTTGCACTCTGCTGCTGAAGAGGAACCTAAAAGTCTAATATTAGGTAGATATCTACTATAGATGCATTAACTGCAAACTATTTATATTTTGCTATTTATGGAACACTTGGGTCTCTGATATTTTAGCATAGGTATGGGCAGGCTTTGATTTGGCAATTGGTTCAAACATTTTTTACTTGTTACCATTGTTGTATTAATATGTTGTGCTTGTGAGTGGTGAGCTATCTGGCCTAATCAACCTGGGTCTCATATCCACGACCCGCTGGGATTCGGGGCGGCATTTTGGCTGGCTCTGATCCATGTATTTGCTTGTGGCTCCTCGCAGCTGGTGATCAGCGAGATTGACTCGTTACTGTTGGTAGAATGTTGATAAAATAAATGTGTGAAGCTCCTAGCGTTGGAGCAGCCATATATTTGTCATATATTAATAACATGAATGTAAATGACTTCGTCATGTTTGATTGTAAATATCTAAGTATCTTAGACATGGTGAACATATGGTAGAATAGTTAAAAGTGACTGTCATAGCTGTGCTAATCTGATGGAAGTGACTGTCATAGCTGTGCTAATCTGATGGCTTAGTGACTCACTTGTTTTTGGCATAAAAAACTGAATGTTACAATGCGATTAAGTGAGCACATGTTAAGTCAAATGAAATGAACGTAGTCAACTTTTTACAAATATCAGCTGGTGATCAGCGAGATTGCTGGTCATCAGCTTCTGTGCTTCACTTTCTAAAATATCCAAGAATTGCTGAAAAGTGTGCAACCACATAATACCACTAACCTTTGGTTTTCAGTTACTTGTTAATTCATTGTGATTCAACTATACCATAAGGTAATTTGGAAATTCCTACGCAGTCCATTTATGCTAAATAGCAATCCTCTATTTCTGAATAGTATACGTTTTCTGGTATAATTCCACCAGCAAACAGGTTCATCTTTTTTTCTTCTTATTGTTCTCTTAATGCTCAAGTTGTGAATCAGCACTTTGTTATTAATTACCAGGGCATCATCTTTTGAAGCGAACTTGTGGTGATTTTTCTGAAGTTTCTTCTTGACAAGGATCCAATCAAACAGTTACTTGAAGCAGATCAGAGATTTGAGTGTGATCTGTAAGTAGCTTGCCAATTGTTGATTGGGTTTCTTATTTATAGATTGGTCTTTACTCTTTATTAATACCGTGTGTATAGAGTAGAATGTGTTGTTTATTACTATTACGATATGTCAACTGTGTATATTGTTTGCGTGCAAGCCATTAAATACACTATTACACATGCATATTCTCTAATAAAGTTGAGAATATGCATGGGTTTCGTGTTGTCTCAAGCATCTGATGTAATAAATGCTTGTAAAAAAATGCATTAAATATAGCGGCTAGCGGCTATTGTATGTCCTTAAATTAGATACTGATGCCTATTAGTAAATGAATTGCACATTCACAATTTAACACTGACATTCTGATATTTTACATGATAATTGCATTCAAAAATTAGATTGTACTTCTCCAATCAACCATAAGATTACTCAAATCAATACATCATAGGCGAGGTATTAATTACTCGATTGTAAATTCATGCTTGGCAAATACTTAATTCATGTCGAAGTTCCTAAATGTATTTTCTTTTATACAGGCTAAATTTCATATGGTGTGTTGTTTGGATCTTCAAGAATGAGAAAAATCAATCACGCACAATCTTCTACGTTGGTTATTTCGAATAAATTTATGTATTTTATGAGAGGAATTAACGTGAAAATTTTGATTGCAAACAATTTAGTCTTGATTTTATCCGACTGATATCGATGTCGTGTTGTAATGTAACTATTCTTTTATACTCACCAAGAGACTTCAAATCACATGAGACTTCAGAACACATATGAGATGTTTCGTGTAAATGTAAAATTGTTTTCTTTGTTATCCTTTATTTTTTGCAACTGGCATTCTTGTGCAGATGTATGTCTTATTTGAATGTTTAACACAAAAGATGTACATCGTATTAGATTTCGTTCTGACAAACTATTTGCTGTGTTAGCATGATGTCGGTTAGGAACTTTTCCACACGAAGAGTCTATACTCCCTTTGATGCACACATGTCATTCCAATCTAGGTAAGTGATCTTGAAGACACATTTATGCATATTCCTTTTTTTTCCTATAGTTCATTTTTTGTCTATCTTAATGTACATTTAACACAAAATGTAATGTCGTTGATGATTTACCTTTTATAGGTGCATCCATTTTCATGAGTTAAGCCCAGACAGCATACATTACGAGTGGAACTTTCGTGTACACATAGTGCATAAGTTTTTCGTTCAAGAGATTATGACTGGATCTATGCTTCAGCTAATAGTTGCTGATGAGAATGTATGTATCGATATTTGCTTTAATATTCATTGCACCATATGTTTTTTTAATTGTCAACCCAATATTATTTCATGCAATGACTTATATGATTTTCGCATTTCTATTATTAGGGCATGAAAATGGAAGTATTTTGCTTCGGTACACAATCTCATAGATTTGACCGATTACTTGCCGAAAGGAGTTCGTATGAGATCCACTCAGTAAACGTTGACCCAAATCCCGACGGATTTCGGTTCCTTGGAAAGGAACTTGAATTAAGGTTCACATACCGAACTACGGTTAGGCAATTGAGCAATATCATTCAATTTTCTGATCTCCCTATCCAATATATACATTTTGAAGATGTTTATTTAAAACCAAACAAGTCAATTGTTGGTAAGATCTCCACTTGTTCACATATGCTGCCTCTTATATTTGATATACTTTTGTGTTGTTGCTTTAAACAATACTTACAATTAATGCAACTTTGTAAGATGTGGTCGGTTTGGTGGTACATGTCGACCCAATACGGTACATCAACAGCTTCCCACGTCGTATACCAATGAGGGAATTATGCCTCATGGATGACAGGCAAGTTGCATAGAATGTTTCTATTTTCTTGAAAACAAATAATTTATATTGCATATTGTTGATTGAGTCGACTTTTTATGTACATCAGTAAGAATTTATTATTTGTGCGCTTTGGACGGACTTATTATGCGATATTTAACACAATGGAGACTTGCGGGGGAACAAAGCCATGTTTTAGCTGTGACAATGCTGAAGAAGAATAGTCGATATGGTATGTGTGCAACTAATATAAATACATCATCATCTTATATATTATTCCTGTTCCTCATCTAATTGATACATTATTGACAAGGTTGCTTAATGACAATGGATTGTACAAATTTTATATTTGGGCCACAAGATGATAAGCTACAAGAGCTTGAAGGTACAAAACAAGTAAATAATTTATGCAAGTATGTATGTCTTTTATAATTTAAATATTGCTCCCTTCAAACAGAACTGCGCCAAGAAGTGTTGCATGATCTGAATTTAAGGAACTTTATCATGAATACCGTTGACGTAAGAAACGATACACTTGACAGAATGCTTCGACAGTAAATAACGTAAGCAATTCACTAAATCTTTTCGTATATTTTATATGTAATATACAATGGATTTTTGACTAATGAATTTTTTATTATCCTATCCAGGTTCTTTTGTTCACATGGTCTTTGGAACTTCAAAACTTGGTGGATCTGAAATAGTTGAATATTTGAAAGACCTTGTGTATCTGTTGCTTGCAACATAGTACGGGATATAAGGTATAGTAGTGCCTAACTGTTATTGGACAACTCACGTTACAGAGAATTTTAATGTGTTTTTGCAGTTTGAGTTGCATAAAATTACTAATGTTTTTGGACTTGCAAGTGGATTCTTCTACACAAGTTTTGGTTTATAAGCATCCTTATTTTAGGTTTTAACATGATGATTTTACCGTTTTTCCTGTTTAACTCCAAAACTTCTTTTGTTGATCAATTTTTTTAACCCTAATCTTGTTGAGATTGTGTTGCGACTGAATGCGCTCATTGTGTGCCAAAATCCATAGTTCTGTCTGCGCACAAAGGTCTACTGTTGCATAGTATGTATCACTTTTATTTGATTTTCCGTTGCAACGCACGGGCACCTTACTAGTCCCATAAAAATTTAAATTGGATCTATCTATTCATCAATTATCACATAAAAATTTACTAAATTTCAATCATCTCTCTCAAATATTGGATATAGACTAACCACACTCTCTTCAATCCCCACGACCCCGTATAGAAACTCAACTCTAACCCTAACCCTACCCACCCCACCAACCCAAGTTGCCACCACTGCCGACGAGGGCTGTCGACAAGCTCCTCCTCCGTCCGCCTCCCCCTTCAACCGGCGCCATTTTCTTTCTCCTCTTTAGCAAGATGCCCCCCTCGCTACCACCTTCTTCCTCTCCGACAAGATGGCCTCCTTTGCCACCACCACTCCAATCCTGTCATCTCTATCGATCTCCACCGTCCTCCTCCTTGCATATGTTCGACGCTGTCGCCGTCCAACGCCGGTCTTTTAAGCCTAGAGGCATTGATGAGCCTAAACTTTAAACGGGGTGAACTCATGTCCTAATTTGTCAGCCGTCGCCACCATCGTCCACTGTTGTTGGAGAGGATGAACCGCAATGCAAGATCTAATGGAGAGGAAATGGATTGAAATTTTCTTAATTTTCAGGCAAACGATGAATAGCGCTTCCTTAATTTAAAATGGGCGTGCATGTTTCTCATGTGCAAGTGTGACATACAGTAGCCAGGATAGAATCATCGATCAGGGCAAGTGAACTTAATTAATGTAGCTAATTAATTTAGCAAGGCTTAATTAGTTACATACATGACCTGGGTGGCGCTCCATAGGATGGCGTAGTGGTGGAAGTCGGCGGTGGGGTCGAACCAGAGGTGAAACTTCATCTCGCGGCCGATGACCCGGCCGTCGCCGCTGCCGCGGACGAACACGTTGGTCTGCAGCGTGTAGGGCCGCCCCGGCGTCGTCCCCAGGAACTCCATGTCCACCTCGTCGTGGAACCCCGGGTGCGCCTCGCTGTTGGAGAGGTAGAACGCCGTGATCACCCCCGCGGTGTAGCCCGGCTGCAGCCTCACGGAGGCTCCGAAGTAGCCGCTCCGGAAGGGGCGGCGGGACTTGAAGCCGCTCCCCGAGGTGGAGTCCAGCCAGATGGTGACGGTGGAGGACTGGGCGGCCCCGGCGGCGAC
The DNA here is from genome assembly GCA_036346265.1 of Melocanna baccifera. Classification (NCBI taxonomy): domain Eukaryota; kingdom Viridiplantae; phylum Streptophyta; class Magnoliopsida; order Poales; family Poaceae; genus Melocanna; species Melocanna baccifera. The sequence goes on from JAYEVJ010000436.1 coordinate 1,337,036, forward strand.
AGACTGGTGCTGCGGGCCCCACAGGTTGCTGAAGTCGCGGTAGAAGGGCCGCGCCCGGAACCGCTTGCTCGGGTAGAACCCCGGCGACGGCGGCACCACCTGCGCGTCGACGAAATAATGTAGCGGCGGCGGCGGCAGCAGCAGCAGAAACGTCGTTGCAGCAAGAAGCGCCGGTAGAGATGGCCGATGAGTGGCAGCTGCAGCCATCAGTTCTGCGGCCATGCTAGCTGGATTGACAGATTAGATAAGAGCCACAAAGCTGCCTGCTTGTTCCGACCAGGGCGGTGGCTGGGCCGGGTACTATAAATAGGGGAGAGAGCTTGCGAACCGAGCTGTGATGCTCATGCACATTTGCACGAGGGGGGCCAGCAGCTAGCAAGTATAGGTTGGTTGGTGAGAGAGAGAGAGATCTTATCGCGGTTACTTTGCTGCTGCAGCAGCAGCATTGCAGTAAACAAGTGACCAGCTAGAGTGTTTGCTAGCAGGAATATGGCCTGGAGCGCAGTAGCCTTTCTTCCAAGCTCTGAGCAGCCGACGAATGGAAGGACCATTTCTTTTTCTAGAGGACCGACAAAACAGAATGCCCATGTAGTTCGCTGGAATGGGTCGAAAATCAACGAGAAGACCATGTAATTAGCTTTGGCCCAATTAAAAAGGCCATTTCACTTTAAAGCCCAAGTAATGTACACGGCCCATTTGGCCCAAACAGGTACCTCAAATCCCGAACCCAATTGTCCGTAAACGAAAACCAACTCCGCAACTTTGCCTTGGGAAAAGAACTGCTGCGGCTTCAGGACCACCACCTCGCCGCCGGCGATGGAGCCGCCGCCTCAGGCGACCCCCTCCTCCGCCGTCCGCGTCCTCTCCCGCACGCCTCCTCCCGCCCCCTCTGCAGCCTCTCCCACCCACGACGGCGTGGTCGCCGTCGGCTTCGTGGGCGGCACGGGGAGCGCCCGCCTCGCCGACCGGATCCTCGATGCCTACGTATTCTCCCCGGGAGGCTCCGCCATGACCCTCGCCGGGGGCGTCAGGTACCACCACGACGGGGAGAAGAGGATGGTGTTCCTACACCTCGCGCCGCCGCCCCCGCCGCTGGAGGCGGGAGGCGATAGCAGCGGCGGCGACCTCCGGGAGCTGCTCTTCATCTTCTCTGTGAGTCTTGGTTCTTACTGTGATTTTTCTGATTAGATAGTAGTCTAACTGTGAAGGTCTCAGCTTTGTGTTTGTCTGATGTGATGAAGCTGTTCATATATAAGACCATCTTGCTCTACTGCCTCATGGTGGCTAGTTACTGATGCAGAGAACAAAGCTTGAGAATGTGAGGGCGTCATTTTGTAGTGGCTGGGTTCTTTTTTTACATTTCTTATGATTGCCTTTGACAATTGCCCTTATGGGTTAGATAGCCTTTTCATTTCCCAAAATAGTCAACTGGATCGTATGAATGCTACAGTTTCAGTGATTAGGTGCAAATTGCACTATTCTTCTTGCCTGATTTGCAAATTTGTTGTGAACATTAAGTGAAGATGGCAATTAAGGTGGAAGGTTGGTGCTATTTCTCTGTTCTCACATTGCATCGTCTTGGCTGGAGTCTGGAGAAATTAACACTTGTTGTAGATTTATTTACTGGGTTTTGCTTGGTTTGCTATTTCTCTTGGGAATCCCTGTGAGCCAGATTCGAGGGAGTAACATTTACCTAGTGTTTTGATACTAGAAGCTAGCTTCAAACTTCCTCTGCTTTACTTGGCCCATGTACAGCTGGCTTCTTAGAGCTACATTCGTAACAGTCTTGCTTGCCTTTTTTTTAATTGTATCTAAGATCTGGTGCTCTGATCATATAGATAATAGAGTTTAGCGCCACATTTCCCAGATTGTTATTCTGTTTGTTTGGTTTGCTAAACGATAGATTAACTTTGAACACAAAGATGACTGATTGAAATTTAAGTCACTTTTTTCACTCTAAAGGTTGATTTGGATTTGCCTTTATTTTCTTTGGGAAAATTCTAGGTTTGCCATGTGATAATATTTCTCCAAGAAGGCTTCCGGTTCGACACACAGATCTTGAAGAATTTCCGACTGTTGCAATCTTCAAAGCATGCTTTCGCACCATTTGTGAGGTCACTAGGGGCACCTGCAACACCATCCAAGGCTTCTCCCTCTGACATCCCAACGCGGCCTACCCACACGGCTTCATCCATCTCCCCTCCGGCACGTCGTGGTCATGCTGGTCGTCAGCCCTCAGCCATCTCGTTGATGTCAGGAACTGGCTCACATCCTTCTGTGTTGCCAGGCCAATGCATCCCAGTTGTTCTCTTTGTCTTTGAGGATGATATCATTGATGGTCCAAGTGTTGCAACAAGTTTGGATGATATGGGTGACACATCTTCATCAAATCAGGCTTCTGGCACTGATGGCTTGACAAAGCCAAACATGACTTCAAAAGGTTCTGGCTCGATGGTTATGCTTGCCCGACCAGCGAACAGATCTGAGGGTAGTTTCAGCAAGAGGCTGCATTCCTCTCTGGAAGGACAGATTCGTTTCTTGCTGAAGAAGTGTCGGACACTTACTGGTCTGGAGTCAGGGCATATTGGTCCAAGGGGTGTGGGTAATGTGAGCCATCTTCCTTTGTTCTCACTTGATACATCAAGGGTCGTTGCACTGTTGGACCGGTCAATTAATAATAGACATGAGCCATTGGATATCATTGCAGGGCTGTTCGAAGATTCTTTCAGCTCCAAGTCATCATTGGATATTCCTTCACTAGAAAATAACTGCCAACCAACAAACCATGAAGATGTTCAGTTAATCAAGGATTTTATATTTCGGCAGTCTGATGGGTTGAGAGGGGGGTATTCAGGCAATGCAAATGCTGGCTCTGTTGCTGGTGTCGGTATGGTCGCTGCAGCAGCTGCTGCTGCAGCAGCATCAGCATCAGCTGGGAAGCCAGTCAGTGCTCCTGAGCTCCCTAGTTTTGATAAATGGTTGTCCATCAGTACGTCTATTCTATCTGCACTGATTAGTGGAGGAGATGGGATCAGTAGTTCCGAAAGCAAGAAGGGATCATCTACTCATACAAGTTGTAATTTGAAGAATGAGCAACTTCCTTCAGCAGGATCTAATGCTATTGAAACTGCTTTATCTTGCTTGGAAAGCAACAAGGGGCTTAACATGAAATTTTCTTCATCATGGTGCCAAAGGGTTCTTCCAGCTTCTAAGGAGGTGTACTTGAAAGATTTGCCACCCTTTTACCCAACCAGCATGCACGAAGCGCAGCTACAAAAAGCTTTGCGATCCTTTCACTCAATGGTTAAAGGACCGGCTGTCCAGGTATTCTCCAAGAAACTAGAGGATGAATGCCAGACAATATGGGAATCTGGAAGGCAGCAGTGCGATGCTGTCAGTCTTACTGGCAGACCATGCAAGCACCGGAGACACAGTACATTCTCTTCATCAGATGCAGCAGAGCAACATTCTAGTGGATATGTCTTCCTCCATGCGTGTGCCTGTGGCCGGTCACGTCGCCTTAGAGATGATCCTTTTGACTTTGAGGCAGCCAACATATCATTTAACTGCTTCTCTAATTGTGAAGATCTACTACCTACCCTTGTGCTTCCGAGAGGAACCGATGCTGGTTCATTTCCGGTATCCTCTTGGCGTTTGGTGCGACTTGGAGGAGCAAGATATTACAAGCCAACAAAAGGGTTGCTCCAAGCTGGTTTTTGCTCCAAGGACAAGTATCTTTTAAGGTGGACAATATCTCTTGGGAAGGGACAAGGGAAAAATGGCACCCATGCTGCCACTAAATCTTCCTCCATGGCATCTAATATGGATCCTCAGACTCCCCCAGTTGATCCTGGAGAAGTAAAGTCCGTCACAACCCAATTCATGTCAGAAATTAAATCTGTGAAGCTTGAAAATTCCAGAAAACAACCTGAAATGGAATCAATGAAAAACTCAGCTATTAATTTCGGCAAAGGTCTTCCAAATTTTACTATGAAGAAGCCTTTTGCTGAAGTTGTTGCTGGCACCACAACTAAAGATTCTGAGTTTCCTGCTCTCCAGCAGAAGAGACCACCAAAACCTGGTAGCAGAAAAGATGAACAGCAAGTGAGTGTAGCAGAACAGACTAATGGCCGAGGTCATGCAACTCTCAGTCAAGGACGTCTAGCTAAAAATGAATCTGAGAAGGTGAGCAGAATTAAGAGTAGTGAAAGTGCTGATGGGAGGCCCTTTCTACAGATAGGGAGCAATATAGTGCCAGTGATTGTCGGAAATGGGACTAAAGAAACTAAGCAAGCCATACAGCAGTTTGTAGTGTATGTCGGATTTGAGCACGAGTGTTCCTATGGTCATCGCTTCTTACTGTCAGAGAAACATCTCAAGGAGATTGATTCATCTTATTTGCAGTACGAAAGATCTCATCAAAACAATGGAGCAGAAAGCAAGCATGGTTCACAAAAGTTGCTCCAAAGTGCATCTAGATTAACGGCAACAACAATGGATGTAAACAGTGGACAGAAAAACAATAGGCCAATGGAATCATCAGGGAGAAACAGCCAGCAGCAATTGCTTCAGCCCAGGGTTGACACGGAGACCTTGCAGCCTGCTCATTTTCTTTCAGATCCACAGAATGACAAAAAGGGAGAGCATTCTCATCAGTACATCACACTTGATGATGGTGGAGAAGCATTTTCACTTTTGAACAGAAATCTGCCAATATATATGCACTGCCCACATTGCAAGAGCTCAGATAGGAAGGGACATCAAGATGTAAAGGTTGCTGGCGCTATGTCACAACTTCAACGGATTTTTATTGTAAGTTTAATGTTCAAAGCTACAGTTTTTATGTCATTGTTGGATATGATTTACTGTAGGAAAATAGATTTTAAATTTTATTAATGATGCAGATCTTTAAGCTCTCCCTATTAACCTAGTAGTACTTATATATTCTGTAATCTTGTCTTTCCACTGATGTTTAGATACTTTTTGATGCAGGTGACACCTGATTTCCCTGTCCTGTTGGCTAGCTGCCCACTTGTACAGTTTGAGGCAAGTACAATCACTACTACTTATCTTATCAATATCACTTGTAGGATGGGAGCATGGGAAGGCAATTTTTTGACTCAGACATTTTTTATATTTTCTATAAATGGGACTTGTTTTTTCCTTTTTGACATCAGGGGTCATGTTTACCATCAAATGTCTCTGATCATGACCAACAAGGATTATTTACTCTTGGATGCCGAGTTGTCCTTCCACCCGAGAGCTTTCTTACCATGAGGCTTCCATTTGTTTATGGTGTTGAGACAACAGATGGAAGTACATTTCCCCTCAAACACTTCGAGCAACAACCAGAGCTCACAGCATGGCTTGTTGGAGGCACAGCTTTGCAAATTGTATCAGTAGGGCATGTCACTGAGAAAAAAGCCACCGTGTTGTGAGAAACTTGGGATCTTAAGCTTTATTGGTTTCGGGCATACTCTATCCACATGTAGTGATGTGCAATAGGTGAGATGATAATAATGATTTTGCGCTCTCTTCATTACCCAACTTTACTTTTTTTTTAGAATCAACTTTATTCATCTCTGATTCTTCAGTTTCCTGCACTCACGGCATTGAAACTTGGGTCTCTTGCCAGTGGAATTCATATAGCATGGTCACATTCCTGTCAGGTGTTGCTTCTACTCCTGGATTTATGCTGCCAAGCATTGATATAGCTCTGCATTGGCAAATGGAGATTTTCTGGATGATAACGTGAATGCTGCACAAGGGGTGCACGTAGAGAGCCAGAGATACAGGTACACGATGACAATTCTATATTTTCACTCTTTTGTTCCATGGTACATGGGGTCACTAGTAAAAAAAATGTGTGCTACTGGTGCAGGAAATCAGACATCTGTTGTATTGTTCATTAATAATGCAGGAAATCAGACATCGGTTGTCTTGTACATTAATAGGTGTCAGGTAAAGTTTAACTGGTGGTTTAGGATTTGTTCTTTAGGATCGACAGATCAACGAAATTCCACGATCTATTGCATTGGCACTGGAAGTTTTGTCTCATGAATTAGTTCAGTTCAGCACCATAATAGTTTTAGACTTGTAATCAGTCGAAATGCTGCTCTATTTCTTGGCGTGTCAAGAAATTTTACTGTGTGTTTGTAAAGCAAGAAAAGGCGATAACTGAATGATGTGTTATAGAAAAATGTTGTTTGAAATGGTTCTTACTAGTTGCTTGTATCCTCTCTCATATGTCCTACAGAAATTTCTTGCAGCCATGGTTGAGACGAATTCAGAGGATGGATTTGACAAGTAAACTGGAAACTTCACATTTCCAGCCTTTCTTGGAGATGTGAAAGCTCCAGGTTGGCAGCCGCCGCTTCTTCTAGCCTGCAGATCGAAGAATGTTGAACCAGGAAGGAAACACAGGAACAAGCCCTGTTTGACAAGTGTCAAGGCACAGAGAGTGAGTCGAGCCTGTGTGATGATGCATCATATGTCTGCTTTTTTCACCTGCAAAACAACCGTTTCCACGTGATCTGAAGAATCATTCTAGAATGGTGTTACTCACTGTTCCGGGTCTGACACGCTGGTTAACTTAGCTAAGTCAACTCAAATCCTTTTTTTTTCACACGAGTATGTCTAATCGCCGAAGCATCGGTTGCTTCAACAAGCAGCTGTGCTACCTAATCTTTTCTTGGTCGATAGCTGATTAGGACATGAACAATCTCCGACCTATTCGATGCAAGATGGATGTAAATGCAAGCAGCAGTTTTGGTTCAGGCACCAACAGGCAGACTGTAACAGTCCACGGAGCCCTTTCTTCCTTCTGCAGGGAACTAATTTGGAACGCCTGTGTTGGTAAATAGTAGTACTTGCACTCTTTTTCTTCAGTTAGGTTTGAACATTTAAGGGGCACAGGATGCTGGGGATCGTTCCATGCTAGCACAAGCATGTCGTCGTACCAGCCACTCACCGGCCGGATTAATCATGTAACCCTCCGTGATCAAGTTAAATGAAAGAGCTCGCACAACAACAAACTGAATTGTAATTAATTAAGCCCGGTCCACCCTATTAATTAACAATCTTTTTAAACTAGTATTGTAACCTGCAGCTGCTGTTCCCAACTGAAGCCATGAGAGATGTCTGCTGCATCGCGAAGATAACCGCCGGAGCCACGTGACGAATGTCAACCCCTCGCTTTTTGTCTCCTCTTCTTCTTTTTATATATATAAACACTGACTATGATCTAAAATATATATTTTCTCTATGTATTATGTATGAAAAATTTTAGATTTGTTTGGATGTCGAATTTAACTAGTTCAAATAAGTTTGAATAGAAATTTAAATTGTAGTTGTCTTTTTTGTGGTAGTTTGATTGTAGATATATACTGATTATATATATAAATCAGAAAATATTATATATATAGGAAAATGGATCTATAAATATATATTATTTGTAACATTTCTGCACATCGAAGTATTAGTTATGTATATATCCACTACTCCTGTGCAACGTCTTCTGTTCTTTGTCAAAGGATGAATAAGCAAAGCAAGCTAGTTCAATTTGGACTGAAATAAGTTGCATCGATTACCTATTCTCTGTACTCACGCAAACCGATAAAAAGGCCACTTAATAATTGTTCCGGTGCATACGTGCACTTCACTTGCACCTTAGGTGATTGAAGTCGTTGGAATCGAGTCCTGTACTTAGCAGATCATGACGTACAGCTTTGAAGATAGCAGCCAGCGTATACACACACGTACGATCATAATAATCCATACATATATATATCATGTAGCAGCAAACTAGTTGCATTGGGGTTGATTGTGTGGCTGAGCTAGATTGATGATCAGTTGCGTCAATTCAACTGTATTAATTGGGGAAGCTGCTAGTTGGGGTTGATTGGCAGGCAAGACGTACAACACGTCAGGAGATTAGATTTGAGATGCCATATCGATCTATCGACCAGCCAGCCATGTCTTCTCTCTTTGAGCCCTAGCTAGCTACCTTGTCAAAGTGCGTGTCACGGAGAGTACGCCTGCCTGCCTGCCTGCCTTTTCCTCCCTGCAGCATCGACCAGAAGCTTGCAAGCATGGACACTAGCTTGCTAGCTACTTGTTAATTTTGCTTCATGCATATTAGCCAGCAGCAGTGAAAGCTGAACCAATGATCCTAACTAATTTCCTTGTCCTATGTATTTTTAGGAGCTCTAAAAAAACTCGCAAACAGATGATCGAGTTGGTAGACAGCAGAGCAAACACTAATTATAATTGGAGGATGCCCGAGATACACTTGACACTAACGATCGTTGATTACCTAGCTGCAGACTACTCCTTGGCTGCTTGTTTCTAATTATATGTCTCTCTTTGGAATTTAATGCAGGAGAGGAGCTGGCTGGCTAGCTAGCTTGCAAACAAAACAATCTCATCTGCAGGAAAAGAACCTGATCCTGCCATATGCATATGGCCCTTTAGTTTACTTGGTGGTGGAGAAACCAAGCCAAAACAACTAAAGATAGCTAGATGGCAAGGCAACAAAACAACTCGCTACTTGCTCATCCATGCATGCCAATTTGCCGAACTCCCACTCCTCTCATCACTAGTAGCTTATCTACCTTCCGATTGTCTTTTTCTTGTAACCCTCTCAGCACCGCACCCTTGGCAACTTTACCTACTTTGTTGAAAAGTTGCAACATCGCATCACAAGGATTTTTCACGTAAAAATTCGTGTCTTTTATCTGTATTTTTTGTGCATTATTTGTAACATACTTCACTATCTATCTTTATTGCATCAAGCTACTAGCTCACCAAAAGGAAACGTACATGCGCCACTACTTGAAACAGCTCAACTCATAGAAAAAAACACTAATCGAAAACAAACAGTTAAAGCATTACTAACTCATTTTATTCAATACCATATTGCATATATAGAAAAACCGGCCGTGTGCTATTTAATTACCTCATTGATTACATGTGATCTCTGCAGGGTAAATTTCAAGCAATTCATCTGAAGAGAATGCATCGATATATATAATTTGTGCGCGCGTATATGTGTATATACACACACACACACACGGGGATATTTTGCAGCAATTTCCACTGAATAGAACTAAACTAGTACACATAAAAAGAAAAGGTAGGCAGCACGCAGCAGTAGGCCATAACATTGCACCCACTCACTTAATTTGCCACCACTCACTCACTCGTCTCTCCAAGTGGCCAAACTTTTCATCTAGAGAAATGGAATTTTAATTCCAATTTCACCACCAATATGTACATACAAATGCCAATTAATTACTATGTATAGTTAATCTTACACCAAAGAATTGAAAGAATCAATTGTATGTTACAGTTTCCTTGATATATGCATGCCAAGAATCAAATTGTAAGTAAGTAATTGAGTACAGTATACATAATCCTCCGAAAAAAATTAATGATCAATCAGTGTTAAGAAAAGAATTCATGAGGCCAGCGAGCGCGCTCATGTCAATAATGGCAATCCACCAGAGCTGCAGAGGCTCTGAGCATAAGGCCCTTCTTGATGTCGTCGAACTGCCCGAGACCGACCACCACCGGCGGTGGCTGAAGCGACACGGACTCCTCGTCGGACGGCGCCGGCAGGTTGAGGTCGAGTTCCAGGTTGATCCTGGTGCTCCCCTCTTTCTTCGTTTCCGTGGTGATCGCGGTCACCGCGCGCTCCGGCGGGTGCAGCGGCCGGTGGCGCCGCATGTGCCCGCCCAGCGCCTGCCCGGAGGCAAACTCGGCGCCGCATATGGAGCAATCGTGTACCCTCAGCTTGTTGATGCTGCCGGCGCCGTTGTTAAGGCTCAGCACGGTGGTGACGTCGACCGGGGCAAGGACGACGGCGGCGTCAACCTGAGGTGGTGGCGACGCTGTCGTCATCGGCGGCTTCGACTTGGCGACGGTGACGGTGCTGGCGTTGGAGTTCTCGTCGTCGGCGCCGGCGAGGCGTGGCTTCTTGTGGCTGGCGCGGTGGCCGCCGAGGGCTTGGAAGGTGGGGAAGCACTTGTTGCACGTCTTGCACTCGTACACGTAGAACCCGGCCCTGACGCCGTCCGCCGTGGTGGCCGCCTCCGTGTACTTGCGGCTCGTGTACCTCTCGGTCTTCACCACAGGCAGCGGAGCGGCGGCCGGAGGGGACGGCTGCTCCTGTGGTTGCGCCGGCGATGGTTTGGAGTCGACGGCGGCGCCCTGGGCGAGGAGGATGAGGCAGTGGGCCATGTCCTCCTCCTCGGTGGTGGTGCTCTCGGAGGAAGACGCGGACGACGCCGGCGGGTGGTGACGCGGCCTCTTGGTGCGCTTGCGCCTGACGACGGCGGCGAGGTGTTGTTTCTGCTTGTCCTCCTCGCCGGAGAGCTCCATGGACGACGTCGTGGACATGATGATGAGCGCCGGCTTGCGCTCGCTCTCGGCCAGCTCGGGTTGCATGTTGCAGGAGAGTGGCAGGCTGCCGGAGTCTGTGTATGTTGGGCGTGGTGGTGTATTGCGAGGGACAAGTGGAGTCTGTAAATGTAATCGATGGAAAGAATATTGCAAGTTTCCCTTGCCTTCTCTCTCTCTCTATCTAGAGAGACACACACACAGAGAGAGAGAGAGAGAGAGAGAGAGAGAGAGAGAGAGAGAAGAGTTGTGTGGCAAAACCTAGCCGGCTCTCTGCCTGTCTAGCTAGCTATCGTGTCTTTTGGGTGTCTTCTCTCCTCTCCAAGCTTTGTTGTCGCTTTGCAACTCTTAATTATAATTAACCTTCCGGTTTAGAGAGAGAGAGAGAGAGGTTTTGGTGGTTAATTACTAGTGCTATTGTTAGAGAGGCGAAGAGTAATAGTACAGGGTTAATTTGTGGCCAAGGCCACGAGTGAAGATAGGGGTGGGTGTGTTAAGGCTGGCTCATGCTCTTTATTACTTGTGGACAACTGATGGCCATGGTTACATATATAGATTCATGTGTAAAGCATGTTTAGCACTCCATTCAATTAATAGCTAGCTAGCCTTAATATAGGCCTCCCTTATTCTCCAAATGCTCGATTAGTCTTAAGTGTGAGAACTAATGTTTTGAGCACTCCCTAGATAGCTTCCCTATGTCTATCTGACGAAGAACCAAATATAAGATGCTCAAAACTGGAGTACTGTTTGCCACTATATGTGGAGAGAGAGAGATCCAAGTAGAAGTGGTGAGTAGTGGTATAGTAGCAGTAGCAACAGGGTGAGGCAGCGACAAGCCAAGAAAGAAAGGCTCGAACCACAGGAAAAATGCTCAACTATTCCCACTCTACTTTTCTACTACTTTATTTTTAGCTACATATATGACCATTACTATTTCTCCCTTTTTAATTTAGTGAAAAGTATGAAAATCCACGATAATTCTCGATTGTTTGATGGCTTCTTGTTTCCATGATATATTCCTCTTTTAATAAAATCTTTATCTATACAGTCGTCTTTAGCAATTCCATTGATGGTGAACAGCTAGCCAGGTTGGCTGGCAGTTGGCAACTAAAATTAGGAGGTATAGTGAGGAAGTGGTAGCGCAGGTGTCTCTACTCTAGCTGGTGGCCACACGAAAATACCTGCAATTTGTTTCTCTAATATCCGTCGGTCACCTGTCCTTTAATTGCACATTGCATTGCCTAATAACAATTAATTGTTGAAAATTATGCGGTTTCACCAATATTTCCAATTTAATTTCAATTATGATTAAGCACGATAAAACATATATATAACAACATGTAAATGATATATAAATATATGTATTATCTCACCGAATAAATAATACATTTAAAATATTAACATATTGCCATAAGCTTAATAAAACACATATGTGGGCATATAAAATCTACATAATGCACAAATTAAAGAATTGATGTATTGCTCTTAGGGAGGAGTTGCACAAGTTTAGAAAATTTTGGCCTTCTTCAACTCTTGACAAATTTTCAACAATTACAGTGACAATCCTTTAAAATTCTGCTAGTCTATCTAATTAAATCAATGTCAAATTTAGATTTAGATCGAAAACAGTTTTTGTTAACAGAGCAAAGCTACTGCAAAAATAACACATACATTCGGCAATCAAAGGATCTGCAAGTGTATATGAACACCAGAGCCAACTGATGGCAGTAAGCGAAACTGAGTATGTAAACGAGCTAAATCAATTGACAGAGTACCAAACTACACTCTCAGAATTAATCAACTAGTACATTACAGATCAAATTAGCAAAATATAATTAGATTGTCACTAAAAATTTAGATTTGACACATGTCCTCATCGAGCAATCTATAAGCCCACATTCTATTATGCAAAGTCCTCCCAGATCTAGTGGTTATCACAAATATCAGAGGTGTTAAAGGGATATGCAACACTAGCATATAGCCACAAAGTCACAAAAAGATCAAGAACTAGTAGCCTTATTCACGGCCATGGCCAGACTGAGAGACTAAGAACCATTGCGCACAAACACGTAGTCCAGAGGGGAACTCAAGAGCAGAGAGCACCGAAGAACCACAGCCCGGAGGCCACACGAGCATGGCGTCGCCGAGCTCTTACCCAAAACCAAATCGGCTCAAGAAGTTTTGGATCTTATGGCTTACCTTTTTTTCTCTGCCCCCGAACTCCCCTCCCCATCTCTCCTTTATGGCCGAAGAAGCTGAACAGATCAGTTAGGATTCAACGACGCGTGAGAACGGTGGATCTGAAGAGAGCGCTGAAGAAAGAGGAGGAGCGGATCAGGAGAGGGCTTCGGCCAGATCTAAGAAGAGTCAAGCCGAACCGGTCGCCTCCCCCTTCATCTCATCTTCCTCCCTCCCTTACATGTGGGCCCATAGACATTTTTTATTTCTTTCTCTGAAAATGAGGGAAATTACAAAATAACCCAACATTAATTACTTGCATTTTAGGCTTAAAAACCAATAAAAATCCGGTCGATTGCCTCTGATGCAAATGGCACAGCTATGTATGAAAGTAGCTGCTCCGTTTTCTCTCTGAGATCTGATCGATCCTAATTAGTTAGTGGTCAAACACACACACACTCTCGATTTTGTACGTTGATTTTTATTTCTTAATCAATTGGATCAAGATTTGGGTTTGTTGATACCAAAGGGGTGTTCAGAATGGCGATGTTTTATAGCTTTTTTTTACTGTAACTGACTTATTTTTTTTACTGTAATTGAGTTAACTTATTTAGTATAATTAAATTTTAAAAAATAGAAAAAATATTAATATATCACGCACAATACAAAGAAATACAAAAAAAACAAAAAACCTAAAAAATTTTGAACAATGCAAACAAAAGTTGACCGCCAACTCTCAACGCAATATTGAGCGGGGCCTAACAGTTGCTGTGGCTACACTGTCCCAATTAAATGCCTTGGTGTCCCCGTCTCCAAATTAATCGAGTCACACCTTAACCACTATTCCCGTACGTACGTATACGTACATATATGATGTATGCTTAACCAAACAGATCAACTCACCGCATTCATCTACACAGAAAACTGACGTGGTTGCATTTTTCTCTGCAAAGATAGTTGTGTGTGTGTGTTGCGTGCGTGAATGGTAGCGCTATTTTACGCGTGTGTGTATTCTATATGCAGTTTTACGCCTAGACAAATTATCACCGTTTGTGAAAAAAGTTATCATCGACTGTGAAGAAAATTACCACCGGTTGTATTGTTTGCGTTCAGCAGTAACTTCACTCGCTACCAATAATAACTTCATTCAGAAATATCAGTAACTTTTCCGGATATTTTACACTTGTGAGTATTTTACACTTGCACGCTAATTAGTGTTTCTATATATACACGAATATATAATATGACACAAAGCAATTAAATTAGGTTGCATCCAAGATTTCCTCAACGACCATCGCAGCGTAGTGGCCAGTAGAAGAAGGATCGATTTGTTTGTTGTAAGTCGAGGATTGAGAGGAGAGGAGAGGAGAGATAGGAAGCAGGAATGGGTGGTGAGCTAGCTAGCTGGTTAATGATGATTCTTGACGTGATGAATTGTTGTTTCTTGTGTGGGGCAAGAAGAAACTCCCTAAAAAGATTAATTCTACACCAATTTGGTGATGCTGTGATGTGGTGGGGGCAAGTAAGGCATCAGTTGGAAGATGGCCTAGCTAGCTAGCTTCCCTTCTCTCTCTAACATACTCTCTCTCTCTCTCTCTCTAGATCTCTGAACACACGCTTGTACACTGGCTGGTCACTCACTTGTATTGCAATTTAATCCAAAGCGAGCGAGGAGTACATGCATGCCTTAATTCGTGTTTTTTTTATTTGCCATACCTGAGCACTGCAGAAAAGATAGGTGCCCTTGAGCTTGCCATGATCCTTCTCCCTATGATTAGCATATATCATGGTGAGTGAAAAAGCCAAGATAATTGGTAAATCGAGAGACGAGATTGTTCAGCAAGGGTTGCGGCATACGGGCTCAAGAAGATGTATCGATCATTAATTACACCAAACCAACCTGCCAATATATGCTGGCGTTAGAATACTTTGTAACAGATCCTTTTATCTTTGCATTGTACGCATCGATGGCAATACTTGTACAAAGTAGCCAAGAGGACAACTTCCAAGCTACTAGGATAATAATATATGCAAGGAATAAGCCTTGCTGATCAGATTGCACTATTGGCCAAAGTTAAATTAGTGGCTTAAGAGTGTGGCAAGTGTTGGCGTTGCTCATGGGCAACCACTCTTCACACGCTGATTGGCGGGCAACCTTATTCCCACACCATGTGCTAGAATCATCTTTTGTTCCTTCTCAAGTCATGCATCCTCTTTGCTTCATGGTTGAGTTCATGTAGTTAACCCAACATGCCCTCACCACACATATTCTAATGCTTCACAAGTGTGTACTGGCCAATGCTTGAAGAAACCACTTGGTGCTGACACATGCTTGCCTCTTGGAGATGCTTCTCCAACAGTACATACACTGGCTTGGTTAACTAAGCTTCTCCTAACGAGAAAAGAGAGGGATAACACCAGTTCTAGGAATCTTTATGCGCTCATCCTCAAAATGGACTCGACCATGTACCAACCAACAAGTAGAGGATAAATGTTAAGCACTAGCATTCTCCTGTGCGGGACAAGGAAAAGAGAGAATGAGCAAAAGATCTAAAGAACACCATGACCGATGCCTGCAAGAGAAATATACAGGGCAATATTGCTTAGTACCATCGTAAAAATCACGGAGCTGAAAAAACAGTCCAATGTGTCTCTGACAAGTGGTCTTAGGCCCCACATATCATTATCGTAAGCGTTGGTATTTTTCAACTCTGTGATCTTTGTACCGGTACCGGGCTAAATAATTCAAATATACAAGGCTTTAGTAATTCCAAATTAATCAGTCCGTAAAAGATCTTAGGAACTCGTAAATATGGATAATTAACTGCTAAATATGTGCTTAAATAAAGCAAGAAGAATGCAACATTTCGATTGCTCACAGCCAGTACCGCTCCCTACTCAGTGCCACTCTTATCCAACAACACAGGAAAACAGATTCCCCAGAAAGGAACTAGTTCTCTCCCCCTCGAACGTCAAATAATACCCGAAATAACTAGATGCTGATAATAATCTCTGGCCTTTCTTTTTCTTTCAACCTTTGTTTTTTTTTTTTTGAAAAGTAGGTCAGGGATTTGGTTAAACCGACCGTAATATATTCTTGAAAGATTCACATAATGAATATCTCGGTATATATCTTATGATTAGCGAGAATCTCCGTCTATATCTTATGATGGACCTGCAGATTTCCACGAGGATGCATGCCTAACAAATATGGTACTACTTGTCTTGCAAGTGGGCTCGCTCTCTTTGCTAGCTCACCCAATCAATCCTTTCGATTGAAAACAAGTAGCGAGGACGGACATCATCCTCACGGCCTACTTTCAGCTCCAACCTAAATGATGCTTCCAAAATTAGCAACTTCGGTAGCTGCATAGTCCCTCTTAATCGCACGCTTATCATGTACATGCTTCCCACATTTACAAATCTGCCTATGCACGAATTATAGAATTGAATCTGACATAATTAAGCAGCGCATTTGATTTTTTTTCAATAAAAGGCCGTTTTGGAGGCACACATTTTCCAGACCAAACTCAACTGTTGGCTTTTGCAACTTCTCAGTTATCCACTCGTAGCTATCGACGTACAAGCCAGAACTCGACGTCACGAGACGGAAATTGGAATATCCAAGTGTCTTGCTGGCCACAAGAAACACACGGTCTCAACCACTGGTGAGCAGTGTCACCAGGGAGCTGATGAGTGGCAGTCCTGCTGCAGCAGCAACAAGTGCAGTTGAGTAAAGGTAAGGGACAGCTACAGGTCGCACCGAGGCAGGCCGTAGTGGCTGCTGTGAAGAGAGGTGTGTGTGTGTGTGTGTGTGTGCAAGGAAAGGAAGCTAGCTATTCAGGAGAGGCCTGTCAGTGGTACCGTATTCGGTCCGGTGTGATCGAGGCACTGCAACCAATCCGGCCCCTAAACTCACTCTCAAGCAACTTTCTTTCAAGGCCAGCTGCTGCTGCTCTCCTCTACTTACTTGGCCCCTGTGCCGATTGATGTACACACTACACTGCACTACACACTGTGTGTTATGTACGTGTGCATCTTGTGCACTCAAGGCCATCACTTCACTTCACTTGTGACCTCATACCGGCCCCGTGACCACCATCACCCTTGAAGATGACCCAAACTTTAGTCTAGGTTTAATTACAGAAAGCTTGGACATACTTTGCAAGCGGAAAAGGTAAAAGAAAAGAAAAACCAACCCATCAGTTCTCAGGGAAATATGAGCTTCTTGCACCAGGTGTCAATCTACCATGGTAATAAAAGCTAAGGATATGAAATGAAATCGTTGTAAATACCAGATCAAGTAGCTTTTACAAGAGACAAGGCTAAGGATGAATCATCAGCAAAATGCAGTTATCTAGAGAAGTCAGCTTTCACACTAAAATGTTGCTAATGCAGCTGAGACTATCCTATTATGATCTCCTTCAACATCTAGGATAAATTCCTGATTTAGCTATAGTATCTAACGAAATGTCTGCAACTTAATGTATACCAATAAGAGAAGCCAGTCAAGCCACTCAATGCCACCGATGATTTTATATACAAAGAATTTTTTACAAACATGAAAACAAGAGTTTGGCGCACTATAGTCTATAAGTTAATGTAGCATTGCCTATTCAGCTATTTGATCTATCAAATTCACCCAATTACAATAGGAAATTGATAGGATAAGCGCAACAGGCAAATCAGAAAGCAATTTTATGGTAATTTGGGGCATCACCACATCAGATACAAACCATCATCACTCATAATACTAAGCAAAGCAGCAGTTCTACTGAATAATAATACCGTAATCAACAAAGAGTGCAGAGTCACCACTCTTAAGAGTTAAACATCATTATCGTTCATTCTAACTTACCTCTCCTGGGGAAATAATAATGACATGAGGAGTAAATCCTGTTCCAACAGAACCAAGAAACCATTTTCCTAAAGAAAGCACAAGAAAACTTCATCAGCCATGAGCCAACAGAAAAATCCTCAGTTCATGCAATAAAACAAGGGAATGTCAAATGTGAAAGAACAACAAAGCTAGTCAAGCAAGGGGTCTAGTTGGTGTTACATTTTTTTTGGTGTGTGTATGGTGGTGGTGGGATATGTGGGTGTAGAAAATGTCAACGGATTATTTGTTAATTGTTACTTTATGGGTTTTAATTCTTTAGTTGTTTTGGTGGCTTGGTGTATTTGGAAGCATAGGAATAGATGTGCTTTTGAGGAAGCCTCTCCTAATTCTAGCATTTTAGTGCAAAAGATTAGGGATGAAGCAAAATTGTGGTGTATGGCTGGGGCCAAAGGCCTCAGACGCATTTAGCCTTAGTTTGGTTTGTGTGGGTGGTTTGTGGGTCGCCTGTTGTATATCCGGCCTT
This sequence comes from Melocanna baccifera, assembly GCA_036346265.1. NCBI lineage: Eukaryota > Viridiplantae > Streptophyta > Magnoliopsida > Poales > Poaceae > Melocanna > Melocanna baccifera. The sequence continues at coordinate 1,354,975 of JAYEVJ010000436.1, forward strand.
TTAGGGCTTGTTTGAGTCTTTTTGACTCTTTTTCTTCTTAATATAATGATACGCAGCTCTCCTGCGTGTTCGAGAAAAAAAAGCTTCAGAGGCCCAGCACTAAGCTCTGCAAGCTGCAGCACCCAAATTGAATGGCTAAGCCTATGAAAATATGCTGCACCATGACGCTTAAAATTTTTCTAGTAGCTGAATTAATTTTATGAGTTAATCACTAAACAAACAACTATGCATATTTTGGAGACCAAGGATCGTGCACAAGCTTCTTCCACCAATTGCCCTCTACCCAATTCAAGAATTGGCAAATTACATTTTGGGAGTTTCAGTTTGAACAATACAAGAGAAAAAATACCTCACTGTAAGCCAAAAAAAAATGGCATTGGTGCATTCCTATTCATTGAGATGAACATGCTAGGATGTTACTATTTTAGGTACAAGCAAAAGGGAGGGTGCAATACAAGCAAAGAACTTGGTGAGGTCACACAAAATTGAAGTAAAGACCATAGCTTAACTAACATTGCACTAAAAATAGAGTGACTGAACTCAAGGAAGAGTCAAGTAACTACCAGTAATCTATCGGAAGTTGCCCAGTATGTTTAAGTATGTCCAGCATCAGACTGATAGGTACATTTCCTTCTGAATAGCAGAAATTCGTAACCTCAGCTTTATGGAAGTACAATCACAGTTGATGAGATGGCAGCCAGAAAGCATATGACACTTCCAAGTGATTTACAAGGTTTTAAGAGCTCACCAAGCAAAGCAAGCTGCATAAATTCAAGAAACAAGTATATTTAATATTTTTTCAGAATGTAAGCAAACACATAAATGAAAAGAAAGGATATAGAATTGTAACTAAAGAAATATGTGTATCTGCAAAACACCAATAAGCTGAGTACAAAACACCAAAAGGTTGAGTACATTAGTTGATAAGTCCCAGCAAAAGCTTTCTTTGCAGTCACCTGGGGTGTGGATGCAAGAACGCCTGTGGTTTAATGCATCCTTCAACCTCTCATGCATTTAGTTGGTAGTACATGGTGCTTGCCTCCATATTATTCTCCCAGTGTTAACTGCACGACCACTTACACGTCTAGATTGCGCTGAGGCACCTCCGTAAATATGTATCTTTGTGTTTCTACTAGTTTGCAAGTCCATACCTGTCTGTTTTCAGAACTAATCATGTGAAAACCCAATGACATTACCACAGGTCCGCAACAAACATTTTATGCAGCAAAAAACAAGTTCAGCCTTGCGGTTGCGGGGATTAGACACAACAATAGTAAGGACCCTGACTGCAGTTGTATCAGCAAGCTAAGAACCATCCCCATCAGACCATCTATGCTTGGTAGATAAGAAATCAACAATTCACAATCCTAAACATTATAAAGGTTTTTAAGTAAACGCCGTGCTTCCCGTTTCATCCCTGGTTTTGAAAATGCTCTGCATATAGAACTAAGAGTGCCTTTAGATGGACTAAATCCTTTTTCTTTCATATCTTTGAGAAATTTTCTCACCTCAGTTCCATTTCTAAGCTTTGACCATCCACTCACAAGAATATCATAAGTGCAGGGTGTGGGCAGAACACCTCTGTTTTGCATTTCGTTGAATAGCTCTTTAGCTTGATTCATCATTCCCGCCTTAGCAAAGTCACTTATGAGTGCATTATACGTGCTCACTTTTGGAAGAAAGCCTTTACTCACCATCTCGCAATACAGCCTCACTGTTTCGACCTTGTTGCTTTGTTTTCCATATCCTGTAACCAGTACATCATAAGTGAGATTATTGGTCTCAATGCCCCTTTTCTTCATTTCATTGAGCACGGTATCTGCTTCTTCAATTCTTCCAGCAGACTCAAGACCACCCAGAAGCGTGTTGAAAGTAGCTATGTTCGGTGGGACCCCTTGGTGAAGCATCTGATCATATGTAGCAAATGCATTGTCTAGATGGCCGCTCTTGCAGTGACCAAGAATTAGAACATTAAATGTGATGGTGTCTGGGGAAATTCCTCTCCCCAACATTTCTTCCAACACAACTGTGGCTTTCCTTGTCATTCCATGGTAGCACAAAACATGCATAAGTGTATTATAGACAGTGATATCAGCATGAAGCCCAGCATTCATCATCCATTCATGAATTTCCAAAACCACATCCAATCTCCTGCTTTGCGAGCAAGCTTGAAGCACCCTTCGATAATTCAGAGAGGTCGGAGAGAATCCAGAAGAAGCCATCTCATTTAACAAATACTTTGCCTTTTCCACAGCCCCAGCCTCAAAAAGACCCGCGACAAGGGTATTGTATGTGATGAGATTAGGCTTTATGGAACTCCTCTTCATTTCATCAAGGAGTTTTAGAGCTTTGGTGGTCTTTCCTTCCCTGCACTGTGCAGCGATCATAGTGTTATATGTCGCTTGATCAGATTTTAAGCCTGTATTTCTCATCTCTCTCAAAAATGATTTCGCTTCCTTAGATTTCCCTAGCATGCAAAGGCAATTGACAAACACATTATAGACAACAGTATCAGGCAACAAGTTTCTCTTCGTCAACTCCTGACCAACCTTAAAAGCAGCCGGTATGTTGCCTGTTTTAAAAAGCCCATCTATTAAAGTGGTATAATTTACATGGTCTAGCAACAGGCCACGTTCATTCATATCTTTAAACAATGCTTCAGCTTCCTCTATTTTTCCATTCTTTCTTAAACCATTCACTAGTGAGTCAACAACAAATTTATTTACTTCTACACCCTCACACAACAGTTCATTGTACATGTCAAGAGCTGCTCCTTGACCTTGGCACTTGAAGAAGCCATCGATAAGTGTTCCATAGGTCACAACATTTGGGTCAACGCCCCTTTCCTTCATCTTCCTCATGTAATCGGCCGCTTTGTCTAGCCATCCTCTTTTAACAAGGCCGTTGATGATTGATGAGAATGTAACAACATTTGGAGTAATAGATTTCCCTTCCATTTCCAGCAATACCTGCTCTGCCCCATCAACATTACCAGCTTTGCAGAGTGCATCGATCAGTACGGTGTAAGTAACACTATTGGGAGTAAGATTATCCGATAGAGCACACTGAAACATGTCATTCACTTCATCAACCTTCCCTTCCTTGCCCAACCAGTCCATCAAAGCTGTATACATGACCAAATCCATGACCACACCTCTCTTTACCATCTCCCCCAATAGACCGAGTGACTCCTTGCCCCTCTGCGCCTTCACCAATGAATCAATAAGCGTACAATAGGTGGCATGGTTGGGCGCAGCCCCGATCTTCTCCATCTCCCTGAAAAGCGCATACACCTCCACGAAACGGCCGTCCTTACAAAGCCCGTCCACGAGAGCAGTGAGCGTGACCACATCCGGCAGCACGCCCATCCTCACCATTCCCTCGTACACATTGAATGCATCCTCAATCCCCTTCCTCCTACAATACTCCGCAATGAAGGCCGTGTGCGTGACCACATTCGGCTCTGCCCCGTCCCCCTTCATCGTCTCCAACATGTCCCATGCAGCATCAACCTCGCCGGCATGGCAGAGGCCAGCAACCAAGCTATTGAACCCCACGACATCGAGTGCCACCCCTTGTGTCCTCATCCTCTCGGCCACTGCCAATGCCGCCGACATGTCCTGGACTTTACAGTGTCCATCGATCAGAGTATTCCAGCCCACGACATCCAAACTGTCGATTCCTCCGCCTCTCAGCAGCATCTCAGCTAAGGCCACCGCTTTCTGTACCTGACCATCCCGGCACAGCCCCGCGAGCACCGTGTTGACGGTGACCGCGTCGAACGGCACGCCGCGCTTGCACATCTCGGCGAGCAGGGCCGTGGCAAGGCCCCCTTGGCCCTGCTCGGAAAGGCCTGCGAGCACGGTGTTGTAGCTGACGGTGTCTATCTGCGAGGGCTTGGAGGAGCGGAGGAGGCTCAGCGCGGGAGGAAGCAGGCGGAGGGTGCAGTAGGAGAGGAGCAGGGAGTTGAGGGACAGTGGGTCACGTGGGGCGGGGCGGAAGCGGATGGCGGCGGCGGCGAGGCCGGAGGAGGCGAGGGCGGGGATGAGGCGGCGCAGAATGGAGGCGGGAGGGGAGGAGGGGAGGGAGGAGAGGAGGTGGGAGGAGGCGGAGAGGCGACCTGCGCGGAGGAGGGCGATGGAGAGGGAGCAGAGGAAGGAAGAGTGGAGGGCGTGGGGCGGGGGAGCCATGAGGGCAGGCAGCGGCGGTGAGCCGGACGGCCGAGAGAGCGGGTGGAAGACGAGGGCGAGCAGAGCTGGGCCAGGCCTCTCTGCTTTTGGCCTGGGGCCATGAGATTTGCCCGGATTCAATTTGGACGGCCCAATGAGTTGAGTGGCTCCACCCACCCACCCTCGTTCTATAATCAGGACTTTGGCGTCATTTTACTTGGTTTTGTTGGCGTCGTTACTTGGTTTTGTCATTCTTGTGCAACCAGTACTTATTGGATAGAGATGTACTCCTGCTGGTATATGTCTCGTGAATTGCTGGACCAGACAGTCCTGATGGGGGCAGTATTGCTCTGGTAGGCGTTCACAGCTCTCCGTCCCTGCGCTGCAGCAGCGCTTGGCCATGTTGGTTCGAGAACTGGCGCCAAAGTTCTACTCATACCAATATGCAGAAGACGAACAGCCCTCCAGTATCAACTCAATACCCAGGTTTTTCTATATAATAGGTAGGATCCCTCGTTCTCATACAGCGTCGCGGTACGCCATCATCATACCAAATCTTCTTGCACCTACAGGAAGTTAGTGCATGCTGTGTGCTCTGACGAGGATTCGCTCGGTAAGCAAAAAAAAGCTACTCGCGGATCGAGTTGATATCGATGTTCGAAGATCGCGAGTCCATCTGCCTCATCAGGCCAGATGGCCACCCGCTCGCCGGATGAGGAGGCATGTTGTGCTCGGGCAACGTCATTGTGGGGTTCTCTTCCTCGCCACCATTCGGCTCTTCATTCTCCGTGTCTTGCTCGGCTTTGGCTTTGTTTTTCTTTGACCCACCATACATGAAGCTCCCCACTATCACCTGGAGCAATGCAAAACTAATGCGTAAGAACAAATTAACTTAACCACAACAAATCAGAGACAACATACTCCCCTGAGTGGGAGATGAAACTGATATGGAAAACAGACAAGTTGCCCATGATTCTCTGGGATTCAGTTGAGGTAACGGCCAAACCATATAACAAGACAAATCCTCAGACAGACAGTGTATTGATACTTCAACAAACGATTGGATGAGATATCATGCAAAGAAGTGATTACCTGAACAGTCCCAGCTGCTGTCAGGGCTCCTCCAACGCTCCCACCAATAACCCTGTGATCAGGGCCGCACAAAGCTATGCAAAGGCCCCCACTTCGGGTTCGCAAACCACCTTCATCTATCACCAAGTATGATCCAGAAAGGCACAGGATTTCAAATCGACCCTACAAAGCAACGGTAAAACATAAAGCAGTAAACTAAATGAGGACGGAATAATTTTTTCCCACGATCATGGGTATAAATGAACTGTTGCATGACAAAAGAACAGCGTCTTGTGAAGTATAACCCACAGTGCAACTTTGAACCCATATGACAAATCTTTTGACTGCGAGCAGAGTTCTCAGCATAGATAACTAATAAGGAGCAAAGTTAGGCAAATTTCTGCTTTATACAGCCAATGATTTTTATTCATCTTTGACAGCAATAGGTTAGGTGTGCATGCAAGCGACTGGAATCTTATTTTCTTTATAAATGACTATACAGTGAAACAACCATCAGCAAAGCATTTGGCTTCATCGAGGAGCTATGAGCCTATGACAATTGCCAAGAATCCAAGATGAATATACACAGGTCGATTACCATTTTGGTAGAGCTCAGCACGTTCAATTTGTTAAGGGTATTAGTGGCATTATGTGTTAGTCTAGGGTTGTGCCCATGTATTCACTATATATATATATATATATATATATATATATATATATATATATAGATGCCCCTTTAGGCCTCAATACAACTAACCATTCTCATTTGCATTCTCCCTCTCTCACCTACGTGGTATGAGATATATCCAAACTCTAGGCTATATATGTCTTATATGTATATATATATAGTGATATCCACTATATGCGGGCGTGAACCTCAATTCTAACCATTCTCATTTGCATTCACCTCTCTCCTCCTGGTATGAGCCGCCCGTACTTGGTCCAAACTCTAGCGCTCGCACGCCTCACTACACGCGCTACTCCCGCCTCACCACTCCATGCTGCCCCAAGCTGGGTGCACCCAAGCTAGCCGCATCGGAACACCGCCAGCCTTGCCATGTCCGGATCCTACAGTCTCCGAGCTCGCGAACTGGATCCACACCGCCCCGAGCTGGGTTGTGCCAGGACGTCGCCACCCCACCTGGATTCGGCCGCCACCGGCCTTGCCACGTCGGGATTTGACCATCTCTACGTAGCCCCACCCGGGTTGCCCTTCGCCTTCGGATCGGGCTGCTCAAGCTCCACCCACCTGAGCTCCTCCCGACCGGATTTACTCCTCATCACCGCCCACCCGAGCTCTCGTCGCATCTCCGCCATTGGTCTTCCACCACTCGAGCAGCCGCCACCTCCTCTTCTTGGATTGCCGCCGCCGCTCGGCTTTCTCGACACCGGCAGCTGCTGGTGGCCTCCTCTTGAACCTCCACCGCCGCTCGCCTTCGCTTGGACTGCCACCGCTGCTCACCTCTTCTTGGTCGCCTCAAGCCCATTCCAGCTCCCTCTCTTTGGAACGTTGCCGCCGTCCCTCTGGCTTGGTGCCTATCTAACTTGTGCTCTACTTCGTATTGTGCTATGAGGTGTTGGTGTGTGGGCTAGCCGTTTGTGAGCTGGGTGAGTTATTTTATGCTGCTGTGGAGTTGGAAGCAATGTGTTGCTGCTATTAGTATTTCCCTTTGAGTCTTCCATTGTGTCCATCTAAATCCGCTCTCTCTCTCTCTCTTTGAGTTCATCTAAGACATGCAAGTCCATAAATTCCTTGTCAGTCAGCCGATTGCTTCTTTGGCCATAGAGCGTCATTTGGATCCAGTGTGGCCCACTCCTCTTTCGCATGGCAGCAGCCACCGTTTCTCTCTTTGAACCGTTGCAGGTCGTAGAAATCGTTATGATGTCGCCGTTTCTCTCTGAGCCACCACCCGAACTTCTAAGACCATCGTGCTTCCCTTCCGCACCGCCACCGTCTCGGGTTTCGATCTAAGCCGCCATGCTTCTATCCATCCCTTTTCGGCTTGATTTGACAACTATCTCTATTTGTGTCGGTTTCATCATTTTCTTTGTCGTGTTGTCCCGGTTGACTTTACTCCTGCTTGCCTCTATTTTCCCAACCCTTGCACTCTATGCTTTATAGGCTGCCACATGACCCCGGATGGGACATAATTTGGTACTCGACATAATCTTCCAGGAGTTGCATACTACGATGACATTATTAAAATTCAAACTTCGGAATTTTATTATTTTAGTGTCAACCCTTTCAAATGCAATGCAATTGCATATGTCTTTCATTTGAGAGTGGGAGGGGTATGTTAAAAGTATTTGTACTATTATGTGTTAGGCTAGGGTTGTGTCCATATATTCACTATATATATATACACATACCCCTTTAGGCCTCAATACAACTAACCATTCTCATTTGCATTCTCTCTCTCTCTCTTACACTATTAAGTTTTAATTTAGAATTTTAAACAGGTCCAAAGGTGGGATAGAGGTTTAGGCAGTATTCATATTCTCTTTTGGCTTTTGCTTATGAATAGTAAGTAGTAACAGTTTGTAGAAAAACTTGCAGAGATAGACACTCGCGTGCACTTTTGACCGACATAAATGAAGTCACAATGTGTATTATAATCGATTAGTATACTCCTTAAAAAGACACTCCATTTGAAAGTTATATACTGTAAAAAAAGTCATTTACCGTAAAAAAACAGCCTTTAGAAAACACTATGAATAGGGCCTTAGTTTACCCTTTTCAGTCAAAAAGTAGGATACAGAGCAAATAGTTTGGTATATTCAAAAGCGCAAGAGAAGAGTAAAAGGCATGCATGTAGTATCTTTTTACTATAATGGTACTAAATATCAACGGACCTACAGCAAGATACCTCATATGTAACCACACCACCAGAGCTCGAATCCTGATGAAGAGTTGCTGTGGAGACAGCTCCGGTTGCTGAAATGATGCACACTGCCCTTGGGCCTTGTTGTGAGAAGGACATTATCCTGGCAGCAACGTCCTGCACAGATTGGCAAGCTATAACTACAAAACAGCAAGGCAATAGCCATATACAGCCATAATAAGAGCAATTTGGTATTTCCTAAAACAAATGAAAGATTGACACACTGTGGTGTTGCCTCCTTACTAGTTGGCACCCCAAGGTTAGAATTTACCAAATAGTTAATAAAACAATAAGTGGCACTGTGGCAAGCAGACGTCAATAAATATTAATAAAAGGGATGTTCTGAAGTAAATAACCCATGAAGATGACCCAAACTTTAGTCTAGGTTTAATTAGAGAAAGCTTGGACATAACTTTGCAAGTGGAAAAGGTAAAAGAAAAAGAAAAACCAACCCATCAGTTCCCAGGGAAATATGAGCTTCTTGCACCAGGTGTCAATCTACCATGATATTAAAAGCTAAGGATCTGAAATGAAATCGTTCTAAATATAAGGTCAAGTAGCTTTTACAAGAGACAAGGCTAAGGACGCATCATCAGCGAATGCAGTAATATAGAGAAGTTAGCTTTCACACTAAAATGTTGTTAATGCAGCTAAGACTATCCTATTATGATCTCCTTCAACATCTAGGGTAAATTCCTGATATAGCTATAGTATCTAACGAAAATGGCTGCAACTTAATGTATACCAATAAGAGAAACCAGTCAAGCCACTCAATGCCACCGATGATTTTATATACAAAGAATTTGTTTTATAACCATGAAAAAAGAGTTTGGTGCACCATAGTCTATAAGTTAATGTGGCATTGCCTATTCAGCTATTTGATCTATCAAATTCACCCTATTACAATAGGAAATTGATCGGATATGCACATCAGGCCAATCAGAAAGCAATTTTATGGTAATTTGGGGGCATCAGATACAAACCATCATCACTCATAATACTAAGCAAAGCAGCAGTTCGACTGAATAATAATACCGTAATCAACAAAGAGCACACAGTCACCACTCTTAAGAGTTAAACATTATTATCATTCATTCTAACTTACCTCTCCTGGAGAAATAATAATGACATGAGGAGTAAATCCTGTTCCAACAGAACCAAGAAACCATTTTCCTAAAGAAAGCACAAGAAAACTTCATCAGCCAACAGAAAAATCCTCAGTTCATGCAATAAAACAAGGGAATGTCAAATGTGAAAGAACAACAAAGCAAGGACAGGAGAGTTTAACTTAGGACAGACTACTTAGAACAAAGCAAGCAAGGGAATCCTCAGTACTTAGAACAGACGTAGGGAATTGTATTTGCATAATAACATCCATTTCTTCCAAGGACAACAGAAGAGTGGCAACCAAGTAATTGTGGGCTGGACAGGCAAAGGGGTGCAATGAAATAACCAAACTAAAAGCAGAGGCATAATACAACATGGTCATCAAATTAAACTAACAGATTTCAATCCAGATACTCCCTGAACCACATATCATTCAAAAAGCAAGTCAAGCTTATACAGTCTCTCTTATACTGCGCAATACACAAAGTGGCTGAATTTATGGAAGGTCACAACAGAAAACATAACATGGTAAGACAATCTGAGCGTTTCATATCTAAGAAGAAATGCTCTCATGCAAAGCACAAGGGCCGGCATGGCATGAAGAAGTTTTGAAGATTCAACCAACTACCAGAAATCTACCAAGTGCATTTTTATCAGTACAACAAAGTGATTTCATATATAGACTTTATGGAAGCACTATCGCACTTGACAAATCAACTGCCATAAAGCATACAACATGATCATGGAATTTACAAGGCTGCAGGTGCTCAGTTGCTCACCAAGCGAAGCCAACTGCTGCATCTTCCCAGACCCAGGTGGCCGCCCTCTGGCACGTTTCTCCGTCGGGGCAGACCCTGAACCCCCTGACCCTGTCCCCGACCCAAACCCTGAACCTGGTGTGTTGACCATGGTACCCATCCCTGAGTTCGACGAGTGAGGCGTCGAGGACGAGGGTGAGAGCCCCAGCGTCACTGCCCCATCAGGCTTATACTTCCTTGGCCTCCCCCGCTTCTTCTTCACCTGCCCATCCTGGCCAGGCCCACTCCCCTGATCCCCTTTAGCATCAGGGCTCATGGCCACGGCCATGCCAATGTCCATACTACCACCGGCACCACCACCGCCAGTGCTGTGCTGCACCACAGGGGGTGAGGCCTCAACATGGTGGTACCCCAGCCCAATGTGGGAGCCCCCAATGTGAGGGGATTGGAATGTGTACCCCGCAGAGACTGCATCAAGATGCTGCCGGTATCCGCCAGGAGGAGGGCCGTGGAGCCCAGCCGGGTGCCCGGCAGCTCCCGGCACCCCCATGCCCCGGTGCTGCCCGTAGAACGACGAGAAGTTGGTCCCCGGCGTCACCGTGGACTCCCTCCCATCCATTCATGGAATGCGCAGCGCCACAAAGCTCACGGTCACCCACCAACACGTTCGATCCAAGCCTAGTTGCAAGAAACGGCACAAAGGTGGCAACCTTCCTTCACTATTCCAGATTAGATGCTTTCCGAAAGCTATTGGAGCAAGCAAATGGGCGCAAGAATCGCAGCTACGGAGATCTTCTCCACCAACTCTCGCACAGAGCTGCTGTTTTTCTCGCGAAACGAGGCAAGATCAGATCGAGCAACGCGAGATCTCAATAAAGAGGAGAAATTTCCGGGAACCCGAGGGATGAAACGCGAGAAAGGGACGGGAAAAAACCGATCTTTCGGGAGGAATGGCCAAAAAGGATGGGATTTGTGCGAGGCTGGGAAGGGAGAAGGGTCACGGAGGCGTCTCGGACGGAGGTTGCGGCGCGGGAGGCTTCGGTGGCTCGCGGCGGGATCTGTGCGGCGGCGGACGAGGGGAGTGATCCAATCGAAATGGCGATGGGGAAATGAGGTGCTAAAACCCTAGGGATGGAGAGAGGGATCACAGGGGATGAGGGGAAGAACCGAAGATTAGAGGAGCGAGCATGTATGTGCTGGCGAGAGAGAGAGAGAGAGAGAGAGAGAGAGGATTGTTTGTGTAGGGAAAATGGCAAAATTATGATGAGTGTGTGTTTGTACGGGGATTAACTACATGTGTTGACTAGTTATAAATGTATCTCGGTCGATTAGATTTATCAACTCAGAGCATCCACAATATATAATATTTATATTATCTCTAAGATAGAATTCACATACAACCTTTAAATTTATTAATTTTGTCTGTAATATATAATATTTGTATTGCCTCTAAGGTGGATCCAATAAATTAGAAAAAAATCACTTTTCTCACCATCCAAACTCCTTTGACAAGTGGGTCATTCAAATATTTTATTCTTAGGAGACTGCATTCAGGGTTGAATAGCTCTTGACTATAATAGGAAAGTTCATTAGTATTGAGTCCTATGAATATGTAATAAGCTGTTTTTTTGTTCAGTCTGGTAACTTGTTGCCATGCTATGGTTAGGCAGGTGCTACGGGGTCTAGTGTCTGTCAATCGTAGAAGGTTCTTCAGCCTCTATTAACCTTTAATTCTGTAAGAACTCTAATTTCCGTTCTTTAATGGAAAGTAGGGATTGTTCCTGTATTAAAAAAATAAGTCTCTTTTAAGGCTCAAAAACATGTGTGCTAGCTTCAATCACTCTAGCTGTGAATATGCATGAACAAAATTTTTGCCTTTACATACCTTATCGCATCCCAACAAATCCTTCTGCAACTCTTTGATGAGTATTCTTGTTTCTCTCCTTTTTAATTCATGACCTTAATTATGTTGTTTTGTTTTTTCCCCACCGTAGCGCCTCTTGGTCCAATGCGATGTCGCACACTGATAGAATCTATAAAAATGGCAAAAAGGATTACAATCTATGTTGCTCAACAAACATCCTCTCTGTCAACAAGGTGGTGATCGTTTTAGCGATGGCTTCTGGTTTTTGACTGAAATTTCACTGTAGTTGGCTGAAATTTTACTGTAGCTGAGTTAGTGGATAGTGTAATGAATAGTAAAAAAAGCTGAAGTTAGAAGCTGAAGCCGAAAAAAGCCGAAACGATCAGGGCCATGGCTGGGGCCATAGCTAGAGACAGCCTCGATCAGAAGTGTGTTTATCTCTTCCGCCGCCATAGAGAGAATTGCCAACTCATCATCTCAAAGGTACAACTTTGCTTTAAAGAATTATGCATTTTGTGTGGATCACATTCAAATTGTACTCCCTTCTTGCATATATCTATGTATGTAAAAAAGCTAAAGTCCATACTTGCCTGCAATCGATTTTTATTGTTCAACTATGTGTTTTCTATTGGTTGTCAATAAACATCTGGAAGAATTTATTATCCCGTTGGTGATGTGTATTTTTTAGTTGGTGATGCGGGATATAGCTTTGCTCATATTCTTAGTTAAGAAGCCATTTCTCATTTCTGGTCCAGAAATCGTATGTTGTTGGAAGTTGGAACTTTACATGTCAATGATCAATCATCATGACCATATATTGATATTAATGAAGTGCAAATATAGAAAATGAAGCATATACTTGTTATATGTTTGTTGTTAGTGCCTTCTTATAGACTAAATGAGCAATTCTGTAGGTGCATGGTAATGGTAAAACTAGGTGATGCTACTTCCTGTGTTGTTTTCAATTTTAGTAAGATAATCAAACATGGCTCATCATATTTTTAGAGTATATGGCTTGGATATGGTATGGAACAGAGTAAAACCAAACACACACACATGCACGCATAGACGTATCGCGGTTTCATCTATGGTAACAGCTTTTATACATTATGCGGCTGAAATTTATTTTTTCACTTCCATTGCAGCATTATTGAGAGGAACGGACAATTAACCTATTATGTAACTTTTTTATAGGATCAATGATACAGGGTCGCCTGATCTTCTCATCGTAGGATTGGATACTCACGTGTAGCCTCTCGAATCGTAGCAATCCTCTGTTGCTAATGCAAGAACAAACGCTCTTTAATTTGCAAGATCACATGCGTCGGACTTCCACGACCATCAAGCAAAGCCCTATCGTGCTCCCAGTTCCCAGCGGAAAAGGTTGAATGATCTCGAATTGCAAGAACTATCAAAGTTTCCACTGGATTTAATTGGCTAACCAAATATCAAAAACATATACAAAATTCTCAAGCCATCAAAATTATCTAGTCCTCCATTGTCTCCCCTTCCTCACGTCATGTACTCCATATATATATGGTGGCGGCTCTCATACATCCATGCGCACGCTACTGGGCCTTGGGGCGACTGAGATGACTCGGTCACGCGGTGACCGAACGGAAAATCAATTCAGTTTGGAAACGCTTTCTTTTCTTGTCATGCAGCCACGTTCTTTGCCATCTTGTTACATGCACAATGGATAACCAAAACACAAGCATGAATGCATTTTCTTCTCATGCAACCATGCAGCACACGAATGCTTTTTTCCTTGACTTATGCTAGGCCGTGTAAACCTTCCTCCTTGTACCTAAGTATGCACAAAATACTAGAATTAGGTAGTAGCAAATTCTCATCAAAATTATGCACTTTAAAGAACAAGTTCACCTATTTATTTAAAAGTTTGGCTTGCGCTCTAGTCATTGGACCTTTCAATGCTTCATGAACACTTAAAGACTTCGGAGAAGTTGACGTGGTAGTAATAGGGATGTCCTTATCAATCAATAGTTGATCTTGACTGGCCTAACTCGAGCGCTCATGTTAACAGGTGGTATATATTTTGAGGTAGATCTTAAGATCAAGGATGATCGAGGGCTGAAGGACAAAGAACTTAGTAAGGGGTTGCTTATGATTGATAGCATACTATTTAGCAATAGAAGTGCGGTGCAAAAAAAAGGGGACGGCCTTAAAAACTCAGAGCGGTTCAAAAAAAAGCGAGTGCATCATAACGACTTCTACGACCTGCACACGGCTCAAAGAGAAGAGCGGCGATTACTGCCATGTGAAAGACTACACTAAATCCTAAAGGATAGACTGAGACTAGCAAAGCAATCGACTAATTGACACAAACTTTTTGTAGACTCGTATGGCTTAGACGAGCTAGAAAATAAAGACTATGGATTCAAATGGATGCAACAGAAGACTCGAAGAAAAGGACTCAAAAGCAGTGAATACTAGTAGGAGCAACACCCAAACTACTGTAGCAGGGCTAAGCCACTTCAACAAAACCTCACACAAACCACAGTAGCTTGCGCTTGGAGGCAGGTAATGAGCTCTGCACCACAAAACCTTCTCACGTGTATGAGGATCAGTAGAGCACAACCAGCCAGGAGATGGCGAGATAAATCCTTGATAGCATCTAGGCCCCTAAAAATGATTATGGTAATTAATGACAATATACGAATATGGAACTAATATATTTGTGGAGGATTGCATAAGTGTGCATGTCGAAGTCAAAATGCATGATAAAGGACAAAAAGGATCAAGATGGCGTAAAATAAAGGTACAAGCAATATAGAATTACCTTTGTATTTTACCGGTCTTAGGAGAAATGTTGAAAAATCGGATTATAGAATAGTCGTAGCACTATTAAGAGGGATCATAGAAAATAACTTGATAACATGTTTTTGTGCCATTTAGATCAATCTAAGATCATGTATACACTTAAAATTAAGTTTGAAAACCAACTGTACTTTGTCAGAAAAATCAAAAGTACCACCATGCATATTGTGAAACTACCGGAGTCCGGTAGTACCGACCTGTAATCTGCCGAACTACCAGAACTCGGTAGTACCGGGATGCTGAGCGATACGTTTTTTCTAGAGAGCACCCATTTTGAGATTTAGGCTTGCCGAAATCGGTAGTACCAGAAAACACACTATGGAACTACCGCAGTACGATAGTACCGCACCAGAAATCAGAATTACGAGACTTCGGAAGCACCGAAAAAATCCAGCGGGACGTTTTTTTCCAGAGAAGGTCATTTCTAGAGCCGAGGAAATCAGTAGTACCGTATCGACAAAATGAAACTATCGATAATCAGAACTACCGCATTTACAACGACAGTAGTACCTCACCGACTTTCAACGCTAGTTCTGATGCTCTGACAAGCCGTTACTATGTACTACAGTATATTGCGGTAGTACCGCAAATTACACACCGGTAGTTCTGATGTCCACAACTTTTTAGAATTGTTTTTTGTAACGGCTAGTTTTAGTTGGTGAGAGTATAAATACCCCTCCACCAGCTCAAAGACATGCTGTTGAATTTGCATTGAACATTTTAGAGTCTTGAGCATTCATTTCACACCTCCTCTCTTAGTGGGCATTCATTTTGAGGTGTTTGAGCTAAAATCAAGTGCATATTCATTTTAGATTGATCCTTAACACTTGGTTGCCATCCAACGAGGCTACGGTTCATTACTCTTGGTGTTTGCCGGCACCTAGACAATTTGGCAGAGATTTGCGTGGTGATCTCATCAAGAAGATTATGAAGAGACTTGACGCCGGTTTGTGAATGGTTCGGTGTTCACCATTTCGGAGTGAAGAAAGGGCAACCACTAGTGGATTTGAGGTGAAAGACTTAATTCGTGGAGTCGATCCAATTTATTTAGGCTTAGCTCAACGTGGACTAGGTTAAACTAGCAAGTTTTCGATCACCATGGTAAAACATCGGGTGTCTTTTTGATATTATTTGCTATTTTATTTGCTTATGTATACATTCAATTGTTGTGCAAGTAATTGTTTTAGAGGCTTGTGTAGTTGTTGCTTTTAAGGTGCCTTAAGGTTACAAGAATTATATAGGCTTAATTTGTGTATCAAATTGTTAGATTTATTTTATCTTGCAAAAATTTTATTACCTCCTATTCACCCCCCTCTAGTCGGTCATCCTTGATCTTACAATCCCCATCACAGTGAGCATCCACCTCAAACAAAAAGATCTCCAGTAGCAAGAGACCACCGGTGAGCAACTGAGCAAGAGCTGACTGCAGCTCGGGTCCATCCCCTCTCTACCCCGCACCACCTCCCCGCTCCCACTCCAGCGGAGGTGCAGCCACCGCCGCGACGGGGCCGGCCCACCCGTTCCCCTTCACCAGGGGTAACCGCGACTTCGCCGGCGGCAATGCCTTTGCCGACTCGTCGATAAGCACAACGGACAGCGGGGGAGCTGCATTGGCGGGGGGTGGCTTGATGTTGTACAGGGAGATGGCAGAGAGGTCAGTGGCGAGCCCGGTGCCCACCTAGGAGGCTACGCGGCGGTGGCGCTCCGCCGCGATGGCAAGGGACTCCTCGTCGATGGTGGCGGCTTCGCCGGCTATTGATCGGTTCAATGAAGTCGCTGTAGAGGTCGTCGCGGCCGCAGCCTTGGTGGAAGCGAGCTGGATCTGAGCGGGAAGGCGGCATGCCGCAGCCTAGTAAGATCTGTCTATGGACTGGAGGCGACAACAGTCGAAGAGGTGACGGCTTGGCCGGTGCGGTGCGGATCTAGCCTAGGGCAGTCAGACAGAGAGATCCAGTCGGAGAAGCCGTCGGTGGCTAGATCCAGAAGAGTGGCGGCTGCCCGAAGAGGCCATCGACGGCGGTGGCCGGAGATAAGGCGATGACCACTACAGAGACGACCTGGCCTAGTGACGACCAGAGAGGTAGCCGCCCTCAGGAGCAGAGATATCCTCCTGGGGGCAGCAGATGCGGAAGATGAGCGGAGGCTAGAAAAAGTAAACACTAATCCTACCTTGGTTCTGATATCATATTATGAATATTGTGTGTATATATTGAAGAGGCCCAATGGGCAATATATATAGAGAGTACAAAGAAGGTATTATAGATAAGAAAAGCATATCAGGAATAGATTATAACTCTATATTCTAATACAACTATATCCTTAACAGTGGAATTATCCAACTGTGGCGTCAGCGTCATAGTTGTCTCTTTGAAGGAGATGCTGATATTGACCATTGTTACTCAAGCTAGTGACATTGCACTCTTAATCTTTGTTTTCCCTCCTCGCGATTTTTTGTTTTCCCTGGAATTCTTTGTCCTTCATTTAATTGGCATATATCTCAAAGAATAAATATTGTATGTTGAGTGTTGCATATGCATGGTTTGTTTCTGTGTTTATTTGCAGGGAAAACACCCCATCTCTAGTAGCTTAAATAAATTCCTAGCTTCTTTTTATACATGTCTCAATGTCTGGCGGCTCGGCTGCTGCTGCGCTTCAATTTGAGAGCTTCATGAGAGGAAGCATGCACCCACGGCCGCTTCACGTCCACGCGACGCCGCCCACGTGAAGTCCACGGCTCGTCACCGGCGAGCCCGGGCAGCCGCTCAGCCTCGCCGGGCGGTGGCACGGTGTTGGCCACGACGGCGGCGGTGCTCTGTTGGCGCTCGGTTCGGTAAGAGAGGACGCCGTTGCTGAGCAGCATCCCACGGAGCTAGCTCGGACAACGTCGCGCGACGCCGGTGACGCGCACGTGCGGCACCCGGCCTTGATCCACCTACATACATCGACGGGAAGGACACCGGCCGTACAACCACGCGTGCAAGAACGCCATCAAGCAGGACGGTTCTCGCTCTCCGCATGCTCGCCGCAGCTCGCGGTGGCGATCTCTTCACGAACCCAAAGCCCTGCTCATTTGTCCTCCCTACAGCCAAGGTATGTGGTGTGTAAACCAGTTGATCAATGTGCGTCTATAATGCCTCGATTAATTAAGGCATCGGTTGATGTGGTTGAATAGTATGAGCGACGTGGTAGACAAGAAGAAGATTTTTTTTTAAAAAAAGGTGAATACGAGGAACAAGCAGTTGAAATGTCGGTAAAAAGCAGTTTGGTCCTTCATTTCCTTATTCGAAACCCAGGCACATCCTTCAGCCCCATCTTAATTGCAGTTTTCCTATACAGTGCTGGAGGCTTTTCCAAACCAACTGAAGTACAGAATCTGTTTGCTAGGTCCGCGAGCATGGTTTTGTCCCTTCCTACATCAGCTATTGAGTTGTAATAGCCAAGCCATGCATGATATGCTGCTTCCTTGATGCTCATATCAACAATCTTTATCGAATCATCAACCTGCATTAGAGAAAGGTGTATGTTAAAGGAGGAAATGCACCTGACCACGAATGCACATTCCATGGAGAAAAAAATCTAGACATAAAATCCTCAACACACAACCATAAAACTGTGGCCAATAGCTTGCATGCATTCAATGATAAATGACAAAACTAAAATGCGTTCTACAAATGTAATGTACTACTGCAATGGCCAAAGTTGTCATGGACATATGTTCTAAGTACAGTTTTCAAATGAAATTTCCATACAAACAAGTTACACATTTGACGTAACTTTACAAGGACAGAATAAGTAAAAAGTGAGTTAATTCAAACCTTTTGTTTCGTCTCCTGGTCAATGGGTGGTGCTTGAGACTTCTCTATCGGGAGATCATGCACCTCATTCAAGAAATATTCTTCCCATGGTGCAAGCAAGAGAATTCCTTTACCGGATTTACCTTCTCTTCCAGTCCTTCCAAGCCGATGGATGTAATGCTCTCTACCTGGAGGGACACCAACCTAACCCAATAATCATGTACAGTTAGAGCAGCAACTGTGAAGGAACAACCATGCAAAGGAACTACATTCAAGAGATAGGAGGCGCTTCTGCAGTTACTTTAGCGTAGGCGAAGTAATGATACCGTCCTGAACATTTCTCAACCGTATTGACAATGAAAAAGAAAACAAATTATACCTGAATCACTAGGGTGACATCTGGATAGTTCACCCCGCGTGTTGAAACATCTGAGGTTACCAGAATCAGGCGATTAGAATCTCGGAATTCTTCAGATATGCGAGTTCTATTAAGCTGAGGCTTTCTTGAATGAATTTCTCTGACATTTAACTTCAAATTTCGAAGCATGATATACATAAATTCAGTCACCATGGCAGTTGTGCAGAAAACAATCACCTGGAATGGGAAGATTTTAGTAAAACTTTACAACACATTGTAGTTCAAGTTCTTATAGCAATCATACCGCTTGGCTGAGAGAAAGGGTGGGCAGACCTTATAGTCCACTTCCTGATCAATATGCTCTCGAAGAAGGTGATGAACCATATGAAAGTGCAGCTCATGTGGTACCACGATATACAATTGCTGCACCTAAGATCCAGAACAGGAGACAGGAGATAGCAAGGGATCAATAAGCAATCAAAATTATTTTCATAACAGAGGACAGAAGAGGCTGTCAGAGGATCGCAATAGCCTAAACCTTCAGGTAAAAATCATTTAGAAATACAGCTTATATTGAGACACAAAGTGTACAAAGGCATCAAATATTCAAATGGTCAAAACAATAGCAAGACATGTGTTCTAGAATATTTATGTGAATGACATCTATAGACAAAATGCTTTTACAGACATTATATTTGCACGTCAAACTTCTATTGAAAGTTGAAAACGTGCAAATGACCAAATGGAAGTCCCTTTCCTAGGTAAAACAATACAATAGGATATCATGGAATTAGCACATTATGACGATTGCTTACAGTTACGGCAGGTCTACGTAATGCAAAGTGAGAAAATCGATCATTAAGTTCATAACACATTTCTGTACTTGCAGGAGCCAGAATGAAACAAGTACTTTGCAGTTCAGTTAATGGAAGATTATTAGGTTGGTAAACGGTGCCAAATATTACTTGAGTAGGAGTAGAAAGTAGAGACCTTAGTAGGAGTTTCAACAGCTCCCAAGCCTACTGTATCAACAAAAACATGATCTCTCTTTAAAACTAGCTGTGAAACCCTTCGAACCTGTCATTTACAAATGAACCATTATTCACATTTTCAGACTTGTGGTTATCCATAAATATGGTAGGAGATAGAAAACAATAAAGAAAAATACTGGTGCTGCGCGCCGTGCTGATTATATTACCTCTTTTGGAATAGTAGCTGAAAATAGTAACGTCTGTCTTTGACGTGGCAAGCTATCAACAATCTTCTCTATGTCTTTACGGAAACCCAAATCTAGCAAATGATCAGCTTCATCCAACACAAGCAACTTCAATCCCATCAAGCGGACAGAGAATGAAGACTTGTTTTCAATGTGATCCAGCAGCCTACCAGGTGAAGCAACTAAAATCTGGACGTGAAAAAACCACAAAATACAGGTCAAGCTAGCAGTCAGAAGTTTTACATTGATCTTTATAAGGTCAGTATATGTTACAAACCTGGCATGGATTAGACTCTAAACGCCTCTGATCAAGCTTGAATCTAGTACCGCCAATAAGAGATTGAACACCAATTCCTTCATGGTACTTCAACAAAACATTTGCCTCAGCTGTAAGCTGGATGGCAAGCTCTCTTGTAGGGCAAAGGACAAGGGCAAATATTGGTGACACTCGATGATTTGTATGGCTCTTCATAGCATTCAAGACTGATTCAATTGCAGGAAGCTGTTTATCAATTCATTTTTAAATAAATTGGTTGAAGGACAACACCACCAAAAGAAAGTCCACATCTCAAAATAACTTCTTGCAATTGATTATTACCAGAAAAGCTGCACTTTTGCCGGTTCCGGTTTTGGCCTTGACAAGGACATCTTTACCTGCATGTATACAGTGATGAGTAAGGACTGATCTCCTGTTGAAAGGTTCCAGTGATAACAAGTTCAAATAATTCATGCAGATATAATATGGTACCACAAGGTGTAAAGTATTAAATGCATAACAACTGAAGCCAACCAGCGTGGACCATATCAATTTATGCTTGATAACACATATCACATGAAATATCAGCATTGCAGCCAACAGCAAATTAAACAAGTCGGCTTCCTGTGAGATGTACATGCATAAGATAGAGAGCAACAACAACATTTTTCCCCTCGTCTCAGGAAGTTCCTTCATATCTGTTTGTACCTTCAAGACAAATAGGAAGAGCTGCCTCCTGCACAACAGTTGTTTGTACATATCCAGCATCAGTGAGCGCTTTGACCGTCAGAGGGGAGATACCACACTCATCAAATCTGAAGACAAAGAAACAACATAACGTGTTGGTCAGATGGACAGTATATCTATTCCAAAGTAGGATGCAGAGTGATATGCAAGAAATAAATCCGCCAATCATTCATTAACCTCGAGTTAAAAGGACGTGTAGCAGGATGTGCGATCACAATAAATAGTGTCCATGGTTAATTCTTGTTTTCATAGATCAGTGCCATAACAAATGGAACTCCAAAAAGACCAATTTTGGCGGTTTCATATACCAAGATCCACACATTTCAAGAGTTTCTAGTTGCTTTGCCTAAATTTTGTAAACCACCACACAGATACGACTTTCTACAAAGTTACTAGGCTCCACAACCGAAGTTACTAGGCTCCACAACAAATAAGCCAACTGCATGAGAAAACAATTGAAGATAATGGTGAAAGTGTAACCTTTTATTGGTAAGCAAAGATTCACCCCTTGACTCGTAACGTCTCCTCTCAGCACCCAGCACCTCCCTATTTCTTATCTCCTCTCGCAGCTCTCGGATTCTACCAGCGAAATCATTGTTTTCCTCCTCATAGGACTTGAGCACTCTCCTCTCCTTCTTCATATCGCAGTTCCTGAGAGCAGCACTGCTCCATTTCCTCCTGATGGCACTTGTCTCCACCAATTTATCATCTTCTGAATCCTGTTCGCTAGAAGCTCCAAATTTTCCAAACCTCATATCCCTCTTTGCAGTAGATATTCCCTCCTCATCCTCGTCTGAAGAATCCGGCCTCCATTTCCTGCCAAATCGCCCTGCAGACACCGAGTACAACCTCTCCTGATTAAACAGAGCCAATATTGTCTCCTTCCCACTATTCCCAACCCCGGCAAGCCCTCTAGCACCCAACGGCACCAGCGCAACACTCGACTGCCGATGCGTCAAGCATGGAGGCATCCCCGAGTAACATCTCTTCAGACCAAAGAAACCGAAAGATGCCTCCTTTCTTTGCGAAGGCGTGCCAGAAGCCGAACTCCATTGCCACCACCAGGGCGCCACCGTCCGGTACTGTCTCCTCGGATTGAACGCAGCCAAACGCGGCTCCTTTCCGCCGACTCCAGTTTCCCTCCCAGCCCGCGGTTGCTCCAAAGGCGGCTCATACCAATCCTTCCAATTCCCTCCCCCTCGGAGTTGCCGGTCACCAATCCGGGAACCCGATGGCGATGGGCTCCCCCTCGGCGGCGGCGGCTTTGCGCGGTGGAGGGGGCCGTCGTCGTCGTTCCAGAGGTCCTCGGCGCCGGGCTTGAGGAAGCGGTCGGCGAGGGCGCGGATGTGAGAGCGCGAGGAGGTGGGCCCGTGATCGGCGGGAGGAGAGGCGGCGCCGGGCAATTGGGAGGCGCGGATCTCGGAGCGGAGGCGGGCGAGGTAGAGCTGTTTCTCGTGGCGGAGGAGGCCGCGCTGCTTCTGGCGCGCGAGCTTCTCGTGCATGCGCTTGTACTGCCACTTGGACAATCCGCCCGGGAACGTGCGCGGCCCGCCACCCATCGCGGCAGCGGCGGCGGCGGCGGCGGCGGCGGTGTAGGGTTTAGCGTTTGCTGCCTGCTTGTGCTTGGGTTTTGAGTAGAGCGTCGCAGTTTCCGCCTTCTCGTTCCGCCTCCGCGCGCGGGTTACGGAAGTCCGCGAGAGCCGCAGGCCAGAGTGACACGGAACTGACAGTGGGACCCACGCATCGCAGATCTCTCTCTCGTCTTCTCTGTCACGGCGAAGAGAGAGGAGGGAGGGAGAGCGATGGAGAGGGAGGGGAAGCGGGTGCTGGTGGTGGGGGGCAGCGGCTACCTGGGCCAGCACCTCCTCGCCGCGCTCGCCTCCGCCGGCGACGTCCACGTCGCCTTCACCCACCACCGCGAGACCCCGCCGCAGCCGCTCCTCGACGCGCTCCCTTCCCTCCGCGCCTTCCGCGCCGACCTACGCTCCGGCGATGGCCTCGACGCCATCTCTGCTTCATTCGGCCAGGTGCGGCTCCGTCACATTCCCAACACACCCAATCTCATCAACACTGGGCATCTCACCCCGTCCCAGATTATGAAAGGATCAAGTTTTTTTGGTACCTTCTAAGCCATGGGAAGAACATCGTACCTTGCAGGCCATTAGGTCTTGTGGTTGATTTTTCTTAAGCTGAAAGTTGTAGCTTAATTGCAATGCACAACTCTCAAGTAGTTGGCTTGAGTTTTCGGGGGAGTACACTGTGCATTAGGGATGCAAAGAGGATTGCTTTTGGCCTTTTGCAACGTGAGGTAACAATGCTACTGGTAACCTCGAATCTTTTGAAGGGGGAGAAATCAGAATGACTCTTACCAAATTGTACTAGTTTGCAAAGGATCTTTTGAAGTGTAAGTGCACAGAATGGCGCATGGCGGGCACGGTGCATGCTGATAGGCTGTTCCCTGTAGCCTTAGTCTAAGTGTTGCTCAGTTCTTTTGGTTTCTGGTCGTTTGCCTTTTTCTCACGGGCGCGTAATCCTGTAAAAAATATGTAGCGGGAAACTTATTGTATAGTTGCTCTCTCTTTCGTTGCAAAGTTGTGCAGCCCTCCTACGTATTCTCGAAGGAAAAAAAATCTATCAAGGGTGATTCTTCTTTTTTCCCACTGTTAAGTACCATCAAAGCATGCTATCTGTTTGACTTGCTGCATAGATTTGAATGCATAGGATTACTGTAAAATTCCGAAACACTTTTGGAGCATCCAATTTGGTGGAAACAATAAGATTTCTATTAAACACTGTATATGACCGATCGCACGCTTCTTTTTTTTCTCTACATGAGTTTACACGTTGCATTGTTTTCCTCTAACTGAGAATGTTAACACTGAACTTGTTCAGCCACATGTAATCGTGAACTGTGCTGCAATCTCAGTTCCTCGGGCATGCGAAGTGGATCCAACTGCTGCTATGGCTACTAATGTACCTTCTTCACTAATCAATTGGTTGCTAAGCTTTGGGAATGACTACTCTATTCTCATTCATCTCTCAACTGATCAAGGTAGAGCACTCTTGTCCTTTGATATAATGTGATGCTATGCAAATCATTTGTATTTGTGGTTCATCCTTAACTAAAACTTACAAGTGAACGTGCAGATATACATATTTATATTTGTTTGTAATTTGGGGCATAGTTGGTCTAGTTTAAGTTTCACTTTCTCATCTAAGTAAGCTCAAGCCAAAGCCAATTCATGAGCTTGTCAAAGTTGACAGTTTACATGGCTGACTTCATGATACGTGATCTGCATATACATTCTGTTGTTATACTAAGTTGACATGCTTTGTAGAAATTCTAAATCTTATCCGACTCCCCTGTACTAGCAGTTTACGAAGGGGTGAAATCCTTCTACAAAGAAGAGGATGAGGCGTTACCAGTGAACATGTATGGAAAATCTAAAGTTGCTGCAGAGAAGTTCATTATTGAAAAATGCTCAAACTATGCAATCTTGAGAAGCAGCATAATTTATGGGCCCCAAACAATATCTCCTGTGGCAAAATCTCTCCCCATTCAGGTAAGGAAACTGATCGCCAGTAGCTATGGTACTTTCCCCACTAAAACAAGGTCAAAATTTTTAACCTTCTCGCTAATGTTTAAAAAAGAAAATTGTTTTATTGCTCGTGCTGAATCGCTGCACTTACAGAGTGTAGTGTCTAATTAGAAAGTGCTTGCTGTCTGGATGCAGTGGATGGATGGTGTTCTTTCTCAAGGCCAACAAGTTGAGTTCTTTAATGATGAGTTCCGGTGCCCTGTTTATGTTAAAGATATGGTGGATGTAATCTTGTCTTTAACAAAAGCTTGGCTATCAGGTATGACAAGGTGAATACATACTGATTTTATGGAATACAATCACTAACTATGCTCTTTTTTATATATAATGGTACACTGTATCTATAGGGAGTTCTTTCTATAGCATATTCCACCTTGTGTTTAACATCTTTTAGTATTATTTTTTGCCTCTTAAAAAATGCTTTATGTTTGCTCATTTATCAGCTCCTTGGGGACTGACTTTAAAGCACATGGTGCAGGTGGTAAAAGAATTCAGGTACTCCTGAATGTCGGTGGACCAGATAGGGTTTCAAGACTGCAGATGGCTGAGTCTGTTGCTGATTTTCGTGGATATAGCCACTCTAAAATAAAATCTGTATCTGCATCTTCGGTATTAATCTTCTTCTCTCTCGGCCTGTAGCATTCAAGTGCACATACAATGCAATTGAACAAGAAAGAATTTTGCAACACAAGTTGGGACTAACTTTCAATTGCATTAACTTTTTTCTCTTTGTTCTACCTTTCTTATTTTATTAATTTCCAGCCTGAGCAATGAGTTCAATTTAAGCACTGTGCACTGATATGACTCTCTACCATCGGCTAATGGCCCCATCCATTTATTATCCAGGTTAACCGGGGTGTAGCTTCTCCATCAGACATATCTATGGATATCACCAAGCTAACTCGGATGCTTGGTATCAAGCCAATTTCATTTCAAGATGGAGTCAGAGCTACACTTGATGCAGAAGCCAATACATGACACTTCATAAACGGTTTGTTCATGTTCCCAAGAGAGTTGCTTGAATCAAAATGTGGAAGTGTGACATAAAAGAACCCCTTTTAGTTTGCCAAAATTCCAACAATGGTAAATTCTGTTGAATTTGTGTGAAAGATGTAACTTTGTGCTCATCAAACATCGATGTCCTTGGTTCTGAATAAAAATGGCTTTCATTTTATATTCTTCTTCAGAAGTTTGTAATTCTATTGTGCCACGTATATTGTGATTAGCTATCATGAATGAAGAAAATTTACGCTGTCATGTAATTCTGTTTGATAATTTTAAGATATCTTACTATCCAGGTTGACTGAAACTTACTCTATGCCCAATGAGTATTTTTGCCGTGTCTCAGTGAGTTACTCTATTCTGCATATCTCTAAATTAGATCAAATAGAAGCCCTTCGTTTGGAGATGTGTTACCTTACCTTACCTATAGGACATATATGGGCCCAAGCCGACATTGGTTCCAGGATTCACGCGTCCATGAGAGGAAGCTAAGAAGCAATACGCTTATGGCAGAAGAAACATGATTTGACTCAAACCCTTGTCTCGTAGAGTGACCTATCGGCAAAGCAATACTGTCTAGTAGTCCAGTGCTAATCAAGCTTTTAAAGCCATAGTTAAGACTTAGCAGCTAGTACCATCACCTACTTTAGGCACGCATCGGAACTTAGGTTGTAGCACCAATGGCATAACTAATTTGTGTTGCTATTGACCCCATTGCAGAGGCAGAGATCCCCATCACTAAGGTAAGAATCACATGTGCATATATATTGCTTTTTTGGACTGTGTAATATATGAACGATTCTTCTATTCATCCAATAGAACTAACAAGAGCATGAGGTGCACATATCATCACTGGATGTCCTGTCCAGGTAAGCATGCATATTAAGCCAGCGTATGGTTCGTACAATCTCCAGCTAAAGCAATTTCTCATCAACAGTAAATTGGTTGCTTGGTATTAAATTGCTATTAAACCTGCTTGTAATGAGAGGGTAGTACTAATGAACTAGGGTAGTCACAATCATTGGTGCAGTCGTGCAGACATCAATTAACAACTTTAACATGTCAATTGCAATTTGCAGAGCTATTAAGTACTGTCAGGGTGCCTTTTTTTATTACCAGATCTGCTGAACCACAGGGTGACCTGTATAAACAGTAAAAATGGGTTGAAGTTGTAGGCAATCAAGCTTCAACTGCCCATTCAAAACCTGTTCATAGTAGTTCATAACTTGAAGCCTGTGCTTTATATTTGACATTTGTGTTTTGGCCCCTGCAGTCTTTTGTTAGATTACTGACCACTCGTTTGTGTTTAGATTTCCACCAGATGTGGGGTCTATATGGTCGGGAAGAAATTGATTTAATTTAGCTTAAGCTACCATGGTTTGAAAGTCTATGGGTAGGGCTGTTTTTGGGTGAGAGGGCAGCAGAAGCCATCTCCTTTTCCAAAGAACTCTATAGATGGTAGGTCTATTCTTTTGGACTACGATCCATGGCTTTTGGTTGCAGCACATGATTTTTGTCTACACTTTTCAAGACGACAGCAGATGGTGGAGGTGCCAACGTAGACAAAGCATATACTATTTTGGGCTCAGTAAACCGTTTAGAGAATCCGTTTTAAGAAACTATTCCGTTTATTTTAACTTTAGAGAAGCTAAAAGTCAAAAGTAGAATAGGTGACTTCTATCTACAAGCAGAGTCTCCTTTTCGAAGGGACATTGCTTGCTTGCTTGAGCAGGCTAACATAATGGCATACAAGGAATTTTTGCCACAAACAGCCAAGATTGTCAATAACCTGTGTTCAGCCTAGGCATTCTTTTATGTAGGCCTTGGAGAAATTAATGATACTAAAGTATACTACTTCTCTTCACAAAAAATCTGGCAGCTGACCAAAAAGAATTGAGATTACCAGTCCATACAGAATTATAGATCAAAGATGGGACACTTCAAAATTTAGATAATCATGATTCACTAGATGCCGAGTGCTTGATAATGATTCACATGCCAAAAGAACAGTAGCAGTAAGATGTAACTAACCTGAGACGATCCGCACTTTTTCTGTGGGGTAAAAATGCTAGTTAACAGATTATTATTTATTTTAGCCAATAGAACATCGCGTTAACGAATAATAAGTCCATCAGAGTGTTGCAGCGGAACAATAATTAGAGACACAATATGACATTAAAAGAATGTAGCCACGCAAGGCTAAGGTTTATTACAAAGCCATAAGGGCTCGAATAATTCAATATTTAGGAATGAAAATGTTTTAACTACTATCTATCTAAAAACAAGGATAATGTAACTACACCTAATCCTACTCGGATTTACCAAGGACGATTCCTAACCATTGCCTACTTCACCCGACCACACGGGTGTCCGTCTCATATTTATTGTACTCTGAGTCCACGGTATTCCATCTGGGTAGTACTTAAATCCATCCATGTAGTCCTCCCCAGATCCTAGCAATCCTTCGGTTTAATATACACCTAAACAAGGAAAGATAATAACAAGAGTGAATACAGAGATACTCAGCAAGCGTTATTAGCAAATGCATTGAATGTCTATCATCTAACATTCCTAGGTACATACACTCTCATCCTCATACTTATGATTATTATTTTGCTCTCTTCTTTCTCTTTCTCATGATTATAGAAAATAAGTTTTGTTGTTAAGTTTTAAAAGAATTCCATATTATTGATTTAGAAAACTACCGAACACTCGTATGAACGGCTAAAACCCTCATAAGTTTCTGTAATCTTCTTTCCCAGAGACAGATATGAATTCATGATTTATATAGCATTGTGCAAACTTGTATCACTTTACTTATTATCACTTTGATCCTGGTGGCTTAGGTATCTCTTCCCTGACGATCAGGTATCTCTGTGACCGAAATGCCCTACTTGAAATTAAATCATAGGGCTCTGGTGGCAATTTCTTCATTTAATTATTTTCTTTTGTTTGGTCTTTTTGGTATATTTAAATTAACTTTTCTTGCAATCGAAACCGTGGCTATTTTGGAAATCAGGTGATTGATAAGTTTTGTATGAAATGATATGCATGTAATCTTATATTTTCCCATAACTCTTGATTAATTGCAAATGTATAAAATGCCCCATAATGTAATCTTATTTTTATACATGATGTAATTTTTGAATGTCGCTCAATTGATGTAATTGATTCATTGTATAAGGATTGTAATTAATTAATTGTTGTATCACGGACTGATAAATATATATATTTTAATTAAGTTGAATGCTTTTACTTGTCATGCAATTGAATTTTATTTCTCACTCTAATCTATATAAATTGTTTTTATCCTCGTTGGAGAAATTGTGAAAGTAATGTGTATTCGTTTAGCGTTCGCTGGTTTCCATTTAGATGAATACACAAAAAGTTCGAATTCCCCGGTATTCTAGATCATTAGTTACGTGATTAATCCCGTTTAACGTTGTAACATGTCATTTAAGGTTAATCAAAGATGTGGGGTGTTTCATAACTGAAGACATGCCAAAGCTGCTTAACCTAAACCCAGATATATGGTGACTAGGATGGCATTGTGTGTTTGCCATGTTTTCTCCTAACAATGGTAGGCCCCATATCCAACTCTGGTCGTTAAATACACTTGAGAAATAAGAATTATCTTGGGAAAGTAGTGGGCTCCATATGCCCAATTTTTAGTGAACCAAACACACTATCGTCTATTCAGAGTAATTGGACCATAGGATGGAATGGAGGATCATGAAAATGATATATTTCTTGTTACTCGGGTCTCCTCTCCACAGGAAAATGGCATGGACCCCCAGCTAGGTCCATATTAATACCCTCCCATCCTTGCCTCCCAAACCTCTCTCTCTCTCTCTCTCTCTCTCATGCCATGGCTAGGAGGTTCTTCCAGCACTTGCTCCCTTGCATCCTCTTGCTGCTCCTTGTCATGTCAAGCTCAAGCCTTGGCTTGAGAGAAGATGCAGGCAGCGACTTGGGAGGCCATGAGCTTCCTCCGACCATGTCTCCTCCCCAACAAGGAGGCGGCGGCGACGCCGATAGCATTGGTGCCAACAAGTATGCTGTTTCGAGGAGAACGGTTCCCCAAGGACCAAACCCTCTCCACAACTGATCGATGGGCATGATCAATCATCAGCTTAATTCTCTGCAGGTGCATCATGCAGCATGCATCAAAATTAAATACCTCTCCGTCTCCTTTTAGCTCTCTCTATATATATATAGATCATGATACGGACTCCATATATAGATGCTCATCATCATTTCTAGCGATATATGTTTCCTTGCATGATTAGTGTATATAGATAGTAATTAAGCAAGGTGTAAGAGTTGTGTTCCAGCTCTAGGAGCTTAATTAAGCATTTACATATCGATGTAGCATAAATAGAATCGGAAAGATTGATTGGAGCAAGGTGTATCTTAGTTGGCCGTGATATCTTCTGGTAGTTGAAGGGCTTGCATCTGCGGGAAGCAAGAGGATGGATTGCTTGTGACAGCAGAGAGATTATTTCAGTCTAGCGAAGGATGAAAGTAATTAGTTCATGTGTGAATCGCAATCACATGGGGGGCAAGTGTTACTACTTAAAAGACACCTTTTCAAAAGAGTAGCTGTAATTCCCCAAGGACGCGCTGATCAGACATTTTTTAATCGGTAGGTAGCTGGGCGATCAAGTGACCCATCATTGATGTGGTCGGCGCAAACATTGTGATGTAAAGTTGATCATTTACGTGGCGGTGATGGAGCCTTAAGGTAAGCAACCTTGTGAGACAAATGCCATCTTTTTTTGGGTCAAAGCTCGAGATCCAAAGTAGATATCCAATGGCCAGGATTAACTGTGTTTGAGCTGACCGTCTTCGTGGACTAACTCTACTAGATAAAAGAATAGATAAGTACAACTCTACTAGATTATCTAGCATCTGATAAAAAAATGGTCCCGCACTCCAATGCCTACTTTCTGTACACGGTATGCAATCCAACAAGGTGCTCTATTAGGCTTAATATATCATAGCTTATAGTTTATTTTTATTATAGCTGATTTATTTTACACTATAACGAAAGGATCTATTGAATTTAATAAATCATGGTTTATAATTTATTTTTATTATAGCTAATTTATTTTACACCATAGCTCGTAATAATGACTTATTTAGTATAATTAAATTTAAAAAAATAAAAAATAGATTAACAGATCACATTTAATGCAAATAAATACGAAAAAAAGAACCAACAAAAAAGCTAAAAAAATTAAAAAAAATAGAAAAAGATAATATTTAAAAATAATAAAAAATAAACCAGAAGTTAGAATCTCGTGCCGAAATGAATGGACTCTTAAAACTTAAGCTTGCGTTGTGAAAGTTAAATAATTGCATGCATCTCTCTCTCTCTCCAAAACTAAAACTATCAAGATGTGAGCGTGACCGATCACGTGCACATTTTCTGAACATTTCTGATGAGCGGCCAATATCTGAAACCGTGAAAGGCCGCACAGGCACAGGCACAGCTCACCAATCAAAGAGAGACCAGGACATATAATCTGACATAATAAAGGGGTTGCATTGCACGGTAGACAGGCGCGTCTCAACGCTGCGTCTCCTGCATTGCGCTGCACCCTAACCAAAAGAAAAAGAGGGTACTACTCTACTCTGATCTGAATCTGATGCATAAGCATTTACATGGCACCAGTGCTGTCACTGGCAATGGAGATCATCACTTCCTGCGACAACCGATTCCGACAGGCTGCCGTCACAGCATTTACCATGCCGTCTCATCATTCAGAAAACACAGGATTCTGATTTCTGCTGTTCCTTAATCTGTGTGGTAATTGCTAAAACTATGTTAAAAAAAAACCCTACAGTACTACTACTACACTTCAGCACACATTATCAACGCTTACAGTAGTCTCTATCTTTCAGCACACCAACCAACAGGTGCCATAAGACATCAATAAGAAACTCCAAGTCTATGCAACAAGCAACTGGGGAAAGAAATACCAGGCATGAAATACACCTAACATAGTTCAAGCATTCTTATTTATCTAGTTGCACAAATTCCGGCAAAGAGAGAGAAGGTTAACCCACATAACCCATATGGTCATCGCCAAGGACTATGGAGATTAAAAACAGGCCAGATAATCAATTCCTGTTTGGACAATGTTTAACGATGAACCGATTAATTTTTGAACTAACCAAAAGAGTAGTGTCTACCATCAATAGCTTAGCTCCTCTGTAGTTTTTCTAAGAGGAAAAAGAATAAAAATGTAAATGTAATATTGAAATTGTCTAACAACTATCAAATCCTGAATTGGCTGCTTTTTCAAGAACTTGATCAAGTAAAGTTTTGAGGTAATTACCACCTAACATATTGGACCAAAACTGGACACAGTTCATATGCCATTGCACAATCGAATGATCGGGTATTAAGAGAGAATCAGAGAAATCATTTGCAAGCGCCACAGAAAACAGGCCTTTGCCATTTTAATGAGTGATCTAGAACAAATCCCAGCAATTCCTTATGTGGAACAAGCAACGGGAGACAAGATCACCTACCTATGTTTCAATAATTAACTCAAATAAGTTGATTGGTCGGGAACCCCTACACGGCGACAAACTGATGACTGCAACAAATCAAAGATAGAACTTTACAAGAACTAGTGCTCCCCAATTTGCACAATCATAAGATAGAAAATTCATGAATATAAGTGATTCATTGGACAATCACAAGATAGCAATTCAAGGATATAGTGATCCACTACAAAGGGCACGATGACACACAATATTCACAGGCACATAGAGCTAAGATGGATATAGCACCGACAAGCACAAGATATATTTGGTCGCGAAGGCTAGACATAACACCACCCACCCCACCAGTTCATCACATGGCATAACGCGGAAGAGCCTTAATGGGAGGAGAAGCAAGTCATAGGCAGGCGAGTCAGTCATACGGGTGGTAGGGGAGGGTCCTTGTCGGCGGGGTTGGCGTCGTGGGCGGGGGAGGCGGTGAGCACAAGGGGGCGGTCCTTGGCCTCGTCTTGGTCGTCGTCGTCGTCGGCGGTGGAGAGGTTGATGCAGGAGCAGCGCTCGAGGGAGGCGAAGAAGGCGGAGGTGACGCTGGCACCGACCCAGCTGGCCCAGCTCTCCATGGCCGCCGCCGATTTGCTAGGGTTTGGTCGGGAAGGGAGGTTAGAGGCGGAGCGGACTTGTCGAGGAGGGGAAGGAGGTGACTGACTTCAAGTTGTGCTCCCCGACTCGTCTACGCTAGCATACTAGTATCGTCCTGCACTGCCCTGCCCTAATAAGTATATTATTATTATTATTATTATTATTATTATTAGGGACGGAGCGGAGTGGAGGGAGGGGAGGAGGCGGCGCGCAGGATAGGGAGGCGGAGCGTAGTGGGAGGAAGGGGAGGAGGCGGCGCACAGGGTGGGGAGGCGGAGCGGAGTGGGAGGAGGGAGGCGGCGGCATCTTTGGGTGGGAGGAGGGGGGTGACAGGTGGAGGGGAATGGGAGCGGGGGTGGAGATTGTGAAGACGATGTGGTGTGCATGGGATCGTGTGGACGGTTGCCCCGCCCGCAGGGAGGTGCGGCCGTCGGCTCGTGGCTCGCGTCGTTTGGGTAAATCGCAAACGTTTATTACTTTGGGTCAAATCAGATGATTAAAAAGGAGTAGGTGAGACTGTACCAACCATCAACTCATTCTTTTATAATAGTAAAGATATTATTATTATTATTATTATTATTATTATTATTATTATTATTTACTCTTCTTTTATTACCAAGGAAACGCACTCGCACGCACATCAGGATTTTGAGACAGAGATATCATTTATTCATTTGAATATTTTCTTTCAAACTATTATCTAAATTTTTAACCATTAGATTAAAAATCCAATGACTCTTTTTTAAAAGAAAAAACAAAATTTTAAAAAGGAAAAATTCGCATCGCATGATCTTCGCATGAATCTAAAGATGATAGTTTAAAAGAAATTTAAATTCCACACGAAGAGGCGGTTGCCTTGTGCGTAGGCTTACATGCTGATGCCCTCTGATGTTGCAGATAGATAGGATAGGAGTGCTTACTACTTGTCTACTCATGCGATAAAGGATAACAGAATCTCCCTCGGCTCTCCAGGCCGGGCTCGCTCTCGGCGTCAGCAGACCACACGGCAACAAGCACCACCACAGCCTTTTCAGGAAATCACGAGATCCAAATAAACCGTCACTCTGCGTCGCAACGAAGCGAAGCAGTGACATTTACGAGCAAAACTCAATATAATCATTGGCAATCAGTTCCTTGGTCTGTATATCACTCTAGGTTCCTTCCAGGTCTAAGACTTGAGCATCTTCTTGTAATCCTTGAACGTGCCTGAGAACGGTGAGACCTTGCCTTCCGACACCACCCACAGCTCATCCACGCTTCCTGTGATCAGATGCTCGTCGTGACTCACCTGCAAAAGTCGCAGTTGGTTACAACGACTCGCCTGCCTTCACAAAAAGGGCACAACTTCCTCAACTGTACACTGAAAACAACATATATCCATCCTGGAAGCAGTGTGGTCTTACCATTAGAACTCCTCCCTGGAAAACGAGTAAACCCTGGATGAGCGCCTCCACTGCATCAAGATCCTGCAACCAGGTCACAAAGTCAGTAACAGCTGGTTCCCGGTTGTTTCTCATCCTTGCGAGTACTAATGCTATCAAAATTCCCTTATCAACACAAGGGGAAAAAAGGATAGCGTGATTTACTTACAAGATGGTTAGAAGGCTCATCAAGAAGAATAATGTGTGGCTTCTTGAAGGTGATTTTTGCAAATGCAACCCTACTTTTCTGGCCACCTGACAATGGAAATGCTTTAATTAGGATCAATAAATTAACAATTACACAAGCAGATGAACCGTTGGGAAAAGGTAACGTAATTCTCTCCAAACTGAGAAAGGCATAAACTTGTGGTGCATTTCATCATCATCGGCTAAATCCATCTATGAAATTGCTGTGTTATTACCTGATAAAGTGTACATTGGCTGGAGGGCAAGATTTCCTGTAACACCCAAGGAACCCAAATGTGCCCTCAGTTTCTGTTCAGGTACACCCTGCAAAGAACAAAAGTACATTTTTTTCTATATTAAAGCTGAAATTTATATTAAGTTGTCTACCAAATAGACCGTATTTGGCTTAACCTAGAAAGCACCGATACATGCAAGAAGTGTAGTACCCAAGTTCGATATGTATCCGATACGTGGCAATATGGTATTAGCGAAGTATCCATGTATTTTAGGCACAAAAATAAATTGTAAATATTCCAATACATCTCTGATACGCAGCGATATGTCATCGATACGTTTGGGCGCATTTGGCCCATTACAGCCCAACATCCAAGCCGGCCGACACGGCCCTCCTCCCACTTGCACAAAGGTACTAAATCGTCCCTAACCCTAACGCCGACGCAACCACACAGAACCAACCAAGAGCAGAGCAGAGAAAGATGGAGGCGCGCCATGACCTACGCACTATCCTACCCTTCCTCCCTGTCGTCCTCCGCAGCGGCGCCCTGTACTGGCCGTCGGCGGCGCAGGAGTCGCTCAAGGCGCTCACCCTCGGCCCCGACGTCAGCCGCATCTCCTCCAGCGATGTCCTCTCCACCTCGCCCTCTCCTCGCCTCTACCCCCGCACGCAGCCGACGGCTACACCCTCTTCTTCGATGGCCTCCTCTCGTAGGCTCACGCACAGGACTCGTTCGCTCCCTGTGGCGGCGCGCCCCTTGCATCTTCACTCCGGGAGATTGCGTCGACTTCGCCGGGTTATCGCGTCCTTCCTCCTACGCCGGCCACCGCAGTGCCTACTTCACAGCACCCGCGCCCGGCCTCGGCTCTGCCGGATCCTCGCCGGTGCCCACTCCTCGGCCCTGCTGTGCGCAAAATTTCTAGAGGGGATCCTCGCCGGTGTCCATTCCAGGCTAATTTCGTTTATTAGTATGCTTCAATCCAAATCCATGTATTTTTTTCTTGCTAATATGCTTCAATCCGATCTATTTAGTTAGTTTCATATTTGATTTGATTGTTCTAAATTTCTAATAGCAGCAGATTGTTTACTATTTAATAGTAATAGAGGATGCAGTAGTTCATTTATGCTGAATTTCTAATAGTAGCAAAACTTCTGATAGACTGCTATTTGATCAAGTCATTTATGTTGAATGATAGTCATAACATGTTTCTCAACATTCCACCCCATGCACAATTACTAATGTTTGTTACTTATAACAAAGTTACTATCGAATATACATCAAGTTATCATCTGTAATGCATGAAATTACTTACGGTTATTACTATAAAATTAGCAGTAACTCTACATATATTCGACAGCAACTTCACTTATACACAGTAATAAATTTATATGACATGATTTTCACAGCGTCAAAACATATTCAATATGGATATTCCTTTGTTAAGCTCATAATTTTAAACATAACGATGAAAATGGATCGTAGATTGGATTTTTGGTGAAAGAGTTATTGTATTTTTAGCTTGTAAACAAGATAAAAAAATCACAAGTCAAGTGTATTTATTCTCTTCTCTCTCCCGCTGCATTCATGCATGCAAGTCAAGTTACTACCCGCTGTGAGAAAAGTTACGACCTGTTGTGAGGAAAGTCAACACCGGCTGTATACTATAAACGTTCGACAGTAACTTCACTCACTACCGATGGTAACTTCATTTAGAAACGTTAGTAACTTTCCAGTACTATGAAGGTTTGGCAATAACTTCATTCAGAATCAATGGTAACTTCATTCAGAAACGTTAGTAACTTTCCGGCGCTAGTTATCATCAATTTGTGCTGCAGTCAACGACTCGCGCATACCGTGCGCGCAAGCGCTGAATAGCGCTACTGTGTGTGTATAGGGTGGAAACGAGCCAAGCCGAGCCGGCTCGAGCCAGACTAAGCTCGCACCGAGCCAGCTCGGCTCGGCTCGTTTATGAAACGAGCCAAAATGCAGGCTCGGCTCGAGCTCAACACGTGGCTCGAGCCGGCTCGCGAGCTGCAGTAGAGGCTCGATGGTGGAGGACGCGCTGAACTAGCAAAGCAACAAAACTAGCAAAGCAACAGATTACACTGCACACAAGGATGTCGAGCTTGCCGCCGAAGAGGCCGGCGACATCGCGGAGAAGGCGCTCACGCTGGGAGGCCTCGTTGTCGGTCCGTGCTTCGGGCCGCCGCCATCGTTTCGAGCTCGCTGACGACCACGCCCCGCCCTTCCCGAGCGCGATTGATCGATCCGCTGCCGGATCCGCCGCGCCAACCTCGCGAGCCTTCTCGGCTCTTTCAAGAGCATCCGGGAGTGGGGAGGAGGTGGCGGCGGGGAGGAGGAGGAGGAGGCGGCGGGGAGGGGGAGGAGGAGGTGGCGGGGAGGCGGGAGGAGGAGCGGGGGGGCGGGGAGGGGGAGGAGGCGGGGAGGAGGAGGGAGGAGGGGGGAGGAGGGCGGCGGGCGGGGAGGAGGAGCGCGAGGAGGAGGGGAGGGGGCGGCGGGAGTGGGGGGGCGGCGGCGGGGAGCGGGGAGGGGGCGGGGGAGGTGAGGAGGGAGGCGGGAGGCGGGAGGAGGAGGTGGCGGCGAGGAGGGGAGAGGAGAGGCGGAGAGAGCGATATGCGGAGCGAGCGAGCGGAGCGACCAGAGAGTGGAGATATTAGCGAGCGAGCGATGCGGTGGCTCGATTGGGCTCGCGAGCTGCTCGCGAGCAGCTCGGCTCGACTCGTTAATGAGCTGAGTCGCAGAAGAAGCTTGGCTCGCTGGAAAAAATTTCGAGCTTGAGCTGAGCCGAGCCGACTACGAGCTCGAGTAGCTCGCGAGCCTCGAGCTTTTTGTCCAGCCCTATGTGTGTATGTATTTGTCATATCGACGTATCTTTATTTTTGAAAACTACCTAGGGCTTAACTATCCACTAGGTAAACTTCATGCTCCACAAAACCTACCATCCCCCTACCCCCACCCCCACCCACACCCACCAAAAAAATAAAATAGAATAATGGTTGAACTTACCGGATAACATCTCATCATGTACAGAAGGGGGTTCACCGTTAAATCAAGCCCATCAACATGATGCTGATTGAATACAGCCATGCGGACCTGCAAAAAGCAAGGGAAAAATATTAAAATCAACAAACAACAGACAAGATGCTGCACAGAAAACTATGGCAATCGATAATAACAGTAAAATGATCACTTGTAAGTGGCCTAATTATCCAAGTAGAGGCAAGACACATGCAAATGCTAAGGATCCAGGTTCAGAGCTTTTGTTTAATTCAGTAATGACATTGATACAAACATCACAACAACAAGGGAAGCATGAGAATGCATACGCTGGCATCTCATTACAAAACTATTATGACCTTCAAGGTAGAAAGTGGTACAATCATGCAGACCAGAGTTAAAGTGATATGGGTAAAGTTACATATAAAACATCAATATTGTAGCTCTAGAAGGATAAAGCACCTTGGGGGAGCGGAACACTGTTCCAGAAGTTGGCTGCAGATCTCCGGATATTAATTTTAGTATAGTGGACTTGCCAATGCCATTTGCACCAACCACTGAAACAATAAATCAAATGTGAGACCAAAAAAATGGAAGAACCACAGCCACAAAAACTAGATATTATTCTTTAGTCAACAAAAGATGAGTGGAACAAAGAAATCATACTTGCTATGCGACTGTCGAGGTCAATACCAAAATTCAAATTTTTAAACAAGGTAGGCCCTCCAGGGTAACCAAACGACGCATCACTGCACAAACAGAAAGTATTTGTTTATTCAACAGAGAAGTTCAAATAGCATAAATATATCGTCATAAGACAAAGACATCTCAAAAGGAATGGACATAAATAACTGCTAGGTCTCAACAGAAAAGGAAGAAAGAATTACAAATACAAAGGAAAGCCAAAGAACAAGAAGCCATGAGGTGCACATGGGAAGAGCAGAACAAGCTTCCATAAATGGTGAAATACAAGGGATAAGAAATGAAACCTGAAGCTAATGATTGGTGGTCCAGGGCGGTCATCTGGGGTTGGAAATTCAAATTTATAGCTGCAAAGAATTATTAGGGCAATTGATAAGCTGATTGTAAACAAAAGACCAGAATAAAAACAGATTTAGGGAGCTTATATACTCTGGGTCACTGACAACTGCATCAACATGTTCCATTCGCTCCAATGCCTGACATAATGCAGATAAAACAATCAAGTCAAACATCAAATTTGTCACCAAACAACATTTCAGACCAAAAATTGTCAGTTGTTCTAAATCATCTGTTAAGTGAAACAACATCAAAAGTCAGTTGCAAATATATTTAGATGGAGTGATAAAGACAGGAGCAAGAAGCTGTACCTTGATTCTTGATTGAACAAGTGATGCTCTCTTTGCATTGTACCGGAACTTGTCAATGAATGCCTACACAGAAAATAGACCAATAAACCTCATCCCTTGATCTTTCAAAAAAGATCTAGTTGCACATAATATTTGAATACTTCCCAAGATAATTCAATTTAGCTTTCACCTTTGAGCTTAGATCAGACCAAAAGTTCTTCTGGGCTTAATTTGGTCTCAAGTTCAACCTTAAACAATGCAAGCAGGACTAGGCCCAACTTGCACAAGCTATAT
Organism: Melocanna baccifera; assembly: GCA_036346265.1. NCBI lineage: Eukaryota > Viridiplantae > Streptophyta > Magnoliopsida > Poales > Poaceae > Melocanna > Melocanna baccifera. The sequence continues at coordinate 1,394,274 of JAYEVJ010000436.1, forward strand.
GTGCCTACATTGCTATAGCTATTACCATGTCAAGCTAATATAAATATGCACTACTTTATGATTCAATAGCATTTTTCCGTTGCAGGGAACAGTAACATGGCATGATCAATGTCAGATAAGGTTCTATGATAAACAGCTTACAGAGCCATATGGTGCACTAGGAAGTAAAGGGCCAATGAGGGAATTGCTTATGTGCTCTTGAAAAGGAAACTATATCAGTCATGAAAACACATGTGGTCGCTCATGTTTTGGTGCAGATCACCTTTCAACTCATTATTTGCTACAGAATCAGCGTAGTTCTTTTGTTTGGGAATATCAGCATAGTTTTCTTGAAAAGGGGTATTAATGCGCTTTTGGGGCTAATGGTACTTGCTAAAAGCAAAGACCAACCTGCATGTGGGATCTGGCCTTCTCATTTGTTTCAAAGGCTTTCTGCTGATTCTTGAGATGCTCCTCCCTAGTCCTCTCAAATGTGTCGTAGTCACCTTTGTAAGCATGCAGCTTTTTACCATGTAGATGAAGAACATCGGTGACAACCTAAGAATTCCTTGCCATCAATAATTCAGTGATTAACATGACAAGAAAAAAAATGCTGCAAGTATACTAAATATGAATTATGCAAACTTTGTCAAGATTAGCTCCTCCATAACGATACTAGACATTCATACCGTATTCAGAAACTCCCTAGCATGTGATACAACAACGAATGTCTTTGGCCACTTCAGGAGATATGTTTCTAACCATAAGACAGCATGGAGATCAAGATGGTTCTGCAAAATGATAGGTTGTTAGCATGTGCCAACAAGAGAAGATAAACAACCTCCTATTTCGAACTTACTGTTGGCTCATCAAGTAGCAGTAAATCAGGCTCAATGAATAGAGCACGTGCTAGTGCTATTCTCATGCGCCATCCACCAGAAAACTCCTTTGTACGTTTGCGTTGCATTTCTGGAGTGAAACTAAGACCCTGTAATGAGTTCCACCAATCAGAACAGTACAATGTGTGTATTTGACATGGGCAAATCCTACTGGAACAATCAGGATATAAAATGATCTACTTCAAGTACAAACCATCAAGAATATGTGATTGCCCCTATTAAGGTTTATTTGTTCTAATGATACAGATGTAATCAAGGTAACAACTACGAGAACAATGGCAGCATAAGCAAACCAATAACCCTATATTGTACAAAATGGTACAAACATGAAAAATCAACAAGCACTGGATGCCCTCAACAAAGGAACATACCGCCAGAATTGATGCTGCGCGAGCCTCTGCTGCATCTGCATCAATGAACTCAAGTCGTTTATATATCCCCTCAAGCCTCTTGCTGATAGCATCTTTGTCAAGACCGCCCTTGCTCTCGGCAGGGCTCTGCTTGAACTCTGCCTCGTACTCTAGATCTTTCTGCATAAAAGTGGCAAACTATTAGCAAAGCAACCAAATGTTTGAAAAAAGGGGGAAAGCTGTTGAACCAAGAATGGCAGATATCTAGAAGAGCTAATTCTAGAGTAGTTCACCTGTAGTTGAACCAGATGGGCCTCTTCCTGCAAAAGTTGAACCCGTTCAACATCGGCATTCAGAACACACTGCAAAGCAGTTGTGCCATCACCCACGACCTCTTGCTCAACATGCAATATCTGGCAGTTCTTGGGAATTCCATCAATTGCATGCATCGCCATAGCTCTGAGAAAAGAAGTCTTCCCGGTACCGTTTCTTCCAACAAGACCTGAAATGGGTATGGAAATAAACTAAAGCATTGAAACAAGAAATTCTGGGAACTGATATAGTAATATTTCAAGGGAGAGGTGCTTCAATGCTCCAGAAATTTTAAAACTTATTTGAGCCCATTATTCTAATGTCTATTGAGAATCATATATATAACAGCTATGTAGATACGCTTCTGGCATCTAAACAGGCTTCTCTTCAATTTCAAATGCACACATTAGATTTTGTGGATGCTGATGATATGAACATGACATCTGGAAACAGAAATATACAAGTTGGTTGGGATACGCAAATGGCAAGTTAACACAGATATCATAGAGGACTAGAGGTTACAGAATTGTTACTTCAATATTAAGGTATTCTTGGTTTCTCAATTCCTTATAAGAATTCATTAATTTCTTATTTATTTTATATTTATATATATATATATATATATATATATATATATATATATATATATATATATATATATATATATATATATAAACGTATCGCCGTATCGGTGTTTTTGGAAAAATGGCGAATCGCCATATTGCATATCTGTATCGGGGTATCCGAGCAACATAGTTTGCAACCACCCACCTACTCCACTACTAACAGCGCTACTTTAATACTTGTAAATTTTAGTTTTGAGTAGAGCATAGAAGCACTATTAAGGAAGGAAAACATGTGCACAGATCTGTACAAATGAAGTAGACATGTTGCCCTTACTCGTTCCTAAGTTATTCGTCGAGAGCCACTACACATTGCATAGTTCAACAAGTAATTCTAAGTTGTAGCTTACCATAGTGCCTTCCAAAAGCAAGTGTTATAGTGGCTTCTTGAATAAGATCACGTCCGCCAACAGTAATATTGAAGTTCTGCATATTGATATCCCTAACAGCTGGCCCACCGTCATTGTTGTGATTTACAAAAACTGGAGGCATTCCAGCCCTAAGCGTCTCCATCTCAGCAACATGCATTTGGTACTGAGCCTGCAGCAACAAGCAGAACAGTATACAGCAAGTTATAATTGGGAAGGAAGGCATTTCCAACTGCAGAAATAGTTTTATCTATTACAAAAGAAAAATCATCAAAGGCAAGCACAGCGTCATCTGGCAATCTAAGAGGACTAATTGGGAAAATAGTGAAGAGCTTACCTCTCTTTGCCTCTCATCTTTTCTCTTTTTCCGTTCAATCTTGGCTTTATCGCGTGTCGATAGCAAGGGTCCCTCAAATACATCAGCTTGCTTTTTCGGAGCGACCTCGTCGTCCATCCCCGCATTCATACGCAAAGGTGTAACAAGACTTCGTACAGCTTGTTTAGGTTTCACCAGGCCGTGCTTTCCAAACTTTTCACAAAGCTTACTGCAGACCTATATTGAAAAGGAAAAAGAAAGCATTAGAGTCCTGTTGAACCAAAATCTGAATAAAACAATTCCTTCAGTTCCAGATGCCGTCATGGCACTCTGGTGATCTTCATGTGGGCAAAAAAATGACGCATCATAAATGATGAGAAATTAAGGTTAGTGGCTAACAGCTAAACCATTGCAGAACACATCAGCAAGTGATCGAGCTAGAGTATAATTCTATTTAGAAGAGTATAATTCTACTTAGATGATAACCGAATCATGTTACCTACCTCACAAAAATGTGACCGTTAAAGTAATTTTTCTAGGCATTTGGCATCCCAAATAGCTAGCCCGAATGCTTAAATGGATGGCATAGGCAGCCCAGCAATGACTCAAATGGAACAGCCTACAGTACAGTTTTATACTAGGTGAAAAGTATGCACACAGACAAGTCGGGATACATCAAAGCCGAACGTAAGCTCGTATTGGAACAGCTCGGGAGCCACGGGATCCTTCCGTAACGCCGCTATTGCACCAGCAACAAATCGAATCTCTAAGCAATTGGCAACCTAGTGTTAGTCGGATGATGAGATCGATGCGGTGTGGTATGGTATGGTACCTCGAGGCAGTGGTGTTGGTCGGCGACGCATCGGGCGTCGATGAGGAGTTCTCCGAGCGCGTCGAAGATGCCGTGGCCGTCGGGGGCGCCGAAGTCGAAGTCTTCGTCGGCAAGGACGTTGGCGATGTAGTCGATGATGGGCTGGTCCACCTCTTCGACGACGTCGCTCCCCAGCACCTCCCGCACGACCGCCATGCTGGCCGCCATCGTCCCCTCGGAGTCGTGGTCGGAGCTCTCTTCTCTTCTCTCGCGGCGGCGAGGCAAGCGACGGAGGAAAGGGGGAGGGTTTGCATCCAGTTCTCTTCTCACGCCCAAACGGAGACTGAACGGGTGGACCTGTCCACTGGGCCGGTCCGGGCCGGCAGCCCGGCACGGCACGGCCTGGTCTAGGTATGATATTTAGGTCCGATAAATAATATAAACTATACCATATCAGCCCACAGGTTGAGAACTGAGCCCATCCATAACCTATGACTGTGCTATGCTGATACGGACATAGTTAAGCCTTAACGAGCCGTACACACACACTGTTGGCTCGTTTAGCTAGAAAAAAAGAAAAAAAAATTAAAGAAAAATGTAAAAATTATAAAAATTATAGACATTGTTAATCATCAAGATAATTATTGTCAATGATATAATGAGCTTTATTAACTTATTAAATTACATTGTATAGTTGTCTTGTTAAAAACTTTACAAAGTAAAAAAACTTAATTTGAGAAATTTTTGTAAAGAAAAAAGTACAGTCTATAAAACTCACTAATGGTTACATATGAAGAAAAAATATTAAAAAACTTGGGTAGGGTATGCATGTCAATCCATACTACCGCATATCTTGTAGTCAGACGAGTCCAACCAACCAACATGAGTAAGTGCAACCAACTAGTCGTGTCCTTTTTGTTTGTCAAAGAAAGAATCAAAGCACGCACACACATTGCTTGTCTGTCTGTACAATGAGTCTGATAGTTGGCCCCCACAGTGCCGCATACATCGCATTATATTAATTCCTACTCACACTAGCTACAATGTGATATATATTTTTCCTCTCACTAGCTAGAATGCATGCTAGATAGGTAACAATCTTACCTCATGTGTGCGAGAGCACGCGCGCATACATACGAGCTAGCGGGCCACTACACGTGCGTAGTACGAGACCATGGAGGCAGCAAAGGTGCCACCTGCCGGTGGTAAAGAGGCGACGTCGGTAAAGGAATGCGGCGCCAGTGGCGCGCCGGCATGCTTCCACTGCAACATATGCCTGGAGCCCGTGGCCGAGCCGGTCGTCACGCTGTGCGGCCACCTCTATTGCTGCCCGTGCGTGCGCCTGTGGCTGCAGTCCACCCAACCGGGCGTCAAGCGGTGTCCAATCTACAAGGTGACCGTCTCCGAGAAACGCCTCGTGCGGCTCTACGGCCGCGGCCACGCCGCAGCTTCATGCCAAGATGACGGCGACGGGCTCTGCCTTGACGACATCCAATAGAGCACATACAGCTTCTGGAACCAACAAGAACGACATGGTGCTAACATGGACAACAACCACATGCAGAGCTGGGTGTTGCACTCCAACACCGGCAACGTCATCGGCAGCGTGGCGGTGGCGGCGCTGCCGTGGGCTTTCCCAGATGGGCAATTCCCACCGTGATCGGTGCTTCTCTACGATGACCGGTGGTAGAGGAGGGTGGAGGACTCGCTGCACTAGATATGGCTCTTCCTTGCCGTTTTTGCACTCCTCTGCTTGCTTCTATTCTAACTTACTCAGAGATACTATATGCTAGTAGCAGTAGCAACTTAGATTCGTTTACCTAACAAAGTGTGATTGGGCAGCTAGCTTTCGCTTTGTCATCTCATCTCACCTGCAATCTGATGGTTGATCATGACACTGTAAATTGTAGAGTGGTTATGTAGTATTATAGATTTGAGAGGCATTTTGTTTTGTTTGTGTTTCGCGCCTTTGTAATGGATTTGTTGTAGGAGGCATGGTAATATGCATTCTTCAATACTTTCAATACAACTTCTAACATAATTATGCAGGCATCAACACTGACCTTCAA